>JARWLC010000007.1:100680163-101270163 GCA_033318265.1 Phyllotis vaccarum | reverse complement strand
GGGGGTGCCTAGTCATAACCCCCAACAGTGGCGGCATCATTTTGTAGGTGAAAGAAAAGGGTAACAGGATTTTGCTTTATTTTGGTTTCTGGTGTGTGTTGGAGGAAAGGGGGTGTGAGGGTTGCTCTCTCATCCTCAAGCACATTTTCAGACTCAGTGCTTCCTGGATCTGACCTCGGTCGAATATTGAAGATGCTAGGGAGTATAGGGCTTGTTTTTCAGGAAGGCCTCCCTTTATAGCTTAGGCTGGCCTTGAACCTCTGCCTCCTGGATGCTGCGATTGCAGATGTACTTATCATGTACAGATGGAGACATTTTAAAAGAACTGATGCATTAGTGCTCCTTCTGGTTCTGATTTTGCTTTTCTGGGATGGGCTAGGCATTTCATTGGCTTTTGTAAAGGAGAAAATTGTGATTTTTTTTTTCTCATCTGAATCTTGTCAGCTGCCAGAATTAAGAACTATTGTTAGGAGCTGGAGAGACAGCTCAGCAGCTAACAGCACTGGATTCCCTCCCAGAGTTCCATGATTGGAGTCCCAGTACCTACATAGCAGCTTGCTACTGTAACTTAGTCACAGAGCATCTGATACCCTCTTCTGGTCTCCTGGGCACTGCATACACATGGCAAATGCACAGCATGCAAGAAAAACACCCATATGCATAAAAATGAATAAATCTCGTCTAAAAAGTTATAAGGAATCATATTATTGTCTATTTATATAAACTTAAAGGTAATACAGATAAGTTGTGTGTATGTATACATATGCGTATAATATACATATACAGTTAAAAAATATTCCTATTTGGGCTGACAATACTACCCCCAAAAAACAGCACACCAATTTGTTATCCAATACCAACCCTGAAAACATAAATATATGAACAAGTTGCATTATATATTTAGGAATACCCACACATACATATGCTTTAATATTTTCATTTGGTTTTTGAGACAGAGTGTCCTTGTATAGCCTTGACTATTCTAGAACTAACTCTGTAGACCAGGCTATCCTTGAACTCACAGAGATCTGCCTGCCTCTGCCTCCCAAGTGCTGGGACTAAAGGCATGCACCTCCACCACTCCCTTTATCTTTTATGTTTTAATTCTTTTAAAAAAATCAATAAGTAAATGAAAAAAAAAAGGCCATTACTGTAGGATAAGTGTTGGCAATCTTTTCTGTAAAGGCCAGATAGTGACTAGTCTAATGTTATGCTTTCAATGCCATCTGCTTCTGTGGGAGGCATGGAAGACAGGCTGGAGCAAAGGATCACATACAACAAATAATGAAAGTGTGTGCCTCTGTTCCCATAAACTTTATTTGCAAAACAAAAGGGTAGTAGGCTGGATTTGGCTCAAGACTTTGGTTTTTTGAGACCCAATATAGAAGACACAAAAGTATTAAATCCTCTAATACGGACGTATAAGACAAACTAAGAGAATCTTAACTACGTATTTTTTTAAACTATGTATAGACAAGAACCATTTATTTTAACCATGTATATACATGTATGTGGGGTTGGTATGTGCACCTGAGCACAGGTGCCATGAAGTCCAGAAGAAGTCATTGGGCCCCCTGGAGCTGGGAGTAGCAGCTTGGATCCTCTGCAAAAGCAGCAAGCACTCTGAACTTTAACATTTGCTTGTTTGCTATTTGGAACAGCATCTCACTGTGTAGCCCAGGCTGGTCTCTGGGATGATAGGCCACATGTCATGCTGGTCACATTATATTTGGATGACAAAATGCAAAGATTGGACTTAGAAGACCTCCACTACAAATCCTTACTGTAGGCTGGCTGTATAATCTGAGGGAGGCCACTTAGCCTCTTATCCTTATTTTTGTGTGTTATTGTGATGAGGATCAAAATAATGTGCCCATCACAGGGTAGCTCTGATGACTGCAGAATAAGGACTATGCAAACTCTTCTTAAACAGATCATTTGCAATTCTCCTTGCAAATTGCTTATTCTCCTGCCTCTCACAGATTCAAGGGCAATACACATTAAATATTTAGAAGTAAAGCAAATTTAAAAAAACTGAATTTAAATGTAATATAAACACATAGCATGAGAAGCCTGAATTATACATAATGTATATTTTTTTGTTTGGTTTACCTCACCAGCATGGTGACTTTAGGTTGGGACAATGCACTCTTTAAGATGGTGGCATAAATAACAGTTCTCCAGAATAGGACTTTCCAGGAACAAATGAGTCTTCATCATGGTTGGTTGGAAAATGTTTTACAGTATAATATGCGGGTAGTTGAAAGGGGGCAGGAAGCATGGCGGATGTGCAGGTACAAAATGAGCAAGGCCAGCCATCACAATGGCACCAGCGCCCGTGACCTTCAGATGCTGTTTCAGCAGGGCTAGGACTATAGCCAAACACAATAGAAACACACAGTGGCACCAGGGTGCAGGGATGGTGTCAGAGCAGAGGAGGGGTCAAAGGAGGCTAGGACTGGGGACTGGGGCTCCCCGGTTAAGGGCAATGTGAAGGTAAAGAGGAAGAAGGGGGATGGATGAGTCAAGTGATCATATCCCGGGAGGCCAGGCTATGATCAAGAGCAGTGTGTGTGTGTGTGGGGGGGGTGTGGGTGTGGGTGTGGGTGTGTGTGTGTGTGTGTGTCTGCAGAGGTGTGCAAGTCACTTCCTTCTGGGGACCTTTTGCCTTCAAATCTAGGTGCAACATCAGTCCTACATGCTCATAGTGGAATCTGTTGCTCTGTTACGCCTGCTCATTGCCCTCACACCCATCCCCACTCAACTGTTCAGACTCATTGAGGGCAGTCTTCACTCCTCCTGCCTGATTTGGTGTTCTCAGCCACAGGCATGAAGCCTGGTCCACGTTACATGTAGCAGATTCTCACTAGATGTGTTTATTTGAGTTGACATTAGCAGGCTGGAGTCTGAGGCCTCGGAACCTCACTGGGAGTGATGCTGGCTCCTCTATCCTGCTGCAGCAGCAGGGAATCCTCTCTCTTTCTAAAGGACTACTCAACACTCTTCATGTCTGCAGAATCCAGAATAGCTGACGTGGCAGTGACTACTTCCTTTGCCTGCTTTGGGAAGTTGCTCCTCCCCTGTCCATTCTGCTGATATGCGGATGTTGCAGATGAGAAGCTTTGGCAAAGTGACATCTGGAAACTCCCGTTCCATCTTTAACCCTCTGGCTCAGCAGCTGAGATTGTCTGCTCCACCCAGCCCTGGTGTAGGCATCCTGTGGCCAAGCTTACCTTTCTTCTGCTTTCGTGCTGTTTTCTAACCTGATACCGGTGAGTAGGCCACCCTCAGACTTAGCTGCCCCCAGAATGACCTACTATATTCTCCACAACCCCTTCTTGAGACAGGGTTTTACTATGTAATCCATACTGACCTTGAACTCCATGTCCTCCTGCTTCTGTCTTCCTAGTGCTGAGATTCTGGGCACATGTCACTACACCCAGTCTCATTTTTATTTTCAAAGTAATATAAAAATTCTTGGAGCTTTACAGGTGGGTATATTAAAGAAATACAAAGTCACAGATATGCTATTTATGGTGAAAAAAAAAATTTACTTCTAGTTCCCAAGGTCCTGAGGCTGACCTGAGTAAAGCCTCTGTGCTCTCTTCTGAGACCCCAGAAAAGGGACAGAAACCTAATTTGCATTTTTATCTCCAGTACTGGGGATAAAACCCAGGGTCTCTACACTAGGCAAGACACTACTCCTCAATCATACCTTTATGCCTTTTGTACTTTTTGAAACAAGGTCTCACTAAGTTCCCCTTACTAGCCTTGAGCCCATCCTGTGGTCCAGGCCTTAGCCCATCCTGTGGTCCAGGCTTTAGCCCATCCTGTGGTCCAGGCCCAAAGCCTTTGTTCTGATGCAGCAGAAGGAATTCAGCCCTGAGCTCAGGGGTAAGAGGGTTTTTTAAGGAAAGCATATGTAAGTGGGGTGTTACACATCTTGGCATTTCAAGATTGGGTAAAGGGGTATAGGGTAGAGTAATTCTTGGAAACTATTGGTTAAACTTTTAGCGTGAACCCAAGTTTTGAATCTATTGGCTGACCCTGTGGTTCAGGCCTTGAGCTCACTCTGTACTCCAGGCCTGAAACTACTTCCCAGGCCTCTTAGTAGTGAAAATCACTGTGCCATCGGAACCAACACAGGTCTGTGGCTTCATTGGCTCACAGGTGCTTCTCTTGACTATTTTTTCAGCTTTGTGATGGCAGCTCTGAGCTCCCTGCAGGAGGTGGTGCTTGTGGCCAATAGCAGAAATTGTGAATGCAAAGAGAAGACTCTAGAACATATCCAGGTGGCCCAGTCACGCCAGGAGCTGGGTAAGTCTTATGGCCTCTGCTCTGGTTGCTTTCACGCCCCAGTGAATCTTCATAGCCTTTGACTGCCTTTGACAGTCAGCAGCCTGTCCAGGTACAGAAAACATCGTGTTTTTAAATAAAGGTGAGTCTGTCTTCTTGGCAGGAATAGAGTTATGTGACAGCTCAGCTGGGGTTTTCCCACTTGAAATACTGAAATTATATTTTTATTTGCTTACTAAGGCAAATAATAAATGCTTATTATTTGTATGACCTGTCTCTGGCTGCTGGTATGGGGTGAATAAAATCTGGTCTCTCTTGGCAGGAAGACAAACATTGCCAAACTGAGGCACGGGAAGAGGCTGGTTAGTGGCAGTGCCTCTGTGAGCAGAGGAGGGAACCCAGGAGCTTCCCTCTGTTTGGAGGGGCATTTTCAGTGTGGAAGGGTGAATCAGGAGCAAGGGATCCCATTTTAGAGCATAAATGTCAGGGTTGGCTGAACCCACGGAAGTCCACATGTAGTGGCTTAAACCTGTTGGCTCCCTACCTGACTTCCAGCTAAAGTAGTCAAGAGGGTATCCAAGGCTGCTCTGGAAGTCTGTGGGACTATGCTTCTCTACACTGTAAGAATTGGTTTAATAAAATGCTGATTGGCCAAGTAGCTAGACAGGAAGTAGAGGTGAGGCAACCAGATGAGAATTCAGGGAGGCTGGAGAGCAGGAGATGACAGCGTGACACAGAGGATGAGAACGCTGGATAAGAACGCTGCAGCGAACAAAAGGTACCAAGCCACATGGCTAAATATAAATAAAAATATGGGTTAACGTAAAGTGTAAGAGTTAGGAAGTAATAAGCCCGAATCATAGACTAAACAGTTTGTAATTTATATAAGCCTCTGTGTGTTTATTTGTGACTAATGGCTTCAGGACTGTCTGGGTGGAACACAGAAACTTCTGACTACCAGAAGTCCACCATGTTTTCTGTGTTCAAGCAGGAATCAAGGGAAAAGGCCCCATATCATCCTCAGAGATGCATCCTTGACACACCAAGCACATTTTGCCGGCACTTCACTGAACTGCACTGTGACTCCTGGCTTCTTTGTGCCAAGATTCTGGAGACATGGATTTTAGAGACAAGCACATTGCTATACTTCTGGGTCTATCACCAAAGGAGGCTGTAGTAGTGGGGTTTCTGGGTCCCAGGCAGCCAGAGGTCCAAGACTCACAGACCTGCTTATCCGCCCGCCGCCCCATGCCCAGGCCCCCAGAAATGACTCAGACACTTATATTAACTTCATGCTGTTTGGCCTATGGCTCAGGCACATTGCTAGCTTGCTCTTACATCTTAAATCAACTCATTTCTATTAATCTGTCTGCCACGTGGCCCGTGGCTCACCTGTGTTTCTTACACGTTTCTTCTTGGGTGGCTTCAGCTCGATCTGTCTCTGACTCTGCCCTTCCTTTCCTACCTATTCTGATTCCTCCTCCTACTTCTTCTATGGTGCCTGTCATGGCCCAAAACAGCTCCTTTATTTAAAGATTGATATTCACAGCATACAGAAAGGCATTCCCACATCAGGAGGCCAGAATACATTATCTGCAGGCATCTCACAGGCTCCACAAACTGGACAGATGGTAGTGGTGATGGGCCAGGTCTGAATTTGGAGACTGGCTCTAGCCACCTCTCATACTTAGAATCTCTAGGTGGATTGCCTTCTTGACGGCAGTCCCCTGTGCTTCTCCGTTGATACCCCTTGTTCTTTCAGACCCTCCCCCACTACAAATTGCCTCCCATTCACTCAGCGCTCAGATTGAATTCCTGATAATGATCCACCCACTTCTTAGTCCATTGCCTTCCGTAGTCTTTCAACTTATCACAGTTTCTCATTTTTATTTTAATTTTTTAGCTGTGTTTCAGACCTTATAATAACTAAGTATTTCCTAAATCTCCATTCCAAGCATCCTGATGTGTACCTCCATCCCTGAATCTGTCTTTCTACAAGTCTGGTTTCAGACTCTAACAAGCAACAGAAGCATCCAATGAGTCTATTACAACAAGCGACAGAGCCGAGCATGGTGATACATGCCTGTGACCCTAGCACCCAGATGGTGGAGGCAGGCCAATCAAGAGTTTGAGTCCAGTTAGAGCTACATAGAGCTGTTGTCTTAAAATTCAAAGCAAATCAATCCTTTCTATTCCTTCATTTCCTTCTGAGCTTGGCTCCCATAGTCTGTAAGTTACTTTGATCCCAGGTATGTAGTGATACATTGTACATTTAATAAAATTAGCCTGGAATATCAGAGGACAGAATCACCCATAGTCAAGCCATGAAGGTCAGAGGGTGGTGACTCACACCTTTAATCCCCCCCCCCCCAGGAGACAAAGATCTTTCTGGATTTCTGTGAGTTCAAGGCCTAATAGCCCTGATAGTCAGGAGTTGGTGTCTCTCCCCACAGAACTAGAGGCATGGTGGTTGCAAGCTGCCTAACGTGGGTGCTAGAAACAGAATGAGGTACTCTTCATTCCTGAGCATCTCCATGCACACCCCCTTTTAAGTACTATAGCCTTCTTGCACTCAAGACCTCCTGCATGCTAGGTCAGCGCTCATCCCTAGCTCATTGGTCACTTAGTATGTCTCTTTTCTTCCCCTTATCATAGTTATGGTAGTTATTATAAAATAACTTCTTGTTAATACCAATATCTGGTCATCTGTGAATATCATTTAATTGATATTTACCCTGTGATTATAGGTAAAATTTTCACAAAAACAATTTTTGCTATATGTTAGATACATTAGATGAGATATTAAGACTTTATATAACATTTTTATCTTCTAAATAGTATTACACTTTTTCTAGCAAAAATTAAATTGATAGCTGGGTTTGGTGTTGTAGATCACAAGTTCAAAGTCTGCCTGGTTGGGGGAGCAATGTCTTAGTAGGTAAAGACATATATGTTCCAATGCCTGCTGATCTGAGTTCAGTCCCTAGAACAAAGACTCACCTAAAAATAGGAAGGAGCTTTATACCAAAAGTTGTCCTCTGCCCTCCACAAGCAAGTGGGAGGCCATATGTGCACACACACATATATATCAACAAGGTTTTCTTTAAAAGCATGCCTAGACTACAAGACCAGCGCGGGCATCACAGTGAGCCCCTCTTTCAACATAAAAAGTGGATGGGGGGGGGTGCTGAGGATGTAGATGACAGTTGAACAGTTTCCCAGTGTGCACATACCCCGAGTTTAAACCTCAGTACTGAAAAACACAGTCAGGCATGGTGGCTTATGCCCCTGGGCGTTCCAGAGGATCTCTATGAGGTTCAAGGCCAACCTAGTCTTACACAGGCCAGCCAGGGCTACATTTTCCCGGTCCACTCCCAAAAAAGAAGAAATGAAGAATGGGTAACGGTTTCCTCCACTTAGGGTGGAGGCTTGTTGTTGTTAGTGTGCCCGTGTGTCGGACTGAGCTTGGGGTGTGGTCTCCGGGGTCTCAGGCGAACCCTCTAAGTGCTTCTGCTTCCTGGGTAGCACAGAGTGCTGGCCCCCGCCCTGCATCCCTCACATCTCTTCTCTTTAGGCCTCCTAGAAAAAGCCTTGTACTCGAGACCGTTTTTAAATCTGACCCAAGCAGTGGTTGACTCTAACTTTTGGAACCTCTCTGTGGCCCCTTCCTCTCTGGGACCCTATCTCACAAAATTCCCATTCTGCCATCGTGCAAGTGTCTAGGCTGTCTTATCAGCACCGGCTCTGCCAGCCTGCTCTATGGGTGGGAAAGTCCTCGGCTAAAGGTCAGTGTGAAGGTGGAGCTCCAGAACTTTCTTTCCTGTGGGAATTGCCCTACGCTATCTGTGTAACAACCTTCAGCGTTGTGTGCTGGAGGAGCTGCATACTGTCCCGTGGGCCCAGAAGCTGCCAGACCGCCCTGGGTCTCCCTTTGGGTCCTTTTGGCCAGATGTGGGGTCTCTAGTGCTTTTAAGTTAGAAGTCAGTCATCAGAAGAGGAGCACAGAGTCTCGCCCATTCGGAAATCGAACATTTCTAGACCAACCACCCAGGAACGAGAAAGGAAACTGTAGCCAAGCGTTAAAACACACCGAACAATAAACAGGCTCTAGCCTCTGACGAGTTTGTGAGATGTCATGAGCAGTGCTGACTGGGAAAGATCCAGTCTTAACAAAGGAAGGTCGAAAATTAATTAGCAGATTGAAAAAGTAGATTGACAAAGAAAAATAAATCCAAATACAGAGATGATGCTGTCGTAATTTTTTTTTTGCTTGAAAAATTTAAAATTCAGTGTTATAAGCTGTACCTGGCTGTGAAACTGTAATCCTAGCTACTTGCAGAGCTGTGACAAGAGGGTCCTAAGTTCGAGGCCTGAGCTGCAGAAGAAAGAGTTCAAGGCCAGCCTGGACCAGTTAGTGAGACTTTGTCACAAAAGTGAAAAAGCTGAGGGTTCTTAGTGGGTGAGTGCTGCCTTAGCGTGTGCTGCGAAGCTGGGAGTCCCTGGGTTCTACCCCAGTAACGAGTAACACGCGCATGCGCATGCACATGCGCATGTGCACAAACATTCACACACACACAGACTTGTTAGAGCCAAAGTTTTATTTTTTTAAGAAACATTTTTAAATTTGGTGTTTGCCTGGCTCTCTGTGTGCCTAGCTGTGTGCATCACATCCATGCAGATGCCTGCCTGCTGAGGTGATAGGGTGTCAGATCCCCTGAAGCTGGAGTTACAGGTGTTCGTGAGCCACTTGATGTGCATACTAGGAATGAAACCCAGATCCTCTGAAAGAGAAGCAAGTGCTTTTCATCACTGAGTCATCTCTCTAATGATTTTCTCAAAAAATTAATAAAACAAAAAACTCTAGTCAGGTATTGGTGGCACACGCCTTTATCCCAGCACTTGGGAGGCAGAGGCAGGAGGACCTCTGTGAGTTCAAGACCAATCTGGTGTACAGAGTGAATTCCACAGGACATCCAGGACTACACAGAGAAACCTTGTCTCAAAAATCCAAAATCAAACCAACAAATAGCAACAGTAACAACAAAACCCTCTGGATCTGACAGTGTGACCTGTAAATGGCACACAGTCTCAGCATTAAGAAGGTTGAGCTCGGAGGGTTACAATTTTGCACCCAGCCTGGGACACAAAGCAAGACCTTGCCTCAAAACAAAATAGCAAAGTGGTAAATTAAGGAAAAGGTGGGCTACAACACAGATTCTTATTATCAGTGAAGAAGAAACCACACCTATAGATCCAGACCACACCTACAGACCCAGACCACACCCACAGACCTAGACCACACCTATAGATCCAGACCACACTTACAGACCCAGACCACACCTACAGACCCAGACCACACCTACAGACCTAGACCACACCTATAGACCCAAACCACACCTACAGATCCAGACCACACCTACAGACTCAGACCACACCTATAGACCCAGACCACACCTACAGACCTAGACCACACCTATAGATCCAGACCACACCTACAGACCCAGACCACACCTACAGATCCAGACCACACCTACAGACCTAGACCACACCTATAGATCCAGACCACACCTACAGACCCAGACCACACCTACAGACCCAGATCACACCCACAGATCCTGTAGAGGCTCAGACGAAAGATATTAGAGTGATGATTCTGGAAACCCAGATGACATAGATGTATTTCTAGAATCCTCTTCCTAGATTTCTAAAACTGTGTTATGTTTTGGCAGTGCTGGTGATGGAATCTGGGACTTTAGCCTGTGAAGTGAGTACTCACCACTGAGCTCCATCCGGAACTGCCAGACCATTTTTGTTTGCTTTTTAAAGACATGAACAATGTCCACTGTCACCATTTCTATTTAATGCACACTTGAGACTTTGGTTATTCAGTAAGACATGAAAGATATGGAATATATTATTGGAAGGGAATTATTTGTGGGCTTTTTTTCTACATTATTCTTTTTACATTTGTGTGTGTGCATATATATATATATATATATATATATATATATATATAGAGAGAGAGAGAGAGAGAGAGAGAGAGAGAGAGAGAGAATGTGTCTTTGTTAGGGATACTATTATTGCAATAAAACATCAAAAATAAAGTTGGGAAGGAAAGGGTTTATTTGGCTTCCACTTCCATATCACTGTTCATCATCAAAGGAAGTCAGGACAGGAACCTGGAGGCAGGAGCTGATGCAGAGGATGAAGGGTGCTGCTTAGTGGTTTTGTTTATCATACTTTGCTCACTTTCTTATGGAATCCAGGACCACCAGCCCAGCGATGGCACCACCACAATGGGCTAATAACTAATTAAGAAAATGCCTTATTGGAAAGAGTGGTGATGGCACACACCGTTAATCCCAGCACTCAGGAGGCAGAGGAGGGTGGATCTCTGAGTTCAAGACCAAGACCAGCTTGGTCTACAGAAAGAGTTCCAGGGCAGCCAGAGCTACACAGAGAAACCCTGCCTCAAAGAAACAAAAAGGAAAAAAGAAAGAAGGAAAGAAAGAAAATAAGAAAATGCCTTACAAGCTTGCTTTTATGGAGGCGTTTTCTTAACTGAGGCTCCCTCCTTTCAGAATACTGTAGCTTGTGTCACGTGGACATAAAGCTCTCCAGCACAGAGGATGAGGGTGCATGTACCAAGGATAATGTATAACAACATGCATGAGTCAATTCTTTCCTTTACCGTTGGGTTCTGGGATTGAACACGGGTCACCAGGCTTAGCATGAACTGTGTTTTGCCCACTAAGACATCTCACCAGCTAATGCTTCTTTACATAGACACAAAAGAAGAAATTATCTGGGATACCTGTGACAAGATATCAACCACTGGATAAAGTGCTTGCTGTGCAAGCAGGAAGACTGGACTCCAGATCCTCAGCAGGCCTGGTATATGTGGTAGCCATCTGTAATTCCAGGGCTTAGGAGACAAAAATAGGAGACCCCCTCCAGCCAGCAAGATAGACGGAAGAATGTCAGGCTCTAGGTCCAGCAAGAGACCATAGACAAACAGTAGAGACTTGGCAGGAAAGACACCCAACTTTGGACCTCCACACATGCGTAAATGTCCTCTAAGAGTCCTCTGCTTCTTCTGGCTTCTCTCTGGCATTCTGCTCTGTGCTTCCTGTTTTCAGAGTTTTCTTAGTTTGGTAGCCCCTCCCACACTTCCTGTCTGCCTTTGGCCAATCAGCGCTTTTTATTAAACCAGTGGGTGGGATAATTATTTACAATGAAACAACACAATCTCCCACACTTAATCATTCCTATATCATATCCCTCCTTTTTTTCTAGAAAGAGATTGACTATGACCATTAATCAATTATAGTGAAAACAAACATTTATAAACAATATTTTGGGAATTTGGGTGTAGCTTTTCATTACTACTTCCTGCTGATTGAGGGACACTGTTAATCTTATGAAGGTCCTGAGGCTGGATCATCTTAGTCAGAAGCCTTGAAGCTGATGTGACCATCTCTTCCCATCGAAGATCAGGGGATCTTGGTTGACAAACCATATTAGCTTGGAAGCAATCCACAGGTTCTCATCTTCTGTGGAAACAAAAGCAGAACCTCTTTTCTAAAGCAACAAATCTTATACACAAATTTCAAAGTCAAGATACCATTAGAATATGTATATTTGTTTAACTTAGCAGCCTTTGCAATCAAATGTCTTTCTGCAGTTAGCTCATTAACAGTTAAAAAGTTAAAAGAAAACACAATAATAACCATAATCCAGACTCTGTATTTTCCAACTTTATGGGGCTTTTTATATTTTTATTACTCCACCCACTTCAGAGATCCAGCTTGGAAGCTGCTTTTTGCTCCATTTCTGTGCTCTAGAATCCCTTTTAAGCTTTCTCAGGCTTTATGTGGGTGTTTGGGCCTCACATTGAATGCCAGATATTGCAAAAATATTCACTTGCAATATATCATATAAAGGATTAATATTTACTGAGGGGCATATAACACTCACAATACAAATTGAATCTTAAGATGATTCTTGGAGAGAGGAATTGTCCCATGCTGGCTCTGATTGACTACCTAGAATGCAGGGAACAGAACAGGGCTGGAACTTGGTATTCCCTGGCTCCCAATGGATTCTGGCCATGCCCCACAGGGGTCCTGATTCTCAGGAGCTACTAAGACTCCCTAAATAACGCCTGAATCCCACTTCACTGGGGTTAAAGGCATATACCACTGTGCCTGACCCTAAATATATATTTTTAAAGGTTTCCTTATTTTGTTTTTTGTGTGTGAGCATTTCCCTGCATGAATGTGTGTATACCACAAGCATATCTAATGCCTGTAGAAATCATAAGATGTCACTGGATCTCCTGGAACTGGAGTTACAGACAGGTGTGAGCCACAATGTGGGTGCTAGAAGCTGAACCCAGTTCCTCTTCGAGAGCATCCAGTGCTCTGAACCACTGAGTCATTTCTCTAGACCTTTTGAAGTTTTTCCAGTCTCTCTCTCTCTCTCTCTCTCTCTCTCTCTCTCTCTCTCTCTCTCTCTCTCTCTCTCTCTCTCTCTCTCTCTCTCTCATTCCTATCATTCAACTATTTAGTTACCAACTCTTCTGCCTCCCTCATCCTATGGTTGAGTTCATCTGCTGAGATTTTGGTTACTTTTTTTTCTATTTTAAAATGTCTGCTTAAAGATATTTTAAATCTTTGTAAGATTTCCCTGCAGATTTCTATGCCCCTAATGAAAGTTCCTACTTCTCATTCATTTTAAGGGTGTTTGCAATTCACACTTATGTATTTTCTCATGTCTGCTGAAAATGTTTGTCAGGTAGTGTGACATTTATGACATCATGTTGTTGGCAGGGCTTGATTATCTCTTATACTGTTTAAGATTTTTTGTATTCTGGGTCTTATGAGTTTCATCAGAAACCTGAATATTTTTTCCTTTTAATTATGTGACTGAATTTGAAATCTTTGTTTATTTATTTATTAGATGTATATGGGTGATTTGACTGCATGTATGTCTGTGCACCATTTACATGTCTGCAAAGGCCAGAAGAGTGTGTCAGATCCCCTGGAAACTGAGTTAGGAAAAGCTGTAAGCTGCCATGCATGAGTGACAGAAACTGAACAGGTCCTCTGCAAGAACACCCAATGTTCTTATGGTCCAAGCCACCTCGCCAGCCCTGTGATTGGCTTTGTGCCTCCTACCTTCTTTGACACTGCTGTGGCGGGGGAAGAAAGTCAAAATACAAGTCCAGTTCCTTGAAGTGAGAGTGGTTCCTTTTACTGTTGCTCTGACGCTTGCTTCCGGATGACATAGTCCTGTGTGTGGCCTTTGGCCCTGGGAAAGTCCTGACTCTGCCCTTGACTTCCTCTGACCTACCCCAGTGGGTGGAAAAAGGGAGGGTCTTAATCCTGCTGGGAAAGCATGGTTGTCTAAACTTAAGTGATCTCCATTGATGTCTAGACTGATCATGAGAACAAGTGAATTTCTTTTGCTTCCTGGAGGATGAAGCATCTGCCTACCTGCTCTGTCTTCTTGATATCATCAGTGGAGGGGACTGAGGTGACTTACCTGGAAGTCCGATCCATCTACTTTGCTTTAGTTGAACAGAGGAGTTGTTCTTTGAAGGCTTTCTGTCTTGCCAGGCTGCATTCTGGTCCTTTGCTTGGAGGAAGTAGGCCTAGATGGAGGCAGGTTTGTCTGTGTCTGCTGGAATTCCTGGGTTGCCAGCCTTTTTGGCTCTGAGTCTGGAATATGCACAACACAAAGAAATCCCAGAGAACTGATCACCATATACAGTGGGTGCCAAGAACTCAAGTCTGTTCTACACTTCGGAATTATCTTAGATACACTTTATATACAACAGCCAAGTTCTGTTTCACTCAGAGAGTAGGAAGGACCATACCAATCCCATCCCAGGGTGCAGGTTCCTAAAACGGAGTGTACATTTTTAAGTGGTTGTGGAAAATCAAAAAATTTCCTGCCACTTTGTCGAGGCAGACATGGTACATGCCTGTGATCCAGTGCTTGGGGAACTGAGGCAGGAGGATCTTGAGTTCCAAGATGCCATGTAGATAGATGCATGGTAAAGCTTCAGAAAGAGAATTATATTTGAGAATGTGGAATCTAGTGGTCTCAATGAAGGTAGAATAAAGCTTTTCTTCATAAGTGTACATCTAAAAGAAATCTATGTTCCCTGTACTTGTCCACAGACAGATAAGAAGGATGGTGTTCCCATTAAATGTATCTGTAAACTAGAAAAGCAGGGGAGAGCCTGGTGGTGGTAGAACACACCGTTAACCCCAGCACTCAGGAGGCAGAGGCAGGTGGATCTCTGTGAGTTCAAGGCTGGACTGGTCTACAGAGCTGGTTCCACGACAGTCAGGGCTACACAAAGATACCCTGACTTGAAAAACAAAAACACACCAAAAAAAGCAGGGAAGAGGCATCTCAGAGTCATCAAGAGAAGTCTTAGTACCTCCATGTGAAGCCAGCAGTCCAACTGAGGGAGATATTTGAAGATCCAAGGTTGACGTTGGCAGAAAGAGAAGCAGGAAACTGAGCAAGAAAAATAGATTTTTAAAAAGCCAGGTATGATGGCGCACACCTGCAAACCCAGGGGATGAGAAGGGTCAGGGGTTCAGTATCTTGAGAACCCACATGATGGAAGGAGAGAGCTGCTTCCTGCAAGCTACCTCGTGACCTACACATGCGTGTTGTGATTAATTAAATGTAAAAATTTTAAAAATTATAATCTGTCTGAACACTGGTTCTTAGCGTCAATGTTTAGAACCACTGTACGGAATTTTAAATAGAAAAGACTGTATGTGCTTGGCTGTAAGAGGCAGCCTTTTAGAAGATGGCCCTGCTCTGGTATGGGGGTGGGAGGGGGGACAGGTAAGACAATGTCGTGTAGAATAGCGACTTGGCCACAGCAGTTCGTCTCACTGACATTCTTGCTCATGACTTCACCGTGGGACACATGGCCACGGTAGGTGCTGGACAGAGGCTCACAACTAGTGGCACCCCAAAGTTAAGCAGTTAGGTGACTAGGGGCCAGGATTAGAGCCCAGATGGGCTCCAGAACCTGTACTGTGAACAGTTATACTACTTCTATTTTTAAAGCACCTACTGGATGTCATGGTCCACAGATAACAGCTCTACTAGATTCTCGCATCGCAGCAGGTGCCATTCATGGTATAGAAGAAAAGGTTTGCTGAGGGCCCTAGTACATGCCTGACAGACATCCCATTACTCTGGAGGCAGATGCAGGAGGATCACCATAAGTTCAAGGCTAGCCTGTAGTGGAGAACACATATCCTTTCACCTTAGCATTGGAACAGAAGCCCCTAGGGCATGGCCTTTGAACTAGCTTAAGATCTGGGACACACGTAAGCAAGATCCCTACCCCCACCCCTTCTCTCTCACTTGGATGGTGAAGACCGGGTTAGGGAGTATAAAGCTGTGTTAGATGGATCCCCAGCTTTCCAAGGACTCTGCAACTGAATTTGTCTTGTCTTGTATCTGTGAGTTAATTTCCCTGTAGGATTTCTTAATAAAAATCCATTTCTCAGTAATTTCATGAGATTTCTGTAATACTAACCCAATGCCTTGTGGGATCCTGTCTCAAATGAAAAAGGAAAAAGAGAAGAAAACTCAAGTTTAGAGAGTTAAACTATGCGATTATTATGATAGTAAAGACACCTACCACCAAGCCTGATGTGGTAGTTTGAATATAATTGGTCCCCATAATATCATGGGGGGGGGCAATATTAGGAGGTGTGGCTTTGTTGGAGAAAGTGTGTCACTGTGAGGGTAGGATTTGAGGTTTCCTATGCTCTAGACACTACCCAGTATTATAGCTGACTTCCTGGTGCCTGAAATATGTAGCAGTCTCAGCTCCAGCATCACATCTGCCTGCACACCACCATGTTCGCCATTGTGATGATAATGGATTGAAGCTCTGAAACTGTAAGTGAACCATTCTAATTAAATGTTTTCTTTATAAGAGTTGCTGTGGTCCTGGAGTATAGTAGTTTTTGGCCTAGACTGGCCCCAAGATCTGGACCAGCAGTCATAAATAATCACACAAAATCTTGCAATAAATTTATGCTCAGATAAACCTAAGGCTCAGACATATTGCTACCTAGCTCTTCCATCTTATCTCAGTGCATTTCCATTAGTCTCTTTAGCCATGTGGCTCGGAACCTTTTCTCAGAGCAGCATAGTTGTTCTCTGCATCTGCTGGCTTCTCTACTGGTCTCTCTGACATCTCTGCTGATGTCTCTTCCTGTTCCCAGAGTTTTCTTAGTCTGGTAGTCCCGCCCACACTTCCTGTCTGCCTCTGGTCAATCAGGTTTTTATTAAACCAGTAGGAGGGACAAATATTCACAACATACTGGAACACAGTCCCACTACATTTCACTTTTTTTTCTTTTTAAAACAAAACCCCCAAATCTAATTTCCTTTGCATATTTTTTTCACTATTATCTATAACAACGTGCAACCAACATTGTAAATAAACACAAACATCCATAATCCATTTTTGGGAAATTTGGGCATCCTTCTCTAGGCTATTTCCTGTTGAACAGGGGCGTTGGCAATCCTATGGGGACCCAAAGAAAAAAATTAGGATTATGGGCAAGTCTTTAATGGAGTAGTCTGTAAGGCTGGGTCAGCTCAGCCAGTCTCCTTGACGTTGTTTTGGATGCAGAGCTCAGGCGAAATTTCAACAGAGGTGCTCTGAAATGCTGAATCATCTGGGCAGTTCATTTCCATTGGAAACTTTTCAGGGGGTATTCCTCAACTAAACTTTATTTTCTTTAACCAGGAAAAAAATCCACAGCCTCTCATTTTCTGTGGAAATAAAAAGAAAACCTCTTCTCCAAAGTAGCATATCTTTTGATTTCAATTTTAAAGTCAACTTATTTATAAAATATATATGGTGGATTAATCTATCAGCATTTGTAATCAAATGTCTTTTAGCAGCTTTTACTACTTAATTTTCAGTAAAAATCTCAAAGACACGACAATAGCATACGGTATCCAGACACTCTGTGTTTTCTATCTTTACATGGCTTGTTACTATTTTTTTACTCTATTTCTTTTTTAAGGACTTTCTTTAAACTTTTATCTTTTTAATTTCTCTCTCAAGCCTACATATACTTTAAACACACTCCAAAGCATTTAGAGTTTTTTTTTTTAATCTGTCTTTACTGTTTATCTCTTACTTCTTATCTTTTTCTGTTTCTGACCACACCTTTGCTTGGCAAGGGTGGCTGACTCCACCCAGCTCCCTCTATTTCTTTTTGTTTCTGATCACACCTTTAATCTGCCGAGGTGTGGCAAAGAAAGGCATTGGACTAATGAATGCAAGTCAACAAGGGACAGACAAGGTAACTTTCTGCCTTCAGGAAACAGGGGGCTTTCTAAAGCTCCCATATAAAATCCAATTCACCCTTACCCCACCATTGTAGAGGAAACACCTTCCCAGAACAATTAAAGAAATTAAGACATATTCTAAAATGACATACTATGCTGAATGACAGAAAATCTATAGAAAAGGGAAAAATAGGAAAAATTATAAAGCGAATATTTTGGCAAGCTTTTATTAATGAACAAAGGCCAAAGTTAAAAGTACAAATAAATGATGTTATTATTGAAGGTTTATTGGACATAGGAGCGGATATAACAATAATTTCACCAGAGTCTTGGCATCCAAGTTAGCCCCTTCAGGAGGTAAATGTTCAATATTGAGGAATTGGGTCATAATTCCAGGTAAAACAGTGCAAGATGGCTTGAGTATATAGGACCAGAAGGACAGAGAGGAATATTAAAGCCATATGTGGCTAACATTGCTATAAATTTATAGGGATGAAATTTACTACAACAATCAAACACACAAATTAACATTCCTCCAAACACAGAAATAAACCATAAACTAACATGTTTCCAGGAAAACAAAAACAAAAAAACATTAGAAGGTATTATGAGAAACAGTCACAGATCATTCAGGTTACATAGAAACAAGCACAACAGTTGCTGACCTTTCAAAAACACCTACAGCACTACTTCTAAAATGGCTAACAGAGAAGCCTATATGGGTTCATCAATGGCCTCTAACAAAAGAGAAATTGCAGGCCTTAGAGCAGCTGGTATAGGAGCAGTTAATGCTCAGCATATAGAAGAATCAACCAGCCCTTGGAATTCTCCTGTATTTGTTATTAAAAAGAAATCTGGAAAGTAGAGAATGGTAACAGACCTAAGGGCAATAAACAAGGTGATCCAGCCAATGGGCTCTCTACAATCTGGGATTCCTTTGCCTTCTCTGTTACCTAAAGAATGGCCTATTATAGTTATTGATTTAAAAGACTGTTTTTTTTTTTTTTTTACAATACCTTTACAAGAACAAGACAAAGAAAAATTCGCCTTTACAGTACCCACTTATAATAATTCTCAGCCTGTAAAGAGATTCCAGTGGAGGGTCCTCCCTCAAGGACTGCTGAATAGCCCAACTCTGTGCCGGTATTTTGTACAAAAGCCAGCAGAACAAATATGTAACAAATTCCCACAATCTATAATTTAACATTACATGGACAACATCTTGTTGGCCTATTCAAATATCAATACTTAGAAAAAATTTTTGAAGAAATGGAAAAAAAATTTGCCTGCTTGGGGATTACAGATTGCACCAGAAAAAATATAAAGAGGGGATTCCATTAATTATTTAGGCTACAAAATTGGCCAACAAAAAAAAAATCAGACCCTAATAAGTACAAATTAGGAGAGAAAGGTTTACGACACTTTAGGATTTTCAAAGACTACTAGGAGACATTGCCAATTTGTGACCCACTATTGGAATTAAAAATGATGAACTAGATAATTTGTTCAAAATCTTAAATGGTGACAAGGACTTAAATAGTCTGAGAGAATTGTCACCTGAAGCTGAGAGAGAATTGGCTTTGGTGGAAAAGAAATTACACATGTGGATCTTGTGGATCCAGACCTTAATTGCATTCTAATTATCTTGCCCTCTAAGCATTCTCCTACAGGAATTTTAATGCAAAGGGAAAATGTCATATTGGAATGGATATTTCTTCCACATAAACAGAGTAAGAAATTAAAGATATATGTGGAAAACATTTCTGAACTAATTTTTTTAAAAAAATTAAGACTTCGTCAATTGACAGGAATGGACCTAGTAGAAATTATTGTAGCCCTAACTAATGAAGAAATTGACCAATTATAGGTAGGTATAAAGTGAACCTTGGCAAAGAGCCTGAAATAATTTTTGGGAAATATTAACAACAAATATCCTCTAAGCAAATGAATTGAATTTCTAAAGAAAACTAATTGGATTCTCCCTCATATTGTACGAGATGAACCATTTTCTGGAGCCCCTACATTTTATACTGATGCCAACAAATCAAGAAAGGCAGGTTACAAATCAGAACATATAAGTGGCTCAAAGTCCTTATAATTCTGTTCAAAAGTCAGAATTATATGCTACTGTGATGGTATTAGTGGATTTTACCAAACCTCTTAACATAGTCACTGACTCTCAGTATGCATAAAGAGTTGTTCTACACATTTAAACGACTGATTTTATTAATGAGTCAGAATTAACTTCATTATTTATTCAGTTACAAGAAATAATCAGGACTAGAAATCATCCCTTCTATATAACACATGTTCGATCCCATATGTGTCTGTCAGGTCCTTTAGCATAGGGTAATGATGAAATTGATCTTATTAATAGGAAATGTACTAAGCCCTCAGAGTTTCTTAAAAAGCATCACATCAATAGCAAAGGATTAAAAAAAAGATCTCTCACTTGGCAACAAGCCAAAGAAATTGTAAAAAGGTGTCCCACCTGTTCTTTCTATAACCAAACTCCATTGCCAGCAGGAAGTAATCCTAAAGGTATACATAGAAATGAAATCAGGCAGATGGATGTATTTCATTTTACAGAATTTGGGAAATTAAGATATGTCCATCATACAACAGATACGTTTTCAGGATTTCAATGGGCAATTGCTTTGGGTTCAGAAAAGGCTGATTCTGTAATCACACATTTGTTGCAAATTATAGCCATCATGAGAATACCTGTACAAATTAAGACTGGCAGTACTCTGGCATATGTCTCTAGTAAAATGAAACACTTGTTTGCTTATTACAATATAAAGCCTATTACAGGAATACCATACAATCCTACAGGGCAAACAGTCATAGAGAGATAAAATCAAACTTTAAAGGATATGCTAAATAAACAGAAAGGAAAAATAAAGACCCCTAGAGATAGACTACATAATCCTTTATTAACTTGCATTTTCTCAATGCTAATGAGAAAGAAACAACAGCTGCTGAAAGGCATTGGACTATAGAAAAAAAAACAGTTGAACTAAATCAGCCTGTTTACTTCAAAGATGTACTAACCTCTGAATGGAAGGATATGTGCTACGTTGGGGAAGGGGTTTTGCTTTTGTTTCCACAGGTAAAGAAAAGCTACAGATACCATCAAAATTAATAAAGACTCGATTTGAAAAAACAGCTGAACTAAATCAGCCTGTTTACTTCAAAGATGTACTAACCTCTGAATGGAAGCCAGGATTATGTGCTACGTTGGGGAAGGGGTTTTGCTTTTGTTTCCGCAGGTGAAGAAAAGTTATGGATACCATCAAAATTAATAAAGACTCGATTTAAACTGAAGAAACTTCATGAAAACAAGAATTGATGCCTTATCTATCCATATTACAATTTTTTAAGTTGTAAGAAAAAATAAAGGGTGGGGGCAGGTTTTTGGTTTTGTCTTTACAGAAAATTAGAAATACCCATCTTCAAGAAGTTAAAAGACCTTGGCTATCTAGACATCTAAAGCAGAAGGGAGGCTATCCAGAAGAATTTACAATCAAAGGAATACGAGACCTATTGGTACCAGTATACTCTACAGGGTAAAATCTCATTGCTTAACCTCTAGATATCTTTATTTGTAAGAGAAGTTGAGGTCCCAGTTTAATTATACTTTAAAGCTGGCTTCAGAGTTGGAATATGGCTCTCTCCTTTTCTAAACCCAAGCATACTTGTTAAAGGAAAATGCAAAATCTCTGTATCATATCAGAAGAACCACCTGATATGGGACAGAAGAATAACAAAAAATAAGTAAAAATTAGGGACTGTTCTATTGTTACTAATCCTATGCTGAATAGGTGTTTATAATAAAATATATGAGATTATGTATATATATTTAAACTTTTTGTCATGACATTGATGTTCATATAGAATACTAATTAATTATATAAAAAGGCTTTTTTAAGCTTCCTGTACATTGTGTTGAGTTTTAGTCTCTTATCAGTCTTCCGAAGTGATCCATGACAATGTCCAATTGCAAACTTGAAGTATCCAAAAGGAAGATGGGGCCTCACAATGACAATTTCACATGGACTATGACAAAGCCACTAGGCTGACAAACACCAAGCAAAGATCAGATTTGAACTACAAACTGCTCAGGACAATTTAGAGGGGGCTCTCTAGATGAACCAGCTTCACAGACTACTCTAGCCAGGACTTGAGACAAGCCATGCACTTTCCTGTTATGCAGAGATTGGACAACAAATGACACAGCTACCTATTTCAGGACTTGATAATTAACAAAACTTTTCTTTTCAGGATCTCCTAAAGATTCCATCACCCTCAGACAGCAGGAAGTAAATTTAAGAACATGGCACCCACATTCCCAAGAGGCAGGGTGGGTGGTTTTTGGTCTTTTAATGGGTTATGGATGATTGTCATTATTTAGGGTAATTGGTTAAAAATTGTTATTAGTTATAGTTAGAAAAAAGCTAAACAAGAGAGATTAGATTCAGAGTTCTTGTTTTAAAAAAGGAAAGATAAAAGGGGATACAGATATGATAGGATATAAGGGTAGATTATTAAATCTACTTTCAAAAAGCAATTACTAGCTTTAGATATTTTACATTGGTTTGGATTTTTATATATTGTATGCAAATTATGTATATTGATATAAATCTGAGATTATTTTATGTACATATATCTCTATGCTTGTTTGAGGTATTATACAGTTCATCTAACAATGTAATACAAATTGCTAGTCCATGAAAGTTATTATTACCAACTAATAGGATGTAAAGAATTGCAAGTAGTAATTAGACATTACAATCGAACTTATTAGATATGTTTTCTTTTTCAAGATCAGATATATTTTAAATGAACAGGTCTCTTTTAAACACTTCAAAGATCCATAGAATATGGCATTTAATAACATAGGTTCTTATTATTTTTATAACAATGGGACAACTGCTCCTGGCAGCATCAATCTACTTCAGAGAAGATTATGGACATCAGAGAAACTCCATATACCATTGGCCTTCTTTGTAATGAAAATTAGCCACTGGGCAAGAAAGTGCTCTTGCCTTGACTGCTGACAGTATGATGTTCAAAAGGGACAAACAGGAGACACATCCACAAGAGGATTGCTGAACCTTGCCAAGACAAGATTGGAAGGTCTTTGAGAATATCCTCCTTCACAGAGAAGTCTGTCAGACACGCTTGGCCTGTAGGCCGAAGATGGTTGCTTCAATGATACAGAAGAACCTTGGGTGACAGTCCAGGCAGCCGGTTATTCATTTCTTACGTTTTTGGAAGATGCTTGCTTGCCCATGCTGTTTAATTAGTTAATATTATTTCCTCCTTGGGTCTCTGAAGTAGTTAAAGATGAGATAGTTATAGTTACAGTTTTCTAGTGACAGTTTTAGAAAAGAAATTCACTTAGAAGTTGAAGTATATAAGTTTGAGAGACATCAAAAATAGTTTTTAGTGAGTAATACAAGTTTGATAGAAATTGAATTAGGTATAATCTTTTGGACTCACCAAAATAGGATAAACAATGGAACATTTTCTTTGAATTTGTCAGTTGTTAACAAACTGGACAGTATTCATGTAATTATTGTTTGTATGTTGTACTCACATGTGTGCACTATCTTTGGGTTTAAACAGGCCTGCAGTTTCCCTTGTGAGAAAGTAGGTAGACCAGCTTAAACTGGGTGTGTGTGCAGGGCCACAGGCAGTGGCTAGCATCCAGGACTTTCTGATCACACCCAGAGTTATTCCCACCTCTACCTTTCAAGAGCCTCCAGGTCTGACAGTCCTGACTGACCCGTGCTTTGTCTGTGGAGGGCTTTCGAGGACACGCACTTGCAGCAGCCTCCCTGGCCCCGCTTTTCTCTTTCTGTGCATCACTTTGGGGTGTTCCAGGATTCTGGGAGGACGAAGAGGCAGCTTGGCTTGCCTCTAAACCACAGGGGGTGAGCCAATACGTAAACCTGTAGCGTAGACACTGCCACACCTGGATCATGCGTCTTTTTCTCGCCAGGCTTTGGAGATTAGCCAGACCAAAGGTGAGATTCTGAGCATGTCCATGCATCTCTGCTTCTCTCAGCCCACTCAGGCCATGGTTTCCTCAGCAGCCACCCTTTCCCATTGAAAGTGGAGAAATGTCCCTTCCCCCCTTCCTTCTGTTGAGGAACTTCCCTAATCCACGGGAGGATGTGTGGGCTGGAAAGTGAAAGGCTGTCCCTTCTCAGCCTGCCCTAGGCTACCTTCAAGCAGGCTGAGGCCACCTGCACTCCTATAGCACACTTCTTCCTCTTTCTAACCAGACAAGGCTTGCTCCTAAGGGTCCACTGCCTGCCTCGCCCCCAGATGAGATAACAGGGCAGCCTTTGAAGTTCCCACAGAATAAGAAAATGTAGGGATATAGGCAGAAGCCTCGCCAACCTGTCAGATGGTGACAGTGGCCTTCATTCTACCTGGAGTGTGGGGCAGGCATAGCCTTAGGCAGGATGAAGATTCTAACAGCTCTAGCAACCAACCTGTTTCCCATCTGCGTACAGTGAGAGCCTGTGGCAGATCCTTCTCTGGATTCCATGCACAGCACATCTGTTTTGTGTTTTGCCATGGACACCATTCTGAACTCCCAGGGACGCCAGAATAGTGTCTAGCAGACATCTCAGGTTTGGCTTTATCTTTGAAGAAGCAGGTTTTCTTACTAACCGTGTGTGACTTTGGTAGGCCCTAGGAACAGGAGTGGCCAAAGGCTGGAGAGCACAGAAACCCAGGAGTTGGGGGGAGGAGCCCTGCCTTGCTGGGCGATTCACAACTGAGTCATTCAGAAAGTTACTGTAACAGGCTCAAAATTCACCTAGTAAAAGCTTCTTCCTTCAAGGGGTATCATTATGTACTTGTTTGTCCATGTTCTTCCCCTTTCAGGGTTTCTCCCTGGCCCAGGCCTCCTTTCCTCTGCTACGTGTATGCTTCTTGGGCCTTGGTCTCAGCACAACCCCACTACCTGGGGCAGCTGACCCCATAGCCACTCACCTCCTTTGCCCTTATCATTTACCTCCCCAACGCCTGGCTCCTGGATCCTTCTTGAAGCTGCTTCTAAGGGACCTGAACTAGCTAGCTCAAATCCAGAGCCCCTGGTGGGGGGAGGGTCCAAAGGAGCAAGTGAATAAAGGGAAGACTCTTCTACCAGCCTCCTCTGATTCAGAATATTACTTGAAGCTGTGTTATTTTGTTTATATTGCATTTGTTTAACTCTGTGAAGCTGTGTTACTGTGCCTGTCTAACACACCTGATGGTCTGATAGAGAGCTGAATGGCTAATAGAGAGACGGGAGAAAAGATAAGGTAGAGTTGGCGGGCAAGAGTGTAAATACAAGGAGAAATCTGGAAGAAAAAAGGAGGAAGACACCAGGGGCCAGCCACCCCGCTACACAGCCAGCCACAGAGTAAGAAACAAAGGAAGGAATATAGATATAGAAAAGGAAAAGCCCAGAGGCCAAAGAGATGGGTTAAGTTAAGAAACGCTGGCAAGAAGCAAGCCAAGCTAAGGATGGACATTTATAATTAAGAAGAAGTTTCCCGTGAGATTTACTTGGGAGCTGGGTAGCGGGTCCCCCAAAAGAGCAAAAACAAACAACACTCCCTTACACCCACATTGCCCTTATGTTGTGGGGCAAGTGACACCATAGATGTCAAGTGACACCATAGATGTCAAGTGACACCATAGTTATCAAGGTGGAGTTCTGCCAGGCAGAAGCCCCAAGTTATAGGACTGAGCCACCCAGGAAGAGTTTCAGGTACTCTGAATGGAATAGAACCTGCATGGACCAGCAGAGCATCTGCAGGTAGGGTGGATGCATGCAATGGGCCAGACCTGTCTCTGCAGATGCCCTATTAGAGCAGGTCTATTAACCATTCCCAAGGGAACCTAAAGCTCCCCTGGGGAAGTCAAGATTCAAAGCAGGAATCGCATGGTGGTTCTGTGTCTTCACTACTGACTGGGCCCCATGACCATGTTCACCCCAAGAAGAAGGCACTAGAGCCAAGAGGGCCAGCAATCCATGTGTGCCTCAGTAATGCTCATGGCTAAGAGTTGATATGGGGAATAGCAGTGTCATGTTCCTTAGGGTTCTGTCCCCTTACAGAGAGCTGTTGTGCATAGGATCAAGTGGCATAACCTACCTCTCTGCTTCTTACTGTTGGCCAAGTGTTGGGTTAGATAAAGCCGGCTGCTGGGCTATGGTTGTATTTACTGGGCAGTTCCATCCCTGTGTAGTTCCTGTGCAGCCTAGACAATGACTGACTTCTGGACCATCCAACCTCTATCTCAGCCATCCATGGTGAAGGAAGGTTAGTTGTCTTCCACCCTCTCCTGAGGTTCAAGAATAGGAGGTGCCTACATTTGGAACCTCTGCTAGGTTCCCTTCAGCCCCTGGCTCTGCCCTTTATTCACCTTAGCAGCAACCATACCAGTAAAGTGCTCTCTTGAACTAGGGCTTTTCACACCTGTTTCTGGAGCCTTGATGTCTCCAAGGAGTATCAACGGCTGCTGAGTTCTTAGCTGGCAAGGGAGATTTCCATCTCTGCTTGGACCAGAGCCCCTAAGATGACAGCTACTTCAGGCTTTTGCTTTGTTTACAATTTCTTTGGGAACGGATTCTGCTTTAGATGAAAATGAAAGTTTGAAAACCAGTGTGGAGATTGGAACACTGAACTGGGTGTGTGGGTGGGAAGGGGGTTTCTGTTATGCTGTTTAAGATCTGTCCGGGTGTGGAGACATCAATTTCCACATTCTAGAAACACCGAGGACCCCTCCTTTCTCTGCCCCTTCTCAAGGTTGAGCGAGAGGATAAAATATTGCTTTGGAGAATTAGGAAAAGTCAAGGTAAACACAGCCCGCTCCCTGGATGGTAAAGTGCCTCCTGAAAGGTGGGGCTCAGGCTGCCTGGGAAGCCAGTAGCCTTGTGCCTAGTGGTCAGGGTGCTCCACCCCGTGGTCAGGGAACTCCACCCAGAGGGCATCATGGGTCATTGCATGAAAAGAGGCCTGTGGCCATGCCTAGGGAGGAACAGCAGTGTCTTGACCTGGTTCTGGCTATTGTCTGTGGCCAAAGTCAGCTGCCAAGAGAGCCAGAGTGCCCAGTCCTGTTACTTCATCAGTAAACTCTGAGAAAGCCACCCCAGGGGACGACTTTCTTCCTTCTGTGGGTGAGGAAAGGCAGGCTCAGAGATGTGAGAGGAACTACCTGGTATTGCATAGCATGAAAATGGCATCCTGAGGGAGCGAGTCCTTTGGCTCTAATCAGAACTGGTCTCACTCATATCAACAGCGTCAGAGATTGGAGGGAAGGCAGAGCTGAGTTCTGGAGAAACCTCTTGGAGAAAGGAGAATTTTTGCCTGGTACCCCTACCCCATCTTACTTACCAAGGTAAAAACATAATTTTATCCCCACAAAATTCCCCACTAGAGAAAATAACCCAGGACCCTGTAATTGAACAGCAATAACAGGGCTGCTGCTTTTTATTCAGGCTTTTACCTTGGCCCAACCCCCTGCTTCCCACTGCTCCAGCTTTCACCATCTTGTCCTGGAGCTGGGAGTTAGCAGACACTAGCAGAGACTTGTCAGGGAGCTGGTCTGCTGCCAGAGCCTGCTCCCTGTGGCCTCCGCCTTCTGCTTCCCTCCTCTGCCGCCACCTGCCTTAAGTTTTGTGGTGTTTTGTTTTGCAGACATTTTGAATTCACACCAGGTGTCCATTAAATCCCCAGAGGAAAAAAATCACTGACTCTTCTTAGAGGTGAGTGTCCCTCTGCCAGGATTCTGGGTCTCCCTGAAATCTTAGATGAAATAAACTGAACATAGGCCGGGAGTTGGGGGACTAGATGGAGGCCACCCTGCCATCTCACCGACTTTTTTCCTTCTAGCCACACATCCTGAAGTTTGAAGACTCTAATGGGGCACGCTAGGGGCATCCAGCTTATTTGTCTGCCACTCTTGGGGCCTCAGCAGCCAGTTGCTTTCCATTTTGCCTTTATTTCAACTCGTCTTTACAAAGGGTGAAGTCTTGTTTGTCAGGTGTCTTTAGTCTACTAAACTGGCATAAACATTTGAAGCAAAAATGGTAGGCTTCCATTAGGGTAAAATCCTGAGATAGCTAAGCCTTCGTGTGCCAGGGCAGACTCATGGAGGTTGGAAGAGCCTTTGCCTAAGTTTTTTGGTGTCACATGTAAAATCAGGTAGACAATGAGCCATCGCACTAGCAAATAAAGGTCGTCGTGTCTCACACATTTGGGCTGATACTTTCCCCTGGTCACTGCCTGCTGCCCTATCCTGCCCTCTACACTGCTGCATGGAGACATGCTCACTCGCTCCTAGGCATGGGCTCCAAGCCAAGCAACCCTACCTGGGTCATAGATCCAATTCCTTCCCTTCTCTACTGCAAAGAAGAAATCTGCCCTTTGTGATAGGGCCTCGTTTTTAAATTCAGCATAACTTTATAAGGAGCCTAAATTTTAAATTTTGCCATGTTTGAGAATAAAAATGAAGGATTGTCAGGAGTTGGTGTCACAGTTCACAGAACCTGAATTTTCCTTCATATCAAGTGGATATGAACCCTTTATATTTTAATAAGTTTATTAGAGCCAAACTATTTAAATAACTTTATTTGATTCATCCTTTGGTAGATGAGAAAAATACATTACAAAATACATTATACAGAGGACAGCTCACAGTACACATTACTAAAAACACAATCTACATGCCAGCCAGGGCTGGTATTAAGTTCAGAGGGAAGCCACATAGGCTACGAGATAGATTTCAGTTCCATGGAATGACTTTTCCCCTTGAATCCTCTGTCTTGGCCTCACTGCGGATTAGCACCCCTAACGTGGTGGGTGTAGGCAGAATTAGCGCAGCATCAAGTAAGACTGGTGGACTCTCTGTCCATCTAAAGCAAGACATTCAAATTACTAAAAGAGAGGGGTGGGGAGGGGAGGACGATGGCCAAATTAAAATGCATTACAAGACATCCCAGAACTGGGTTTTCTAAACCCTGGGCCCTCGCTTAGTTGTCCCTTGCCTCTGTCACATCAGCAGGCAGATGGTCCCGCAGCAAACTCACTGACAAGGAGATGCAGGCTTTGTGTGCTATGTGAAGAGTAGGTCCATCCAACAGCAGGTCCATCCAACATGGTGCACAATGCTGACTTCTGGCTCTGCAGACTTCTGGTCTGTGCAGCTCCTGGGGCTGAGCCGAGGACCCACCATACAACACAGCCACATTGAGCTAGCTGTTTCCAGTAGGCTCACAACTTAGGAATGGCTAGAAAGAATCCAAAGTTCATGTCTTCTCTCAGATCGCCTAATGAAGCAGATGAGGGGTGAGCAGAGAGGATGGGAAGGCAGGGAACCAAGGAATTATAGCCACTCAGCAGATGCTGGGATTAGAGACCTCATGCATCCAGGAGCCTGGGCCTCACCCACTCAACATAAAAGGAGTTTATGAACCAGCTACTCGAGTCTCATCTTTTTCTTGGAAATTTCAAAATGGAGATTAATACAAAGTAGCAGTAACAATCAGGTCGTTTCTGGGCCTCTGCTCTGTAGTTCAGCAGGCCAGACTGTTCCAAGAAACGTTGGTGCTGGTTGCTCCAGAGGCCTTCAGGAACAACCTAGGGTCAGATCAGGTAAGTGCTTCGGCTTGGCATTTCTCTTGTACTAGCAGCAAAACGCAGCCTCTCTGCAGCTTCTCCTTGCTACCAAAGCATGGTGGGCCTGGCATCCCTCCCCCCCACCCAGCAGTCAGGGGACGTGGGGATAAAAATAAAGATGAGTCAAGACCAGCATCTTCAAATTAACAAACTGTAATTGTTTTCCCAAAGATACATTTTTTTCATACACATCCATCATACTCTGTAACCAAAAAAAGCAGTGTACATGAAATAAGAGAAAATAAATTAAAAACCCATAGCATAGGTAAGGAGGCTCTAGTCTGGAGCACAGCTGAGTTTCCAGCAATATAAGGAGGCTTGAGAGTTTCTTTATAAGAATGCCTGCTAGCAAGGGTTCCAGCAAGGCGGTTGGTCTGTAGTCAGTCTTGAGTACTTGAAACAGTTCAGTGTGTGGTGTTTTGTTTTTCCTTAGCGTTTAGAATAGCCATCATTGTCCTGCAATAGGCAGAGCTATCACGTCCAGGAAAAATGAGGGAGGGAACCAGAGGCAGCGTGAGATCCAAATACAGCATTCAAAGGTAATTGGTCCAGTGGTGCCTGGGGGAGGAGGAAGGGATGATACTCCAGGGTTAGCCATCTTCCTTTGGGGGTGTGTACCAGCCTGCACAAAAACACAAACCAGCACAGTAAGGGCAGGCCCAGACCAACTGTGCCCACCCCAATCCTTGAGGAGCTCCACTGTTCCAGAAAAGCAGATCTTAGGCTGTGCAGCCCAGTGTGGGGACACAGGCATAGGGAAGCTAAGAATACATACCTGGAGGCTATTATAAGGGGGGAGAACGGTGAGCCTACCCAGAACCAACAGGAATTGGAGACAGTACCCCGTCTACCTTTGACCCCACCCCTGGTACTTCCTCGGGGGAAGAGGAGATGCTGGATTAATGGACAGTAAGACTCAGAAACCAAAGGTTCTTGTACATGGCTGGCACGGGCCCTGCACAGGGCTGGCCTTCTGGGGCCAGGCTCCAGTCTCACCGTTTTTTTCGTGGATCTGCACCAGAGACTTGTAGGACTGCTGTGCTCTTGTTAGGCTGTACTGAGACTGGGGAGAGAAAGATGCCAGGTCACATCATGGCCAGCTTCAGCCTACTGTCCCTTACCTGCAGGCTGTCACCCAGGGACCCAAGAGTCCCAGCTTCCAGCACCAAGCACCTCTGCCTGGGAAGGCCTTGAGGACACACTACACACAGCTTCCCTTTCCAGAACTGTGCCCACCCCAGGATCTGAGGATCCACTGAGGCCAAGGCCCCCCTTCATTTCAGAGGCCAGCTGGTAGCCCAAGCTGGACTTGGCTGCCCACAGTCCCAGGGCCCTTACTTTGTTGGCTCCAAACTGCACCCGTGCCTTTCCCTTCACCAGTGTGGCGCTGATCTGCATGATGACAGACTCTATGGAGTAGGCACTGCTCCAGCCCTGAGCATGGCAGGGACAAAGCAGGAAGTCAGGATTCAGCACCTTTCCAAGCTAGACGCTGCTGCCTTTACAGAAGGGTCCCTTTACTCCCAGTCACCACCTGCCCACCTAGGCTGCTGGGTATAGGCCATGTCTAGTGCAATGAAAGGGCCATATTATGGCTACTATTCGTTTGGTTAAAGCTCAGGCAGCCCCACCCAGGCCAATGGCCAAGAGTGAAACAGGCTTACTCACCTGCTTGGTGAGAAGTTCCATGCAGATGGCACCTCCACCCAGAACATACCTGTAGAAGAAGAGTTAGTCAGCTCTGTCTGGCCAGAGGTCCAGTCCCTTCCTCACCTGCCTATTCCCTTTGCCTAGCCACTCACCCTCCAGAGAGGACTGGAGACACAACCCTGACGAATGGTGGGTCAAAGGGGAAGTTATCCTGAGAGAGAGGCAGACAGCAGTCAGAGAAGGGAAGCCTGTTTTCTCCTAAGACCCAAGGCAGGCAGGGAGCGGTGAGAACACCTTACTTTAAAGGAGAAGTTAAGTAGGATGAAGTCTGTGCCTTCCTTCTCCTTCAGGATCTGGAGATCATTGTGCAAAGCGCTGTCCTGGTCAACTCTACAAAGCAACGAATCTGGGCTCAGACTGCTGGGTCCTGACTGAGCAGCCTCCTATGGGCCCCACTGCCCACACCTGCTCCTGGGACCCTGCAACCAATACACTGGATTGGACACGACTGCCCCTGAAGTCCACCAGTTACTCCACTCATTTGGCGTCTCATCCCAGAGTTGCACTCACTTGAGGAGTTTGACATTCCAGTCATATAGACTGTCATTCACAAGTTCGACTGCATAGTTTCCTGGAAGGAGAGGAAGCATTAGTAAGATGGGTCTGTACCAAAAGGTGGATCCCTTCCCTTCATTAAAAAAAAAAAAAAAAAAAAAAAAAAAAAAAAAAAAAAAAAAAAAAAAAAAAAAAAAAAAAAGGCTCAAACTGGGCAGTGGTGGTGCATGCTTTAATTCTAAAACTTGAGAGGCAGAGGTAGTCAGATTTAAGAGTTCAAGGTAAGCCTGGTTCTGAGTTCCAGAACAGCCAGGGCTACAGAGAAACCCTGTTTCAAAAAAAGAAAAAAGCCTCAAAGACTCTGTCTCTGATATGTACCAACCCATGCCTTGAGTTCCAATCCCAATCTGAAAAAACTTATAAGCAGTTGTGTGATCTAGAAATTCTCAGGACTGCTTGCCAGCATCATAGTGCATCCCTTTAAAAACAAGTACATGAGTTTGCTTATTTCATGTGTGTACAGGTACCTCCCATGAAAGTAGAGGCTATCATGTGGGTATCATAGACTGAAGTGAGGTCCTGAAACTTGGTGGCAGTGGTTTTATTCACCAAGCCTGTTTCAGGCCTATACCATGTCCTTCTTGGTAACTCCTGTGCAGCTCCTGGGCAAACTCACCGCCTTTGAAACTCTGTGATCGGTATATATCCCTGAGCTCCTTCATCAGTCGGTCAGTGGCCTGCACCGAGCCAGACACTGCACCCTGGAAAGGAGAAAACCCACGATTACTCCTTGATCCCGTGGGGAAACCTTAAGGCAGTCTGGCCTAAGGGAAGGATCAGATAGATCCAACAAAGGAGGCAACTCTCCAAATTGATGGGCAGTGGCCTGCCACTCCCCAGCCAGCACCTACCAACCCTTCGCCTTGCCTCTCTACAAGGCACGTACATTTAAGTAATCTTGCCTCTGGTTCTTTTTAATTTTCTCTAGGATGGCCAAGTTTTCCTTTCCGATGCCATCGTCTTCAGATTTCTTGCCCTCCGCTGGCTCTTCCTCTTTCATCTCATAGTGGTCTAGGTCTTCTGTATCCTAAGGGAGGTGCGGGAGTGCAGAGGAGACACCACAAAGGTAGTGGAGAGATGATCCATTTTTTTAGCCCCACTTGTCCCGGAGCTCCAGGCTCCCATGGCATTCCTAGTAACACATTCTCTAGAGCCAGAAAATGGCTCAGCCTCGTTCCCTCCACAGTCTAAAGGCCAAGGCAAATTTGGTCTAGTTTTGTGAGAATGAGTCTCACATAGCCCAGACTGTTCTCAAACTCATTATAGAATGAAGATAACCCCGATCCTCCTGCTTCTCCTGACAAGAGTTAGGGATACAGGTGTGTACAGGGCTTTTATTTTGAGACAAGGTCTTGTTGTATAGTTAAAATATATCCACCACAATGTAGCCTTCACTGTCCTGGAACTATGTAAAGCAGGTTAGCTTCAAACTTGCAAGGATTGTCCTGCTTCAGCCTCCTGAGTACTGGACTGTGTCAATACATCTGGCTTCCCAAGGCAATTTTCTTCTCTTTCTCAATTCTCAAAGCACAGCAGAGAGCTACAGAGGATTGAGAAAGAGTCTCCTCTGTTCCCTAGGAAAACACTGCTTCAACTGTCCCTAAGATTCCCTTGGCAGCAAACAGCTTTCAATTTCTAGATGAATGACTTTGGCCTGTAGTGGTGATTAAAAACTTATTAGGCTAGACTCTCACACCCAGGACTGGGAAAACTAGGAGACAGCTAGGTGGCTCAGTGGGTACAGGTGCTTGCCACTAAGCCTATAACATGTATTCAACCCCAGGAACCAACATGGTAGATAGAATTGATTCCTCCAAGTTGTCCTGACTTCCAACATATATACAGCACATCTTAAAAATGTCAAGAGAAAACTAGACCATAAATTTCTTCCTCTTTCCCTACAAGAGCAGGATATGAACTGAGTCCCCAGAAGTACTCATTGCCAAGATGGAAATGAGGCTGCCCAAAGCAGGAGATGGCCAAACTTGACAACATAATTAGGTCCTTATTCACCAGCTTTGAGTGAACAAGTGGCTCACCGGTGACAGAGGCCACACAGAGGCAGCTTCAGCTCCACAGTCAGGTGCTGGGGCATGGTACAGGGGACTGAACACTGCCAGGAAGGACTGTCTCATGGCTCACCAGCCTACTGTGGGCCTGAAGATCAGTATGAAGTTACAGAACCTGGGTCCAACGCTAGGAAACATGATCAGCGACACTGGACTACAACAGGACGTCCTGTCAAGTTCTGTCCTGGGGCAACTAGCTTACTTTATATTCTATCACTACCTTCATTTATAGAAAAGCTAAGGTCTAGTGAGTAAGTTCTCATGCCTAGTCAAAGTAGATTTCACAGAAATAAGGTTTTATCTGGCTATGAAGCTCAACTTAACTATTGTTTATATTCAATAGAAGCGCCTACAGTTAGACACAGTAGCACATCTCTAACTCTAGCACTTGGGAGGGTGAGCCAAGAGGATCATTCAAGGCATTAACTACACAAATGAGTCTGAGGCCAGCCAGCTTACACAGACCATGTCTCAAAAATAAACAAGAGCTATAAAGATGGCTCAGTGGTTAAGAGCACTGGCTGGTCTTCTAGAAAACTGGTTTCCACCATCCACACGGTAGCTCACAACCATCTCTAATTCCAGTCCCAGGGCATCTGATGCCCTTCTCTGGCCTCCACAGGCACTGCAGGTATGTAGTCAACAGACATTCATGCAGGGAAAATACCCATGTAAAAATGAGAAAAATAAAACATCTATATTTTTATGGATTCTATCAGGTACATAATACATGTATTGTGTATTATAATCCTATTTAATAGATGAGAAAACTGTAGCTTAATGAGAATAAGTGAAACTCCCAATAAGACAATCAGAGTGCAAACTAGAGTCTGTCAAGACTCCTGAAGCCATCTGAGATTAAGTTTGTCCAGGATTTACTTGTTTTAACAAATCTTCACCTGAATGCTCTCAAAGAATGGATAACAGATGGCAACCTCCTTACTTCAGACCAGTCTTTATTCCACTGATACGTTTCTTTCCCCAGTTTGAAGCTGGAGCTCTTTATGTAGAAAGCCCCATACTAAGGACAAACATTTCCGGTCAATGCCATCTCAAGCGGTAAGCCTACCTCAGGCATCTCCTCATCCTCGTCTTCTGAAGACACTTCTTCCTGTGTGCACTGCAGTGGAGAATGGGGCAAAGATGAAGACCAGAGCCCAGTGGGTTGCTAGAACACAGCCTCTGACCTACCCCCTGGACCTGACGGTCTGGAAGCTGGGCACTGTGCCCATAAAGATGCCAGTTTCTCCACCAGCCAGAACTGAGTGGAATCATGAGCTCAAGGGATAGATGACTTTGCTACCAGCCAATTATTCTCTTCTTACCACATGCCAAAGAAGGAAAAATAAAAGGCTGCTCTTGTCATCTGTTCTGCAGACCCCAGCCTACCTTTCCTGAGAACCCTCTTTCATTTATCTCCTCTAGAGTGACAGTGCATTTCTGCTTCTACACACAGGGCCTGGCTTTCTAATAGCCATCAACTGCAATTGCTAAGATAATGGTAAAAAGCTCTCCTCATCTCATCCCCAGGGATGCTGCCCCCTGAGAATGAGTTCTGACAGGACAGAAGCAGTGAGTAGTGCCCCATTTAGCTAGAGTCTCATGTGGAGAAGAAAGAAGCTGAGAATCACATGTGTGCTTGGGAGGAGTGGGGGTTGGAAGGAACAACTGCAGCTCCATCTCAATTATCAAGTATTTATCAAGTACTCTTGGGGATGACTGAACAATAGGACCCCAAGCCTCAATTTCATACCTGTTCTGCTGGCAAGGGCTGATCCAGCATTTCCACATCAGGATGCTGAGGGAGGTTATAGAGTTTACACAGGTCAGAGATGATCCTCTTCAGATGCTGTAAGAGCTGGGATGAGGACCACAGAGAAATCAAATATACTTTCCCTACTGAAATCTGGGTTGCTACATGGATGAGCTTTTAGCTGGGATCCCAAATGGTAGCTGGTTCTAACTAGATGGCCCTGGTAGTTACAGGAGTAACTTTCCCTGGTAAACCTACCCTGGAGCCGCTACAGGAATCTGTCTCCTCTGGCTTCAGTGCAAAACTCTAAGAAGTCTGCCTGCGATGCTCCACCTAGGGTACCACCCCTCTTTCAGATCTAGCTGCCTCCCATAGGGTCTTATGGCTGAAGCCTCACTAGGAACACATGCACTTTTCCCCCCAGCTCCCCTCACCAAAGTATTCCCTTTCTTTATGTCCACCAGCCTCTCCAAAACAGCAGCCAAGTTAGGGTCATCAGACTCCACCGACCAGATGGGGGGCACAGCAGGGTATGATTCCTGAGGGGAAAAGTAGGGAGAGTTGTCATAAGGGGAAACCGAGAGAAACCAGTTTTTGCTTAGCCTTCCTTCTTCCCTGAAGACTTCTGGTTCCTTTCCTTCCCACCGCCATGCCCTACACTCAGAGATACCAGCTCAACTTCCCTAGAAAAAGAGCCCGGGAGGATGTGGACTAAGAAGCAACCTGCAAACTTACTTTCTCCCAGAGTAAGAACCAGGGAAAGCTAACACTAGCGAAGGAAGCTCTGGCTCTATGGTCCTAACTGTCACACTCCCAAGTTCTCCCACACCCAGGCAAGGAGTCTTTCAGTGTTAACCCCACAATCAGGGAAAGGAAGATCACCTCTTAACAGTCACACCGACGAGAAAAATGCAGGCTGTAGCCACCAGGGAGGCTTTCACAGCTAATATATAAGGGCATTCGCGAGACCCCCACCACCACCAAAAACAAAACCCAGAACCCCTCTAAGACCATTCTCCCTACCACTCCCTCAGGAACCTCAGTCTAGGCATGGGCTGGGAGAAAGAAGCCTACGCTACTGACATTCCCAGCATTCCTGAGCCACCATGCCAAAGGAGCCTAAACAGACTCCCCCACTCTGCCCAAGGCACAGGGGCCATTGTAGGCCAAATTTCCTTTAAGGGGCCATGGGCAACTGCAGCAGAGAACCCCCAAGGCCTCTGGAAACTGAAAGGAAGCAGCTGGAGGAAGCAAACCTACCCGTAAGTGAATCCACTTAGCAAAATCCAATCTTTGATGTTTCAACACATGCCAAGGAAGCCTTACCCACTTCTACTGGGGATCTTAGCGATGCCATAGTTCTAACCAGTGCTGCAGGAAAAACAGTACCAAAGATGCTAAAATCTTTACTTGACTGAGCCACACCTGGTGGTAATAGCTTGATGAAGTAAGCCTCAGCTTGGATAAGTGATTCCCCATCACAACTCAGGTGTCTCGTTACTACTCCACTCCCATACCTCACCAAATCAGGGCTTGGTTTGGCGGCAGAAGGGCCGCCATGAAAAATGTATTGAAGTGTTCAAGTACCACAGAATTCACAAGTCGGTCTTTCCCCAGGTCACTCCCATTTCCAATGAGGTGTTATCATCCAGTGTGAGCACTGTATCAAGCAGTACCAGATGTTACAAAATTACACCCAACAACTCCTCAAAGGAAACTAGGGTATAAAATCAGGCAGGACACATGTAAGGTGTTTTCTAACCTAGTATAGTTGGAATGGAATGGTGCCCACAGAGGAGCAATGGAGCTGTTACTGCACCACAAACACACATGGCTATCACCACCAGAAAAGGCAACCACCACACTACCTAGGACAAGCAGACAACCCCAGGAACGGGGAGGAGTGGCAATGTTGCCACCAGCTGAGACAAAGAGGAGTTAAATGTTAGTCACACCAGAGTAAGAGGAAATCCAAAGCGGAGTCAATGAACAGCGAACTACCTATGACTTGGTGAAATTCAGGAAGCAAAGAGGGGGGTGCCTGGGCAGGGAACCCACAGGTGGCAACATCTAAGTGGAAAGAACTACAGAGAAGAGTCGCTACCGAACTGGGCCGAGTTCCAGGCTAGGTCCTTCCAGCAGAGACCTGGAATCTTATTAGAGCTGGGGGCGGGGAGAAGAAATGGGCATTCCTAAGTGACACGGTAAAGTTGTGGAGGAGTCAGCAAAAGGAACCCAAATCATAAAACCTGAGGTTGTAGGTGGGTTCGTGGGAGGGGGTGGGCAAGGGGCCACATGTCCGGGTGTCCCTCGCTCTCAGGGGTCAACAGCAGGGACTGTGACTGCACCACAGAACCTCAAGCTGAAGAAACAAGTGTAGCCTGGAGAGAAGGAGCCGAGCCCCAAGTGGGGGCTCCGGCCTCCGGGTCCTTGGAGAGCAGGAGGTTGTATGGTGTGATTTCGAGCACCAGACAAGGGACCCCCAGTGCGGTGCAAACGAGAAGGTCCTCACCGTGATGTTGCAGTGGATGCGGACGGGGTCCCCCGGTATCGACCCCCGTGAGGGGAGATGGGGTCCGGGCGCAGCCCCGGCCCCGGCCCCTCCGGCTCCGGCCAGCAGGAACTCGCAGCTCAGCTCGTCCAGGCAGGCGCTGGCAATGCGGAAGCGCTCGTGGCCGCGGTGGAAGATGGACTCGAGCAGCTTCAGCTCTCGCCTTAGGCAGGGCCCCGGCCCTGGGCCCCCTCCCGGGCCGCCCCCGGCCCCCGGCGCCGCCCCCTGGACCCCCAGCTGCTGCCCCGGCCCCGGCTGCTGCTGCCCCTGCGGCTGCGGCTGCTGCATCCTCCGCTCCGCTCCGCTCCGGGGCCGGCGGGCCGGGAGCCTCCGGCCTCCGCTCCAGGCTCCGCCGCCGCCGCGGTCCGCACTTCCTGATCCCCCCTTCGCCAAGATGGCGCCGCCGCCACCTCCGGGACAGGCCCCCTCCGCTCGCCGGCCCACCCCCCCCACGGCCGCCGGAAGCCGCGCGCCCCTCCCCCTCCGCGGCGGCCCCGCCTCCGGCCTCACGTGACCTCTGAGCTCCGGCCCCCGGCACGTGATCCACGCGTCTTTCCCGCCCCCCGGCCCGCGCCTGTCACCCTCCACATGTGACCCGCGGCCCTCGGCTTGCCGCTCGAAGCGCCTCCCGTGCGTGTGCATGCGTCGTGCGTGACTGCGCACGACGGCCCTTTGCGGGCGCTCCCCGGTCACGTGGCCGGCATCTCCTGTCACGTGGCCGGCGTCGGCGTTTCCCAAGGGCTCCCAGCGTCCGACTCTCGCTTGCAGCCGGTGTCGCGGGCGCTCGGTGGGCGGCGGCGGGCGGTGGCTGCGTCGCCCGCCTGTGGCGGGCCCGGTGTGCGGTCGGGAAGGCGCCCTCCACCGCAGTCCAAGAAGATGGCTTGGCTCTCCCTACTGTGCCTGCACAGTTGTGTGACCTTGCGTTACCCACGCCTGGCCTCGGTTTCTCCATCCGTACAGTGGCTCTGTACAAAAAAAAAAAAAAAGACCGTGTCTCTCTCTGGCCGGTTCCAAAGACTCGGTGCGAGGACAGCAGAGTGTCGTGTATGGTCCCCTGGTCAGTTACGTCTGAGGGGAAGGATGGTGCGGCTTCCTCCACAGTCACAGCAGTGCGTTACTTGTCCAAAGTAATGATCTTGCAGTTGGATAGAAGACACTCAAGCCGACCCTCATCCTCCCACCCTGTCGCACTGAAGTACAGTGGGAAGTTCACGGCGGTGCCTCTACATTGCCACTAGGTGGCACTATCACAAAGGACAACGCTCTCTGAGGTGCCTGAAACCCAGGGCTGCAAAAGGCAGGTGCCAGCCACTTCTAGCCTGATGCTTTGGGGACCGCGTCAGCGGGTGAGCCATCGGCCCGACCACCGCCGCCACCTTTACCTCGGCTGGACTATCTTGATTCTGGGCTACCCTTTCGTTCAGCGATGTTAGCAGAAGGCTTTCCTTGGCCGAGTTCAACTCTGGATGTTTAAAGAAATAACGTGTTCTTTGATTTTTGTATTTGCAGACCTGGTTGGGGGAAGGGAGGGCTGGTTTTCTTGTGATGTAAACAGCCTAAACATTTAGCTACACAGTCTTTGTGCCTGTGTTCACAAGCTGGAAGCATAAAATGATAGGGTAAACCAAACCTAACAGTGGTCCCAACTATCTAGGTTCGAAAGGCCAGGCCAACCTGGGTAACTTAATGAATGAGCTCCTGTCTCTGCTACATAAGTAATACATAAGGAAGAGTTGGGGACATGGTAGGATGCTTGCCTGGTATATGGAAGCCCTGGATTTGACACACCATCACCACACCAAAAAGAGTAATGATTAAAAAAAAAAAAAGTCAAATTTATCAAGCACTCTCTGAGCCAGAAATATTTTGCAAATATTTCTAACCCTCCCAATAACATTACAAGGTAAGTATTTTAATTCTTATTTTGCAGATAGAGGTTAGGATCTACAGCTACCAAGCAGAACTTCTAGGTCTGTCTGCATGCCCTCTACCCTATTCTGCCTGCTTGCCTACTTGTTTTTATTTCTTTTGTTATTGTGAAGGCTTTAATATGTATCCCAGGCTGGTCTCAATCTCATCCTCCTGCCTCAGCTTCCCAATGAGGAGCTTATAATTAGGCATTCACTGCCTTGCTCAGCTCTAGTATTCTGCTTTCCTACATGCTTCCTTTAGAACTTTTCACAGGTCACATGGTTGCAGCCCTTATTCAAGAAACTAGAACTTGAGAACTGGGATTACATGTGCACACACCAAGCCTGACTCTTTATGTACATGAACCACATATGTTCCTGATGCCCACAGGACCAGAAGAGGGCATTGGAACTGAAATTACAGATGATTGTGAGCTGTTGTCTGGGTGCTTGGAACTGAAACCGGGTCCTCTGCAAGAGCAAAAAGTGTTCATATTTACCAAGCCATTGCCCCACCCCTATATACAAGTTTTAAATGTATACATTTATTTATTGTCCTGAAGATTAACCCAGAGTCTCACTCATGCTAGGCTTTGCCATTAAAGTACATCTCATAATAGACTTATTTGGAAGAAAGCATAATGAACAGTCCTACAATATTACGGACCACACCTCCCAGAGGAACCTGGAAGTCATGGTCACTGGAGCATGATGTTCTGTTACTACTCTGTCAGCATCTCCACTCTGGCCAGGCAAGCCTTCTGTTGCTGATACATACACTCATATGAAGTCACACCGAAAATAATTAGGCATGAGTGTGGTGCCCAGCTGAACCAGAAAGGAAGTGGATGTGTTTGTTTAGTGAATTCTGGAGCAGGAAAACAGTTGGCTAAAAAATCCCGTCTTCGTGGAACTCAAAGAAAAAAGGAATTCTAGAACCCATAATACGAAAACGTGGGAAGTGGACAAATGCTTACTAAGCACCTACTGTATGAGAGGCGCTGAAGAAACACCACTGAAAGAGGCAGAGGCAATCCTTCACAATGTTTATGTTCAGCCTGGCTGTGAAGTCAGATGCCCCGCAAGCCTAGTGGCCTGAGTTTAATCCTGGGTACCCACAAAAGCAGGAGAGTACAGACTCCACAATATTGTCTCTGATCTTCACACGCCATGCCTTGGCCTTTGCTTCACCTCCAATAATCAATAAAAACTTAGAAAACCAGACATTTAATGCATAGACAGACATTCAAGAACTAAACTGACGTGAGTGTCTCGAAGGAGAAGACTGGAATCTGGAAAGGTGTTCCAGAGAAGCGACAGTAACTTCCAAAGAGTGAATAGAGTGGGTGGAGCAAGAGCCAACAAGTCCCAAGCAAAAGAGATGGCCTTACGGAGTTTGAGAACACTGGGGAAAGACCAGTGTAATTAGCTAAATTTATTAAAACTGCTAGCAGGGTGACAATCTTAGAAGCCAGACTGAAGGCATGCTACTCAGAAAGAGCTAAAAGACGGGTTTTTAAAGGTGAAGACCAAAATTACCTTGTTTCTGTGGAATTTGCAGCTAAGAATCTGCTTCCCTTCCCTCAGCTATGTGAGGAGCTGTCTCTTTCCCTTTGTTCACAACCGTAAAGGAGGTGCCTCACTCCTGTGTGTAGAGTGATAAGCGGGTTTACAGAAGCCAGAGCAAGCTGACAATCATCTAACAGTGGTTACATCATTCTGGAGAGGGAGCAGGTCGCTGGGAGCTCATCCTTCAGACATTTAGGGCAGAGGCTAATGGCTATGAGGGAGAAACCTGGTTTCCTTGGCCATCAAAATGGCACACAAAGGTCTTGAGGAAGGATGTGACGAGTTGAAAGGCCAGAAGAATAGCAGGTCTAGAATAGAGAATTATGGAGGCAGGCAATGGCTGGATCTTGGAGCTGTCTAGGAATCTGAGCTTATTTTGTGAGATCTGAGAAGATCGAATGGACAACAGAGCTATGGAAGCAAGTATCAGCAGCCACACTAACAGCTGAGCCTTGCAGGAAACCAAGATTTAGTTCTGAAGGGGAAGGAAAGCCTAAATTCTAAGACAAAGAAGGGGACCCAACACTCAGGATGCTGAGACAGGAGGACCATTAATTTGATGCCTGCTTGGGCTACACACAGAAAAAAAAGAAAGAAAAAGAAATAGGAATTGGAAGATATCTCAGTAGAGAGGCTTGTGAATAGTGAGTGAAGGGGATGATTGCAAGGGTATAGCAAGCACACTTTGCTTCTCTTTGCAAAATAATCAAAATGTATGTCTTGTGTATATATTTGCCTCCCCAAAATCTGATATGAATGTCCACAGCAGTGTTATTTTAATAGTCCTAACCAGGAAACAAATATCTATCAAGTGTGGAATGAGTAGATGATAGTGTAGTTACACAATGGGATAGATGCTCTGTAGCTATGAAGAGTGAGGTGCACTCAGCCGTGTCCAGGAGCCTCACTAACATAATGTCAATAAAACAGATACAAAAGCTAATATTTCTATTTATATAACAGACAAAGATGACCTGAATTAGAAGTCTGAATGCTGGCTCTTTTTTTTTTTTTTTTCCATTTAGTCATCTAAAAAAAACTGTGGGTGGGTGTGGTGGTACATACCCAGAATCCCAGCACTTGGTAGGTGGGGTCAGCATGATCAAGAGTTTAAGACCAGCCTCAGCTCTGTTGTGAATTTGAGATCAGTCTGGGCTTTCTAAAACTCTCAAGCAAAACTTATGATAAAATACATATACCATAGGATTTACCATTTGCATCTGTACTATTGTGTAATCATCTCGTTCCAGAATCTTTTTAAAATTTGTTTCCATTTTATATGTATGGGTGCTTCTCTGCATGTGGACCTGCAGTTGTGGGTCTATGTATGCCAATGTATACGGTGTCTGTGGAGCCAGAAGAAAGCATTGCATCCCCTGGAACTGGAGTAACAGGTGACTGTGAGCTGTCATGTGGGTACTGGGAGCCAAACTGGAGACCTCTGGAGGTGCAGCCAATGCTCTTATCTACTGAGCCATTGCTTCAGCCCACTTCCAGAATGTGAAGTAGTGTTGACTGGGGTCTCTGGTCCTCGAAGAGGAGGGACAATGACTGGGGAAGCACATGGTTATTGGTAATTGTTCCTTAAAAATATCTGGGTGTTTCTGTTGTGATGATGTTTCCAGATACACCAGCCATACTTCTCCATGTAAGTGTTATTCCTAAATTATTGTAGACATGGAATTTTGCTAAGTGAATGTCTCTCCCTTTAGAGGTTTGATTGAGTCCTCCTTGTTTTGCTAATTTGTACTTTTTTTAAGTGGGTATTTATGAATACAATAAAAATTAAAAAAAATGTAAATCACTTTAAATAAAGGAAATACATTAACTTTAATATCTTCAAAAGAAAATATTCCTTGTAATCTGTAGCACTAGAACTCTGCTTACTCACTGTGTCGTGTCATGGCTGACATTTTTTTGTTTACCCCAGCCCTATATGGTTCTGTATCTCTCCTGTCACTTCTCTTGGGGGGTGGAATAAAAGGCATGTGGGTACAGATGAGGAGGGAGGGTGCCCCACTCTCTTTGGTCACCGGTTGGCTATCTCAGTGAACACAACCTTGCCAAGCTAGAAGTAAACATAAAGCAAAAACTGAAGTTTTAAGAAAAAAAAAACCTAAGGACTGAGGTAGACAGGCTACCTGTACAGGCAAGAACAGCCACAGGCTTTAGACAAATGAGTGCCCGCCTATCCCCACAAAGCCTGTCATCTATGCAGCAATGAATGGTCTCTCTAGTCTGTAATCTAAAAGGTAAGTGGCCTCAGTCTGTCATCAGGAAGAGAGTAAGCACTCCAGGAGGTTTAGCACAGAAGACATTGCCACCCTTCCTCAACCATGCTGTGCCCACGAGAGATGCTGTCTCAGAAGTGTGGGATACCTGTAATAGAGCCTTGACCTATAATTCATCTCCACTCTATGTCCTACCCAGTCCCTGCCGGCTCATGCCTTCGCTGCTCCCGGCTCCCACAGTCCCGTGTCTTTCCTAGAGCAGTCATCACAATGGCCGGTCATCTGCTCCAGGGTTCTCTCTTTAATAACTGGAACTAGGTCTTTGATCATTACTCCTCAGCTCAAACAATTCCGGGCTCACAGAACACACTCACTGTTGATGGAAATTATTGAAGACAGACCAACCCTTGAGCCTTTTCCCAGGTGGTGTGACTGCACACTCTGCTTCACTGTGGGCTTCACTTCTTGGTGTTCAGATTTCCTTCTGAAGAAGTTCTGTGAATGCAGAGACCCTGCAGATGCCCTGCACCTGTGGCACAGATCTAAACCCACTTCCACCTGCACTGCCATCTTGCTGCTTCTGTGCTTTTCTGCCTTTTCCCTTGAAGCTCTTCTCCATACCCCTTTCTTCCCATGCTGGGGGTTAAATTCCAGGCTTTGCACACCAGACTTTGCACACACTAGGCGAGCACTTGGTCACCATGCTGCATCACTATGCCCTGGACTCCCCCAAATCTGAGGAGCACTTGTTTCTGCCTGCACTTACAGACAGGAATTTCCCATATTCACCAACATGTGTCCTTCAAGCATTACCATTTTGCTATTAAGCCCTTGCCTTAAGTCAGGCCCTGTGCTAGATCATACTCGAGTTGGAAAGGCAGTGACTGCTGTAGGAGTTCATTCTAGAAAGATCTAACAAGGTACCTAACTCAATCCTTTGTCAGTCACAGCTTCCCTGAGGTACTGAAATTCCTGTAAACACTCAAGTTTAAGTAGAAGGTAGTTAGGGGCGCTGGGGTAATAAAGAACTGAGGTGAACTATATGTTGAAAAGGCTAACGGCTGGGAGGGGTTAAATATTCAAGGATCTTTAAGTCATTGCCATTAGCTGAGTGTGGCGCTGAGGACAGTGTGCCCAGATGAGGTTAGGAAAGTAGGCATTGATGAAATGAAAGAGGCTTTGCTGTCTGCTAAGTTTGCTTCAGACAGGAATTCTTTTGGTTGAAAGTGACCACAGATCCACTAAGAAGAAAGGGGTCCTTTATGGGCTTGATAGCTAAAAGTTCAGGGCTTTCAAGATCAAAGATGTCATTGAGTTTTGACACGTCTCTCATCTTTGCTCTCTTTTGTGTTAGCGTCATTCTTTCTCTGTGAAATGGTCCCCTGATCTCCCCAGAACACAGAAGACTGGAGTGGAAGGGACCATTGGTATTGGATGCTTATCCATATGTCAGAACCTTCAAGGCTACCTTCTTTTCAAGAGGTCTAGACCTTTCTAGCTTAGATTGCCCCTCAAGAGTAGCAAGATCTTGGCCTTATCAGAGCTTATAGAAGCAGAGAAAGGGACAGGCGAAGGGCCTCTATTCCAAAACTCTAAAGCAAATTGCTTTTTAAAACTAGCCAGCTTCCTGTTCCCTGCTCCTTTGTCACAGCTCCGAATCCTTAGCTTTCCCGAAGAGCAGAATCATTAGTTCGGGATAAGAACATAAGGAAAGACAGGAACCCAAGAAACGCCCCCAACCTACCTCATGTCCTAAGAGAGCCCTGACCTACTTACTTGGCTCCCTCCCAGCCCTGTTCAAATCTCTCCAAGTCCTGCCCCAACTTCGGGCATTTGAACTCATCCACCGAGCAGTGAGTCTCTTTCTTCTCACGCACACCCCACCTAGGCAGACTTGTGCAAAGAGCATCCCACCCAGGGACCACATTTCTTTCCGTGGGATCCCCTGCTTCCGCCTCCGGGGCGGAGACTCCTCCCTCGTAGTCCCAGTAGCGTCCCCTGGAAGAGCAGCTGGGACGGCAGAAGCCGGGTTCTTCCCAGCGTTCCGGGAAGGGTTCAGCCCCGGAGGCCGCGAGCCCCACCCGGAAGCAGGCGGCGGCGCAGCTTCAGCACCACGGACAGCGCACTGCCCGCAGCCCAAGTATCCGCGGGGCCGCGCGGTATGCTGGTGGCATGGCCCGGCGCTCCAGCTCTATGGCGCTGCTGCTCAGCTTTGGCCTTCTCTGGCTGTGTTCAGGTAAGAACTGGCCAGCCAGGCTCCCCTGCCTCAGCTAGTGGCTCAGGACCCCAAGTTTGGTCACCTCTGCCGGGACAAAGGGATTCTCTAGAGGTGGAGAAGCCTGCTGGGGGATGGGGAGAGATGTCGGGGTCGGCAGGGAACATCTGGTGGACAGATCTGGAAGGAAGACCCAGGCGCAGGCGCAGGCGATAGGCCATGGAGAGGTGGAAACCTGACCATTGCAGGGAAGAAGCGGATGAGCACAAAGAGGAAGGAATGAGAGGGTCCTGAGATGACAAAAGGCTTGATAGCATAGACTTTTTACGTCCCGGGTTAACGTCTCCCTCCCAGCTCGCCATCATTTCTCCACCCCCCTCACTGGGGTCCTGGTTTAGGTCACCTTTCAGGGAGGGACAAGGCAGGAAGGGGAGAGCAGTGACTTCCCATCTCTATTAGGATGGGACAGGAGACTTGGAAGAGTAGAAAATGCCAGGTTGAGAGAGCAAGGCGCTCTGTGGAGTGCTCAGAAGGTGTGCTTGTGGAGAGTCACAGAAGGGGAGGCATGAGGAGAGGCCCCGTACAAGGCAATACACAATAGAACAAACTTCCACACCTGCATGACAACCCAACCCAGGCCGCTCCACTATTCTACTCCAACCCATGGAGACAGAGACCTCAAGCCTCCGAGCCTTGAGTCTGAAATCTTTCGGGAAAAACAAGTCCCCATTAATCCTTACGGAGTGAATGGTTAGTCTGGAGATGTCTCCATGGAGCTGTTTGGAGTCGTGGTATGGTCTGAGAGAGGGACCTGGGGCTTCTGTGGTCCTATGGCATAACTGAACATTTTGCAATATCCGTAAGCACAGAGATGTAACAGGGTATGACTTCCAGGCTGAGTTAATTGGTCAATCACCCACTCCCTGGGTAGGTGAGCCTTTGTGAGCCCTTCTGTTTACTCACTTCCTGCCCTGTCTTGCCCAGGGGTTTGGGGTACTGACACAGAAGAGCGGCTAGTGGAGCATCTCCTGGATCCCTCCCGCTACAACAAACTGATCCGTCCAGCCACTAATGGCTCTGAGTTGGTCACTGTACAGCTCATGGTATCACTGGCCCAGCTTATCAGTGTGGTAAGTGTCAAACTCTGTCCAGCTACAGAAGTCAGCTCAACCAGAAAGGGTTAATACCTGAGTTTGCTCCTTAGGCGCTTCTCAGGTGGTGGTGGGAATCTTAAGAGGGTGGTGGAAGGTCTGAGGACTGGGGGGCCTTCTCAGTTGCTGCCCTGTTTCCCTGCAGCATGAGCGGGAGCAGATCATGACCACCAATGTCTGGCTGACCCAGGTCAGTGCTCTTTCCTACCCACACCCCCCTCCCCTTTCTCTCTTCTCATCTGCTTTAGTGGGGAGTCCTGGATAATTGGATTTGAATCATTGTTTGGCCTGTAATTAACTAATTTAGAATCTGGTCTCACTGTGTAGCCCTGGTTGACCTAGAACTCACTATGTAGAACAGGGTGGTCTTGAACTCACAGAGATATCTGCCTGTCTCTGCCTCACTAGTGCTGGGATTAAAAGTATTTACTACCATACCTGATCGACTCTGTGATTTTAAAAGTGTTAAGCATTCCCAAGATTCATTTTCACATCTGTAACGTGTAGAGTCCAATATCCTGGCTCAGCTGTGCATGGTAAATGAAGAAGCTTCATCACATGACCTATGTCTGAGTAGAGAAGTCACTGTGGAGAGAAGGCTGACTTTTCAAGTTTTCCACAAGCCATATGAGTTCCCTTTTGTCTCTCTCTTTGACTCTGGTTCCCCTTTGGGGCTAGAGGTTTGTTTTACCTTGCTCTCTCCCTTTCCCAGGAGTGGGAAGATTATCGCCTCACCTGGAAGCCCGAGGACTTCGACAATATGAAGAAAGTCCGGCTCCCTTCCAAACACATCTGGCTCCCAGATGTAGTCCTATACAACAAGTAGGTAACCCTCGAGTGATAGGAAGGTTACTGAAGACCAGAGGTGTGCTTGGAAGGGGATGAAATCATGGGTTGGAGATACAAGAGGATCGTGCTATTGTGAGAAGGAGGTAGCTATTCCCTGGCAGGTTGTAGACAGACATTATCCACACAGTCAGACCCAGCTAGTGGGATGCAGTGTGAGCAGCCATGGTGACTTGGACCTTGACGCCCCCCCCCCCCAGCTACTTAGCCTGCCAGTATTTGGAACTGTGGTAGGGAGAGTGAAGACCAGCAGTTCTCAATGCCTAACTTTGTTCAAGAACTTGATTCTGTAAGCCTAGGTGGTGACCAAGAACTTACAGTCCGTGTTTTACCTGGATTTTGACCTCTTCCCTTCAATGAGTCTTCTTACCTTTATGGCACAAAATTCCCTTAACTGATGGGGCTCTGCCCATACTCCTTCATTGCTTGGGTTATCCTGCTCTGGCTTCTCTGACTTCCCCACTTCTCTACCCTCATTAGGACTAGTCGGGTTACACAATGTGAGACAAGTATCAGATGCCTCCCACCCCTCCACCATTCTCTTCTACCACTGAAGGAATGAATATACATGCCTCCTGAACAGGACACCTGGTCTTACCACCAGCCCAAGCATATCCCCATCCCCAGCTTCATTCCTGCACAAAATCTGTGTATTAGATGATCACTCACAGCCGGGGACCTTCTTTCTGGGTTTATGAGTGGGATGGAGGCCCTCAAGCCAGGGCTGACTACCCCTTTCCTTGGCAGTGCTGACGGCATGTACGAGGTATCCTTCTATTCCAATGCGGTGGTCTCCTATGATGGGAGCATCTTTTGGCTACCGCCTGCCATCTACAAGAGTGCATGCAAGATCGAGGTGAAGCACTTCCCATTTGACCAACAGAATTGCACTATGAAGTTCCGCTCATGGACCTATGACCGCACGGAGATCGACCTGGTGCTCAAAAGTGATGTGGCCAGCCTGGATGACTTCACACCCAGCGGGGAGTGGGACATCATCGCACTGCCAGGGCGACGCAATGAGAACCCAGATGACTCCACCTACGTGGACATCACCTATGACTTCATCATCCGTCGCAAGCCGCTCTTCTACACTATCAACCTCATCATCCCCTGCGTTCTCATCACCTCGCTAGCCATCCTGGTCTTTTATTTGCCCTCGGACTGCGGTGAGAAGATGACACTTTGCATCTCCGTGTTGCTGGCGCTCACAGTATTCCTGCTGCTCATCTCCAAGATTGTGCCTCCCACCTCCCTTGACGTACCGCTGGTGGGGAAATACCTGATGTTCACCATGGTGCTAGTCACCTTCTCCATCGTCACTAGCGTGTGTGTGCTCAACGTGCACCACCGCTCGCCCACCACGCACACTATGGCTCCCTGGGTCAAGGTGGTCTTCCTGGAGAAGCTGCCCACTCTGCTCTTCCTGCAGCAGCCACGCCACCGCTGTGCCCGTCAGCGCCTGCGTATGCGGAGGCGCCAGAAGGAGCGTGAAGGAGCAGGCGCGCTCTTCTTCCGTGAGGGCCCTGCAGCTGACCCATGCACCTGCTTTGTCAATCCTACGTCAGTTCAGGGCTTGGCTGGGGCTTTCAGGGCTGAGTCGGCTCCTGCAAGTGGCCCGGGGCCTTGTAGCTGCGGCCTCCGGGAGGCGGTGGATGGTGTACGCTTCATTGCAGACCATATGCGAAGTGAGGACGACGACCAGAGTGTGAGTATGAAGTGTGAGTTAGGCGTGGTAAAAGCAGGGGCCCTGTGTGCAGGGAGTAGGTGTTGCCTAGAGTCACAAAGCAGGGGTACAGGGGAGAGGCAACGTGAGTGAGGTGCACTCTCCAGGATAGGCCAGCCAACTGACTTGCCTGCATTGGAGTCTGTAGCAGACGGATGACCCTGTGGTTCCTGAGGAGTAGTACTCAGGGTGAGATGCATCCACTGGGACATAATCAGTGTGAGGGAGGTAGCCAGGAACCTTAGGGCAGGGAGAAGATCTCTGGGGTCTGAGGGTGTAGCCAGGTTTTTCCCTGTAGCTCACATGGACCACATCCAAGTTGCTAATGTGTTCTCTTATCTTGGTGCAAATGGAGATGAGTCCTTGTGGGCCACAGAGCTGGCAAAATTGAGGACAGTGATGAGGACAGAGGAAAAGGAACGTTTAGAGGCCCCGGGGGTTGATTTCAGTGGAGAGAGCAGAATTTAAAATCAATATCCCATTTTTACCGCCCTGGGCCTTGAAAAGCGTCTCATGAATTATTTATAGAGATGGGGTGGGTAGGGCCTGGGCTCCCTAGAGGCATCTCACCCTCTTTATGCAACCCAGCTTCTGGCTTTCTTTTCCTCTTCTTCCTCCTCCTCCTCTTCCTCCTTCTCCTTTTTCTTGTCTTCCCAGAAGGGAATTTCTTGAGACTAATTTAGGAGTTGGGAGAAGGTGAGATGGGTTACATCCTGCCCCCCCCATTTTAGGTACCATCTGGCCTTCACTGAGATCAGTGTTCAGGTACCTGGATGGTTCTAGGCCAAGGCTCAGCTGTTGCTATAGTGACCAGCAAGGTTTCCTCTGGGACTCTGCCATTCTTGCCGGGGAAGGAGAAAGGACAGGCACTGTGGTTTTTGTTAGGAGCCAAGTTCAGACATTTTTCTCTCTGGACAGCAGGAAAGCATGAGACAGGGAGCATTTCATAGTTCATAGGAAGGCAGAGGGGCTGGAGCTGAGGCCGCTAAGGCTAACTGGGAAACACTAGGGTACAGGGCTCAGCTGCTGCTCATCACTGGCCTGCTGCTATCACCCTGCTGCTGTCCATCATCTAGCTTACATTTCAGGCCAGGTGCTGAGGGTGCAGTGACCTACTTGGATGCCACAGAGGGATCTAGAACTCAGCACATCCAAAACTGTGTGCTTGATCTACACCCCCAGCCTGACCCTAACTTGCCCCTAGTTTCTCTATTTTGTAGTAAAAGGCATCACGCGGAAGCATAGGAGATCCTTGCGCTCTCTCTCTCTCCTTCACTTCCCATCCTTGAAGTCACCAGAAGTCCAGTCCTCTGAGCACCACCTCAACAATGATACCCTGCTTTAAGATAACACCCTGGTCCTTGTGCTGCCATCAACTTCAGCTCCTGTGTGGATGGGAGAAGACTACCCTAATTGTTTCCCTGGCTCAGCTTCCTATGTGGCAGTTAAATAACCCATGCCTCTAGGCTCCTGACACTGCCCCTCTGCCTGGGTCACTGGCTCATCACTCAGTTGTCTTAAGCAGAACAAGTCTTTTCCTGCCCTCAAGCCTTTGCATCTGGGTTCCTCCACCTGGAACAACCACTGTATTCATTATTTTTTCCTCATTGCTGAGATGAAATTCCCAACAAAAGCAGCTTCAGGAAAGCAAGGTTCATTTGGCTTACAATTTGAGGTTACAGCCCAAGGTGGGGAAGGTGGGGGAGCAGGGAACAGCTGGTTCTGCTGCACCTGCAGTCAGGAAGCGGGGAGAGGTGATACTGATGCTCAGCTTACCCAAGGAATGGTGCTGCCTGCCTTAATTAATCTAATCTAGAGAAGTTTGCATAGACTAGCCCAGGTTCGTTTCCATGGTGATTTAAAATTTCATCAAGCAGATGATGTTAAACCTTCTTTTTTTTCCTAAGGACAAAACCTATTACTGTTACTAATTTTTGCTGTCATTTAAGAGTGAACCTATACATAACATTTTTATCCCAAACACTCCAGTGTATCTCTCCTTAAGAACAGGGATATTCTCTTGCATGATTCAGCTTCATGGCTGGGGACGTGACTCAGGGGTAGAGTTCACGGTTAGCATGTGAACTCTAACTGCAACCAACAAGTGACCAGAGATTGAATTCGGGAAACTCTTACAACACAGCATCAATATTTCTACTACTGTAGAGACCACACTCAAGCTTAGAGAGTAAAGACTAACACCCTTCTTAGAGTTGCCATTCTTAGCCCTAAGAGTTTAGTTGCCAGCTCCATTAGCGGTCTCCCTCAGCCTTTCATAGGCTAAAGTTTCAAGGGGACCAGCTAGGGGAGCAGGGCTCTTTGGCTTTGCCTGACCGTGTCTTCGGTGTGCCGTTGAAACAGCTCTTCCTTCATGCCCGTTGGATGCTCTAAGTGCTGTCTCGTGGAAGAGGCCACACTCAGCTCCTGTCTTCCTTCCGTTTCTCCATGTTGTAGTCTTCCGTTTCCTCTCAGGGAACAATCTTTGGTTTGTTGTCTCTGTTGTCCTGAAGAGACCTAACACCACAGGGTTGTTTATTTCAGTCAGCTGTGTCCCACTACCTCACAGGATGCTAGGTCTGCAGTAACCCTGACTGTGACTTCATTGAGTGACTCTGCCAGCTACATGGAGGTGCACAGTTGCCTTCTCCCCATGCTGTGAGCTGGCCGGGCCCCAGAGGAACACGTGTAAAGCCCAGACTCAGCCTGGAAGAGAGGCTGCCTCTTTCTATGACCCTGTAGTTGGTTCTCAAAGCCCATGGGCCATTATTAGCTTTCTGACTGATTTTTTTTTTTTCATACCTGGGTTTCATTTGCACCCTTGGCCTCTTGGATGGGGTGCCCCAAGCTATCATGAATGCAGAGCTTCAGAGGAAGGGGAAGCAGCTCCCAGTTACTGAGCCCTCTCCCAGATGCTATCAGAGTTCCTCTGATGTAGGAGTTTGCAGTTTAGTGGAGGGCCAGATGTACAGTCTAAATACTATGATAGCAATATATAACCCATCCCAAGGGAACAAAAGGATCAGGGAAACCTTCTTGATGATTGTAGCCAATTAGGGCTTTGAAGTATGTGTAGGAGTTTGCTTGCCAGTTTTTTTGTTTTATTGTTTGTTGTTTTGCTTTGTTTTCTTTTTTAAGGAAGCGAGAGAACCAAGAAGACAGGGAGTTTTTTCTGAGTCTGAATTTTGGAGTGTGGGAGGCAATAGGCTCCTATTTGTTCTTGGGTGGGTTTGGATGGGCCCTGGGGGCAGAGGAGGCACTAAAGGAGGCACTGCTTTTGCTTTAGAGCAGGCAAGACCAGAGCTGTGAAAGTTTGCTGAGGGGGTGTGTTTGCGCACGACCACATCCCACACCATGAGACTGATATCTGGGCCACTTACATTTCCTCCATCCAGGTGAGGGAGGACTGGAAATATGTTGCCATGGTGATCGACCGCCTATTCCTCTGGATCTTTGTCTTTGTCTGTGTCTTTGGCACCATCGGCATGTTCCTGCAGCCTCTCTTCCAGAACTACACTGCCACTACCTTCCTCCATCCTGACCACTCGGCTCCCAGCTCCAAGTGAGGCCTCGGTCTCCTGCAGCTCCTCACCCTGTGACCCCTGGGGCTCAGCAGTACTGGGTGGGAGATGGATCTATCCCACTCCACTGAAGCCCTGCTTCACACCTCCATTCACACATAGCCCTCCAGCCTGGAGGTTGGACCAGCTGCCTCCTGTTCAAGCCATTCTCCTTCCCCGCCCTGAGCCAATTCACACAGTAGTGTTAATGGCGGGAGCCAAGGCTGGTAAGTAGAGGCCAGAGCATCTCAGAGCCATTCACTTTGAGAAGAGTGCTGGACAGGGACCAAGAAAAGGACAGGGTTATCTGTGGCCTCCGACTCGTGGGAGAAGAAGAGTTGGGAAGAGGGGCCCGGATTCTCCAGCCAGGCTCACAGTGGTGACTACTGAGATATGTGGAGCATGGCCTGTAATTGGCACCCACCCACTTCAGCAGACAGCAGCTGCTCTGGAGGATGTGAAATTTTAGGGGGTCCTCTTGAGAGCTTCAGCTGGCCCTACAGTCTCCTGGGGAACTTCAACTTAGCTTCACAGCCTGTGCTTTGGAGAGCTCCAGAGCCCAGCTCCAGGTTCCCTTCTACCAGGGCAGAATTCTCTCTCTCAGTTGGAAAGGCAAGGTGTTAGGGGAACCTCTAAAGGTCACGAGCTATGTGAGAATTCTAGGCTCATAGTCTCAGAACTCTTATAGTGCTGGGTTCCAGTGGGAGCCATCTTACAGATCTGGAACAGGCCGGTGAGTAAGCTTGCTCTAAGGCCACAGACTGCTTGATGGACTTAAGTGAGAGACATCTGAACTGTACCTCAGTGCACTTCCCAGTTGTCATATGGGCTCATGGGCATCTCCGCTTGGTGGCAGGAGGGACCTCCTTTCACTAGAACAAGAAATTGCCTGTATTTATTCAGCCTCCTTCTCCACCCCCTCAAACTTCCAGCCCCAGAGACAGCACCCCCCCCCCCATCATTAAGCAGCAGTCATAGGCAGCACCTGGAAAGGCGTTGCCCCTCTGGCGGGCAGCACCCATGCAGGCTTTCCAGCCTCTGCAAGACCCCACCAGCTGCTGCGGTGACTATCCTTGACTTTACTACCTCCTGTAACTGGCTATTGTCCAAATTAGTCACCAGCCAGGGCTGGAAAGGTCAGTGAACAGTTTGACTCCGCTCCATGTCCTGTTGAACATATCAGGCAAATAGTTCCTACCTTAGAGACTGCTTTCAGTGGGAACAGAGGTTGACAGGGCTGGGATGGGTGGAAATTACCCGTGAGGGGTGAAGGACCCTGGGGAAGTGCTGTTTTCTCCATTTTGAGTGCAGCCTTTTGAGATTGCAGTGGGGAGAGGAGGTAGGAGCTGGTCCATACCAGACAGTGTGAACCCTAAAGGATACTGGAAGGCTTCAGTGAAACTCCTTGTCACTTTGGGGCCTTCTGTCCCTACTCTTGATGATATTGGGAGGCTTCCTTCATGGGGCCATCTCTGGAGAGAAGCAGGCACTTGGTTTGTGAGCCTGGATGGGACCCTGGGCCACGGTGGCGTGGGAGTGTGGCCATGAAGAAAGGAATTGGGGTCCCCATCAGTGACCAAGCTCCAGTACGCCGGCAACACCTTTGCCTGGAGAGATGGCCCACAGGCTCCCTGCTGCTGTGGAGATCTACAAGTCTGGAACAGCTGAAAGCAAACAGGACCCAGGACCCTCCAGATATTTTGGGGGGCGGGGGACCTAAAGGGGAAGGGAAGGACTTCCTTGTAAGGAACAAGGACAATGGGGGACTGGCCACTGTGCCTATCCTCTGAACTCTGCCTCCAACCCAGGAACAGCAGCAGAGCCTGTCTTCAGAGTGCCTGGTACTTGCTTCCTGCCTGTCACCATGGCCTTTGGGCAGGTGGGAAAAGACCTCCTAGGGAGGAAAGCGAAGGCCCTTAGAGCCTTTTCTGGATCGTTTCCCCAAGCAGAGTGACTTAGTTCCTGATGTCACCCTCTGCTTCCAGGCTGAAGTGGCTGTTAAGCCCCATTTACACTGGCCAGCTTCCCATTCACCAAACCCGGCTGGACAGAATAAGAATCACTTTGTAATAATTATCCCATCATGTCCAAGAAGTCTGTCAGCGCCTCCCAAAGGACTACCGCTTTGGGAACTGGTAGGGCCTCACCATTCACCTTTATGCCATCTTGGCACACCCTTGTCCCCACTCCTGGGACATCGGCAATGGCCCCCCCGTCCCTCTCCCTAAGCCTACCGTTCACCCTCACCCCTTGTAGGTCTATTCATTCCTCTTAAAATTATTTCCAAACATGTCTTGTTTCTTTGTTCTGTTTGGAGGGAATGGGGCTAACGATTCCAGACAAGATTGGTAGGTCTGAAGGGGAGAATGCTAGAGAACCCCACTCAAGATGGGGTAAGGCATTGCAAAAGAACAAAGGATAGGTGAGTGGCAGCCTGTGCCAGTCAGTGCTATCTGCTCCATTTACTAGAGGCAAAAGGAATGACCAGGAGGCTTTGCCCAGAAGGGACCTCTGAGGTGAACCTCTGTAGGAACCATCAGGGACAGAGTGAACTGGGGCTTCCTCTCTAGCCCACACTCTAAGAAACCCGGGTTTCAGTCAGCTGGCAGACTCTCACAGCCCAGGCTTGTTCTGTGCCCAAATCCCAAGGTCACAGTGAAATTTTGGGTGAGCCTATCTGGGCTTTCATCTTGGGCTTTAAGAAAATCATCTATCTTCAAATTTGGAGGCCAGAGACCCACTTTTGTTTGTCAAGCAGTACTCTACCCTGAGCAACTCTTTTAGCCTGTAATGCTGGCCACATCTTCAGAGGCCAGAGCACTCCATTTCCCCTCATATGGGCCCAGTGGCTGCCTCCTCAGGCATCTGAGGCATAGGAGACTGCCAGGACAGCAGGGGCAATCATCTTGAATTGCCTCTAAAACTGCTCAGTTCCCTGAGCACTGCATGTGAACAGGCACTGGATGATACCACATAGAATCCTGGTCTTAAAGTGTTGTGCCCCAAAGCAAGTCATTGGGTCTTCTGACCTCAGCTGTCTGTCTAAAGTATGAGAAGAACTTTCATGCCATGTCCACAGGAATGAAAGGCCAAAGACAGGTCGTCTGGGAATTTTGGAGTAAGTTACTATGTAGGAAAAGACTCGTTTCCTTGAAATTTAAGAGGGAGGCTTTGAATGCCATCCACAAAGTTAAAAAATGCATTCAAGCCCACGTGGCTCCCAGCTGCAACGCCTTTCTACATGGCACAGACAGACAAGAGTAAAGGCTGAATGCTTGTGGGGAGTTAGACTGGTGAGACCCACAGGAGTGGTGGTCCATGACAGTCTCCAGTGCTGTCTCTTAACTGGGGGCTTTGAAATCCTCCATAAGCCCCTACAAACAAGAAAGGAGATGGTGGGAGGGAGGGTGCTGAAGAGCAGGGAAAGTGCTGGCATGCCCAAACCACTGCCAACGCATTACCCCAGTCAGGCCGTCGGAGCAGTGGGGACCTTGAAACAGCTGTGGCTGTGGCTGTGGCCAGAGATTTCAGTGTCACAGGTCTCTGTCCCCAGTATCCCATCCCCAAGCAAACAAGACATGAAGCTTTCTAACGGTCCTGTTGCTTCTGTGTTTTTATTTCTGAGGAATGTATATTGTCATTTGTTAAGAGACACAAGAAGGGACTGCATCCATTCATGACAGCGCCAAGCTATGCCTGGGCTCTTCTTCATCTTGCTCTTGGAGTCACTGTCGAAACCCCAAGGCCAACAAAAATCCCTTCAACTTAACTTAAGTACAGGAAATAGTTTCAAGCATTGACAATTCTTACACGTGATTATTCAAAGAATGCAAGACAACCACAGTCCAGACAAATCAACTACAGAAATTATTTAGAAACAGTGCGGAGGGAAGGCTCTTCTTCTTAGAGATCACACACAGGTGAAGAAAACATGGTGTAGGTTCTGCCCCTCTGCCCAGTGGGGCCTGGAGGTGGTGTGCGTGCCAGGGGTTCACTTCAGCAGGCCCACAGAATGGAGGGAATGCCTTTCCTCCATCGGCAGAAACCCAGAACCACGTTTGCTAGGCAGGATCTGGAGGGTAAGGGTGTGGCTCCAGTCAGGTGTATCTGCTGAATCAGCTCTGACAAATGAATACTCAGAAGGACCAGAGGGGCCAACGGAATCAATGGAGAAAAGTCCTGAATGGCCCAGGCCCAGAAGCCGCTGGCCCTTCTTCAGATGCAGGTGCCAGAGCATGACATGCCTCCAGCTGACGTCACAAACATGGTTACTTTGAAAATTTGCAGGCAGTCCCTCACAGCTACAGACACTAGCAGTTCCAAAGAATAACTTGGTGTTGTGCAAAGACATCCCCAGTGTATTATTAAAACATAGATTCTTAGCAGGGCATGGTGGCCCTCGCCTTTAATTCCAGCACTTGGTAGGCAGAGGCAGATGGATCTGTGAGCTCCAGGACAGCCAGGTTCTGTGCTGGTCAGGTCTGATCATGGGTTGAGGAGACAGCAGCCAGTAGGAATCAAAGTGCAAATATGATATGGTTGGTATTGGCAGTGGGTCAGAGGGGAGACCAGGCAGCACTGTGTGTGTGTGCGCATGTGGAGCTATTTCCAGATGAAGCCACACTAATCAGAGGAAAGGCCTGGGCTTGGTCCTATTGGGGCAGAATGGAGCAGAGTCTGTCTGGTTGACTTGGTGCTAGAGCCAGACTCTATAGAGGCTAAGGCTCCTACATACCCACAATTCAGTGGTGGTGGGGGAGGAGTCAAAGGAGCCCACCCCAGGCAGGAGGCCAGCCTACCCTGTTACCTACAACACTGCTGTACATGGATAGCAAGACTGCCAAAGAGGCAGGTCATGAGATCACAGTGCCTTGTGCTCCGCCCTTGAACCAGCTTCTGAAGCCATTTGGTAAAACGAAAATACATTCACTAATGGAAAAATATATTTGTGATCAAGTCTGTAATGCAGTCCAGAATCAATACCTCTGGGCTTTTAGAAATATTAATTTTATACAAGGCTTTGTCAACTTCTACTAATAATGGTGTCACGAGAAGAATCCCAAGTGGACCAGTGACCTCACCAACATGATGCTTTGTATTTACTCTTGTTCAGTCTGGGTAAAGATGATCTACCCTCCATGACTTAGCCTCAGCTTTTCACAAATAGCTGGGGTTTGTGGCCCCGTACATCAAGTGGACACAGCCAGATTCTGGGAATGCTTTATGGAAGGGCAGATGAGAATGTGGCTACATTCCAAGGAATGTTGGTGCACTCTGCTTAGTGCTCTGTGGGCCCCTGGGGACCCTTCCCTATACCTCATCTGCTTCTCAATTTCCCTGCTGCCCAGAAAGGGAAGTTTCCTGGCTGGCCAGCACGGTCTGTTACTGGACAGGGCTTGCCTGTCCCAACCACATTCTACCACATCCCCATTGCCCTATGCCCGACCAGTTTTCAGCTGCTTCCCTTGTAAACATTTCACCACTCCTCTAGTCTACCTCTTGACCCTCTGGAGGGGAAGGGGGACCTCACCACAGGAAGGAATCCTAGGGGGAAGACCAGGGGCCTGCACATCTATGGAGGTGACATCATTAGTCCCCGACATGATTCACAGAGGACTGATAGGAACATAATCAAATCCACATGAAGTCAGTGTAGCAAAGGAAAAGGAGATGGAAAAACTCCCCCAAACTGAGGGGCCAGGGGGCGGGACCAGGGACTGGCTATGCTACATGTGGGTGACACTGTCCCCTTCCTTTAGTCTCTGCCTCTTTGCTTGGGGGATGAGGGGGAGGCTTGGCTAGACCCCAACTCAAAATCCCAAAGCAAGCAGGATAAATGGGGACTAAAGGTCTCGGTACCATCTATTATGGTTCCTCCATTAAAAAGGGGGGGGGGGGAGAGTGGAGAGAAGCTTTTTAAAAAGCCCCCAAATTCTGGCCCAATGTGATGAGGAATGCCATGAACTCCCTCTAACCCCATGGGAAACAGCCCACTGTCAGTCATTGGGTACTGGACAGAGATAAAAGTTCTTTTCCTCCTGGGGTTTGCTGATCCAATTCCCATAGCCCATGTCCCGCAGGCTTTTCTTGAAGTAGGTCTTGGCTAGCTCATAGTCACGGGCAGCTTTCTTGGCCTCGCCGTAGGAGAGCTGTAGTAAATCTCTGCGGCCACGGAAGGAACAGAGCTTCTTAAACTGAAGGAAAATGTTCTTTTTGGACACCCGAGATAACTCCTTTCCTGGTCTAGGGAAACAAAGACACTGGTTATTCATCTGGAGCAGGTGAGGTGAGTGAGGGGTAACGTATGAATTCTGCACAAAGTGGATGGGCCTTAACTCTGGAGACTAGCAGGCAGGGCCCTGCCCTTGGGAGTCTGGTAGCAAGCCTGGCTGGGCCTCTCCTGTGCCTTCCCACCTCCTTACCCATCCACAGTGCCTCTGGTGCCATCCAGGATCTCTAGGTCGTAGCCATCAGCCAAGCACCAGTTGACACTTGTCTCCTTGGTCTTTCCGGACTGCCTTTTGGAATCGTACACACTGACTCGACCAACCTAGGAAGAAAGGGAACCCTTTCAGAACAAAGGTTTGGGAGCAGGGATGCAAGACTTTTAGGTAAGGAGTATAAGACCCCGATCTCTCCCCACGGTTCAGATTCACTTCAGAGTGAGAGTTTAGGTCCAGACACCCCAAGGGAGGAACGGCTTGCTCTTGGGATCCCAGCAAAGGCTTCCCTTTCCACAGTGCAGTTTGTATAAGAAGGTACATGTCAAGAGCAAACAGAATGAGATTATGGCACCTTGGGGTGGTTGACAATAAAGGGATAGCGTAGTCCGTCCTCAAATGCATTTCCATCTCTGGTGACACGGCAGCAAATAGCACGGGTCAGATGGCCTTGGCTGAAAAGGTAACCTGGGTGAAAACAAAAAAACAAGTTCACACTTGGGTCTGCAGATTGTGCTCCCGAGGAGAGGCACACAAGGGGATGCAAGATGAGAAACAGTTGTCAGCACAGAAAAATAGCTCCTTTGATGCGAAGCAGCTGACTGCGCATCACAGACACATAGGACATCAAATACTTACACACGAAATCCAAGGTTCTAGGTAAGCAGAGGACTGGGGGAAGGTGGGAAGGAAGACAATAAGGCTCTAAGAGGCTTCACCGAATCCGGAGACCCAGCTCCTAAGGTAAAAACCAACCTCGCTTGGGAAGGGACACACACATGAATACAGGACTAACGTGGCCTATTGCTTGCTGCGATCTGAGCCAGGGCAGGTGGGTTCCAGCTCTCCAAGTTCCTTACCTAGAGTTACAGATTTCAGGTACACGGGCTGTAGGAAGTGAGTCAACAGTGCCCCTTGCAGGCCCAGCACATTCCAGCGTAGAATTTTGTCACTACAGGACATGGTACGGAGTCTTTCCCCAAGCCGGATGCCATCCCATGTGGGTACAATGTCACTGGACTCCACAGGAATTGTGCCTTCCCCTGCATGAGAGTCTTGAGTTAAGACTGATGAAGGCTACTGGACCAAACCACATCCTGGGCACACTATGTGTACTCCTGAGGTATGGGCCATTGGCTGCTTGTATTTTATAGCACCTACTATGTGCCTTACTAAGTGCCTGGGACTGAGAAACATTGATGAGCAGAACTCAAGACTTTGCTTCTTGCTGTGTTTATGGGATGGAGGGAAAGGGAGGAGAGACTGGCAGGCCTACACATGCACAAACTCTGGACGCTGTGGAGCTCGAAAGACTTGGAGGGAGCTATGCTAGGGACAGCACAGACGTGAGGTGGAGGAGTCGGGAGCTTAAGCATGAGGGAGAAAAGAGCTACAGTGAGTGTCACAGCCACAGAGACCAGCAAAAGCAAAGGTCCCAGGGCAGCAAGGGGTCTGGTGTTTCTAGAAACATTGAGGCGCTGCAGCTGCAGAAAGAGTGCAGGGTGAGGCTGCTGCCTGAACTGGCTGGTTTTGTGTGTCAACTAGATACAAGCTGGAGTCATCAGCGGAAGGAGCCTCAGCTGAGGAAAGGCCTTCTTGAGACTCAGCTGAAGGCATTTTCTCAACTAATGATCAGTGGGGGACGGCCCAGCCCACTGTGGGCGGTGCCATCCCTGGGCTGTTGGTCTTGGGTTCTACAAAAAATCAGGCTGAGCAAGGCATGAGAAGCAAGCCAGTAAGCAGCTCCCATCCGTGGCTTCTGCCTCCAGGTTCCTGCCCTGTATGAGTTCCTGTCCTTACTTCCTTTAGTGATGAACAGTGATGCTCTCTCCTCCCCAACTTGTTTGTTGGCATGGTGTTTCATTGTAGCAACAGAAACCCTAAGACAGAGCCCTGTTTGGTTTTACCATTTAGTGTGTACTTGTGTGTGTGTAGGCCAGAGGCTGATGTAGGCAATCTTTCTTCCTTTGATCTCCACCTTTTTTGAAGCAGGGTCTCTGAACCTGAAGCTCATTAATTTGGTTGAATCCTCCTGCCCCCAAGCTTCCAGCAGGAGTGCTGCATTGGGTGTGCACTGCTGAGGTTGGGTTTTAGATATTGGAATTCAAGTCTTTGTGCTTTGCTCAGCAGACATTTTTCTAACTGGGCTGAACCTTGGGGGTTTGGTTGTTGCTTTGCTTTTTTGATGTGTTTTTTATTTGTTTGTTTGTTTTTGAGACAGTTTTGCTATATAACCCAAGGACAAGTGTTTCATCCTCCAGCTTTAGCCTTCCAGTTCTGGGAGTGTAGCACGCCTGTGGCTGGTTTGGTTTTAGAACAGCCATACGAGCTACAATTCCTAAGCCACAGCACGCAATCCAACACTGAAAACAGACAAGTGTTCTATGCTTGTTCTATCATGACAACCAGGCCTTTTACAGGCAACTCCCTGTTCCTAATCTGTGTCTATGAACCTGTCTACTCTGCACCTTTCAGACATGAAATCATATGACAAATGTCCTCCTGCAACTTGCTTTTCAGCCAGCATGTTTTCAAGGCCCATAATGTAGCAGGCCTCAGAACTTTAGTCCTTGCTATGGCAGATAATATTCCATCATATGGATACATCCCTTTTTATTTAGCCATTTATCTGGGTACGGGCACCATGTTCGTTCCATCCTAGTCATTGTGACAAATATTGCCATGAGCATGCCTGCTCATGTGTTTCTGTGGACACCTCCCACGGCTTAGGTGAAGCTCCAGAAGTAGAGCATGGCTTGTACGTTGACTGTGTTAACACTTTAGGGTGTTTAGTAGGAAGGGAACAGACCTGCTTAATGTCCGAGGACCATCTGGATGACACTGAAGTGTGAAGGGATAGGAGTGATGTGAGAAGACACTGGATGACAAGAGAGGATGCCGGAAGGCAGGGCACAGCCTCGGGGGGAGCTTGGGACTCTGGCATCAAATCCATCAGCTCAGTGGCCCCACCTCCTTTCCCATGACCACTGACATAGAGGGCAGCTCTTGCTTTATTGATTAGCCCAACTCTTCCTTGAGCTCCACAGGCACCCCTGCCCCCAAAACAGCCTGGAGATGCCCGGCTCTCCCCAGGCTACAGGTTTCCCACGGAACCCAAACTCCTTGTCATGTACATGCTGCAGCCTTGATGCCCACTGGTCTTGCAGAGCCTTTCTAAGTAGAAGGGTTGCCTGTCACTCACCGTTCTCCACCTTGGTACGAAGCTTGCCTTGCTTGGGATTTTCAAAGACAGGGTAATGGCGAGAGTCTGTGCTTTCTACAGCACGGTCACTGCAGGATTTGTCAAAGAGGGCTCCATCTCCACATGGTGCTGTGCTGTCAGACAACAGCGTTCGTTAAGACCCCTGCGAATGGCCCTCCAACTCACTTGTCATCAAAGCCAGGGATTTTTTTTATGCCTTATGGGTACTAGGTGGTAGGAATGCCTTTGCCATCTGGTATGTACCTCAGACAAAGAGCAGACATGGCTTACAGTACAAGGTTGAGGCTTGGAGCCTGAGGAACATGTGGGCATCCAAGCCAGGGGTACAGACCTGATGTAGAGATGAAAAGAAACCGTCTTTTTTATCTGGAGCTTCTCTCCTCCCCTGGCAAGCTCAAATATGCTGTTCTTGGCAGTATGCTGGTTGTACTTCATTAACTCACTGTAGAGAAACCTACCAAAAGAAAGTTGGCTAGAGGCAGCTCGAGCCTGGGCAGGGCACTCTGCCCTTGGTCTGAGCCCAGGAAAGGCCTCCATGGTATACAGCTTTCAGCTTCTCAGGTGAAAGAGGACCTAGAAAGTTCTCTGCAGACCTCTGCATTTCATAAGCGGTAGCCTTTGGGGCAGCCGGATTCCAGGAAGAATACACGGATTCAAGACCTTACAGGGCTAGCTGCTGCTTCTCCCTGACTCCTGCCCTTCATAAATTAAGCACGACCCTGAGAAGAAAGCTGACAGGGACAGAGGTCAAGTACAGGGTCTCACATGGAAGGAGAAGCTGCTTCATTCCCAAGGCCTGAGGATGCAGAGGTCACTTTGTTTGAAAAAAATGCAGCCAGGTCACAGAAAGACCTGACTGCAAACAACAGGCCCAAAGGCCTGCTGACAATTTTTTGGGGTTCAGGGTGAGTGGACCGGGAGCTGGGAGGGCTCACCTGATGAAGCCCCTCCGGGAGATGATTTCTGCATGGCAGTCATTGACCGTTTCTCCCTTGAGGCTGAGAGAATCTCCTTTCACACAGCGGTTTCCTGGGAAGGTTATCAAAAGGAAACTGGAGCAATCGGAATGCTGATGAAGCAGGTGCAGACTTGAAGGCAGAAATGGCCTCGAGTGCACAGATTTTGGACTCTGTTTTCTTCACTTAGAGAAAAAGCCATCTGTGGCAGCCTCAGTGGTACCATTAACCTCAGCACCAGAAAGGCTAAAGTGGGAGCTCAGGGTGGGCTATCCTGCCTCAAACAAAACAAAATCCCCAAGCCAAAACAAAGTCCAGTCCAACTCCAAATACATTCTAAATCTGAGCTGACTGCAGCTAAAATGAACAGAAATCTGAGTGCTCTCTTAACTGAAATGCTGAGGGCCAGAGTCCAACTTCAAAGACTGGGAGAGTCCGTGATGTTTACTGCTAAGCAGTTAACTAAAACATTTTAACATCTCCAACTGCAGAGTGTTCGAGCACCATGTCAGCAACTTTGAAGACATTCAACCTGTGTGGAGGCTTTTGTCCTCACCTGTGAATTTGCTCACAATGATGGCAGAGAGGTTGAAAAAGATCTGCTTCTCACCAAGAGGCCGATGTCTCAGGGGGAACTCACCTGTCCCCAAACTGACGACAACACCCATGTCCTCAGCGTCTCTCTTCATAATAATGGCGGCCAGGATCTTGCGCCCGAGCAGGGAGGGCTGGAGACTGTTGGTGAGAACATTGAAGCAGCGATGGCTCAGCATGGCCATCTGATCGTGGAAGGTGCTGCCGCTGAGGGGGAGCTGTAGGGACAGGAACAGTGTCAGGACCACAGAGCTCTGCCTGCATCCTGATGCCTGTTGGCATGGGAGCCATCTTTTCCCATCCCATATCTAGCAGCCCAGACATGCACTCTACTGGGACCAAAACTGAAGCCTGGATCTAATTATGGCAGAGTAAGGAGCCGATTCCTTCTGAGAGGAGCAAGCAGAACCCCACCCCCCAGAAAGAGAGAGCACCAAAAGCAGATGTCTTAACTGTCTTTGGATGTGCGTCTGGGGACCTCGAAAGGAGGAGCATAGTTCTTCTGAGACTGGCCCCTGTCACTGGGGTTACCTCTGCGAAACCCAACTGCTCTGCCTTCTCGCTCTCCCCAATCAAGACACGGAGGGCTGCATCGGCTGCGTCTTGCTTGCCTTGTTTCTTGCTGTGTGCACACACGGCTGGAAACCAGCGGCCCCCAACTTTCGCTTGGTAAACAAACCTTTGGGATGAGAATGAGAATGAAGACAGGCAGCTACAGCCCTGATGGCCAGCCATGCGGAGAGGCCGGTGCTGCTTACAGCCAGGCTGCTCTTGCAAACACAAGGACCTGCTGGTCTTACTTGGAGGCACACCTCAGATTTTGGTCATACATGCTTTTGTTTTGTTTTGGTTTTCTTGTTTGTTTGCTATCCAGATGTTAATTGCACTATTTCTTAGTATTTTCCTCTAACTAGACCCATCAGAACCATAAACATACATTACCATAAACGGGAAAACTGCACCACTCCCCATACACTGGAAATTTGGATTGTATGATTGTAAAACTGGATTGTATGACTATAAAATTCATGCAATCTTATTAAATCCTGTCAGTACTATTACCTGCAAAGGCTCCGAGCTGCTCATTACGGGGAAGATAAGAGCATTGGAAAAGGTCTCTTTACAAGCTGAGAAAATGGCTCAGTTGGTAAAGCACTTACCTTACAAGCGTTAAGAACCAGAGTCCTACCCCTGCCCCCCAGCTTGACACAGTGTACCCCATGCTGGCAACTCCAGCAACAGAGAAGATAGGATCCCAGGGCTCGATAACTAGCCTGACCTAGTCAGCAAGCTCCAGGCCAAGTAAGAGGCCCCGTCTCCAAATTTAGAAACAAAGAAACAAAAGTAGAGAACTAGACGGTGAGGAAGGACACTAACACCCCTCACCCCACGGCCACGTTAGTCTCTCAAGCCGAAGGAGTAACTGTGTTCCCACATACCCAGGAGTTGAGCACTGTCTGAATCACCCTACTCCAAGACTAGGGCCTCACAGAGGCCAACCAAGTGCTCTACCACTCAGCTCTATTCCTAATACCGTCTGATTCTTAAAGTATCCAATTTTATTTCCTTGTATACCTCCCACCAACCTTGGAAAGGTGATTGTAACAAAGTTGGCCTTAGGCCAAGGAGTCAAGCTTTCCCAAGGAATTATTTGTTCATTTCCAGCAAGCTTGAGATAACTGTGGGAGAATGGTGAAGGGGAGGAACAGACTACAGGCTCTGAAGTAGGGAGGGGTCCTCACTCTTCCTGGGGCAGGCTCCCACAAATCCAGAGGGAAGCCAGAGCACAGCAGCTTAGAAACCTACCGGCTTTCTGGACTCTTAGCTTTCAGTCAGCTCCTACCTCAAACTCTACTCTGGTAATCCTATGGTACGTGAGAGGCTACCCAAACCCCAAACCCAGCTTTCAGTTCCAAAGCAGCTGGAGGCCTCTGCCCCGTTCTTTGCCCTTGCTGGCAGGAAAAGGTCTAGGTGACAAGGGAAAACTGCAGGGCCTCTGCCTCTGGAGGCCAGGAGGATTTTGTGGCCATTGTCTTTGGAAAGGATGAGCCCTGTACACATACTTCTGTGTATGAACAATAGAATATGATTAAGCTTGTTAGTAATGAAATTAGAATTCATTAGAGCTGTGCTTTCTAATATAGAAGGTACAAACCATATTAGGCTACCAAATTTTACGTGAACTAACAGATTAGATGTATGAGTATTCAGACCCTCAGTCACGTTGGCCACAACTCAAGGGCTCAGTAACTACATTCAGCTAGTGGTTAGGCTTCTTAGCAGAGGAAGCTGAGATTTTATTTTTATCCTCAATTGGGTACACACAACTGTGCAGTGCCTGGGAAGGCCAGAAGAGGGTGCTGGATCCCCCAGGAGCTGGAGTCGGGTGGTTTTGAGCTGCCATGTGGGTGCTGGGAACTGAACTGGGGTCCTGTGCTGGAACAGTCTGCATTCTTTAGCTGCTGAGCCATCTCTCCAGCCCTCAGAGGGGGAGGAAAGTACAGCAGTGACTATAAGCAGTCCTTTTCAGACGTCTGCTGTCTAGAGAAGCAGAGAAATGGGGTAGGGCCTGGAGGGAAGCAAGGTCAAGACTCAGTCTCTCGGGGATGGGTAAGGGTTTGTGTACAGGCTAGATCAAGGAGCTGCGGCAGGCTACAGGAGAGGGGAGGAAAATATGCGCAAACAGTGGGTCCTCACAAGCGTAAGGGGAGGAGACCTAACACGAGGTGGGAGGAACACTTCCTTCATACTTTATGATAGATGCAAGGTGGACAGGCAGCCGGGCCTGGGGAAGATCAAGTGTTTGTTCTCTGAAGTGGGAAGCGAACTAACAGTTTAGAGTGCCAACAGTGTAGGTAAAAATCTGGGGCAAAAGTCTTGAAGAGTGCTCTTCCATGTGGGACTATGTTCCGGTACATTGTAAATATTTGTCCCACCTCCTGGTTTAATAAAAAGCTGATTGGCCAGAAGGCAGACTGGAAGTGAGGGTGGGGCCACTATACTAAGGAAACTCTGGGACCAGGAAGGGAAGAGCAGAGAGGCCAGCAGATGCAGAGGAAAGAAGACGGCCATGTTGCTCTGAGAAAAGGTACCAAGCCACATGGCTAAACAGATTAATGGAAGTAGATTGAGTTAAGATGAAAGAGCTAGCTGCCAATGTGTCTGATCCATAGGTCAATCAGCATGAAATTAATATAAGCCTTTGTGTCATTATTTGGGGCTAAGCAGCAGTGAGGGTGAGAGTGGGTCAGAACCTTGAGGCTAGGCCGGAAAGGAAGGGCCAGAAACATATTATTACAGCTCTCAAGGGAGAAAATGACAATAATGCAGTCAGAGGACCATCAATGTTCCACTCAAGCCTTCAATGACCTCCTACTGCTTTAATGGTAAAGCAATAACCATAGGCAGGCCCTGTGGGTAGCCCTTGTGTCTCAGCAAACAGCTGGTACAGGCTTGCCCATCCTTACTCTCTGCTCTCCAGCAGACCACCTCCCAGGTCCTTCACTGGCTCTGTCTTCCCACCACAGGAATAGAGATGTACAGTTGTCCCTTGCGTCTGAGGGAGATGACTCTAGGATTCCCCAAGGTCACTAGAATCACACAACACTCTAGTTCTTGATATAAAATAGCATGGTATTTACAAATCAGCCATGCACATTTTGCTCTGTGCCTTCATCATCTCTAGTAACTTACAATACACAATATAGAGGAAGCACTCTATAGGAAGTTGTTACCTTATCTGGTTCTGGGAATAATCATAAGTATCTGCATATGTTCAGCACAGGCAGAATTAAGTGTGGAGAGATACTGCTGAGGATTAAACCCGGCTGTAATTAAAAGGAAATCTAGTCTACAATTGGTTAAATTGACAGATGCAGTATCAATGGATACAGGCTACCTGTCTTCTGTCCTGAATCCTTTGCTTTCTCTCAGCCATCTTAAGTGATTGATCCAATCTTGGGAGAAAGCCTCCTTGAAGGGGGTCAAGCTCTGTCACAAAGGATCCCTCCTCTGGGCAGGCCAGCTTCCCACAAGACTTAGCAAATGTGATCTCACACTTCCTTACTGACTGCAGGCTACCACACTAACAAAAGGGGCTCTACACTCAAGTGTAGACAGCAGAAAACAGTAGGGATGTGATGTACCAGGTGATAGAAAACGGTGGCTTGGACTCCAGGACTAACACTGAAAGTAGAACACAGGGGGAACTCGGCCAGAACCTTCTGGGAAGCACCAGAGCTCAGGGGCTGTTGGGGGGCAGGGCGGGCGGGGGGGGGCAGGGGGGGGGGGCAGGGCGGGCAGGGGGGGGCAGGGGGCCTAATTCACCTTGCTGTTGCTCCTAGCTAGGTCTTTGTGGTTGTTTTGGTTTTTGGTTCCCTCCACAACTTCACACAAGTCACAGTTATCTACAAAAAAGGACGTGTAGGCAAGTCTGTAGGGCATTTTCTTGATTAAAGGTCCCTGTGAGCAAGCCTGGCCCACTGTGGGCAGGCTGCATAAGAAAGCAAGCCAGGCGCCTGGCTTCCTCAACAATAGATCACAGCTGGGAATGGAAATAAACCCGCTGCTTATTTGCCTCCCAAGTTGCTTTTGGTCATGGGGTTTATCACCGCACTAAGAATCTTTACGGCTTGACTGGAGGATGGGCAAGCAGTGTACTGTTCACTGAGACAGGAAAGTCATGGAGCTCAGCTTAGGATACATCTTTTAGGTGTCTATCTGATCAGAAGTGAAAGCCCGTAACTGGATATGGGAATGCAAGCTTTGAGAGGCTTGGGTTAGAGAAACATTCAGCACTTTCCCGCATTTAGACATTAAAAGCAAATGAGTTGTTTAAGGTCACCTAGAAAGGGGGAAAAGTGGATGCAGCATAATTTACACAAAGGAAGGACCACACGAGACAGAAATAAAATAGCTACTACATTAGCATCTGCTGCCCCGAGAGAAGCCACACGGCAGGCCCAGCACTGGGACAGTCGCAAGTCGGCCACATCCTCTCGACTCCAACTCCATCCAGTCCCTACACCCTTATGCTCCAAGTGAAAGACTGAATTCCCAGGATATTAAAGGGGAGGAATACATGGAAGCCCCACCATCATGTGACCAAGTTTAAAGAGAGGGAGGCAGGCTGGAGGGAGGGACAAGAGACAGCTTCCACACAGGACAAAGGTACCCTGAAACGGTGGTCTTCTGGGCCCCTTTAGTTTAAGGGCTCTAAATTGGGCTGTCATTTAGGGGGTAATGTTTGTATTGTTTTATAAGCTCTGCAGACTAAGGAGTAGAAGATGGGGTGTTAATGAAGCAATTCACAATGGAAGGCAAATACATATGGACATGAAAACATCAATGTCGGTCTTACTAAAAAGGACAAATTTAAATAGCAAGATCTAGTTATAATTAAAAGGTTTTGTTGTTGCTGGAGGGGGCATGTGGGAGATTATGTTGTTACATTGTAAATAACTGTCCCACCCACTGGTTTAATAAAAAGCGCTGATTGGCCAAAGGCAGGCAGGAAGTGTGGGCGGGGCTACCAGACTAGGAGAACTCTGAGAACAAGAAGCAGAGAGCAGAACGCCAGAGAGAAGCCGGAAGAAACAGAGGACAACTATGCTGCTCTAAGAAAAGGTACCCAGGCGCATGGCTGAACAGGATAAGAGACATGGGTCAGATTAAGGGAAAAGAGTTAGCACGTGATATGCCTGGGCCTGAGGCCAATCAGCCTAAAACTATTGAAAGTGTCTGTATGTCTCTGCGGGTCTGTGGGCCTAGACCTTGAGGTTAGGCCTGAAAGTCCGGGCCAGAAACCTCTTACAGGGGCATGCACATGTGTGATGCCCAAAGACAATCTGTGGCCACCAGCCCTCTCTTTCTCCACTGTGGGTCCTCCTGGGTCATTCAGGTCATCAGGGTTGGTACCCTTACCCAGTGAGCCATCTTGCTGGTCCAAAAGGTAACTAAAAAAATAAAAAATTACATATGCACCCCCCCACCCACACACAATGAATGTTTGCCCACACGGATGAATGTGTACATGTGTGTGCCTATGTCTATGGAGTGGGTGTCAAAGCCTCTGGAACTGGAGTTACAGATAGTTGTGAGCCAGCCTGTGGGTGCTAGGAACCAAATCCGGGTGCTCTGCAAGAGTTGCTGGTGCTCCTAACTTCTGAGTCGGCTCCCTAGTGCCCCACCCCACATTGTTTTTGTGAGGTCTCTCTCCTTAGTTACTTTTTAAAATTAAAAAATTGATATGGGGGCTGGAGAGACAGTTCCTTCAAAGGAGGGATTGGTTTGACCCCCAGCACCCATATGGCAGCTCACTACATCTATCTCCAGTTCTAAGGAATTTGGCCCTTTTCTGGCCTCCATGGGCACTGCACACAGTATAGACAAACATGCAGTCAAAACATCCACACAGAGAATAAAGACATTTACAGAAGGGGACTTAAAAAGGGATGAAAGAATAGAAATTAAGTTTCTCATTAAAAACTTTTTCAACCATTTGCATGAGTTCTATACGAAACTAAAATTAGCTCATAAAACTAAAAAACTCACAATCACTGGAACAGTGACTGGATTCACAAGATGGCTGACCTCATGTCTTTGTTAGGCTGTGAGACGACCTGCCCTCCTATTATTCATGTTAATGCAATCATTTTTTACCCTGGGGTCCCAGGCCACCCTCACCTATGGATACACGGTTATTGCCAGGACTAAGACACTCACTTGGGTTCGTGAGGAGGTCCAGACTGGTCAATCAGCTTGAACTCAGCAGCAAAGCCATGGGAACGGGCATACTCTAGCAGGCCGCCCACAGGGTTGGTGTTCAGGTACCTGACGAGCTCACCAATCCTCCGGATCTTGTTGGGTGCCCCAGACTCATCCAGTGATTCCGTGTTCGCACCTCCAGACTAAGGAAGAATTGGCCAAGAGTCAACATGTCAGAAAACTCAGAGGAAATCAAAGACAACCCTCACCTGCCCACACTGTGTGTAACTTGAGCAGGACAATGCCTCACCTGGTCATCAGCTGAATTGGCTGCCTCCTCCTGTAGAGCCTTCATGGCTTCCTCTGCGGCCATCTGCTTTGCTGCTTTCTTGCTAGGGGCGCTCACGGTGGGGAAAGTCTGGGCTCCCACTGCTACACAGTACTGGAACCTTAAGGGAAATGATGGGCAAAGGTTCACAGTGGGTGGGTGAGGGAATCTGCCTCACCCTCCTCAGGCTGCCATCCTAACTACTCGTAGCTCTATACACATCACCTCTGTGTGGTCGTTTTGGCCTTGAATGGCTAGGACACCCCCATCCATTGCCACAGTGTTTCCTGACCTCCATAACTACTCACCATGCAAGGGTTACTCCTCACAACTGCCAGGAAACCTTTTGAATAAGTGTGTAAACAAAACCCCTAAGCAGGAGGCTGCTAAGGCATGCCCAGATCCTCAACCTTTATGCCTCAACAGTGTCCACACAGTCTACGCTGTAACCCCCCCTCCCCCCCAGTCTTCGGTCCCTCTCAATGGAAGTTTCTCTGCTTCACAGCAGCAGCCAGGCCCTGAAGGCCCCTTTCTAGACTGCAACAGGAAAGACTATAAAGTGGAACAACTTCTCATCTCTGAGGCTGCAAGGGGCAAATGTCTTTCCTGTTCTGAGGAAGACCTCCACAGGAGAGACCACACAGAAGACATACTTGGGGTCGTGGGCAGGGCCTTCCTTGGACAGGAGACGAAATTCACAGGAGTTCCCTAATTTGTGCATACATTCGAGCAGTGTGGTAACCGGGCTCTTCCCAGAGAACAAGGATGTTGCTGAGGAGCTGGGAGGCTGGGACTCTGCGGGCTGGAGAAAAGAAGATTATGTAAGAAAAACACAGAAACAGAACTGTCATCAGATCACCATAGAGGGGGCAGTGGGATATTGTGTGGTAATGTCCCATCAGTTGTCCATGCCACCCCCCCCCCCCAAATTTGAATCAATCTTCTTCTACAGCCCAGGCTGGTCTTGACCTTAAGGCAATCCTCCTGCCTCAGCTGTGATTGCCAATTAAGAGTCACTGTGCTCAGCTAAGTCATTCTTTTAGACAACTAAATGTTATAAGTGGCTTTCAAAGGAAATGATGTGGGCACAGGAAGGGGTGACTTCTAAGAGAGGAGAGTGGATTCTAGGTCTATGATGGTTGGTTTTAATTGTCAACCTGACACAGCTCACAACTAGAGGAGGGGAGCCTCAGCACGGTGCTGTCTGGACCAGACTGGTCTGTGAGCTTGTCTGAAGAGTTATCTTGATAGCTTAGCCAGTATGAGGACCACCCTAAATGCTGACAGCCCAGACAAAAGGGCACAGTAATGAAAGCTTTGGTTTTCGCCTGCCTGGCCTTCACTCTCCCTGAGAAGTTCATCTGGACTATTGCTTCCACCTCCCTTTCCGCTATTTGACTGATTTCTGGACATGGCTGTCAGTGCCAGCGTGGGACTGCCAAGGTACCTACCCCCAGGGACTCAGCCTCCTGGCTATGAAACTGCCCTATTAGAGCACTCTGACCATACCATGTGCCTACTTAAGAAATCCTCGTTAATTATTTGTTCTATAAGTTCTGTATCTCCAGAGAACCCGGAGATTCTGCAAATATAATCAGACCAGGATGACAGAAGGGAGCTGGCTAAGAGGAAGTGGGGAGGGTAAGGCTGTGAGGAAGGGCAAGGTGCTGCCTCAGGAGAGTGTTGACTGAGCCAGGACAGCTTCCAGAGTCTGTCAGATCCTGACACACAACAGCCAAGGGGGTGTGTACCCAGGGAAGAACACCTACCTTCTCTGATTCTTCCTCCATGGGGCAGTGGGATAAGTCTTCTGGCTGTCCACTGTCTCTAGCTTTGGCTTCCCGAAGCAGAATCGCCATGGCTTTCACTGCTGCGTCCTGCTTGGCCACTTTCTTGCTGCCAGCTTCAGCTGGGGGAAACTCTCGGCCATTGATGACAACCTGGAATTTAAATCTTGGGGGAGAGTGATTAGATGTGAGAACACCAACTTGAGTCATCCCTCTGTTCATTCAAAGGAGATTTCTACCCCAGAATGTTCTGCCATACTGAGTACCTTTCAGGTTCTCTATCTCTACATAGCCCTGGCTGCCCCGAAGCTCACTATTTAGACAAGGCTAGCCTCAGATTCAGATATCCTCCTGCTTGACTCCTGAGTATTGGGATTAAAGGTATGTGCCATACACCCAGTGGTGTCTGTTTTTTTTTGTTTTTTTTTTTTAAATTTTGTGAGAATCGGTCTTCTCTCACTACATGCTTCAGAGGACTGAGCTTAAGCTGTCAAGCTTGGTGGCAAGTGGTTCTTTTTTTTTTTTTTTTTTTTTTTTTTTTTACTTCCTGAGCCATCTTGCTGGCCCACCATGTTTTAGAGACAGGGTTTTTCTCTATAGCCCAAGTTGGCCTTGAACTACACATCCTCCTCCTGTATCTGCCTCCCAAGTGCTGGAATTACGGGCATGCTGGTCTGATATCATTTAACAACAACAAAAAAGATAAAATGCACAAGAGAGATGGGTGGACAGTCTTGCTAACAGCCCCTAGAACTCTGCGCTAGCCAACTGTGTGGCCTGGCCTCCTCTACAGTTGTTCTAGAAAACAATAAAGGTATTTGAATGCTCCTTTTTTTAATTCCCCGATACCCACAGCAGACACCTTCCTTGTGCAGGGGCCTGCCAGCTAGTAAGAAGGAAGTGATTTGGGCATGAGGGGAGGAACAGAGGCTGTAGGGATGGCTGAGAGGGTGGGTTAAGGAGCCACCTCTGAAGGTCTGCTCTTTAGGTGGATGGTGTGTCCCAGGTCACTGTAGCAATCTGTCTGTCTCAGGTCTGGGAGGAAAACCAAAGCACTTAGTCCTAGACCCCTGGCCTTAGCTTCAGTCTCCTTTGCTCAAGCTTTGAAGCATCTTAAGCTCTTTAGTCAAGCTGGGCTCACTTCATCCAGAGGAGGTCAGATCTCTTACTTCCTAGATCTTCAAAACACTTGAACATAATGTAACTCCCACCCCCACCCCCCCCTTGGAGGCAGAGTCATCTTATATTATTAGCCCAGGCTAACCAAGTACTCCTGGCACTGCCTCAGTCACCAGAGAGCTGGGATAATGGATATGTGCCACCATACATGGCAGCATTAAAATTCCTTATATAGCTGAGGTACAAAGAATGACTGACAGCAGAACCCACAGCTTTCCCTTAACTCTGGAGGGCAGTGAGAGAAAGAGACGATGCTAGCCCCTGGCCCTGTCAGTGTGGGGATAAACATGCCCCTTTGTTTAGCAGATCTGCAGTGGTAACATGGTATCATGAAGGAATTTAAGGATGAAACAGGCCACTACTAAGAACCCTTACCTCTGGAAACCAGGGGTCACTCATACATCAGATATCCTGCATATCAGATATTTGCACTATGATTCGTAACAGCAGCAAATTTAAGTAGCAATAAAAGAATTTATGGCTGGGGGTCACCACAGCATGAGGAACAGTATTCAAGGGTTGTAGCATTAGGAGGTTGCCACCACTGCCAAGATGCAAAGGTGGCCAGCTGCCTGAGCAAGGGAACCTCTGACTTCTCGGCTCAACAGTAAGTGCAGCCTTTATACCTGCTGTGCAGGAAGGTGAAAGCAGAAGTACACCTTTGATAAGACTGGCAGGCAGCTTTGCACTTGACACCACAACCCTGCTGAGGCTGGAGTGAGAAGTGCACCTGCTGCCTAGCAAGAGCTGTAGTTCTGTCTGCTTGGCCTACCCCAGCCACTTACTCCTCCACTCCTTTTGGAGCCTCAGTTTGGCAGTGATGGGGTAGACATAGTCTGTGTTACCTTGGCCTAAGAAGGTAGATACAGCACAAGAGTTAGTCATTTCTAAGGAAGTTCACTGCAGCCAAGAGAGTCTATCTCCCCTGGCTTAGCCAGGATTCTGGCTACCTTGAGATCTATCTCCCCTGATTAGCATTTAGAGAAAGGACCAATCAAGGATGATTTAGCCAAAAAGTAGAAAAGAGAGAAGGCAAAGACAGAAGCCACAAGGCCACCACTCACAAGTGAGCTGAGACAGGGCAGGAGCCGGAGCGCCTGATTCAACACTAGACTCGATTCCTGAGTGGTCTCTTACCGAGGTTCGTGAGATGGTCCACTCTGCTCTATGAGGTTGAAATCACAGGTCTGACTAGTGAACTGAGCATACTCTAACAGCCCGCTGACAGGGTTCTTCAACTTGCACTCGGTCAGCTTCTTGTACGGTGAACACCGTGGCAAGGCAGGGCTGTAGAAGGAGGGCATCTCCATGATGGCTCGGAACTCACCTGGTGCTGTGTGGATACTATTCAAGTTATCTGGGATGTCATCTGTGGCCCACTGGCCATTTTCAGAGGCAACATACCCTGCTCTAGAGGGTCCATTGTGATAAGTATGTTGATGCAGTCTCCCTGACCCTGGTCTGGCCTCATACCTACTTTCATACTTTATCACAGGTTCCCGCCCATTCTCTACTTTTTGGGGGATGGCCATGCTGCTCGAGGCACCTGATGGGGGTGAGTGGCAGCTGGGGAAGGAGGTGCTTCTGGTAGCCTCTGGGACAGTTGCTGGAACACTGTGTGTACTTCTCTTTATCTGCAGCCTCTCCCGCTTCTTGTCCGTCAAGTACCAGATGGGAGGCATGGCCCCTATCCTGTAGACATCACCTTGCCTTTCCAAGTCAATCAGCACTGCGTTCACATCTCGGGCCTTGGTGAGGCCGATGTTCTTAGCCAGGTTCAGGGCAGAGGAGTTTGACACATTGAACAGGTAGTCACAGATTTTCTCCTTAATCTCCGCCATGTCAAGGGGCTCAAGAGGTCCTTCTAAGTCAGAGGCGGAGTCTCCGTCTTTATTGTCCAATCCAGGCTCTTCTCGAGGAGCTTCCTGGCCACAGCTGTTTGGAACCACAGCACTAGGGGGCTGAGTGCAAGCCTGATGCGAGGGTACAAGGCTCCACAAAGGAGGGGTTCCTCCTCCTCTACGAAGCTTCCCCTTTCTTTGCAGAGAGTACAATATACGATTGATCTCCTTCTTTGGGACCCTGAGCTCTCTGGCTAGTACCTGGGCGCTGGAGGCCTTCCCCTCACCAAGCTTCTCCAGGTGGCCTAGGATCTTCTGCTCTAGATTCTGACTGATGCTCAGTTCCTGGAAGTGTGAGCAAAGCCTATCAGCACCTCTCCATGGCAGACTCCTGCTGTGTGGGGGAGGAAGTGGAAGTCCTATGTGGAACCCCTGACTTCTGAGAGTCACAGCCCCGGGGAAATCACAGATTTCCAGTTGCTTCCCTTGGGAAGGTGGCCCTGGAAACCTTGGCCAGTGTCCTGGGAGGAATGGCGGCAGTGACTGGGTCTGCTGTCGAATCAGGGGTGCTTCTGGGATCCGCCCTTTAAGAAAGTCTATCTGCTGGTTCTGGAAGCTCCTGAAGAAAGACTCGGGTCCAGCAGGCTGCGGATTTCTCCACTTGCTATACTCATAGCTACAGTCCAAGTAGGAGCGTGTCTGGTGAGGGAACACCCCTGCAGAAGACAACAGAGGGCAGAGCTTGAATCAGGGCCATACATGAGCCTGACAAACCTCCAATTTCTGCCTGGGAAAGCTGTTCCTGATTTCTGGCGGGCAGAGTAGCTAAGTGTGTCGTGACCTATGTCCTCACTAGAGCGACTTTAAGTTCACTACCAGCTACTGCTTTTGAGCTCATCAAGGGACACAGAGAAGAAAGGTACAGGAAACACAACATCTTCCTTATGTCTCAGTGAGGCCTCCAGCAACTTAATTCTTTCCCTTGTCACAGAAGTTTAAGGGGATGGGGAAAAAACCCCAAAACCTTTCTATTCACCTCCAAAATTACCCCTCTAAAACTAGAAAACTGTAGCCAGAAAGATGGCTCAGTGGATAAGGGCACTTGCCATGGGACCTGGTGTCTTGAGTTTGAGCCTGGAGATCCATGTGGTAGGAGAGACTTTTCTCTAGTCAACACATATGTAGGATGGCATATGCACCATCACCTCCCAACAAATAAATAAAATTGAAAAACAAGCAGATGGTATTTTAGACATAAGTAAACAAACATAACTCTGGGGAAATTGGACTTGAAATGTGTGAGATTAGCCATCTGAGTCAGGATCTCCACCACATGGCACAGCCCCTTTAAGCCCCGTAAAAACCAGTTCCCAATGAGAACAGCTGTAGACAGTACTTAGTGGGACTGAGTATTCCACAGTCATACGTGTATATATAAATACAAATGTATATGTATGCATAAATGCTTCCCTTCATGTCAGAAGTCCTCGGAGTTTTTAGGTAAGGGCTTACAGTATTTAAAAGACAACAGGAGAGGCTGGGGAGGTGACTTGGTGGGGAACGCATTTGCTGCACAATCCTTAGGACCTGAGTTTGAATCTCTAGAACCCACTAAAAGCCTAATGTGCGATGTAAGTAATTGCAGGGCTCCGGAGGATACGGGGACCAAGAAGAAAAATTCCTGGCAGCTTTATGGCCGGTACTGGAAACAATAAGAGACCCGTCTACTTTCACCTTTGACCTCCAGACAAGTATGGGCAAACATCCATAAAATTAAAAGTTGGCTTTTGGAGTAGGTTTCTTGAGACAATGTCTCACTCTGTAGACCAAGCTTGCCTCAAACTCACAGAGATCCACTTGCCTCTGCCCCCTAAGTGAGGGGATTAAAGTTATGCACTACCATGCCCCCAAAAATTAAGTTTCAAAAGTAGACACAGACACTTTAGAAATATAGCTCAGTAGTAGAGTGCTTGCCTAGCAAGTGTGTGGCCATGGTTCTCCCAAATAGTTTTGTTTTTTTGTTTTTTTTTTTAAATTGGAGGTATAACTTGGGTGAGGTATGCCTGCAAACCAAGGGCAGGTAACTCACAAAAACATAGGAAGCCACCACCATCACCCAATCAAGATAAAGAACGTTTCTACTTCCACCAAAGTCGTCTTCTCCTGTGCATTCAACCTTCCCCCCACTTCCAGTCCTTAATGCCCCCTTGTTTTCCAGAACGTCATATTCAGTGCTACACACAGCAAGAGCACTCAGACTCCGGATTCTTGTTTAGAACTCTGCAGTTGGGACTCAAGCACGGAAGCAGAACCGCATTTCTTAATTCAGTGCTAAGCAGAATTCCACCGCAGCTACCCATAGGCGGCGGAAAGACACACTAACCCTAACCCTGTGGGTTATTTGAAAGCTAATTTAAACTTCCCAGGAAGTTAAAAGACAAGGAGGAAGGGTCCTAAGGGAAGAAAAGTTGCCCAAGTTGGGCTACAGGAGCTCAGTGAGAGATCAGTGGCCCTACAGAAAAGGAAGGGGTATCAGCCTTGACCCAGGTCCTCCGGGTCGGGCTTCAGACCCAGATTCATCTTCTCCCATGCCTCCTTCCTGCGATTGTTCAAGGCTGCGACAACTAACTGAATATAAATCCCCTGAAAGGTAGATCGGCTTGACTAGGGAGCACACGACCCGCGCAACTCACACTCCACAGGCTGGACGCAGGGGGGTGAGGGGCGGGGTGGGGGTGGGGAGGGGAGACCGGGTACTTACCTGCGGGTCCTCTGAGACCCTGAGACATAGCGCCGGTCAGGCCCGCACCTGAACCGCAAGATGGCTCCCCAGAGTTCACTTTCGTTTCCTTGAAATGCTTCCCCGCCCTGCTGCTGAGCCAGGGGGAGGGGTTTCCTCTGGTGGCAAAGCAGCATCCCGCCCACCCCAAGGGCAGGACCGCCAAAGTTCCCACCCACCGCGTCCGAGCCTCTCCACCTTCGATTGCAAGGCACTATTCATATCTGAGAGTTATCTCTGAGTTGAGGTGCAATTTATGTCACCGACAGGATTATTTTTGTTCAAGGTATTTGGAAAGCTTCACTCAGGCACTACTTTACAGCGCCCTCTGCCCGATGAGGAAGTTTCTTTCCCATGTTTAATCCCCATTGCTTAGGAGTCCCTTTTTAAGTGACCCGGTCTGGCAGATACCCTGTCCCCAATGGCTTCACCACCCTGTCGGTTGCCCCAAACTCCATACCTTCTTATGGATAAGTTCCTTCTTTCCTGACCTTTGCATATTCTGTTACTTGGCCTAGAATGTTCATCCTTTTGCTTGTTTTTGTTTTTGAGACAGGGTCTCATTCTGTAATGCAGGCTGGTCTGGAACTGTAGCCCAGGCTGGCTTCTAATTTACCATAATCCTGCTTCCGCTTCCTGAGTGCAGGGGATTATAGATGTGTACCACTGGGCCTGGCTTTCTAGGAGGCACTTACTAGTACTTTTCCTCTGTTCTAAAATATATTTACATTACAGTTTCGTTTACATTTCGCTCATCTTACATTTCAGTAAGATCTACAATGAATGACTATGCATTCTGGGAAGCTTCACATCTATGCAAGGCAAATATTCGTGCAAGGAGTTAAAAGAATGTGCATCCAATCAGTTTACAGCAGATTTCTTATTGCCAATCTGCTAGTCACACTGATCATGTCATTACAACATTTGTGCAGGACACTGATTTTGTGGGGGGAATGGAAGCAAGCACTATCCCCGATGGTGTGTTTATTCATTATGACCTCAGAGGAATTCCACTGACAGTCTCATAAACATGATGAGGGAAGCGGACACCACCTTTGAGGCCAAGACACACTTTCTAGTGTATTGTGCTGAGTTCACAACCTATAGTGGATAATCAAAATGGTCAATGGGCTGCAACAACCCCAAGTAGAGTTTGTGGATGGGGAGGAGGGCTGCTGTGGGCCGCTTCACATCAGAAACAACTGACACAAAGTTTTCAGACCTCCATTCTCTCCTCTTACAACCTGGCATAGTGCTTGATGTATTCATCCACTTTGTTTGGGGAAATCCTTCTTGAACTGAAAATGATGTTCTGCAGCTCTCTGAGGCTGGCTTTCCAAATCTGCTTCACAGACTGTGTCTCAGGGAGGTCTTCCATAAATCCAGATAGCAGGGTGGCAGTGAGGAAATGGGAATTTGTATTGTTGATTCTATTCGTCAGCAACTGGGCACTTAGAGCTGACAAGACACTTTCAAATTCCTGGGCACCTAGTGTGTGCTAGCATTCAGCACCCAGCACATGATGTAAGTGGGAGCCTCAGCATGCAGCAATCTGGTCAAGATTTCTGACCACAGCCTTCCTTTCCTGTTGGTATAGCTGCCTTCAATGCTCTCTGGGGCTCGCCTGTGTGCAGGCTGTGTAGCCTATATCCTCTGCACAGCGAGCCGCACACAGTAGGCAGATGAGTAACAGTGTACTTAAATAAGTAAAACAATACGCAAAACAGAAACTTCATAGGAGGAAATAAAAAATCATAATCAACACATGAGGTCACAGTGAGCCACTGTGCTACTGTCCATTCACCAGTCAGGCACCATTAACTAGCACAGAGGACCAGGTAGGAGCAGCCCTAGTCACTGTAGGAAGTCACATCTTAGGAAAACACACCCCATGATCTAACTATCCCATGCCTCTAATAGGATAACCTCCAAAACACTGGAAACAAAGTACCCAAGAGTCTATCAAATGGAAATAAGCAAATGCACCAACATTCTATTTTACAGCAGTCAAGGTAAAAATAAAAACCACATACAATGGGCGGGAAGCAATAAGTAACATTGAGAGGAAACATGTGAAGTCTGAGACCAGGTAACATTAAGCTGCATCATGCACTGCATAGACAGGTTCACCTCCAAGGAGAGGGTGCTCTAAATGGAAAGAACATTCTAGGTGCTATAGTCCATTTTTCACCTGGGTGGTGGCTATGTTTGCTAATTGATTTGTCAAGCACTGGTGATTTATTCATGTTTACATATGTATGTATGTGTGTACATATGCTGTATTCCACAACTTTAAAAGGGCAAAGAAACAGAGACAAAGCACCTCTCCCCGCAGTAATTCTAGCCCGCCTCCCCATGTCTCTGCTCCATTCACGTATGCTGCACGCTGACTTACCAGTGATTTCTTGCCTTCCTGGGAAGTAATCAGGAAGAATCCAAAAGTGCTTTCATGATGACTATAGTGTAGGTAGCTGTGCTCCCAGTCCTTCAGTCCTCTGTGAACCAAATACAGGAAGAACGCTCAAGAACTTTCTTTTCTACAGGATCACTTCATGCCTTGGAGGAACTACTGCCAGGGACAATCTCAGCAGTGAGTGCCTGCCGCAGAAGCCTCCCTCACACACCCTCGTCTCTTCTCTCAGGCTGGTCACAGCCCTCTGGACTGTTCTGTTTATTATTGTCTACTATGGAAATTATTCAGAAAACATGAACAGGTTCCCACTGACTATCTGTGGGTTTTCCATCAGTTTGGAGACCCTGGAAACAAAAAGGGTGGCTGTCCTGTCACAAACAGCTTACTTCCTAAGAACTTGGTTGCCTCCTGCTGGGATGACCTCCATTCGGCCTGCAATGTAGTTACCTCTGAGGGTTACTCATTAGTCACCACCTAAACAATTCAGAGCTATGTCTAAAATAAGGGATCAAAAAAGCAACAAAAACCCCTCAGAACCGACAGAAGCCTGGCTTCAATGTGGCTATGCTCAAGTCCACATGTACCTTCAGGAGCCACCACCACATTCAGCTCCCGGTCCCCCCACCCCTGCTTTAACTACAGTTACTGTTGTCTGAGTGAGCTGTTGTACATTTTGTTGAACCTCACTTTGTGGAGAGATGCATGTTAACAGTTTTTGACTCTAATTTCCTGTAACCAGACTTCAGTACATAGACAGCTGTTTACAGTAGGTGGATCATTTCCCTCTGCAGCACAGAAGGGCCCGCTTGCTCGCTCATCTTCAGGGCTTGCTCTGCACTGAGAAATGCGCTGCTCAGGACTGAATGCTACATGAACAACAAGCAATGTGTAGCCAGAGAAAGTAGCAACACACTGAGCTACTGAGTACTAAGCACTGTGTGTTTGTGCATGCAAGGTGAGTACGTGCACAAGAGTACAGGTGTCTTAGGAAGTCAGAGGTCTCAGATCCTCTTGAAGCTGAAGTTACAGTGAACCAGCTGATGTGGGTGTTAGAAACTGGAGCCAGGTCCTCTACAAGACATGTGCAATTAACAGCTGGGCATCTCTCCAGCCCCAAGGGCGGTTTCTTTTTTAAAGAGAATATACATATAAATGCACTCAAGTTTTTATCTTTGCTTTTCGTCAGTGCCGAGATTGAAGCTAGTGGCCTTGCCTATACTAAGGCACACGCTTTACTACTGAGCTATATCCCCTGCCATATGTCCTAGCTCTTAAACATAATCTGTAGGGTTTCTTGGCATAAATTTACTAGTCTCTTCTGTGTGTGTGTGTGTGCATGTGTGTTTCCCCTCATGCTCTCCCCCGTCCCTGTGTCTTAACTGTATATCTTCGGCTGTATTACTATGTAGCCCAGGCTAAGCCTTGTGAGTTCTGGGTATAGGTATGTACCACCATGCCTAGCCTCAGTATTTATCGGTGGGCCTTTCTTCCCCTCCCAAACAGCTACTATCCTTGCAATACTCATTTTCAAAACTCACAGGCCTTCCTCGGCAATATATTTTATTCAGATCATCTGGGAAGAGGGGCTTCAGGAGACAGAAGAATAAGGTGTCAGCCATTTATATTGACCCTGAGAATATTCTATGGATGCCAGTAGCTAGAACCAGCTTTTAGTTTTATTTGTGTGACACAGAGCCTCACATAGTCCAGAGTCACCTTGAAGTCCTTGTACAGCTGAAGCTAATTCTGAGTCTTATCATCTTGCCTCTACCTCACAACAGCCTGGAGGACAGATGTGTGCCACCAAGCCAACTTCCCATTTCTGAAATTACAGGAAAGCAAGAACTGTTTTGGGTACCCCCCCCCCAAAAAAAACCAGAGGTCTCCAGAAGAACGCTCTTATTACTGAGGCAGGGTTCTCTAGGAAATGATAGGATAAGATGTTTGTGCCAGCAGTTACACAATAAAGCTATAGTATTAATGACAATGTCAAAACAGTCATAAAAACAACAGCTAACAGCCCCGTGTAGAGCATTCCACATGCATGCCATTGCACACTTAGCTTCAGGAGCAGCCCACAAAGTGACCATCTACCTGTGGCTCTAAGTGTTAAAATCCTGTCTGGCACTCAGGCTGTCTGCCGGTCCTGTGCAAGCTCAGTATTTTGAGTAGCACTTGATCAATAGAGACTCAGCTCCTGGCCACCCCTGGGTTCCCCTGAGTTAGAACTCAAGGTAGGAATTCTCACCAACTGTCCTTCCTCCCTCTTCTCCTCCAGAGCCTGTGAGCTCTGCCGAGTCCTCGTTCCTGCAGAGCAGGGGATGGCACTGCATCCTGTGCAGCAACAGCAGACCGGGTTCTCAGTGCTACAGTGTTTCTTGGGAAGCAGGTGGACTTCACTAACAGCCAGTTCACAGAAGCCAATTTGCCAGATGGCCAATTCATAGAACAGCCAATGTATGAAACAACCAATACATGGAATTTATTTTTTTCTCTGTTCTTAATCGAGCAGTTCTTATTCCATCTTCCTAACAGAATCTAAGGCAACGTAATGCTGTCTCCTGCTGCCCTGAGCAGATACTGAGGGGGAAGTCAGGGGAAGGGGCCAGCTGAGTGTCACTGTGGAACTTCGAAGTCACTGCTGACTGGCTGTGGTCTTCCAGTCTTCCCTGAAGAGAAAGTTGATAGGGCTCTGTCATTTCTAACTTTTTCTTTCTTTTCTTTTCTTTCTTTCTTTCTTTCTTTCTTTCTTTCTTTCTTTCTTTCTTTCTTTCTTTCTTTCTTTCCTTTTTTTTTTTTTTTTTTTTTTGAAATAGGATTCCACCATGTAGCTCCAGATCCTCCTGTCGCAGTTCTGGGATTTCAGGTGTGTGCCACTATGCCAGGCTCCTAACTCATTTTTAAATGTCGTTCCTTCACTATTGACAAGCTCACAGAAATCTCCATCTATATGAAGGGGAGAAGGTCTGTGAAGTCAGAGAGGGCAATTTGAGATGCTCACTTTAAAGAATACAACGTTGTGGTCCAGACCCAGCAGTGGTCACTAGGAGCAAGGAAGGCCAGGCACATCCCCCACAGAGCTAGCTCGGCCCAGCTCACAGTCACTGCAGTGCAGTGACACCAAGCAGCCTCCAGAGCTGTGAGAGAAGCATCTGTATTGCTGAGTCACTTGTCTTCAGTATTTGTTATGCAGTCTGAGGGACCAAAGGCCTCACTGAGAAAACACACATACTCTGTTTTCCAATAAATACACTAAGTAACTGTAGACTGGCTGGCTTGGAACTCAGAGATCCACCTGGGATTAAAGCACTGCCATTGCCAGGCCTTAGCACTGCAGAGCCCCAACTGGAACAGGCCAAATGCCTCCCCAGTACTGAACAAGCACCTCAGGGCTATGCCAAGTGGCACTGAAGACCACTCAGCTGGACATGCCTGTCACACAAGTGTAAAGACCTCAATCTGGATCCTCAGCACTTGCATAAAAAGCTGGACACAACAGTGCAGAGCTACATACAATCCCAGCACTGCAGAGGAAGGGATGGGCATCCCTGGAGCTGAAGTTCAGGAAGCTTATTTCAGAAAACAAAATGGAAGAAGACATCAGGTGTCAACACTGGTCTCCACATGCACGCATGCTCACACCTAGACACAAATACACCACACACAGATAAAGCACGTACTGTAAACTGGGTGTGGTGGCAAGATGTCTATAACTCACTATCTGAGAGGTAGAGACAAGAGAGTCAGGCATTCAAGATCACCCTCAGCTACATGACAGATTCAAGGTCAGCCTGGGATATGTCAGACTGTCTCACAAAACAAGCAAACAAACACAAAAAGTACATGCTGTATAATTTCATTTATGCCAGATTTTCAAATGGATCTGTATTGAAAGACTTGAGACACAGCAGTTGTCTTCAGGAGGAGTGACTAGAAACAGGCACAATAACTCTCTAGTAGAAATGTTTATTTCTTGATTTAGCTACAAATTAAATGGGTATATTTTTCTGTTAAGATACATGATGAGTATCTTAACTCATGTAGATGATTCCAGGGAAGAGTTTTAGGAACACATGAGGGGAAAGAGAGGACAGAGGCTGAGCGCATCATCTCATGTACACAAGGAAGGCCTGCGCTAAGAGGCCTAGTTAAGCACCATAGACAGAACTTTCTGCACCAATCTCTGACATGCTAAAAACACCAAAGTAACAAACTGTATGAATGACCCTTGGTTCCCAATAGGGTTGACTAATAGGAACACAAGGAGAGAATGCATGTGATACGTAATTATGTGCTGATATCACAGCTTGGCAGAGTAGCTGTGAAAAGGTCCTTGTGCCCCTTGGACAGTGTGGCTGGGTACTCCCAGCGTATGGAACTGCACGTGGCTGGCCTAGGGAAAGAGCCAACTGTGAAGTATGTTCCGATTGATGTGTATGCTCTTTGTATGCATAAAGAAGTTGAAAAGGCACAAACCAGTCCAGCATAAGCCAGGAGCACCTGTACTAAAGGGTATTTACAACATAGCAATAAAGGCACAGTTAAAATAAAGCACAGACCTTCAGTTTAAATTCTTTACAAATTAATGTGTTTGTGTGTGTGTATGAGACAGACAGACAGACATGCACAGAAGGAAGGAGGAAGGGGGAGGGGGGGAAAGAGGCAGAGATTACCGGTGCTTGCAGAGGTCAGAGGAGCTGGAGTGCTGCTAGGTAGTCATGAGCCGCCCAAATGGACGCGTTACATGAACTCACATCCTCTGGAAGAGCAGCCAGTTGCTCAATCACTGAACCATCCCTCCAGCCCTAGGCTAGTTAATTTTTATGGTTCAGCCCTTGAGAGCACTGGCTGCTCTTCCAGAGGACCTGAGTTCAATTCCCAGTACCCACATGGTAGCTCACAACCCTCTATAATGAGATCTGGTGCCCTCTTCTGTTGTGCAGGTATACATGCAGGCAGAACATTGAATATAATACAATAATAAATAAAGAAATCTTTAAAAAAAAAATTGATCTTAACTTTTCTCATTTTAGTGTAGATACTACATTCTGTAGGGCAGGGAGAAAGCCACACAGGACATGTTTCAACACTGCCAAAGGCAGTGTAGCTGGTGTAGCTGAGCATCCCAAACATCTGAGAGCCAACTGCTGCAGCTGCAAACCTCTAAGTTCTGATGTGGTCCACGGATATAAGATTCTACACCATGAAACTGCTTCACACACAAAGCTAGACACTACTGTACCATTCAGGCTGTGTGTACCAGGCATCTGTGGAAACAGAATGACGTGTGTTCAGTCTCTGGCCCACTTTCGAAAGCATCTCATTGTGCATATGTAAATATACTCTAAACCTACCACACACACAAACCCAATATCCAAAACACTCCTGGTGCCAAGAATCTTGTGTAAGGGTCACTCACTCCTCGCTTGCTCGCTCCCACACCAGGCCACGACCCTGCAGCTACCAGGGACTGGAGTTCAGACTTCTAGACCAGGTCAGGGTTGAGCAGTAATCCTCTTTCCTTCAGAGTTTATTATGAGAAACACCCCGCCCGCTTCTTTCTTTTCAGTACTGATACTGAGCCTAGGGCCTCCAGATGCTAAGCTAGGGCCTGTACCACTAAGTTATATCCCTAAACCCACCTCACCCCACTTTTCCTTGCTTTATTTACAGATTAGGGTCTTATCAGGTTAACCCAGGCAAAATTTGAACACAGTCTGAGTAAACTAGGGTTACAGCCCTGCACAACCAAATCAGGCTGAGACTTTTTGTTTCTATTATTAAAAGAAAAAGGCTTTTTTTTTTTTTTCTTCCTGTTGTGCTGTTATTGGGAGAGGTGGTTTGTGGTCAAGTGCACATAGCTAGGAAGATGGATGCTGTCTACAGAGGCCTGAGGGTGTGGGAACTGGATGCTGAAGCAGGCCCCCAGGGAAGCTGACTTGTCTAGCACAGGAATCTGACTCATAGCCCAAGAGGGTGGCTCTGCCCTGGAGAGAGCAGTGGTGGAATGCAGGCCCCTGGGGTGGCTGTATAAAAGGTTAGATGCAATCCAGACATCTGTCCTAAGAAGGGAAGGAGAGGAAGGCACACAGGCTGCTACTGGAAGCTGTTTCTGAAGAATGACATGAGTTAGGTAAAATTTTTGTTTTCTCATTTTTTATGAATGAGTATCTTGCCTGCACGTATGTAGGTGTACTGTGAGCATGGACTGCTTGAAGAGGCCAGAAGAGGGTATCAGATCCCCTGAAACTGGAATTACTGAGGGTTGTGAGCTGCCCTGTGGTTACTGGGAACTGAACCTCAGTCCTCAGAATGAACAGCATTCTGCACTGATAAGCCATCTCTCCAGACCCAAATTTATAATTTTTCTGAAGATCTCTCTTCTCTTTTCTTTGAAAGCCTTTTCCTGGGTATTTTGGTATTTAAAAAGACAAGACACTTTGAAGTTCACAATTTCGATCCCAAAACCCAGTCTGAGAATTTAATCCAGTTTGAGAATGAGTTAGTATGGTTTGTTTATTTATTTATAATTAAAGAGCTTTAACAGTGCCTGACAATTTCAGTCACTGGAGGAAATATTTGAAATAAATATCACAAGGGGGAAAACCTTAACACACTTATCAAAGTGCACAAGAAGCCAGGTGAGGTAATGTATAATGTAAACAGTGCTTCCAGTTGCTTACAAGGCTGAGGCAGGAGAATTCCTTGAGTTCAAGGCCAGCAATGGGCACCATGTCCAATCAGACTCTTTCTCAAACAAACAAAAAAAATCACTAAGTTCTGAAAGGCTCTCTCCCAGGGTGGGACTCTCAGCTGGCTTCTCCGTAGGCCTGGCCTCTACAGGAACAAACAGCACAGGAGTGGAGGCCCTGCCTTCCTGGGATGTCCTGTAGAAATGGAGTTTCAGTTCTTTATAGTAAGGCAGTACACTGCCTCCCCAGCTGCATTCTTCATCCATTTTCCTAAATAAACACTTACTGAGTACCTGCTATATGCCAACTACTACCCTAAGAAAACAAGACGTTCCTTCCTCTCGCTCTCACCGCTGATAAGCTAGTAAGACTAGAAAAACCAAGTAAAAATGCGGGACTGTAAGTCTGCAAGGAGAACAGCGTAAGAGGGAGGAGAGGTGGGGCATACACACACTGTTCTTTCAGTGCAGAACAGTGAGGTAAGCAGATAGCTCCCAAGCAGAAGTACGCATGGGGCATGCTGGTGCACCTGCAATCCTAGCACTCAGGAGACTGAGACAGGAGGATCTTTGTAAATCCCAGGCCAGCCAGGTCTATGCTGATATCCAGGTTAACCCGTGCTACGTTTTAAGACCCTGTCTCAAAACACAAAAACCACCGCCAACAAAAAAAACCTCAAACACAACCTACTGTGTTCTAGCTTCACTTTTGTGGCTGTGATAAAATACCTTGACATAAAGCCACTTAGGGGAGGTTTATTAGCTTAAAATTCCAGGTCCCGGTCCATCATTCTGGGGAAGGCAGGGCAGTGACTTCAAATAGCTAGTCATATCACGTCCACTGTCAAGAGAGCAGAGAAAAAAAAAAAAAAAAAAAAAACTTCATAGACCCTCACTTGATAGGCCTGACTTACTCAGTTCAAGAACCCCTGGCTCAGGACTCGTGTTGGCCACAGTAGGCTGAGTTGTCCCCTTCAGACACATCCACAGCCCAGCCCAATGTAGACCAGCCCTCACCGAGACTCCCAGGTAAGCCTAGGTTGTGTTATGCTGATAATTAAAGCTATTACAGTTGGTTGTTACTCTTCTACCCTTTTGGGGGGCCAGTCACCCAGCTTCCAAGTAAATCACATGGAGGCTTATTCTTACTATAAATGCCTGGTTTTAACTTGGCTTGTTTCTAGCCAGCTTTTCTTAACTTAAATAATCCCATCTACCTTTTGCCTCAGGGCTTTAATCTTTCTCTATTTCTGTGCACCTTTCTTCTCTTACCTCTGTGGCTTGCTGTGTAGCTGGGTGGCTGGCCCTTGATTATCTCCTCCTTTTCTTGCTTCTCAATCTCTCTTCCCAGATCTCTCCTTCTGTTTATTCTCTCTGCCTGACAATCCTGCCCATCCTTTCTCCTACCCAGCTATTGGTCATTCAGCTCTTTATTAGACCATCAGGTATTCTAGACAAAGTAACATAGCTTCAAAGAGTTTTAAAAATGCAACATAAAAGAATACAACACATCTTTGCATCATTAAACAAATGTTCCATATCTTTAATGTTCTACAACAAACTATCACACTTAAATACGAAGGATTAGCCAAAGGAAGCAGTAGGGATGGCCAAGTCAAATAGCAGGTGTGAAACCATGGACTGGATGAGAAGGACCTAACAGTTGCAGCCACTGAAAACATTGTATCGAGAACAAAACCAGGTATATTCCATTCAGGTCAAAGGCTCTTGTAGTTATGGAGAAGCATCTCCATCCCAGGAGAGGGCCTTTGATACAGACTTGTCCAGCCCTGACCACCCCCGCTCCACCCCCACCACGAAATCCCCCCTCCTAACTTGCCCACCAAGTTAGAAGATGGCTAGCTGTAAAGTCATGACTTGGGGCAGTCAGTGGTCTCAGCTTTTTCAGAGTGTAGAAACACACCCAATAAACCAAAAAGGTGCAGAGAAAGACAGGGTCCAGAGGGTCCTTAGGACATCATTTCAGCCCCAAGATCTAGCCATACCTGAAGCTCACCTTTGGACTTCCAATTGAAACAATCAAGGAGGGAAATTCTTTTACTTAAGTAGCTTACATTGGGTTTCTGAAATTTGCAGTTAGCTTAATATGTCCTCTTTCTGAAAAGGGAGAGATCTTCACTTTCCGTGCAAGGGTACAGACGGACAGAAGGACAGATATTAGGTCTCTCCCAGTGCTAATAAAGCTAGTCAAACAGGCATGCTTTAGGCATTTGGGAACTAGAGAAAAATCATTTGAGCTCCTTGGGCTCAAGGACAAAGGGCTATGTGCCTGGACCACAGTTTAAAATGAAGAGTTATATAAACCCAATAGCCTACTATATAGACCTATATTTTAAAGACACAATAGCTGCTTTAAAAAAAAATCAAGAAGCTGGGCCTCATAGCACAGGCCTGTGATCCCAGCTACTCAGGAGGGCTAAAGCAAGAGGTTGTGAGTTCAAGGGCAGCAGGAGCAAGTTAGAGACTCCTCAGGATAAAAAGTAAAAAAAGCAAGGGTATATAGGTCAATGACAGAGTGAGCCTATGCCTAGTGTGTATGATTGTCCAGGCTCAATCCCCAGTACCACAAATAATAAATTAATATAAAACATCAGGAATGGTTTAAAGCTAGTCTCATTCCCACATTAATGTCATGTCTCAGGGTCACCATTGCTGTGATGATGACACACTATGATCACCAGCTACTTGGGGAAGAAAGGGTTTATTCTGCTTTAATTTCCACATCATAGTTCATTGAAGGAAGTCAGGGCAGCATCTCAGGCAGGAATGTACAAGCGAGAGCTGCTGTAGAAGCCATGGAGGAACACTGATTACTGACTAGCGCCTCCTGGCTCGCTCAGCTTTCTTCCTTGTAGAAGCCCACAATAGGTTGCACCCTTCCCCATCAATTACTGATTAAGAAGGAAAATGCTCTACGGCCTGTCTACAGCCTGATCTGATGGAGGCGTTTTTCCTCAGTTGAGGCTCCTTCCTCTTAGATGACTCTATAGTTTGCGTGAAGTTAACAAGACATGACTCACAGATCTTTCCTACACACTTCAATGTTAGAGAAACTTAATAGTGAACTCTTTATCCCCGATACCAAACAATCATCTGGTGCTTTCAAGAAAACATAAAAAGCTGTCAAGCAGCTGTGCCCATTAAGGTCCCGTCTACCAGATGTCACGGCAAAACAAATTGCTGGAACTCAGGAGATCACTGCAAAAGCCCCAAAGCTCAGATTCTGCTGTTTGCATGCTTCAGAACCCGAATCAGTTTGTCACAGATTATAATGCCAATCTTGGTCTAAACGACAGCTTCAAGTCTTTAAGTCTATGAATCAGTAAGATGCTCGTACGGCAGTATGCTGGAGTATAAAAATAGCTTAAGGATAAGCACCAGGTCTCCTGCTGGCAAGGGTAACAGTGCCTCCGTTTTTTTGTTCTGTCTTTTTAATTTTTCATTCCTCTTCCTACACGCAATCACCAACTACCTAATGTCTGCCCAGTATCCCAGTGCTGTATGTGTGCCCAGGAGCCTTCTCCTCCACTCCCAACAACAACAGCAAAAAGCAAGCAAACAAACAACCCAAATCGTGGTTCACACCTGGACAATACTGAGTAGGATGCAAAATAAAAGATGATGTATCATTGCAACAATTAGATGCTATTCTCAGAGGAAATGATGCCCCCCACCAAGTCCATACCTTCCTTCCCTGACCATGTCACCTTCACATTGCCAGGACCCTAGCCACTGTGACAGATTAAGACCCAAACCTGATGGCTTGGCTCTGCAACAGTATTAGGATCCTGGCCAAGACTTACCTTCTGCCATCTATAAAATGGGAACAGTACTTAGTGCACTAGGCTGTTGTTTGGATTAAATAAATTAGTGCATTTGAAGTCCCTGACACAGTATCAGGACCAAATGCTCAAAGAGAGAACGTATAATTAGTACAATAAATTGAAGTCTTAATCTCTTTTCAGCTCTAGAATTTTTATGCAGTCTACAGTAGGAGAATAATGCAGGCTAGCAAATATCCAAAATAGCACAAAGATAGCTACAAGCACCGAAGAGAAGTCAGTTGGCAACAGCAAAACAATTGTCTGCGTGCTAGCCCCTAATCATTAGCTAGCCACTTCAAATTCTGACAGCTAGTCAAGGGAGTCATAGCTATCTTAGTAGATAAGGCCTTGGAGGAGACTGGAGAGGTTAAATAACTCAATGTCACACTGCTGAGAAGCAGGGAACCTGATTCTACCGTTCATGCCCGCCTCAGTGTCTTTCTCTGCTTCCCATACAGCAAGCACTCAACCGTAAATAACATAAATGTTTTTCAGGATCTTTAAAACGATGGGATCAAGACCTCTTTCCTAGAGAAATAAGTTGGCATCGTCATTCAAGTGCCCACAAATTGACGTTCTCCGTTGCTAATGACCTCCTCTAGCACCTGTCCTTCCTCTCCAGCAGCCAGCCTCGGAAGCCTTGGAGGCCTCGGGGTGCCGGCATCCTGCTGCAGCCGCTTAGACACAGCCCCCTCGGCTGATTGCACGCTTGCACTCACCCCCCTATGCGTTCAAAAGCCCACCGCAAGTTTCCCGGACTCTGACACCGACGCGGAACATCTCGAGCCGGCTCACCCTATGGAAGGGCCCGAGAACCAAGCCAAACAGCCGAAGGAAAGGTAAGTGACGCAACAAGGCCTCCTGCTTCCAGGGCCAGCCCCAGGCTGAGCACCTACAACCGCGACCCCCGCGCGGGATCCCAAGGTGGGCATCTCCGCGCCCCCGTGCCAGCCTCGCCAGGGCGCCGGATGGGTTCCCGGGGCCAGGCGCCCGTGCCCCGCATCCTCGGGGAGGGATACGCTCGGCGGGAGGACCTCGGGTACCCAGCGGCTCCCGCCCGCAAGAGCGCCCGAGCATCCACGCAGCCCCGCCGCGCCCTCCGCCTCCACCGCTGCGCTTTCCACCTTCCACGGCGCCGCGGGCTGCGGAGGCGACGGCCTGCGGGGGGGCGAGGAGCTCCTTACCCGCGCGCGACTCCTCGGAGGCTGCCACCCGTGGAACTGCCGTTGCGCCGGACCTTCTCGGCTGGTCCCAGCGCGTAGTCCTCCACCTTCAGTCAGGAATCAATGGCTAGGGCGCAGATTGGTGACATCACCGGCGCGCCGGCGTGGGAGGGAGCCCATGTGATGATGCATCTCTCTTTTGTTTGAGCCCTTGGAAAATGAGGGGTTTGTGGCTCCGTCTTCCTTAATATTTCACCTTCTGAGGAGGGCACTTTTGCGTGCACGGGGGGAACCAAGTACTTGGTGTCAGGATCCTGCGGGTTTGCTCAGGGCCTTGATTCTACTCCCCGATCCTCCATAATGTGGTTTGGTTGGAAGACCCGAGAGTATGCACAGATACAATCCTCTTTTTTCAAGCGTGAAGGGCATAACTGGTTGTCAGTGTGCTACAACCAGTAGACTTCGGGTGATTTGTTAAAATTAAATAAATTCAGGAAAGAGCAACATAGTGGGAGATAGTCTGGAGCCATAGTTCAGGGGCTAAGGACACTAGCTGCTGGGGGAGTCACTGAGATTCCCAGCACCTTTATGGTGGCTCACATCCATCTATAACTCCCAGTGCCAGGGAAATCTTATGCGCCCTCTTCTGGTCTTTACTGGCACTGCACACGTGTGGTACACAGACATACTGCATTGCAAAAACACTTGTATTCATTAAATAAACCAACATAATGAACACATCTTCAACTTGACACCCACCAGAAAAACTAAAATACTTCCAAACAACCTTTCATCACTTTGTAAGTGGTCTCAATCTTCTATTGCTGCCTTCTCCTCAGTAGTAACTCCCCCATCTTGAATTTGCATTTACACAATTATAACATTGCTTTAAATTTCTTTTCATATTATCACTAAATAACACATATTTATTAGTTGTGTCTACATTTCCTGGGGCTTTTATTTCCACAAATTTGCTAAGCATCACCTCTCATGAGTAAGTTGCATATTGCACATTTTCACTGCTAGAGAACAATTTATTATGTACCATAATCTATATGTTTCTACTCTAACTAAACACAATTTTCAGTCTTCTATTAGGTGCCATTGTATAAAAGTTTCTTGGGTATTTTTATCTAAATGCAAGACTGATGGGTCTTTGGTATGTCCATTTTGTAGCATAGTATCTAACTTCTAAAGAAAGTGTTTATACCATATTGTGTGGTGATTTATTCCTCTTGTTAAGACTTAGGGACTAAGCCCAGTGTGGTGAGGTGCACCATGACCCCAGCACTTAGGAGGCAGAGGCAGGCAAATCTCTTAGTTCAAAGCCAATCTGGTCTACAAAGTGAGTTGTAGAATGGCCAGAGCTACAATGCCACAGAGAAATCCTGTCTCCAAAATCAAAAAACAAACAAAACAAATCAGACTCGGGGGAATTAACAAAACTTGTAAGGCTCAGGAAACTCCTAAAACTTACAAGATTCACAAGGCTTACCCCATGGTTACAGAAGCAGTAACTGATTGCTGGGGAAGGAGACATAGTGGGCTGTTCTGCCTTTCTTGTATGTAGAGCTCTGGGGATGCAGCTTTTGTGACTTAGCACCTATGCTTGGTGAGCTTTTAAGTGACTTGTTCTCCGATAAGTAACCCCAGTAAACTCATTGGTTTGTCAAATTGGACTTTGGTAGAGTCATTCATTACCTTGGCCTATCATTCACCTCCTATCTCAAGTGAGTAGATGTTTGACTCTCCACAAGGTAAGTCACAGAACACATACCAGATGGTATGTATGTCTTCTCTAATATCTCAGCTCTTAACTTTTGTTAGTGAAATAGTAAGGTGGTTGGCAAAGAACATTTCCTGTCTTCAACCAGGTTCTTATCACACCCTCCTCCAAGAATGTAGTGGGCAGATAATGAAGAATGTACAGATGGGAGGTACTTCATGGTTAGTTCAGGATCAACTACCTTAAGTGGAATAAAATAACTTTAAACAAATTGCCACTTGGGACTTGGATTCCTGGACCAGCAGGGTGCCAGCAGAGAAGCATTATAGCCTGAGAAAGCTTTCAGTGAGCTTTGAGGTCCCAACCAATAGCAGTGCCTTCCCTTGGTCCACATCACCAACAGCAGGCACATCTCCTGTGTCTTGTGGATCTGAGGGGTTGGAGGCAGCTGCAGAGGCAAACTCCCTTTTTCAGCTGAAGTGCAGCATCTTCAAGTCTGAGGCAGGAATGAGTGAGGCCAGCTTGAGCAAACACCGTACTCAGAGCAGAAGTTCCAAGTGACAGAAGTCTTAGGCACATAGAGCTGCCAGCAAGTCCGTCCCAGTGTGTTTTGAAGACAGTTTTTCTTCTCTAAAGAGTGAGCCAGCTGAGAGCCAGACCCTGAAGTCTTTAGGCGTCTTCCTCTGAAAACGGGGAGCACCTGGAGATCATGCACAGCCCCCTCCCACCCCCCAGCCTGAGCCAGAGGCTGGACCCTGAATCCTTCCTTGCCTACTTCCTCCAACAATTCTATAATTCGACCTATCAGGAAAGAACTGTCAACCACAGTGGGGAAGGAGAAGAATCATAAGCCTGCTGAAAATTGCCAAAAAGTTAACAGGCAGGCAGGCAGGCACAGCTCTGCCTCTACAGCTATATGAAAACAGACTCTTGTGAGAAAGTTGTCCTTTTCCTGGTTGCTATGGTGATCTTGCAGGCTATCACCTGCTTCCCTTTCACTGCCGCTGGGGCTGCTGCTTCCACAGCTATCGGCGTTCTGGAGCCTGCCAGCTGTCAGAAATTTCCACTTCGGGGTCAAGGGAGAGCACCTACTAAGAATAGGTGTTAGATGAAACCCCATCCTGGCCTTATTGGTCTAGCCTTAAACATCTCTTTTACTTAGGATAGATCGTCTGCAGTTCTCTGCTGGGAAATGGATTTCAGGACCGAGCAAGGAAAATGATATGACCTAGAGATGGCTGTAGCCATGACAAAATGGCGAGTCTTACTTGGGCCAGTTTTGCATGGAAGGGAGACCCCTTCCACTCAACATAAGACGCAGAGACTCTGGGAGGAAGGAGAACCAATCAAACATTAAGGAAAGCAGGGGAACGTACAGAGAAAGCATTTACCATCATAGAACTCAGCAGTCTATGGGTGAACGATCTGGGTACAAAGAGGGCACAGAGACCAATTGTTCTTTTGGGTAAGAAATTTATTGGAAAAATTACTAATGCTGTGGACAGACAGACAGCAGCTTGGCTGGGGGCTCTGATTAGAGTTAGAGTTAATTGCTTCTTCTAAGTCTCAAATGAAGGCAGAAGTATGTTTCATATAGTCAAGTTGTCTTTGATTCCTGGGTGTCCGTGGGAAGGGGAGAACTTCCTGGGTGATGTGCCACTCTGAAGATGTGAAGAGGAGGGTCACATTTAATTAAGGCTTATGCATTATACAGGTGAAGATGTGTTGCCACCAGCAACCCTCTGATGTTCCAGAAGTCTGAAGCAGAAAAGGGTCAGTCAGTCTCCTGGAATCCAGACCCCTGCAGAGTCTGCTTATAGACACCGACAGGTTCTCTGTAGGGGGTCTGTCTCTCCCTGGAGCAGAAGGGATCCTGAAATCAATAGTGGGGGTAGAGAGGGCTGCAGATGAGCCCAACTCGAGCAGTGTCTGGTCTGAAATTTAGCGTTTCTTCCCTTGCATCTGGTGTTAGACCTGGGGCGGTGGAGGTAGGGGTGGGGAGGTGGGGGGTGTTTGACCATTTCAATGACGACTGATTAAGCAAGCTTTATTTAGATTGCCCAGCCGGCTGCCTCATCTTTAGTCTGAGATTTCAGAGAGCAGTCCCTCACTGGCTTTTGAGGTCCCTTTTATAAGGAACGGTTAGAGTTGATAGAAAACAACTGGTGGCTGTTAGCATCCCAAGACTGGAGGCGGGGGAGTAGATAAGTGCAAAAATCCATCCTGTAGGATGGGAGTTATCACAGGTGCAGGGGTTCAGCAGACGAAGGGGCGCGGCATATACATCGTGGGTTTACAGTTCGGTGTAGGTTGAAAAACATGGTTTCCAGAGTACATTAGTTTGGGAAATAGAAACTCGTTGTAAGGTATGGAGACTTACAATGTGACTCCTTAACAACATGGCTCCTGTTTTGGTTTCACACTTACCAGGAGCAGGTTACAGATTCACAGAGAGGTTCTTCACTGGAGAAGGGAGGAGGGAGTGTGTGTGTGTGTGGGGGGGGGGGGGGTAAAGGGGCTTGGGGGGGGGGTCGCTGAGAGGGTGATGTAGGGAAAAGTGGACAGCCAAAGAAAACCCACCCTGGGGGGGGGGAGACCCTGGATTTAGGACCTGAGACAGTAAAAGAAATACTTTATCCCTGAACCCAGAACCAAAAAGAAATAGGCCCTGACTCTGAAACCAACACCAAAGAAACACACTTTGGCTCTAGGATCAGAGCCAGTGAAAGAAATGTGCTCTGGCCCTGAAATTAGAGCCTAAAAGAGCCAGTGAAAGAAGCACACTTTGGCCCCGAAACTAAAACAAAAACAAAAAAAATCAGGGTAAGAAAAGGAAAAAGATCTGATCAATCTCCACCCTGAAAGTCTCCCTAGAAAGCTCCACTCCCCCAAGGAGCCCTACATAAATCCTGAACCCAAAGCCCTTACCTCCCTGGCCCCTCCTCTTCCCCACCCCGGGGCTGAGGCAGCCACATTCTCCTGGACCCTTCCCTCCCAATAAATCTCTTAGATGAGGTTTGGGTGAGGATCTTCTTTCACTGGAATTGAGAACAGTTGAGCAAGCAAAGCTGTAACCCTCTTGGCGCCCAGGGCACATTCCCTGGCTGGGCAGAGTTGTTACATTCCCTGAAGAGAGAGCAGCAAAGAAGCAAATCAGTCTTCATCCAGCCACTGTAGCAACTTTGCCTGGGAAGGCGCCCGCCCCCTCCTTGCCGGAGCAGAGCTGTTAGCACTGGGGAAGCCTTTCCCTGAAGCAGGGCTGTAAACTGCTGCCTAGGCTTACTGTGGCCTGTGGTGTTGATTGGTCCCGACTGCCTGAATACTTTCCATTCAAGCTGCAGCACTCAGGATGCCTGGGCTCCTGGCTGCCAGAATCTCTTAACACCTGGACTGCACAATTACCTACAGGTAAGACCGCTGTAGGGGAGTGTGGCTTGATTAGCCTGAAGAATCTAATAGTGGGGAGTTTGAAAGCCAGGAACTGCCCAGCTGGAGAATTTACCTGATCCGTAAACTAGTAGGTTTTGTCATAGGTTCATAAGCTCCAGGCAACATGGCCGAGTGGCTAAAGAACTGCTTACTTGGGCAATGTTTAAAACACTTCAATGGGGCTAGGGTGGAGCTAGATGTTTTTGAAGCAAGGAGCTCCCTTGAACCTAGGAACTCAAAACCAGCCTAGCAAGAGCTCATTTCTGGCAAAATGAAACCCTTCTTGACTATGCAAACGCTCGGGCTTAGTGCTGTTGACAAACTTTTGAGGCCTTCTAGTCTCTTGTAAAGAAATAAGCAACCAAGGGGTCAACCCACCAGCCCTTGGTCCGTTTATGCGGGGAGGTTATTCCTTGACTTCTGCCCGTTGTTTTAGCGGGTTGATACTCAATTTTCTCATGTAATATGAACACATTCTTTGTGAACTTAATTAAAAATTTTCTTCCGTTAGTCTTTTTACTTTCTACTTTAAAAATAGATATTCTTAACTATGATTTTTTTTTTTTTTTTTTTTTTTTTTTTGCCTCACGGGTTATTTAAACAATATGCTCAGGAACAGGGGTGTCATTCAGCGATAGAGTAGATTCCAGGTATACATAAGGCTTTTAGTTCAATTTTTAACATCACACATTAAAAAAAAAGTTGAAAGCAAATTTCTTATTTCTATAACTATAGAGGTTGAAAGTTAGCCTCTACTAAAAATGTCTTTATCACAGCATACTTTTATAATACTTTTCTTTTTAAAGTGCTGTTTGCTTGGAAGCCTAACTAATTATCTAGCCTTAGAAATGGCAATATGTGCATGAGAACATTTGTATATCCTTATTGCTGGATGCAAAATTAGTTATCTGTCCATTAGTGAAAAGTTGATAATTTCATTGTTCAAATATCCTGCATTTTTAATGATTTATGCTTGCTTCAATAACCAGCCATGGAGAAAAAAATTCTTGAAAACATCTGGTCAAATACATTGGATTAGTCAGCCTCAAATGTGTGTTCATTTATTTTCAGTGGGCAGAATGGCATGTAGCCCAGGCTGACTCCAAATTTTCTCTGTAGCCAGGGATAACCATTCTATCCTCCTGCCTCCACCTCCAGAGACCTAGGATTGCAGGTGTTTGCCAACAAATACCTGGGTACTTCCTGTAGTCTGAATATGTTTAGAGCTGTGTTACTAATTTTAGAGAATTAAAAGTATTTGGGGGGAGGTATGGGGGTTGAATCCCAGGCCTTGTGCTTTCTAAGCAAATACTATCACTGAGCTGTACTCCTAGCCTGCTTTTGATTTTTATTTTTAGTGAGGGTCTCTCTAAGTTGTCCAGTCTGCCCCTGACCTTACCCTTCAGCCCCAGCAGGCCTTGAATTTTTTTATCCTCCCCATCAGCCTCTGCCAAGTAGCTAGGATTACAGGAGTAGTACCAGGCCAGGCCTTAGGAGATTAAATTTTACTTTCCAATAACTCCTTTTTAATTAAAAGTTATCTCTTTCTAGCCACACAGTGATTATTGTCTTTGTCTGTTTTGTCTTTATTAGCACAGCCAAACGATCTTTTTAAAGTGAGATTTTTCTCGTAGTTTGCCACTTTTCTGAATTCTTTTCTCTACATATGCTCATGCATACAGCTGAATAAAGACCCTCACTGCCTGAGAGTTTATCACATTGTAGGAATTGAGCAGGGGAAGAGGGCTGAGGGCTTGTAATAAGTAAATGTTTCTTTTTTATTGTTTTCAGAACAGTCAGCCTTCACCCCAACAGGCTCTCTTGACCCCAGATAACTTCCGTGTTGCTGGGTGTGATAGCCCAAGCCTATAGCCTCAATCTGCAGGATGCTGAGGCAGAGGGATTGTCATAAGTTGCGGGCTAACCGCGGTTTCAGGCCAGCCAGATCCACATAATGAACAGGCTGGCAGCAAAGCCTTTGGGTCCCAGCACTAGAGAGACAAAAGCATTCAGATCTCTGATTTATTTCCAGTCCAGGCAGGTCTACATAGCAAGCTCCCATTTCTAACTCTGGCATTTTCTTTATTCTGGAGTTACTAGGTGTCAGAGCCACTGAACTCAGAACTTCTTCATTGTGAATCAGTTTGCTTCTGTGCAATGTCCTTACTTCTCCTGTGATATCAATCATTGTTCAGTTTCCAATTATAAAAGCTTTCCTTGGGTGTCCCAATCACAGCTTATGGAATAAGTTTTTTTTCCTCATTTATTAGAATCGCCACATTTAACTACTATAACAAATATAGCTGCTGAGAAACTAAACCAAATGACCATTTCTATGAGGCTCTCTTCTTGGATTTTATTAGGATCATTGTTAGAGCTGAGCATTCAAGCATCCAACAGTTTATTCTCAGAATCTGTATACCTTCTATGGTGAGATATCTGTTAAAGACCTTTTTCTCCACAACTTGCTAGCTTTCTTCTTCTTCTTTTTCCTCTTCCTCTTCCTCCTTCTCTTCCTGTTCCTCTTCCTCCTTTTATTTTTTTAAGACAAGGTTTCTCCATGTGGCCCTGATTGTCCTGGAATGTATTTTATAGACCAGGCTGGCCTCGAACTCACAGAGATCTGCCTGCCTCCCGAGTGTTGGGATTAAAATCATGTGCCACCACCACCCAGCATTAGCTTTCTTTTTTAAAGAGTTTTATTTTATTTTGTGTGTAGAGCGTTTTGCCTGCATGAGAATCTCTATTTCCTACGTGCCTGGTGTGTATGGAGACCAAAAAGGCCATCAGATCTTCTGGAAATGGAGTTACACCAAAGAGGCCATCAGATCTTCTGGAAATGGAGTTACAGATGGTTGTGAGCTGCGATGTGGTTTCTAGGACTTGAACCCACAACCTCTGGAAGAGCAGCCAGTGATCTTAACCATTAAGCCATCATCTAACTCCTGTTAGCTTTCTCATTGCTGTTTAAAATTTCTTTGCCTGTTTTCAATGTTTTTTTTAATCAGTCATTATTTTTGTAAATATTTTCTCTCCTACCATTTCTAAAATTTTTTTGACAGAGGCTTTCACAGAGCAGACAATTTTAGTGATAATAAAAGTTCATCTTATGAATCCTTCCTTTGGTGTCACATCTAAAAACTCATCATATCTAAATTTTATTCTATATTAGCTTCTATGGGTTTTATTATTTTGCATTTTATAGTTTTTGAAACAAGTTTTAGCCCAGGCTAGGTTTAAAATAGCAAACATACAGTGTTAGGGTTTTAGTTAGGGTTTTTATGGCCGTGATGAAATACCATGACCAGAAACAACCTGGGTGAGGGGAGCTTATTTAGCTCACACATAGATGAAGGAAGTCAGGACAGGAACTCAAACAGAGCAGAAACCCGGAGACAGGGATCTGATTGTGGATGGTGATTGCACACATGTGCATACATAAAGTAATCATTGAATTGTAGACTTTAAACTAGTGGATTATATCATATTTTCACAAAGCTGGGGTTTTGCTTTAAATCATCTGTATTATTTTGTTATTTGGGTTGGATTTTTATTTGTTTTGTCTTTTAAGACAGGGCCCTGGCTGTCTTGGAACTTTCTCTATAGACCAGGCTGGCTTTGATCTCATAAAGATCTGCCTGCTGGGATTAAAGGCAACAGCTGTGTACCATGAAAAAAAAAAAAATAGAGAAGACGAAAGAAAAGCTTGTAGTAGGATTATATTCCATTGTAAATAATTGCCCCACCTACTTGTTTCATAAAAACACCGATTGGCTGAAGGCAGACAGGAAGTGTGGGCGGGGCTACCAGACTAAGAAAACTTTGGGAACAGGAAGAGCAGAGCAGAGGATGCCAGAGAGACACCACAGAGACATCAGGATGAGATGCCAGCAGACTCAGAGGAAAGAAGTTGAAATGCTGCTCTGAGAAAAGGCACTGGGCCACATGGCTAAACAAGATAAGAATCATGGGTTAGTTTAAGAACAAGAGCCCGCTAGCAATACGCCAGAGCCATAGGCTGATCAGCATAAAAATAATATAAGTGTCTGTGTGTTTATTTGGTGTTAAGTGTTTTTTGGGGGCTGCGAGTAGGTCTGAACCTTGGGGCTAGGCTGGAAAATCTGGGCCAGAAACTTACTGCTGCAAAAGCTGGTGTATCAGCTTTCTTTATGAAAACCAGCTTCTGTGGACATGATGGCACATACCTGTCACCCCAACCCCTGAGAGCTAGAGTGAGGAGTATCAGGGGTTCCTATACATAGCAACTCTGAAGACAGCTTGGGCTATATAAGAGTCATATTTTTTAAATCAAAATAAACACCATCCCATCATACCAACCTTTCTCAGTCTTTTAAAAAAAGTCAACTATAGCTGTCTTTTTAAATCATGGTTGTTTCTATGTGTGTTTTGCCTGTATTTATGTCTGTGCACCATGTGTTTACTCAAGGAGGCCAGAAGACGATGTTGGGAGTTGAACTCTGGTCATCTGGAAGAATAGCTCAGGACTCTTAACCACTGAGCCATGTCCCTGGTCCCATCCCAGTCTTATGCCACCATTAATATAGTTTTTCTTTCTATGGATTTGCCTATTCTAGATCTTTTACATTAGTGGAATCATATGAGTCACTTGATTTTGAGCCAGACTTGCTGTCAAGGCTAGCCGGAAACTAGCAATCTTCCTGCATCAGGATCCTCAGTATGGAGGTTATAGTTCTGGACCGCCACACCTGGTATCAAGACAAGACATTTTATAATGGCTTCTGTACATGTGCAGGATGTCTTTGAAGGTCAGCTGCACTGGAGCATATAAACCAGTAGATACTTCTCCCTGAGATTCCTCAACAGTGCTCCACCACCGATGCAACACATTTGTTTATCTGTTTCTAAAATGTTTCGTCATCTCTAGTCTTAGGAATTCTGGATAACACCACTATGAATGTTTATGCATTTTTGCATGGAAATGTTTTCGTGTCTTCGTGTAGATATTTTCATTTTTTTTCTTGTGAGAGGAAACTAGGAAGAGAATTTCTGAGTTAGATGATAATCCTATGTTTAACATTTTGAGGGACTGCCAAAGTACTTCCTGCGTGTTGGGAACACTTTACATCCCCGTCTGCAGTGTGCACGGGTACTGGTTTCTCCCCATTCCTTCCTACACTTGTTAATGTCTTTTTTAGGATAGAACCACCTGGTCTATGCAAATCCACTGCAGATGGGTGAGAACTGATCTTAAGATACCCTGACAACAGGGGTATCTGGGTTGATCCAGGACTATGCTAAGTATGATTGGTTAGAGATTTGATCACAAGACCTTGTGATTTAGGCCAGAGAGGCGGGATTAATACAGTGACCAGACCAAAAGCAATAGTCATTCATACTAGAATGTGTCTGGTTTATCTTTATTGCATATAAAAGGCATAGAGCAGGTTCCTGACAGGCACAGTACCAGGGTCTAGTCTGAAAATTCAACCTGCCACTCTATGGTTTCATTTGGCGTGGCTCCCTGCAATGTGGTATGATGTGTTATTTCACTCTACTCTTGGTTGGCATTTTCCTAAGGAGTGATGTTGTGTGGCCACTTGCTATGAATTAATGTGTTCCATTGGTGGAGGGTGGAGATAAGGAAGCTAATACACCTCACAAGGCTTGGATTGCTGAGAAAGTTACATGATTCACAAAGTTCTTCTCCAGGGTTATGTAAGCTGTGGCTAAAGAAGACTTTGGTGGAGCTGCCTGTAAGTTGCACAGACCTTGGGGTTACAGCTTTTGTAAATCATTGCCAGCACTGACATGGGCTTTAGTTTCCCATGCTCTGGTGAGAAACCCTAATACACTCAATAGTTCATTAAGCTGAGCCTGGTGAGATTGATATTTTCAGTCTGCCATTGATGCTCTGCCTGGGGTGAATAGAAATTTGTTCATAATTCTCCTGGAAAAGTCACACAACTGATAGGTATTTGAATATCTCCTTGAAGGGTTTGTCTTAAAATCCTCTGACCATAGTGTTAATGGCTGGCTATCTCCTTAAAGAGTTAAAGTATGGATTATTTAATAGTACATGGATACTTATCAGGTATGAGGTTTGAAAATATTTTCCTCCAGCTTAAGGCCCACTGCTATTCTCCTACTTCTTTTTCAGACAGGGTCTCACTCTGTAGCACAGGCTAGCTTCTGACACACGGGAATCCTCCTGCCTCAGCTCATAAGGATGAATCAGCATGACTCTCCACTTTGTTGACACTGAGGGTTTACTAAAGTGCCTGCCGTGCATGCTGAGCAATACTCTAGCACTTAGCTGGTCCACCCAGACCCTAGATTTATTTATTCTTACAGCCTTTGTATTTGTGTGTGTGTGTGTGTGTGTGTGTGTGTGTGTGTGTGTGTGTGTGTGTGTGTGCTGGCATGCATTCATGCAGAGGCCAAAGCAAGTCATTGGCATCTTCCTCTGTGGCTGTCTGCCTTATTGGCTTGGGACAGCAGTCTCTCAGTAGACCAGGAGCCTCATGTGGGTTGGTTCCCCAACTCTTGAGATCCACCTGTCTCTCCCTCCCTTCTTCAGTGCTGCAAATGGGAAACCATGGGGGTTCTTATCCCCCATGTGGATCCTCATGCTTACAGAGCAGGGGATCTTAGCCAGTGAGACATTGCCTAGAACTGTGTTTGTTTTTTTTGTTTGTTTGTTTTTTTGTTTTTTGTTTTTTGTTTTTTTTTTTTGAGACAAAATTTAGGCTGACCTGGCAGACACTGTGTAGTTCAAACTGATTTTAAACTTGCTGGCATATTCCTGCCTCAGCCTCCAGAGTGCTCAGAACATGCCGGGAGCCAAGGCCTGTGCTGGCTGCAATAAAAGCCATTTCCACCTAGTTTAGAAGCTAAGTTTACAGAGCCTACCTGACATACCCCAGCTCTCCAGGAATGAGTTAGTGCAACTTCCTGTCAATTAAGATCCTCTGCAGGTTTTGACCCTTAATTCTCTAGGAATGCAGCTCTATCTCCCTGTCAGATAAGAACACCTGTCAGGGTTTCGAGACAACTTTCCTAAGACAGGACATCCCACAGACTAGGTTGCTTAGTAACCCCTCTTCCCCATCTTTCCCCACACAGCCAGCTTCCCCCCTCACTTGCTTTATAACACCCCCCCCCCGAGAAAAATAAATCTTGCAGCTTGATCAGAACTTACTGTCTTGCTGTCCTTTCTCCCGTCTCTCGCCCCTCCCACTCACCCTCTTCTCGTTCTGGGGTTCATGCTCTCGTAGACCCCGCTGGCTGGGGCAGGAACATACCACCTCCACCACCACACAGAGCTAGCCAAAGAGTTTTGGGTGCAATAATTTCTTCTAAGAAGTTTTTTTTTTTTTTTTTTTTTTTGATAGAGTTAACTCTTACATTAGGTCTATAATGGTTTCTTCTGCATTGGGTGTGAAAAAAACAGATCCAGCTTAAGTGTTTTGAATGTCGTTGTCCAGTTGGTTCAGGGCCATATGTTGAAATGCTCCCTTATTCATTTGTCTTGATAATCTTGTCAAAAGTCAGCTGGAAAGTAAAGGGTTGATTGCAGACTCTCAGGTCGATTCGTTTGACCGTCCTCACACCATCACCACATTTAGTTATTATTATATTTCCATCAGGAAATTCGATGTAGGAAGTGGAGTCTTCCATTTTATACATTTCCCCTCGTTTGTCTTTTAAAAATGCATATCTATCATACATATGTATGTGTGTTTTTAAGACAGAATTTGATGTATCCCATGTGAGGCAGGGAACTCTAAGGCCAGCTAAGCGATCTGGAACTCTACTTGGGTTAGGCTGTGTACACACTGCTCTCCTAACAAGGAACCTATCAACCTGGGACCCTTACCTGAATCTAGCTGCAAATACACCCGACTTTAAACAATGGAGTGACTCTCTCTTCCTCTAGCAACCTTAGTAGGTTCCTTTTATGATAAGTTTCCATTCAATTGTATTTTACATATCTGTATGCAAGGGACAGGAAGTTGACCTCTTTGAACTAGTGTTGGGTGTATATGCAGTAAGGTAAAATTGTAAGCGAGTGTTCCAACTCTGGGAGGGGGTGAGAGGTACCCTGATTATTTGGGAAGTCTGGCTAGTGGATGGTCTCCCCACAGGATATAGCAACCCTCTCTTGGAGAACCGCCCACTCCCTTAAGGAGGCTTCCCACTTCTGCTCCTTCTCTCCTGCCAAGATGTCACTTCTTTTCCTTCACTCTGCTAAAGGGGAAACGCCTGAAGAAATGTAGCAATCTCCCCAGCTCTGGTTTTTTTAAAAAAAAAAACAAAGTTACTTTTTTCTGCTCCAACTTGCTCAGTCTTCTAAGGGATGTCTCAGTAAGGCACCTCTCTGCACGGGCAAATGAAGATCTTAACTCAAGACTCTTCTGAGAAAGAGATTTATTTAGGAAGTATAGTCCAGGAGAGTAGTTGCCTCTACCAGGGTAGGAAAAACAGCCCACATCACAACAGGCAGAGGGGTTTTTATATAGGGGCTCTTGGGGCAGAGGTTCTCCAAGGAGACTCAAGGATCGGTTAGTTATTCCTGCTCAGGTATTGGTTAGTTTTGTTGGTCAAGGGCAGAGATGGCTCTGATTTCTGGGCCAAACTGAGTCTCTTTCACTGGCCTTTTTTAGCTTTTGGACTCCAATTCCAAGGCCAGGGCATATTTCTTTCAGTGGCTCTGATTCTAGGACCAAGTGTGTTCCTTTAGTGCTCGTTTCGGAGCCAGGGCAGGTTTCTTTTTCTTTGGTTCTTGGTTCAGGTATAAACTGTTTCTTTCACTGGCTCTGGGTTCAGGGCCAGGGTGGATGTCTTTTCTTTTCCCCACAAAAATATATCCTCAAATTGAACTTTTAGGGGAAAACTTGTATTTACCATCTTATATCTTAGGCATGGGCACACACATTGTGGGAAATGATATGTACGGTAAACAATGCTTACATAAACCAGCTTGTCACTCAAAATAGAGCCATGCTCCCTACCAATCAACACCTTTCTCTGAACCCCACAAAGGCCCCAGGTCAGGCTCTAACTCAAGACCCCTGTTTGCTTACTGCATGTGTTTACTTGCCATTTGTCAATCTCCGTGTACCCTTTCAATTCTTCTTCTTTTTTTTTTTTTTTTTTTTTTTTTTTTTTAAGATTTATTTATTATGTATACAGTGTTTCTTCCTGAAGGCCAGAAGAGGGCGCCAGATCTCACTCTCGATGGTTATGAGCCACCCTGTGGTTGCTAAGAACTGAACTCAGGACCTCTGGAAGGACAACCAGAGCTCTAACCTCTGAGCCATCTCTCCAGCTCCCCTTTCAATTTCTTTATGCCAAGAATTGGAAACAATCACTGGGAACGGGCTGGCCATCATCTCCCTGGTAGCAAAGGGTGGCCTTGGGCTTCTGATCCTTTGGCTGGGACTACAATTACAGGTGTGCACCGCCATGCCCAGCGTATGGGGTGCTAGGGTCGGAACCTGGGGCTCTATGCATGCTAAGTAAGGACTCCACATACAGTCCCTACAGGGTCCGTCCAGTGCAGAAGCCCTTGTGAATCCGTTTTTGCTTCTTTCTTTCTCTGTCTCTCTGCTTCTGTTTCTCCTATTCCCCTCATAGTTCAGACTAGTCTTGAATTCCACACCTTCCTTCCTCCATGACCAAGTGCTGGGATTAGAATGTATCAGTACACCCAGCTTCTTTTTCATATTCTGACATCTTTATTGCGGTAATGTGTTGGAGCTGTCTTTATAAATTTTGAAGCTACATTAAAAGTCTGATCCTTTAGAAAAATGGATATCTACCTGAAGAAAATGAAGTGAGATCCATTGTCCTTACTCTGTGCAAAAATTAGCTAAAAGTGCATCTTAATTTAAAACCTGAAACACCTAATGGCAAACACTTCAGAATTGCAGGCAGACTATTCCGTCCTGACAGCCACTGCCCAAATAACCACACAGAGATGTAATGTTAATTATAAATGCTCCACTGATAGCTTAATCTTATTGCTCTTATAACTTCAATTTACCCATTTTTATTAATCTATGTGCTGCCCCAAGGCTCTTTTACCTCATGTATGAACTTCCCATCCTGCCCACTCTGGCTCTCATGGCGTCTCCTCTGACTCTGCCCCTCTCCCCAGCATACACTCTGCCTGGGAAATCCTGCCTAGCCATTGACCAATCAGCTTTTTGTTAACAATGAGAGCAACACGTCTTCACAATGTACAGGAGGATTACGCCACAGCACAGAGTAAATGAGCAGTAAGAAGTATATGAATAGAACCACACTAGCACAGGAGATAGCCCCAAGAGTTGGCTAAAGCAATGGCAGGAAATTAAAGAGCTTCACAGTAAAGAAACTCCCAGCAGAGAAAGTGGGACAAGGAACCTATACATAGACTATGTAAAGAACTACAAAAGGTAGGTACCAGAACCAAGACTGACAGCTGATAAATGTGTCAATGAACTGAATGGACAGTCCTTAGGAGAAGAAACACATATTTATAAAGTGTTCAGCATCCTTAGCCATCAGGGAAATGCAAATTCAAACTACCCTGAGCTTCCATGTCACCTCAGCCAGAACTGCTATCATCAAGAAACATGATGGTGAGGATGTGGGCAATAGAAACAGGTATTCGTGGTTAGTAGAGTGCAAACTGATAACAGCCTGTAGTGTCGGTCCTCACCTGTTACCTTGTTTGAGTCAGGGCCTCTTTGTTGTAAAATGCTGTGCACGCCAGGCCAGCTGAGCAGAAAATGTCCTAGGTCTGCATCTCTGTCGCCCGTAGGAGCACTGGGATTACAGATACACACGGCAGCACCCAGCTTCTACTTGAACTCTGGGGGGGTCTGAACTCAGATTCTCACACTTTCACAGCAAGTGCTTGACCCCTTCGATCACACTCCCAATTTGTGGTTTTGGTTCTGTCTTAGTTAGGGTTTCTATTGCTGTGAAGAGACACCATGACCATGGCAACTCTTATAAAAGAAAACATTTAATTGTGGTGGCTTACACCAGAGGTTTAGGCCGTTACCGTCACGGCGTGACATGGCGGCATGCAAGCAGACATGGTGCTGGAGAAGGCGCTGAGAGCCCTACATCTTGATCCACAGGCAACAGGAAGTGAACTGAGTGTCACACTGAGCTTAGCTTGAGAAAAGGAGATTTCGGAATCCACCCCCACAGTCACACACTTGCACCAACAAAGCCACACTTCCGAAAAGCACCACTCCTTATGAGCTTAGGGAGGCCAGTTAGCATTCAAACTACCACAGATTTATTTTGGCCTTGGAGAGATATCCTTTCTTTCTTTCTTTCTTTCTCTCTTTCTCTCTTTCTTTCTTTCTTTCTTTTTTTAGCAGATCAGCTATGCATTTCTAGGTATTTAAAAATTTTTTATTATTATTACTATTATTTTGTTTTTTCAAGACAAGGTTTCTCTGTAGTTCTGGCTGTCCTAGACCAGGGTGGCCTCACAGTGATCCACCTGCTTCTGTCTCCCTGAGTGTTGGGATTAAAGACATGCGCCACCTGCCTACCCCCCCCCCCCGGAGGTATTTAAAAATTTTTATTCAGTATTTAAAGAAATTTCTTAACGTGAATGTTTTTATTTTGCTTTGTTACTTTTATTGATAACGTATGTGGCATGTTGCCTGAGTGAAGCCTTATCTTTCCTCCCTCGAGGCTGGTTACAGTCCTCTCCCGGCCCCTAAATTGCTTGTTACCCTACAAGAAAGAGAATCTTATTTTCTACAAAAAGAGGCCTGAGGGCTTGAGACCAAAACACGCTTCATTTTTGTACTTCTTAAATTCCTTCCTAGATGGCGAAAGAAGCAACATTTTTTAAATGATATCTGCAGATGTGGAATTTTTGTTTGTTTGTTTTTTTGCAGAAGAATGACGGTCAGTGTAATTTATCTTTCCAAAAGTTCTCTGTAGTAAAGAATTGATACAGTTGCAGTTCTGTGAACTTAGAAAAGGTTAGCTCCAACCTTTGTGGCTGACCCAGGCTTGGGAAGGCAAACCCAGTCCTTGCTCAGTGAATACACTGGTGATTGGAGATGCTGGCCGAGGAAACCTTCCCCCATGCTCATGTGGCTGGGAGATTTGCTATTCTGAGAACCTCTTTCATCAGATATCCCAAGGCTTTGTAATCAATAAGTAAAACACTTGATTGTATTAACATAAATGTGACTGATATATCTCAGTCTGTCTTTTGGCTTATTTCCTGTCTCCCCCAGTCTGTCCCACACTGACAAATAGATTCAATCTTTTTCCATCCTTGAACTTGACACATATCAGAAGTTGGCCTTGAACTCCTGCCTCCATATCCTCAGGGCTGGGGTTACAGGTATGCACCACAACACCCAGCTTTATAGTTAGTTTTCTGGCTGACAAAAGACATTGAAGAATTGAGAACAGATATCTAAAACAGCATGGCACTGCCAAGGTCCTCTTGGCTCCTGGATGGCAGCTTCACGATCCTCCTTTACCAAGTTCCTAAACCATCCAAGTATCAGCTTCTACATTTATAAAACTGGATCAATAGTATTCGTCTTATTTCATATATCTGTGAAGACCAAATTAAGCTGAGGCAGGACAGGAAGACAGAAAAATTATGGTGTTATCACCAGTCGGTGTCTGAACTGAATGTTTCCAGATTTTAGCATCTTGTCCAAGAATGAAATAAAGGCCCACACAGAAACAAAGTAGCAAGGCTAGTTCATTCAAAGCAAAGTGATTAATAGCAGTTAGGAGGGGGCGAGCGTTTATGAGAGGGGTGCAGCTCAGCGCAGGTGGAGCCCTAGGTTACTCAGGTTGCTAGGTGCATTATTTGGAGAGGGATGTGTGTTTATAATATTTGTGGGTTGTGAAGGCATGGATTTATTGCTACAAAATTCTGTTTCAAGAAAATGCCTGAGGGCAGGGCCCAGGTCTGAGTCTGGAAAGAATCTCAGCCAATAGATCAAAAGTTAGTTTTGCGCCAAAAGTTCAGCCAGCAGATTCTGGGCTTGGGTTTGCACCAGAAGTGCAGCCGGTGGTTGCTGTATTCCAGACCCCTTTGCCCAATCCTGAAATGCCAAGCCATGTAGCACCCCCCCCCCTTAGGTATGCTTATCTTTAAAAACTCCCTCACCTCTGGGTTGATGGCCAAAATCCTCCGCTGCCCTGGAACAAAGGGTTTTGACCCAGGTATGTTTGAACCTGTCCAAAGCAATAAACAGATCCTCATGTGTTTACAGCAGAATCCAGCTCCCTGGTGGTCTTTGGAGAGCCCTCAATACGGGTACAAAAGGTAAGGCTCTTAGGCTGCTGGATGCATTATTAGATAGATGATAACTGTTCACACAGTCCAGAATAAGGGGAGTCCCAGATCGCTCAACTATTCCCTATGCTTGCTTGCCTGCTTCAACAATAAAGATACAAGGCTAGAATCTGCCTGGGAATTAAATATTTCTCATCCTGAATCTAAACAGTGCATTACCTGGCTTTACCCAAGTGGTGGTCACAAAAAGGGACTCCTTGGGATACTAGCGGCAGTGCCGCCCTGGGTCCTGGCAGCCCTACCAATATACTGGTTAAAGAAACAGGACAGAGTGAATGGTGGAAGGAAGAGACTTCTTCAGTGTAGCCATATTGGGAAAGCGGGGCAATAGAAGTGGCCCGGTGACCCCCAAGTCCATTGTTGTGAGATTGACATGAGGTTTAAGTTTAAATAGAGGGTCATTAATATGTAAAATTAAGCAGTCCTAGTTAGAGTGTGGTCATCTTCCCGTCATTATTTGCTCTCAGGTCTATACAGTAAAGTGGTTTTCTAAGCTATTGTCTTTCCCACATCTGAAGGATTCAAACACAAAGCTTCCCTGAAAGTTGCAGCGGATGCTAAGCTACATTTTAACAGTCCTAAGCATCCTCCAGAGACTCTCTCAGGCTTCGTGTTGCCTCAGTCAGCCTTGAAGGGTGTGACTAGGGCGCCCCCTGCAGGCAGACACAGGTTCCGCAGCTTTGGGGCTCCAGCTGCCCCGTGTTTGTAAAAACATGCCCAGGCAGGCTTAGTTTGCTGTTTGCACACTCACATGGTCAACTGCTGCCCTGGATAGTTAGCTTAAAAAAAAAAAAAATCTCTGGAGCCATTGGCCCAATAATAAAATGGTATTTGGCTGATAGCTATCTTTCAGCCCATCAGCTCTAGGAGGAAAACTAGCTTCAAGTACCAAGGCTTTAAGATAATGGTAATTCATTATTAACTTTATATTGGAATAAATTAGCCAGTTCTCTGCAAAGGAAACATTAGGAAACTTTATTGAGTGGCAGAAATCAGAATTAAAAACAACAGAGGAAAGATGACACGAAAGATGACACACATTCATAGATGTGATACTCACTCCCAAGTCAGTGCCATTCCAGTGAAAATCCCATCTCCCTCTCCGGGGTAGTTAATCTTGATTGACAGCTTGACAGGCCCTGGAATTGATCATAGGTGGGCAGGTGTCTTCAAGGTCATTTCCAGCAAGGACAGATTCAGGAGAGACTTTTGCCCAGGGCGTAGAGTACCGTACAGTGGTGGTCACAGGTATAAACAGGTGTGAGGAAGGAGGGCTTGCTCTGGTCTAGCTTCACTTCTTGTGGGTAAGTGTATCTGCTGTTGCTGCTGCTGCTGCTGCTGTGGCTGCCACTGTCCTTCAATGATAGGCTCCAACATGAGTAGACAACCAGGATCTTGTCAAGAATCTTCCAGGGCTGCGGCACAAGCCTGGAATTGCTGAGGCATTTAGCTCTGTGGACTGAACAGGTTCTCTCATTCTCCTCCAGTGATTCTGTTACCCGGAACAGCTGATGCAGAGAAGCTCTTACCAGTTAGTTTGACCAGCTGGAAGCTCTGGCATCGCACTCAAACATACATCATCAACGGGCACCAAAGGTGCCTGACCCTGGTCAGGATGCCCTGCTTGCTGGGGTCCCCCAGGGTTACCAGAGAGGCAACGCTGAGTCTTCCCTGCCAGGTTAGCTAAAAGAGAAGTCCCACAAGAAGCCCTTGTCCCCCGTGGGAGACCTATTTCATGGGATGGTCAGGCAGCAGGTGGCAGTGGGCTCTGGCCCTCCATGCTGCATACATGCACATACGCATCACTGTGGGAATCTCCTTAAAAGTGTCCACTCATTGTTAGATGTCTATGACTGCCCTCTCCCGCCCCCTTCTCCCTCCCCCTTCACATCCCTCCTTCTCCCCCTTCTCCTTTCTGGCCTTGTGGCTCAGGCTGTCCTAAAGCTTGTGTTCATCTTGTCTCAGCCTTTCAAGTGTTGAAGTACAGGTAGGTCCCACCCAATTCCATATTATTGTCCTTTTATTATTTTTAAAAAATATTTGTGTGTGTGTGTGTGTGTGTGTGTACGTGCACACATATGTGCAGGTGCATTTAGGGGCCAGAATATCATATCTCCTGGAGCTAGAATTACAAGTGGTTGTAGGCAGCCTCGTTGTGGGTCTGAGATCTGAACCTGGGTCCTCTGCCAGAGCAATGAGCACCTCCAAGCATGAAACCTCTCAGCACCATCTCTTCAACCTGTGGTGTGTGTGTTTGAACGTTCATGTATATTTCAATGTATATTTAAGAAACACATTTGGGGGCCGAAGAGATGGCTCAGCAGTTAAGAGCACTGGCTGCTCTTGCAGAGGATCCAGGCTCCATTCCCAGCAGCCACATATCAGCTCACAATTGTAACTCCATTCCAGGGGATCTGAAGCCATCCTTTGGCTTCTGTGGGTTCCAGGCACATACATAGATGCAGGCAAAACATTCACATGCATAACAAACATTTTTTAAAAAATAATAAACAAACTCCAACTTTGCTTCACACTGACCTGTCCTGAAATTCTTTTCTGTAGCCTAAGTCAAAATCACAGCTTCAGCTGAGCAGAGGCCTCTCTGAGTAGAATCAGGCTTCCCAGCTGGTAGCACCAAGTTGTATCTCATTCTGCCAGGGACATTCATTCAAACAAGGACCATGACACAGCTGCCGACATCAGGAAGTTCTTATGGACGTGTGACCAGCATCCAGCCCTCAGACCCTGTCTCCATGTGCCAGCTGTTCTGACAATATCGTCACCGGTAGAACCCACTCTGTTATGGAAGCCCCCACACTTTAGTCCAGAACAGGCCCTCAAGCCTTCCTTGACTTTTATGATTCTGGCAGCTTTGAAGAAAGCAGGTCATTTGTTTTGTTTTGTTTTGTAAAATATCCCTCTTTCCTAATGATCAGATTCTACTCAGGCACTTTTCGGAGGAAGTGAGGCTGGAAACCCAGCATCCCATCATCAGGCAAGATCAGATCTGACTTACTATCGACAATGCTTGCTTTGAGCATGTGTTTCTGGGGCTGTTACACAAGCCTTTTCACTGTAATGATCCTCTTTCCCTTTATAATTAATATTGTGTAGAGCTATATCGGAAAGCTATGCAGCCATTATAGTATTGGGGTTTGTTTGTTAGTTTGTTTGTTTGTTTGTTGAGATAGGATCTTGCATTGTAGTCCAGACTGACCTTGAACTCACTATGTAACACAGGAAGCTTAGAACCATGGGAGGTCTCTCACTCCAGCCTCTCACATGCTGATGTAGACATGTACCACCACTGGCATTCCTGTCCTTTGTTAAAGCACAGCTGAGTGTGTGTGTGTGTGTGTGTGTGTGTGTGTGTGTGTGTGCGCGTGTGTCTTTATACCCACCATAATCTTTTCCCCCATGGGCTTAATTGGTAGAGTACTTGTTTGATCTCCAACATCTATCTGAGTGTGGTGGCACTCACTTGCATCTACCACTCTGAAAATGAAAGTACGAAGATCAAGGTTCAGGGGTAGACAAAAGACGGGTAAAGGGGCCTGTTGCCAAGACTGATGATCTGAATTCTTGCCACACGTGCTATACAAACATACATACAACACACACACACACACACACACCACACACACATACATACATATACACATACACACGCACAATGGTTTGGATGAAAATGGTCCCACGGACTCCTATATTTGAATACTTAGCTCCTACCTGGTGGACCAGTTTGGGAAGGATTAGGAGGTGTGGCCTTGTTAGAAGAGGTGTGTCACTGAGAGCTGGCTTTAAGGTTCCCAGTGCTCTTGTGGATCAAGATGTGAGCTCCTTCTTCTGCTATCATGGACTTTAACCTTCTGAAACTGCAAACCAAATTAAATCCTTTCTTTTATAAGTTGACTTGGTCACAATGTTTTATCACAGCAGTAGAAAAATAACCAACACACACACACACACACACACACACACACACACACACACACACACACACGCAAAATAAGTAAACAAGTAAATAAATAGACAACAGCAACAGGCATAGCTATTTATTTATTTTATGTGTGTGTGTGTATGTGTGTGTAGTATGGGTTGTATAGATAAATGTCTCGTGTGTAGACTGACGTACTCACATATAATGGCCAGAGGTTAACATCTGGATGTTTTCATCAATTCCTTCCCTGCCTTCATTTATTTATTTTGAGACAGTTTCTCACTGAGTTTTGCCATCTTGGACTGGCTGGCTATCAACCCCCCAGAATCTGCCTGTCGCCCACTCCAGCTCTGTATTACAGGCAGCGTGAGCATACCTGGCTCTTATTTGGATGCTGGGGATTTGAACTCAAGTTTGTACAACAAGCATTTTACCCACTGAACCATCCACCCTGGCTTAAAAACATCCTGTTCTTCATCAAGACTTTCATTTAATCTACATCTGGTTAGTTTCACATTCCTTACTTTATCCACTGAGTTGTATGTTATTTAGTATTGGTGTTTTAATAGAATGTTTGGCCTTGAGAAAGCCCCCCCCCCCACACCTTCAGTTCTACAAAGGGACATTTTATTCTACAAGTTAGAAGTATTCTCTATATCTTTCTGGACATGCCCCATTATTAACCAATTTCTTGTTTCTGTACTAAAAAAAAAAAGAAAAGAAAAGAAAAAAAAACCCCACATTTTCTGAAAAGCTGAATTAGCTGAATATAGAATTTGGCTAATTGCACTTGCTCACAAGTGATATTTTCTGTTAAAGGGAAGTATCCTGCTAGAATGTTAAATCACATGGCAAATATAAACGAAGGCACTGACTTATCAATGGGAGCTCGCTTAGTGTGTCTGGCCTATGGGGAGAAATGAAGCCGACTCATGTTTTCCCGTCTAGATTATAATTAGAAGCTGAGTCTTTGCGCAGCATTTTAAAGTTACTCTTAATTTTCAGCTTCTCATTAAAAATGTACATTTGTTGTCTGGGAAGATTTATTAATAGTTTTGCAAATTCTCTGCTGCTCGTTGGGAACAGATTGTATATTTAAATAGGCTTTTCAGGCACTTGAGAGCAAGCACCACCCTCCTCGGGGCTATGCACTTGGAGAATACTAACCAGGTGGCATCGTGCTGCAGAAGTTCTCCCGATCTTTGCCAGCACCTCAGGGTGGCACCTTCATTTTAGGGTCAGCCTGCCGGCTTTAGAGGCTACTGCTCCTAGAAACCCAGGAACAGCATTGGGTGGAGCCCGTGATCACGCGCGCATCTCCCTCTGTCCACAGGATGGCAGCATTGAGTCGAGGCTCCCGCCTGATAGGGGCAGGCTCTGGGAACACGAAGGAGTAGGTTTCTTCCTGAGGGAGAATGGTTTTGGTCTTCTCCTCTCTAAGGCAACCTTCCTAAAACCATGCGGAGTGCGGTCTGCCCACCCCACCTTCGCTGCACCTGGTAGTCGATGACAATATTGCAGTGTATTAGGTGATGTTTTGTTTTGAGACTATGAGCGTGCATGCATGCATCTTGGATCGGCTTCCAAGGTGCTGACGTGGTAGGTGTGACAGAGCAAGCTGGCTGAATTTCCTAGCTCATTTTGTGTACAAGCCATTCATTCAATGTAAAGGATTATTGGTATTATTTAAAGAGGGACTTGGGGGTACTTCTTAGTGATAGAGTGCTTGTCCAGCATTGCAAAACCCAAGACATATCTTACAGACATCTATAAAGAACAGAAGAAATTGTTGACTGCCCATAGCCTATGCTTCATATGAGAGCCAGTTTCAGCATATCATGGAGAGACTGGTTAAAGCATAGATTACTGGATCCTTCCCCCAAAGCTCTTAACTCGGTAGACTTAGGCGAGGGTTGGCTTATTTGCATTTTAACAAGCTTTCCAGTGAATGTTGAAGCAGTTGGACTAGGGAATTGGTGCTTTAAACACCCACATTTAATTCTTAGTAGCCCTTTGATATAAGCATTGTTCTTATTTTGTAGATGAGAAAACCTAGGTTCAGAAACATAAATACTTTAGGCTGGGGATGCAGTCTAATGGAGGGGCACTCATTTAAACAAATAGCCCAATAACATACCTTGTAGATGGTAGGCTGCCATTCGTGCCCTGTTGGTCTAACTACCAAGTCCCCCATCTACTCCACCTGTACTTTGGGGGCCTCCCTGAGTGCGGTGATTTCCAAATACAGGACACTGTAGCATTTTGAGACTTAAGAGCTTAGCAATTCCGCTTCACTTTTGCTGTTACTCAGGGTGAAAGCAAAGAGGCTGTGGAGCTGGCATGTACATGCACTTCTGTGTGCAGGCTGTGGCTATTTGTACCATTTATTGACATGCCTGTCTTTGGAAATGAAATATTGGAAGTGAGATATGAACTATTTCAACCTTGAGTCTGGAAGATGATATGAAAATGTGGCAGAAGTGATAAAGGAGTTACCGAATCTGGGAGCTTGCTCATGGAGAAGACAGTTTGTCTATGGAAATAAGCAAATCAAAAATGGTGCCCTTTTCCTGGCAGGGAATCGACATCGTGATGATTCATCCAAGGAGCCCGTGTGTCTCCTGGGCTGGATTGAGCGGAGACTCTGTTCTGTGTTTTCTATTCAGATACTGTTCCCTTCTACCAACCCCCCAACCATAGATCAGAATTAAACCTGAGCTCTTGGAGGCAGTATTGGAAATGAATATTTGTAAAAAAGGAGAAGACATGAAAGAGTAGAGAAAGAAAGGGGTAGAAAGAGAGAGAGAGGGAGAGGGGGTGCCCCTCTTTCTATTTAGCAGGCTTTGGCTTGTTCGTCTTCCTTCTTTGAAATCATCTCATTGACTGGTACCATCTCCAAAACCAACTGGTTATTATAAGCTGTGTGTCCTGCACTTCCAGAGCCAAGGCCCAGACCCGAGTATTCTAGAAGGTTCCTGGTACTTTCCCCCAGGAAGTTCATCATAACGAGATTAGTCACTTGTTTCTATAGCTATGACAAATCCCCGGAGAAAGATTTCATTCTGGCCTGTGGTTCCCAGAGATATATTCCATCATGATGAGGACTGTGGTAAAGGAGCATGAGGCAGCTAGGGAGTATGAGCCAGGAAGAGCCATCATGGTTTGGGGGGAAGGGGCAGGGAGGCCCTTTCACCTCAGGATGACCCCAGCCCATGGAATGATGCCGCTCATATTTAAGGTGGGACTTCTCACCTCAATTAACCTAATCTAGATAATTTCTCAAAGACATGCCCCAAGATTTGTTTCTGTGTGATTCTAAATCCTGTCATGTGGACAATCTGACAGTCACAGTGACCAAACACCCGTGATGTGGGATGTCTTTCTGTATGCTGTGAATATACTTTGTTACCATTTGCTAATAAAGAGGCTGCTTTGGCCTATGGCAAGGCCCACTTAGAGGCAGGTGGGAAATCTAAGCATAGATTAAGGAGGAGGGCGGAGTCACATAGAGACATAAGCTGCTGCCCAAGAAAGTAAGATGTGAAAGTACCACTAATTCACTGGTCATGTGGCAAGACATAGATTAATAGAAATGGGTTGAGTCAAGTTATAAGAGCTAGCTGGTAATGAACCTGAGCCATAGGCTAAACAGTTTGCAATTTATATAAACCTCTGAATGAATATTTTATAAGCAGCGTGGGATCGTGAGTGAGAATATTCCTCTGGACTTTGGGCCCAGACAGGTCAGAAATTTCTGGCTACACACCTGGAATAAGAGAAGTTTCCACCTGGCAAGGAGTGAGAATAGGGTACTTGGGGACTGTGCTCCTGAGAGCCGAGGGGGCAGGGATTACTCACCCAGCCAGCTTTCCTGCTCCAGCTCACTGGGAGGTAGAGGCTAAAGCCTGGGCTTTCTGCCCCTTTGCCCTCATACTGTGTGTACCTGGACCTGCTGCTCCATAGGAGCCAGAGTTGGCAAGAAGGGAAGAGGGAAGAATTTTTGAGGAAAAAATGTGATGAGAGAAGGGACCAGACCCTGAGAAGATTGCATCTGGCGTGTGGTTGATCATGCTTTACAGCAACAGAACATCCAGGATACCCTAGAAGAAGCAAAGGCTCTGTGGCTTCAGGCTTCACATTGGGTTGCTTGGCCCTGCTGCTTCTGGCCTTCAGTGTGGGGCAGAAGGAAGGCCTGCTCACCTTAGGGGAGCCAGAAACAAAGAGGCAGGTGGGGCTGGGGTCCCGGCGTGCCTTCCGATGATGTGCCAATGGCTTTATTTTCTACTATCAGGCTTCATTTCCCGCTGCCTCTCATCAGTGCCACAGGGGTAGGTATCTTCATCTCTGGGGGACATCTAAGATTATCTATACCCAAAGTCCTATACTACCAGAGAAAGCAAAAATAACACTTAGAAGTGTGACCTGCTGGTCTGGAGGCTGGAACAGTGGCTTTGACCTCTGGGAGTACTTGGTACTCCCAGTTCTAGATCAGGATGGCCAAGTAACATTCTCCCATGCGGAGGAGCTGACACTGTACCCCCAGAGAATGTGTCCTTTTCATTAATTTCATTTTGCTGATGTTGGTGCTCAGTCTCACTATAAACAGCCAAGCACCTACCTCTCAAAGGTAGATGCTACGGTGGGCAGAGTATGATACTCGATCCAGTGGAAAGCATCAGACGGGTTCCAGTGTTCCGTAAAGAGGAAACCCAAATAAAAACATCAGTAATGAAACTTGCTTGACTGGTTTTTACACTCACTGTCTCCTAGAACTCATCTGCTGATATTTGGGCAGAGAATTAGGTCCCGAGGATGGAGCCTTTCATCTATTAGTGACTCTATTAGCATCTCTCGGTCTGTCTGTCTCTCTTTAAGAATTATTTCTAGTTCTTATGTGTATGGATGTTTTGCCTGCACACCTGGGAACTGCTGGCATGTCTGGTGACAGGGGAGACAGAAGAGGGCATTGGATCCCCGCTGAATAGAGTTCCAGATGATTGGGAACTGACAGGTGATGTGGGAACTGAACTCAAGTCCTCTGGAAAAGCAGCCAGTGCTCTTAGCCACTGAGCCATCGCTCCAGTCCCTCCGACTCTCTACTATGTTAGAGTAAAAAAAGAGAAATCACTGCGAACCAGGAGGAGGGCTCACCAAGGGCCACCTCTCAGACCCCCAGATTCCAGAGCTCCGAGATTTAAAAAAGAAAAAAAAAAAACAAAAAAAAACCCCTTTAAGTTGCCCAGTCTACATTATTTATGTTTCAGTGCTATAATCTTAGCGACCTTGAGGGTGAATACTATATTAAAGGAAACGTGTCTTGCACCAATAAAGGAAACTCAGAGCAGATCTCAGGGAAAGGCTGAGATATCAAAGAGAGGAAACACCACAGTCAGATCTCACCCAGCTGTCTTCCAGCTTCCTCAGCCTCGCTCCTCTGGCTTCTACTGCCTCATCTGTCTTCCTACCCTGCCTTAAATACCTTCTTTGTTCAGTTGTTTTCATATCCAGGTCAAGATTAAAGGGATGGGCTACTAATATTTGGTAGTTAGCTTTGAACTCACAGAAACATAGAAAGATCTCCTCTGTCTGTGGAGTTATGGGATTAAAGGCCTGGCATCACCCTGCCTGCCTGGGAGCCTGGAACTCCCTCTGTGAACTAAAATGACCTCAAACTCAGATCTGCTGGGATTAAGAGCATAGGTCAGCACTCCTGGATATTCCCTGTGCTGGGATTAAAGGTGTGAGTTACCACTCTCTGATCCTCCTAGACTGACTGTGGGTAGATCTCTCTGATATTTCAAACTGGTTTTTGTTAAATATGAAACATATCACCACATATGTGATATATATATATATCTGTATATTAATTTATAAAATGAGCCCCTAACCAATCTCCTATTTTTAAAATAAGCACAATAAGGGCCTGGAGAGATGGCTCCATGGTTAAGAGTGTTTACTGCTCTTACAGAAGATCCAGATTCAATTCCCAGCACCCACAGGATGGCTCACAAACAACTGTGACTCCAGCTTCAGGGGATCAGACACCTCTGGCCCCTGAGGGCATCTGTTACATGAGCACCCACTCTTACATAGACATATAATCACAAATAATACACATAAAAGATTAAAGTGTTAAAAAATAAAGTAAGTTTACTGATATCCTTTCTGTATGTCTCTGGGAGGAGAGACATTAGTGTGGGTCATGGTACAAGTGTAGGCTTTGGGAATAATACAAGAAAGACAGAGAAAACATCAATACAATAGCCTTCCAAGGTTTCTGTGAGCTGCTCCTGGTTCAGGCAATATTTATTTATTGAGGGTCTGATAGATGATGTTTATTGGGGTTAAGGGAACAAAGATGTTCAAGACATGGATCCTACCTTTCAGGGATGCTAACTGGCCTACACAAAAGATAAGGCTATTTCAGTTTAAATCAACACAATCCCAGACCCAGCACGGTTTATTAGAATGGGCATAGGCTGTGGGGTTAGATTGCTGTCAACCCCAGCTTGCTATATTCCTTGTATAAAATATGATTAGTTGTGGCACACTTGTGGTACACACCTGTAGTTTCTGCCACGTGGAAAACAAAGCAGGAAGGTGGCTTTAGCCCAGGAATTCAAGGCCTGACTAACATGGTAAGACTCTGTCCCCTGCCACAAATGTGTGTGTTACTGTGGATTAAACCTGAGACTTCACACATGCTAGGCAAGTACTCTATCACTGAGTCTACATCTCCAGTCTTTTGTAACTTAATTTTGAGATAAGGACTCTCTAGTCCCGGCCGTCTCTCTCTTTTCTCTCTCCCCTTTCCTCCCTCCCTCCCCTGTGTGTGTATGCGTGTGTGCATATTCATGTGGGAGTACACATACACATGTGTGTGAAGGCCAGTCAAACTTCAGGCGGTATGCTTCAGATGTTCATCTGGCGCTGATTAAATAGGCCGCCGGGGCACTGAACCAGGGATCCTCCTGTCTGCATTTCTGGGTGCTGGGATTACTGAGCCAGGGATCCTCCTGTCTGCATTTCTGGGTGCTGGGATTACTGAAGAGATCACCATAGCCAGCTTTATGTGATTCCTGAGGCTTGAACTCTAGTCCTGACTTGCATGGCAGGTAGTCTACCAACAAACCGTCTTCCCAACCCTGACCTGGAGCTTTTGATCCCCCTGCCTCAGTCTTCCAAACAGCTGGGATTACAGGCCTGTGCTGCTAGGCCCAATTTGAACAAGAATGGTATTGATAGACTGTAACAGCGCTTATTGGTCACTTACTTTGTGACAAGCATTTTTTTCATTGCTTTTTAATCTTGGGCATCCCAAGGTCAGACTAGCAGACCCAGAGTGTCCGGATCCAAAGCCTGTGGTCTCCGTGCCCAGGCCCAGGACAGCCCCTCAGCTCCTGGGAACCTTCCAGGATAAGCTGAAGCAGTCAATGAATTCCAAAGACTCAGGTGATTCTTAGACATGGCTGCAGCTGAGGGGCTGTAATCCCAGCTGTTTGGAAGACTTAGACCTCTGGCAGCAGAGCCTCTAAAGAATTCAAGGTTAAATAACAGACCTCTGGACAGTCAAGACTATAGACATATTGAAGGAAAATTAAGAATTAATCTAGTCAGAAGCATTGTAGGGCTTATGGTGAGAGGAGAGTTGGCTGCTCGAAATTAGATGCCCTGTGAAGTGGCTCCTGTCCCTCCCACTTACTTTACTTGAGGCTAAGAAGAAAGACTCAAGTCCTAGCCCCAGGTGGAGAGCCCCACTGGGAGGCCAGGTCTCTGTGCTGCCCGGCAGCCTGGTCACCTAGGTGACCAGTGGGCCTGAAGGAGCTATATGAGCTGAGCAGCTGCCAATGGTGAGGGCTGCAGACAGTTCCCAGGGATGCGCCCCGCCTGCTCTGCTGGTGGCAGGGGCCCTTCCTGCCAAGATTTCCCCAGTACCCCCGCCTCCCCTTTTAAATGTTCTTTGAGAAACTCAAATCTCTGTGAAATTAGACAGGGAGGAAACATTTGTCAGTCCTAACGACTTTTTGATTACTGGGAAGGTTGTTGGGAGTGAGCTCTGGAGTCAGAGAAGCCTCTTTTAATCTAGCTGATGTGCTAGACTCCTGGGCTGCAATGGGAGCCTAGCTAAGGGGCCAGCTTGCCCTTGGGATGTTGCAGAACCTCCTGCTCCCTTGTCAGCGCTGACAATCAGTAGCAGCAGGTGTGTGGAGTCAGTGGCAGCAAGTTTGATTTGAGTTTAATAGGAACATCAACCAGCGCAAGCCAGGGGGCCCTGGGGACATGACTTCAGGTGCTGCATTTAATCTTCGTAGCCAACCCCAAGGGCCCATGAGCTGACACCACCCAGGGAGGAGCCAGCACCTAAGGTAAGGGGGGGAATACCTGACATTCCAAACATTCCTTTCCTGGAAAAGAGCCCAGGTATACCTGCTGATCTGCTGATATAGGGAAATGACCACTGCTAAGTGTTGAAGCATCCCTAGAATTCAAAGCAGCCAATGAATTCATTACAGGTACTCCTAGCCTGAGCTTGGACCCATCCCAGGACTGTAACCTTGAAACTCTGAAGCTCCTAAAGCTCTCCCCTCCAATAAAAAACCCTTGTCTTGTGCTGCTCAAGGTCGCTCCTACTGCTGCATTGGAGAGACCAAGTGACCCAAGCCAGCTTGTTAATAAAGAGACTCTTTTGCTGTTGCATCAGAGTGTCTCTTGGTGGTCTTTTAGGGGTCTGGATTCTGGGCGTTGTGCCCAGCTTCAGATGTTCTTGTAGTACACACCCTTCCTTCCACCAACACCGTGATGGTGTGAATACATTTCACAAACAGCAGGTGTAGAAACTAAACACGGAGGAATAGCATTGAGGGCGGGAAGGCGCTGGGGTGGTGAGGGCTCCGGGCTTGGACTGTTGCCTGCTTCCTCTGCCTTCAACTCAGGCAGTCATGGCCAAAAGGATACTGCCAGAGGCCCATGGCCTGGCTTGGGACTGATCTCTTTCCCTGTGAGCGGACCAGCCCCTGGCGCTGGATAAGAGAAGCACAAATAGACATCTCCTCTTCTGATAGACATGGTATTTTAGGTGCTAGTCTTAAGCTTTTCTAAAGCAAGTCGGTTCAGTTCACAGACTTTCACTTAACAGTTTCCCCCTCAATCCCGGCGGGCAAGGCACCTCTAGAGGGAATTCAGAAGTCTCAATTTTCTTTCTTCTTTCTTTCTGTTTTTGTTTTCCAAAGAAGGTTTCTCTGTGTAGCAGCTCTGGCTGTCCTGGAACTCGCTCTGTAGACCAGGCTGGTCTCGAACTCACAGAGATCCACCTGCCTCTGCCTCTCGAGTGCTGAGATTAAAGACGTGGGCCACCACTACTTAACTTTTTTTTTTTTTTTCTCAAACTAACTCTGATTTATTGCCAACAAAACAATTTTGGAGAAGACAGGACTCACTGAGGAAAGACACTATGGACGGTGGATATCTGGGGTGTGGAGGACATGGGTCAGTGCTTCTGGAACACCTCTGGCCACCACTGGGGCCTGGGTCTTCAGAGGCAGAGACAGGGCCTGGCAGCTGGTGGAGGTCAGAGGCTTGCCAAGGAGTTAGATCTCTGCTTGCTCTGGCTCATCCTGCTGCAGGCCAACGAGGGTGGGTGGTCACGGCTGCCTCACTGAGCCGGTGAAGAGCAGCTCTGCTGAGGAGGCTTGGACAGGTGAAGGCCCAGTTTTCTTGTTAGTTACGTTTTATGTTGTAAGGTGGTTTTGCTTGTTTCTGAGGCCAGATCACACTATGGCGTGCAGCCTTGCTTCAAACTGTGTGTGTGTGTGTGTGTGTGTGTGTGTGTGTGTGTGTGTGTGTGTGTGTGTAATGATGATATTATAGATGTGTGCTGCCATACCAGCTGTGTTTTAAACTTTTAAAAAGTCAGCTGTTTGTACCTCTCAGAGACCTGGCCTCTGCCTAGAAGGCTGGCTCTTCTCTAGTGGCCCGCTTCACGGTGCATGAAAACCCATCTTTACATGGCTGGAAGTGAAGGGAAGTGCCTTTAGAAGCTGCCGTGGCTCAAAGGATGAGTCTTCTAACACCAACAACCAACTCTGTTCCGCCAGCCGCCAGCTTCACGCCCAGCAGTTGAACTTCAGTTCTGACACTAGCCGCCTACAGTTAGTGCAGGCTCCCAAGAGGCTCCCACTCTAGGTGACAGCCCCATGTCCCAGGATCCCCACTCCTGACACCCTATATTGGGTAGCTTCCCTTCCTAGACCCCAGGGTCTCAGCAGTGTAGCCAAAGCTTCCCTGGAACACGAAGCCTTCCTAACCAGCCTCTCCAGTTTCGATAATTTTGTAATTACAGGCATGTGCTGCCACACCCACTTTTCCTTTATTCCTTCTTTATTTTTTCCCCTCTGTTTCTCCTTTCCCTCCCTCCCTCCCTTCCTGATTTCTCATCTCAGTCTGCAGTACAGGCTGGCTTACAGTCACTCCGTGGCCCAGGCTGACCTCCGTCTCACAATCTATCTTCCCACTCAGGACAGGCAAGCTGGGCCAAGTGTAGCGATGTTGCCGGTCTCATCTTGAACGTCTGTTGCCTTGCCTTGGCCTGTTGAGTGGCTGGGACTACAAACATATGGTACTGTTCTTGGCTTTCAATACTTTTCCTGACTAGCTCACAGAACTCAGGACCGCGTGGACTTCAGTTTATCGTCAGGGATGTTCTAGAGGATACAGGGGAACATACAGGTGCACACAGTTGAGTCCTAGGGCCTTCTGAGGAAGAGGGTTTCTGTGGGGTTGGAGTACAGCACCCTCCCAGCATGTGGAGGTGTTCACCAGCTAGGAAGCATGTCAAGGCCTTTCACAGAGAGGCCTCCACAGATGTTTCTTCATGTTGGTATAGTCTCCAGCCCCCCCTTCTTTTCTCAGAGCAGGAGTAAGCTGCTAACTAAGGCATGGCCTTTCTGGAGAGCAGCCACCATCCTAAAGCTATCCTGGTGCTCAACATGATACACCTTGTTAGAATAAAGAAACTTATTGCCCAGGACATTCTCTGGAATTTGGGGGCCTTGAGTCAGGAACCAGGGTCAAAGACAAAAATAGCAGGAAAGGTTACTATCAGGGAAAGTGGCATTTAGGATCCCTGATAGGAACAAGGACCCAGTGGGTATTTCTTCTTATGCTACACAGAGTCCCTACATCTCTCCTGTGCTCCTTTGGTCTTTGATGGTTTTGGCTTCACCCTCATTTCCACACAGCAGCCTTCCTTATGCCAGGTGTTCATAAGCCAATGCTCCAGCTTAAGCTTTGAGTCTTGGCTAGGTGATGAGGCATCCCGCTGGTCTCAGTTGGCCATGGTACCATAGGCTGGGGAACACTGTTCAGTGGGGATGGGAGGAAGGTGAATTCACCAAAGAAAACTGAGTATTGTTTGTTGTCTAGAGGGAAGAGGGGGTGCTGTGGAGGCTCTAACTTTCTCAACCATATGCTCAAAAACAGAATTGGAGATGTCCACCCTCTTGTCCATGTTTTCATCACAGGTGGTGAATGTCTTCTGTTTGGACTGAAACCAAACAGGGTCCTCTGATGTCAAAACTGTGAGCCAAGTAAACATCACACCATTATTCTCGGGAGGAAAAAAAAATCACTAAGAAATCAAATGAGAGTCATTTTGCTGGGACTGCTAAACATCAGAGTTCAGACTAAGCGGTGTATTTGCCTTCTCGTTCCAATAAGTGGAAAATGAAGAGGGTATTTCCAGAGAGGCCACTAGAATCACAGCTTGCTCGCACCTACCAAAGGCCTGGCACTTCTCCAGATGAGTGAGTGACTGGGGTGTGGGTCCTGGTGTTCTCTAAAATATGTACCTGGCTGCTTTTAGGTGGTACCCAGGGCCGGGAAGTAGGAGGCAGGACAGATTTGGAAGGCAGCTTTACCCTCAGAAAGAGGAAATTGCCTGTAGGCATTGGTAGCATATTGTGAGTACCAGCCATCCCCCATCCCCCACCTTTGGGCTCCAGGAGACAGAACTGCATTTTAAAAGATGAGATTAAGTGTAACTTGTTTCTAGAAATAAAGTGTACATTTCAAACTCGAGCTGCAAAGAGATGGAGTTAATTTGGGCTAATCTTTTCATGCTGTTGGCAATGGTGGTGACTACATGGCAGGCGAATAACACTGACCACCATCAGCCCAATCCACTGTGATGCGGGATGGAAATCTGCATCATTTTAATGATCTAATTTGGCGACTCATAACCAGTAGGGGTCCGTGTAGCTTTATGAGTATTAATTCTAAACTTTTAACTAATGCCCGAATGATCAGCATCCAGCAGTACACATACCTTAGCTCTTCAGACGCGCGTGTTGGAAAACAGGGCCTCTTCTTTTTAACGGTACCAACAGGCAACCACTGAATGAGGGAGAAGCTAATGATGAAGTGCTACGTGGGTCTGGGTTTATGGCACCAGCACAGAAGGCCTCCTCAGAACCAGCTGTGTTAGAACACACCCCATAACCCCAGACAGCGGACAGTGAATCATGAACTAAGGGCAATGTCAACAACCCTCACTTCTCCCAGTCTCAAGATGGTCTTATTTCTTTCTCCATGATTGTGGGAACATTCTTCCTCTCGAGTTTACACTTTTTATGAGAAGGGTGATGTGATGGTGAGCTTTTATTGTCAATTTGGTAGAATTTAGAATGACTTGGTTACAGACTTATGGGATTTCTAAAGAGGTTTTACTGAGGAGTAGAGAGAGCCATCCTAAATGTCCATCATTGGGGGGGGGGGGCTTCTGGACGGAATAGAAGGGGGAAGTGACCTGAGCACCAGCTTCCATTGCTCTCTGCACCCTGATGGTGGATACAAGGTGACCAATCACCTCACGGGCCACCTTTCCACCTTGATGGGCAATGCTCTCACACCATGAGCCAACCCTTCCTTCCCCAAGTTTTTCAAGTATGTTGTCACAGCCACGAGACCAATACATGGCAAAGGCTGTGAGCTAGATGGATGGACAGACTGTTCCCCTCATCAGTACCCGGATTTCAGGGCCAGCACTTTGTTGCTTATTTTATTTATGGGTATGACTGTTTTGCCTCTGTCTTTGTATGTGCACCATGTGTGTGCCAGGTGCCCATAGAGCAGAGGATGGTGTTAGATTCCCTGGGCCTGGAGTTACATATGGTTGGTTGTGAGCCGTCATGTGTCTGCTGGGACCTGAGGTAGGCTCCTCGGCCAAAGCAGCTAATGCTCTCCCCTGACTGAGCCATCTCCCTGATACCCTCCCGCATCCCTTGTTGCTTTCCACAGACGTAAGTGGGCCCCTTCCTGGATGGTGGGGCTGTGTTTCTCCCTTCTTGAACTGTTTTATTCCTGTTCACCCGCAGGAATCACTCTTACCCACAACCCCCTGGATTCTGCAGTTAGAACTGTCCATTTTGAAAAACTGTTTTTCTAACACTCAGTTATATGTAATGGCTTGATTTTTTTAAAGATGAAATTTTGATTATGTTGGATGTAGTTTTGAAAAGAAAAATGAATGGGTTTAAGAACAACTTCTTGTTGTTGTTAAATTCAGCAACATACCTGCTAGCAAGGTCAGTGTGTTATTTTTAACTGTTTTCCCCCTAATGAAAGATGCCAATATGGTCCTCCCCCAATCCTCACCTAGGAGTAAGGCTAAAGAAAGACATGGTGTCCAGACTGGCTGTGCCAGCAGAAGCCTAGCAGCTAGACAGCCACTGAGCCGGAATAACCTGATGGCATTGTTTGCCTATGGAAACAGCACTTGAATGCAAATTAGTGTAGGTTTATGGACTCAGGATTGAAAATAAAGGGATCAAGCTGTGACCACCGCCCCTCATCTTTATATCAATCTTACCCCCTCCATAGCCCTCCCCTCCCAGCCTCTCAAGTCGATCAAGGCAAAGTTGGGGAACTTGAGGCCAGGCTGGGCACAAACAGGTACCTTCACCAGCACTATTCCCACACAGCCAATCTCAGGCAAGCTGACCATTACAAGCACCCTCAGAATTCAAGAGTCACCCTAGATGTCTTGTCTTGTTGAATCTACAGGATTAAGGGGGGGGGGGTGCGGTGATTTCTAAAACTGCAAAGGGGGTTATAGTGTGTAGCAAAGCCACCTGTGTCTCTCAGACTGATGGAGTCACTGCCTGGGGCTTTATCTTAACACAGATGTGGGTTTGCCTCTGGCGGGCAGCTGGGCTATACTGAAGACTTTTCCGGGGATGATCTGGGTCAACAGGGCCATTAGAGCAGTCTTGGTCTTTCTGTAAACAGCAAGCTTTTCCAGGGGTCGATTTTCTTCCCTCCCCCCCTCCCTTCCTTCCTTCTTTCTTCTCAACTAAATTGAAAATTCCTCCTTTAAATGTTCCTGTTTAAGAAGCTGGGAGATGGCTCAGTGGTTCAAGTGCTTGCCAGACAAGTTGACTACCAGAGTTCCGATACCCAGAACACATGTAAATGCTGGGTGGGCTTGACACCCACTTATAATCCCAGTGCTCTTGGAAGATGCAGACAGGGGACCCTTTGAGAACACCAAATAGCCAGTCTAACTGAAATGGCAATTCTGGGTTCGCTTGAGAGACCCTTGCTTCAGGGAATAGACAATGTGGATGGAGACCAAGAAGTCTCTTGACATCCACCTCAGACTTCTCCGTTCACATGCACACACGTGTATCACCCACACACGTGTGCCCACACACACATAAACATCCATGTATACTTGTATACATCACACCCCATATAAATGATTTTAGAACACCCTGTGGAAATGCTGAACATGGTGTCTCACACCTGTAATTCTAGCACCCTGGAGGCTGGGGATCATTGTCTAAGTGAGCTATCTTTAAAAAAAAGGAAAACATATATAGAGGAGATGGAAAGAAAATGGCCGCTCAATTCTTAGAGGTTTGTGTCCGTTGTTCTCTCTTGTTTATTTACTGCTCTTGTATCATATTGGCACATGCCACAGCAGGTGTACACACATGTTCTCCCGTTTCCACTCAGGAACAAGGAAGGCCACACTCCCATCCCCTTTGCACAAAGAAGAAAATGTATCTCCCTCAGATTCTCCAACCTACGAACCCCACCCGCAGCTCTAGGCTGGTTAGTAGGAATCCTGGGACCCACCCACCACTAGCCATGCAGAACCAGCTTCTCATTCCATGAACCTCCCAGGTGCCAGAATTACGCAGTTCCTTAACTCTCCACCTCGATGTCATTTGCCCAACTTTCCTTAGCCTCGTTTTGCCTCTGGGGTGATGGGTATCATTTTGACACCCTCTGTCCCAGGGTGGCGGTTTACTGACTTTTGAGGTCCTGAGATGGAAGCATTACTGATGTAAGCATAAATGATGACTGTTGAGTAATCGTGGAGTCAGAAAATACATTTGTCCATAAGGAGTTTTTAGAAGAGACCTCTCGGGAATGGGCAGCCACAGAACCAGAACCAGATGAGTTTTTGAAAAACGTATTGGTCTAAAACCTAGAAAAAGCCCCAAATATTAAGTTCTCTTTATGAAAGCACCTAAGTCACATGATAGTAAGTTTCTGTTTAGAGCTCTGAAAAATTCATAGGAAGGAAAATTAGGGTTCAGGGTATCAGCTCAGGGACTCTTGCTTCCAGTACATCTCTGGTGCCCAGACCAGTCTAGTGGCAATTCTGTATATGCCTGCAACCTGGAGCTTCTGCACATGCTTGTCCTTTTGGCTCCCAGATGCATAGTGGGTCTTCCTATCAACACTATGTGCATATGGCTGCCTATGACCACAGATGGAATTTTAAAGAGGCACTTTACCCTTGCAGATGCAGAACCTGGGCTCTGATGTGGTTCTGGCGGTTGCCTGGGTATCGCCACAGGCTGCTAGACAGATTTAATTGGTTTGAAGAAGTACATAATGCATCCTTCAGCTTGTGAGCAGAGCCCTAGGAACCAGAAAATCCCTCTGGAGCTTTTGATCCCATCATTCAAAGAAGGGGCTGCATGCAACTCAGGCAGGGAGGCTGGGTGCATCTCTGTAGAAAGGAGGGACCAGGGAGCCCCAGAGGGCTCATTAGGGCCCTTCTGCCAGCTGCTCATGACAGAGGTGTCCATCTAGGCTAGGAGGAGAGGCTTCCCACTAACCTTCACCCATGGTGTCCCTGCACAGGAGCCATAGATTGAGCCCCGCCTCCCCGTAAGAGAGTCTGTCTCTTCTCAGAGAAGGCACATAAAAAGAGCAGCCAAACCATGTGGCCACATGAGGATGAGGTCCTTCTGACCCAGATATGTGAAAAGGTGGGTACCCAGCTGAACCGTAGAGTCACCATGGAGACCATGGACACTGACTCTAAGGCACATCATAAACTCACCTTGCCCTTTCTCGTCTGTGCATTTCCCTCAAGGAAAACAAAGTCACTGAAACAGAAAAATATTTCTTAAATAGAAATTAGTTTCTTCTTTTTACCACAACGCCATTCAACACTTTCAGGCACTTTGCTTTTTTTGGCTTTTAATATCCTTTACCTTTTTAATAAAAAGTAAAAAACAAACAAAAAATACATCCATGTCCTGAATAGAACCTTTCTATGTAAATATCTCACTAAACAAATAAACATAGGACCAAACAAAATATGAAGCTGTGAATAGCAATATGATATATTATGAAGCATTTATATATGTATGTATATATTATATATGATGTGCAGGTATATGTGTGTGCACCTATGTATGTATAAATATGTAAATATTTGCCTACATACACATCACACACACATACATATTTATACTGACCTCTTTTAGATTGAAGTCCAAGGCACTTTTTACAATGAACAGGTTAAAGCCATTAATTTAGAACATAACTGTTTCTGGGTACATATCAATTTAGGGTACCAATATCAGAATTCATATCTTGCTTTGCCCACCTTGCTTGATGCGACAAACAAGGGAATGGCCTCAGGAAATGAGGAGTGTGTCTGAATGGCTGAACTGAGTTATTTTTCTAGTCCCCAAGAAGAGAATCCTCACCACAAATGCTGGCTTCTTCATGGAGGAGTGAGATCAGAGATGCCTATTCCTGCACTATGCTGGAAGACCCAGGATCCTTCTATCCAGAGACTTGCCCAGGGCTCCACCTTCTACTTGATGGCCCATTTGATAGACATATACCTGATAACCCACTGCCATAGACTAAAAGGGGGCTTTGAGGTGGCTCAAAGCTGTGACTTGAGTGTTTTTCACAACAGAATAGAGAAAGGTCACCTCCTACTGATATTACCGTTCATGTATATCATTTAAATTGCAATATCAAATGGAATTTTAAGATGTACACCTACCTCTTCATCCTTACAATCATATAAGACCTGTCCATCATCAAACAATTTGGTAACTGAGGCCTGAGAAATAAATAGCTGAATTTTTGAAGTATTGGTTACCACTGCAGCGTGGTGAGGTTGGTACTTCTCATTACATATGGATCACCAGGAGCTCTGGTTAAAACGCCAATTGTGATAGAATGGGTGTGGTGTGGTGTGGGGCTTGGGGATCTGTTTTTTGCAGGTTTAAGGGGATTCGAATACTGCCAGTCTGTGGCTTTCACCTGGAGTAGCAAGGTTTAGCATATGGCTACACACATGAATTATTGCCCAGAGCCTGCCTCCTCTAGATCTGAAATTTGGGTTCATTTCCTTGATTGTGCATGAGTTGCAGCGTTGTTAGGAAAGGTCAGAAGAATATATGTGTTCTCTATACATGTAAACATCGTAGCCAGTCTACATAGTGCTAACTGGAAAAGCCAAGATAGACAGCTCCATTTTTGAGCAGGAGATGTAGAAAGAAAGAAATCAATGTCTCTCAGTCAATTACCAAATGAGAGTTAGCTCATTTCCATTACCCAGCAAGTAAGTAATGTGCTAAGAACAGATGCCCTGGAGTTCTGATGGCTTTAATGGGGCTCAGTCTAGCATATAACTGAGGAGTAATACAAATGGAGGGAGAGACGCAAACATGACTTGTACACACAGATAGCCCCGGCAACCTCAGCTGAGTGAAGCTGGACATTTAGATACCTGACTGTCATTGGGAATGACTAACAGGTGCCATGGAGGCCCAAGCCTTACCTAGGTTGAAATTCAGTGAGACTTACAGACTTCCAGTCTCTTGTCCAGAATGACATCTGTGGTTTTTGCATGATCTGTGGATCTGTGTGCATTTCCAGAGTTTGTGAAGGCAGTCAGGTAACTCTCCCCTGATGCTACTTGGTCTGCACCTGTCCAGTGTAATGTAGAAGTGGTATCAGGAAGCAAAGCCCTCACAGGGAGATGTATGGACTTACGGAAGACTTCCTTCATCCATTTTGATACTGGATAGGACCCTGGCCATTCAAAAGAAGGGACTCTACATGTGTCTCAGAGGTCATAGAAGGAGGGAATGGGTTTCATGAGCCACTTAATTTTGCCGTAAGGGGAAATGTGGTCAGAACCACCTCTTCCCAAAGGAGTAGACAGCTAACGCTGATGAGAAAGCTGGCTCTCCACTGGGTCCTCTGCTGGGTCTCACAGTGCACATCCTGCATCCTCCTTAGGCACCGGTGATAAACTGCAGAAACCTTATCCCCCAGAGAGATTGCCAACTCAGAGAAGTGCATCTCCACACTGGGCCCTGTCTGCAGAGAATTCTAATCTTGGTTGTCCTCTTATGCAGAGAAACTCAAAGCTTAGAATTTTGAGTATTTTGAGGCAAAGTAAACAAGATTCTTTTTAAATGCCCAATTCTGATATTGCCAGAGGAAAGCTGGTTGGCTGTGCTGGAGGCAACAATTTACAGAATGGGCTGTTTGCATTTAGATTGAAAGAGTCTACGTCTTTAACTAAACTGGCTGACAGGTACTCAGGGAGTGATGGCTTTAAAAATCACTTCTGAAATGGCTTGATAGAATTTAGGGTAGAATTATTCTTCTGAGCTCATGACAGGGCTATTTTTGTCTCTACTACTCAGTCTTGGAGAATGAGAATATGGCCATCCAGCGGTGCCACGGAACCAGAACCCTGGGCCTGGGGGTCGGGCAACCACTAACAGTGATGTGTACTCAGAAACAGTCATTAGGAAAGCAGGCTGTCAGTCAACCTGCTAACGACTAGCTTGATACAAAATGTTAATCGAAAGTTACAATATATTTTATAATATAGCAATATATTTCATATTTAAAATAAACTGTTATGCTTTCTCCTATCATTAAAAAATAGCAAGCAGTACAGAGGCAAGATGCAAATTCACACTGAAGCCCATCTAGTTTGGAATATAAACACTTCCATTTCTGAGTTTGCTATGAAAATGTTTCCACCATCAGCATCCTATTACTCGGTTGTTCTCTTGTGACCAGCACAGAATGGAGAGTCTGGGACTAAATCCATCACATTATTGCGCCATTAAACACCATATATGATGAAAGTGGATCAGTTCTAGTCGGGATCCAAAAACTGACACAGCTCAAGAATGTCATTTAGCCCCGTCCTCCCTCTGGGAAGCTGGATGTTGGCTGTTCCATCAGATTCATTGGGTTTTTTTGTGGGTTTTTTTTTTCCTTTTTTTTTTTTTTTTTTTTTTGCCACTGTCTCTATTTATCTTTGATTTTATTTATTTATTTGTTGAATTTTTTTTCTGGAACTGTCAGCATCTCTTTGGGATCTTAACTAGAGGTTGGTATTGAATTTGTGCTTTTTCCGCCTCCAGCTTTGATTGGTCACAATGTCCCTTGTCTGTCCAGGCTGGAGGTTACAGCTTCCAGAATACGTTTCTCAGTGTGTAAACAACTGTTGCAGGGCACATGGCACCGGGTTTGGAGGTGGTCTGTTGAAGGTTTCACAATGTTGCTCAGAGGGAACTCCAGTTCGCGTTTGAATGTTTCCAGTATGGCGTAAAGACCAAAATATCGCAGTGACAATTCCACTCAGTTGTCTATCGACTGCTGCACAGGGCACTTGTTCATAAACTGTGGCCTATTTCAACAAAAATCCACATATTCCTTGTCCAGCAGGAGTTAACCACCAGGGACTATTTGTGCAGCTTGGCACAAGCCTCCTACTACCACAGGTGAACACTGTTGCTACCCTCCCTCCCCTGTCTCAGGGCTAGCTGTAATGCCATTCCCCAAATGTTTGCTTTGGCAGTAATGGAGAAGGAAGGAATACTGTCCAAGACGTGATCAAGCCAACCAGCTCCAGGGTAGCAAAGGGACTGTTCATGCCTGCCAAGACCATGAAGTCAACAGGGACAGCAAAATGACCACTAATGAATCCTTAATCTGCATCCAGAGGCATTGGGGGAGTGGAGTGGCTGTATGAAATGGGGACCTATTTGAGCATTTAAAAGCAGTAGCTTAGGAACCTGCTGGTAGAGCAATGGTGTCACAGTGTCTCAGCTGGGTTTCTCTAGCAGTAGCCAAGCTGTCTGAGATGAAACACTGACTCTTAGTCTTGTGTACATTGTTTGTCACATTCTGGAGGAGGGGGAATTCCAGACCTATACACAAACCCATCTTTCTCCCTGTTACTATCTATCTGGTTACTTTATGGTAACTATTGCTACATTCAAATGTAACATCTACGTGTGGGTTAGCTGGTCAAGGCTGGGTTAGCTGGTCAAGGCTGACGAGTTGACAACAGCGGATTCATTTTGTCCTCCCCTGAATACTTTGAACTTAATATTAACTCATCTTCGCCTTTAAATATGTACAACCCAAGATAAACTTGGCCGCATATAGAGATATGCGACTCCAGTCTCAGATTTTTACCTATTCTGATTTTGTATCACTAACTTTCTTCTTTCCATGCCTTCTTTGCAAGGGAATTACCGAAAGTGAAGGAGGAAATCTCTAAATATATTAAAATCATTATTTTTCAGTGCCTTATCTTGGCCTTTAATAATTTGCTCAACACTAAGCTTCACATACAATTTCTTCTACATCTTCAAATTTACAAAGTTCTTGTTACTCACAGCGCTGGACCTTGCTGCGGCCACAGTCACTGGACTCACAGTCATCACCGGTGACTTATGGCTATACCCTCTCATTCCTTTGGATCATATCTAGAGGCATGATGGCATGGAGGTGGGAAGAATGGCTCACAGACACTTCATGACAGTTTATTGATGACGATCACATATGTGGCCTTTGAGCCAAAGGTGCAGATTTTTATTTGGACTTCAATCTAAGGAGGAATGGACTTCTAGTCGGGTGTAAATTACCAACTGATGCTATGTCCTGAAATCCCACTGAGCTCAGTGGTCTTGGGGTATCACAGTACATCCCTGACTTCACAGTACATGAAGCTATAATATGGCTTAAGCAATGAGAGGGTGGCTCTACATTTTTTAATTCAAGTGTCTAGATAGTTGGGGAAATATTTGAGTGCTTCTGTCTGCTACTGCATTCCTGGAAAGAGGAGGGAGGGCCTCTGCTATTGGTCAATCTTCTGGGAGTGGGTGTAATTCTCTCAGCCCGAGGATTGAGTGATCTTACAATAATCCATGGCTTGAATATGCTACCACACAGCCATGGGGTCTGTTAGCCTCCTTCCCCACCATCTGGGATGCTCAGGTGACTTGTGGTCAGCCAAAAGACGCAGGAATACATCTAGGCGAGCTAGAACCAGGATCCCCAATATCTAGGCCATCACTGAAGGTTGATTGTACTTGCAAACGAAGAAGTATTACTTCCCACATCAAGCTGAAATACCAGGACAGAGAAGCAGCAGTTTACTGGCCATTGCAGAACCAACCTTCAGATCCTGTCACTTCTCACGAGGTATATTCTTTTGATAGAGATAAAACTACACACAGTTATTGCACTCCCAATGGCCAGACTATACTACAGATGCGCACACGTCTCTCCAATGCTAGTGATTTCCCGCCTGGAAACAGCTCTAGCCATTCTCTTGACTAGCATCTCTAGCTTAGTCTCCAGTATTTACTTAGCAAAAAAAAAAAAAAAAAAAAAAAAAAAAAAAAAAAAAAAAAAAAAATCAACAAAGAGACAGAGTTTAGACTATATCCAGACCAGGATGGATATAAGGCAGGAGAGGCAGTGGGATCTTGCATGTCATTTGTGTGAAATAGGGACCAAATCCCTGGCTGTGCCACACTTAGAACAGCACAGCACAGGATCACAGCAGGATGCAAGGGGAGAGCAGGAAAAGCAGTTGATGGCTATAGGCCAAACGACCAGCAAGCGGGCCCATCAATAACCTTCACTTTTGTGAATTGAAACCAATGCTACGAAGAAGCCATGTGGCTATTTCATCTGTATTCGTGCCTATAGGTTTGGTTAAACTGAAAACAGAAATACCATTCTTGGGATAAAAGTAATCTTTTAGAGAATTAATAATTAAAAGAACAAATAAAAAGAATTAAACACTAATGACAAATGTAGCCTCTCTGGCGTTCAAAGCAGCTTAATGAAAATGCTCGAGGGAGCGATCAAGACAGACCATTAGGGAGCTAAGGCCATTGAGACGAGAGCAGAGGCTGGGGTGTGAGGGGGTGAGCAGAACAGCACTAGTCTGGCATGCATGAGGCCACGGGTCCCTCCAGCCCTGCAAAATAAAACACAAGACAGCGGCAGCCGGGCAGAATGACAAACAAGAGACTCAGCAAAAGACCAAGAGTGACCTCCATGCCACCATTGCCTAACTTACTACCCAGCAATTCTCTGTCCTAGGAAAACTAGGCCCAGCATTGTATAAGAAAAACCCACTCAGTAAGGCAGTACCTCCGGGGAGGCCATGATAGCCAGTCACAGGGCTACTTTCAAGATAGCAAACAAACACAGGTACACTCTTTCATGCTACCAAAGACAGGTTAACTATTCCATATGTAACTTCTTATAAGCAGAAATCAAAGAACCTCTGAATGGGAACAGTGATAGATGGCATGGCACTTTTCACATCACAGCTGCTGTGTATGGTCAGATCATGGAGCAATGGAGAGGAAAAAAAAATGAGTGCCTGTTCCTATCTTGCATCTAGATGTTTCTGGAGTCTCTTGGAGTCTGAGATTCAGTGGAGTAGTCTGCCCCACTTATCCTGTTCAGCTTCCAACAAACGCGCTCTCTCATTCTGCACGGTTCCTGGGGCTCCCTGTGTTCTCACAGTGTTTCACTTCGAGGTGACTTCAGGTAAGGTAGAAGGGACCACTCTACATCCTTCCTCCAGCTCAGCAAGGAGGCACTGACCCTTTCAAGCTCCTGCATCTCAGGCTGGAACCTGCTGCTGGGTGAACATGTGTCGACAAAGGTCAGACAACTGTTTTCTTCACTACAGTGGCATTGCCCTCATAACTCCCACATATGGACACCTGAGAACTCAGGGGCCATCGGCACACAGCTTATCTGGCTGGAAGAAAACTCTTCAAAAGCTGTTATTTTTAAATATCTGCTTATCCTTCCGATGCCAGTCAACAGTTTGGGGTTGGCATAAGCCTGGGTCCAGCAGGTCGTGTGCCCAGGACATTGTGAAGGAGGGACCTGCATCTACAGTGATGTAGAATGTGCCCAGTACCCGCTAACTTCTTCAACTAAACACATCACACACTTGTCTCAATGAAGATTTAGAGAGCTCACTCATTGTACACAGCAAGGTACGATGTCCCTTTCGCTTTGGGCTCAACACGAACAAAAAAGAACTTGGATTGAACAGCTGTGTGTGTATGTGTTTGTTACTATTATTGGATGGAAAATCTGGCTATTTATTTGTCTGTGTCACCACTACCCGCAATCTAATTTGGGTATGTCCAGTTTGGAACGTCCTGGGCAGCTAGCATTTTACTTTTATTGCCCAGGGGCTTCCTTGGACCAAAGAATGGGAGAGAGGTGTGCTGAGGTCCCAAGGCAGCCAGAAGCCCATTTCCCAAAGCTGATACCACCCTTGCCCACCGCACTCCACTTTGGCTAGCTTCGCTCTCAGCTGCTTCAGAGTGGCTGCCCCTCCCCACCTCCCTGTGAAAACCTGAGATTGAGCAGGGATTTCTGTTCTCCGCCAGCTCTGCAGCAAGGGCCCTGACAGAGGCTTGCTTCCTGTCACCTCCTCTTCCAGCTCCCAAGTAGAGGCACCTAAACAGAGATTAGATTTCTGGTTTCAAGGCATTTCGAACAAAGCACACTGAAAGGACATGAGTTAGCTCATCAGCCCCAGCTCTCTTCTTTCCGTTCCCTGGTCTGAAACTTCCTTGACAACAAATGGACCAGGAGAGAGTTGATTTGCATTTGCATCTTAAGACCTATGGGTAATGCTTCTGGAGTGGGGAGTTTTATTTAGCAACTGCTTGAACTTGTGTATGGGGTTGGGAAGGAGGTGGAGCTGATCCCGATGGGGCTGTCAGAGGGAGGTACATGGCTAGTTCCCACCGCCACACTGATGCCGCGGGCCTCCACGAAGGCAGTGAGCAGCTGCTGCTGCTGCTGGCGCAGGGTGTCTGCAATGAGCAGAGGCAGGGAATTGAAGCTGGCTGTGAGCTGCTCCAGCTTGGATTCCAGGCTGCCCATCTGCTTCTCTAGGTCTTCACTCCGATCATTGAGCTCCGTGATTAAGTCATACATGACGTTCTGCATCTGGGGGAGACAGTGGAAGACAGGGACCATCACCACAGAGGAATCTGCCATGGGGAGATGAAATGCCCTTCACCTTGCAGCAGAAGCCACCTTCACTCAAGTTGTGTCCCATGTCACCAAAGGATACTCCAGGACTTTCCAGGTGGTGGAGAGTCTGAGATGGACACTCTGTTTTCCTTATTCTTTAAGGAGTAGGTCTCAGTGATCAATTTTATAATGAGTTTTGTGTTGTTCTTTTGATACAGGGTCTCACTATGTAACCCTGGATGACCTGGAACTTAGTATATAGACTCTGCTAGCCTTGAACTCACAGAGATTTGCCTGTTTCTGCTTTCTGAGTGCTGAGATTAAAAGCAGGGGCCACCATGCTGAACTCAGTTATCGTAAATATGCATGAAAAAAAGAGAAATATTCCTTTTTTTTTCTCAAGTGGAATACAGTTCTAAATGGCTCTTAGATTCATACAGAGGGCTAGCATCTCATCTACTGGCTCAAGAGAAGGCACTGGGGCTGGAGAGATGGCTCAGCAGTTAAGAGCACTGGCTGCTTTTCTGGAAGTACTGAGTTCAATTCCCAGTACCCACATGGCAGCTCACAACCATCTGTAATGGGGTCTGATTCCCTCTTCTGGTATGCTTGAAGATAAAACAGTCACTCATATACATTATACACAAAGAGAGAGAGAGAGAGAGAGAGAGAGAGAGAGAGAGAGAGAGAGAGAGAGAGAGAGAGAGAGAGAGAGAAGAGAGAGAGAGAGGCAGAGAGATAGAGCGCGCACACTGAGGTAAGGATGGCCAGCACCACAGACTCAACAAGTCAAGGTTGAAGCCGAAACCTTCAGCTAACTAACAGGTCCCTTAACGTCTCTTAGCCTGGCCTCCTTATAAAATTGAAGTTAACAATCACACATAGTTATGAGACTGCTTCTCCAGCTCACTCCCTTTCTATTCAGAAGCCAGAATATAAATGCAATTAATGCATCAGGCATGATCCTGAACCAGAAGGAACCTGTCCTGCCGAGGAGCTGCCCCTCTAACTCCTTGGCCTAAGAGAAAGTACAAGGCCTGGACAGGTTGCTTCTTTTAAGGGTCATCCCACCTGGCTGAGGTCTTGGTTAATCAGATTGCACTTGACTCCTTAGAGCAGTCATGCCTCCTATACTACCAGACAAATGATGCCTTGAAGGCACTTCTGATGGTGCCCTACCCCAACACTACAGTGCTCTTGGGTCCTATTTGTTCTCAGAACTCCCTACACTGACACCCTGTGGCCCTGTGCCAGCTGAGAAATCCTAGACTACACCCAGTCAACAAGCACCAGGGGTACTGGCTCTCACGTGGAAGAGTTAGGAGTCTCACACTGCCAGAGTGAGAAAAGGGGTTCTGATGGTAGTCTGGGAGTGGGGGCGAACCGTGTCTCCGTGGGATCTGCCAGTGATACCCTAATCTCACTTTATCTGTCACTGCTCGGTTCTCAACCTGTGGGTTGCAATCCCAGATATTTACATTATGATTCATAACAGTCTCAAAATTATAGTTATAAAGTAGCAACAAAATAATTTTATGGTCAGGGGTCACCACAACACGAAGAACTACATTAAAGGGTTGCAGCTTTTGGAAGGTTGAGAACCAGCGAGCTAGGAGAATGTGAAGCCATAGTGATCCCAGAAGCCAGAGAAGCAGGAAGCAACAAACAGGAAGCAGCAAGCAGCAAGCAGGAAGCAGGGTAAGCAAGAAATAAAGGATAAAGGCGGAGTTCAACAGCAGCCCCAGAGGAGCAGAAGGATCGACAGTGAGATTGCAGGGGAGCCCCCACCTTTTGCAATTGAAATATTGGAGGAGTCAGTATAAAGACAGCTACTCTCTAGTCAGCTCTGCCCTGCCATGAAAAGGGTGACATCCTCAGGAAAAGGGTGGCCTGAGTAGCCAAGTGCCTCTTCACAGAGTATGGTCCCCCAGACTGGATGAACCACACATCCAAAGCTGGGCCACAGGGGCACCCTGATGAGCAGCGTGTCTGGATCATGGTCATCTTGCTCCTTGGGTCTGGTTTCCTTATCTGTGTTCATAACCAGCTCTGTCATTTTGCGACCTCCACTGCTCACAAAGCAGTTTTACAGTTCTTATTTTATCTTATTTTTATACCCAAGCTTGAGATGCTGGGAATTGTTTTTACATCCCATTGAAGGAACTGGGTCAGGGGTCCAAGCCCTCCCAGCTCTGACAATACATGGAGCCTGTCTGATTCAGAAAATGCCGTTGGGAGGCCACATTCTTGATGCACGGAGGAGCAAAGCCCAGAGGTGGGGAGTCAGGAAGTGAAGTGCAAAGGGAAAGGGAACAAGCATGACGTCATGATGCTTTCCTACCCTCACCAGGGTGTGATGACAGATGCTGAGAGAATGGAGTTGCTGCTAGACTCTAGACTGGTCTCATGGGAGGAAAAGACAGACACTAGATGGATGAATATCAGTCTGCTTCCTCCTCAGGTCTTATACATGTCGCTTAAGATGGCTCTGCATATTCTTGCCCTGTATTTCACTGCCCAGTTATATATGGCTTAATTTTTCCAATGAATGTCTTTCTAACTCACTGTGTGTGTGTGTGTGTGTGTGTGTGTGTGTGTTGCATGTGACTCTGCAGGTGCCAGTATATGGGAGCAAGCATGTGGAAGCCAGAGGAGTGTGTAGAGTATCCTTCTCTACTGTTCCCTGCCTTATTTCCTTGAAAAAGGGCCTTTCATCAAACCAGAGACTGCCGTCTTGGCTAAGCCAGGACTGGCCATCAACTGTCACTTGCTCTGCCCAGCAATGCTGAAGTTAGAGGCACACGCAGCTCTGTCTGGCTGTGAGTGTAGGTGTTGGCATTCAAACCCAGATCCCCATGCTGCACAAAAGTGTTCTTATCTTTCTTTCAGCCCATCAAAGAGACAGTCCATCTCTGAGACACTGGGCAGCACTGCGGGAGGGTGAGCTCACAGCTAGGGTTTACCTGATATTCCCGGGGGGGGGGGGGGGGGGGGGGGGGGGGAGCATCAGCCATCTTGTGCCCTGTTGGTGGGAGGAGGGACGGCAAACATTGCTAGCATGGGGAGAAATATCTTAGGGCATCTCATCAAACCACAGGCAGGGCTCACAGAATGGGTCCTAGCGGGGTTTCTTCCCCCAGTCACAGCTGATTTGTCTAAGGCAGACGTGTGACTCAAACTGGCCAATCAAATCACTTCTCTTGGGAATTTAGAATTAAGAACAAAAGAAAGTCAGTTAAACCCAAGGTGACCCGGGCTGGGGAGGAAGAGGTGGTTCTTTGAACAAGCATCTAAGCAGGAGAAATGAGGTGGTGTGAGAATGTCTCCTGAGAATCTCTTATCTCCTTGGAATAAATGGCTCCGTTTACAGTATCTTTCTAGTAGGTGTTGGTAACTGGAACTCTAGAGTGTTAGTGCCCAAGACTCCAGGGGTCCATTCACTTGCTCCCACATTGGACTCTGGGAAACTCCACACTCCACCTGAATGCCCCTTGCACTGGCATATGGGTCTGTGGGCGTCTTTCTGCATGTGACCGAAGCCCTCACAAGCATAGAAGGCCCTTTCTTTGCCTTGGTCCCTCTATTGAATGAGGCACCTGCACATGACCTAGCAACCAGTAATTTCTGCTTGCAGGCTCTTTTCAAAGGGTGCCTAATTGGCCTGAGGGAGTTTCCTTTGCTTTCCCAGGGAATGAGGTTCCATCACAATTGACATCTGCTGGAATGTTCTGCCAGCCTGGCCCTGGGCTGTGCACTTGCTATATAATTTCCATCAGAAGGCGGTGGAGAGGGGGCTCCTGGTTAGATTGCCCTCCCTCAGCTCTGCCTACAGTGCTGGTTTTCAAGAAGACACTCTCTTTATGGTGTTTATGGCAGTAAAGTCAAGAAACACTGAATGATAATGTCAGGCTGGGCCTTAAGATCTTAGGCTCTCAGGAGCTCCATGTTCCCTGTTGGCTGTCTGCCTGTTTTGAAACATGTACACACACACACACACACACACACACACACACACACACACACACACACACACACCACTACCACCATCAATTTGAGGTCTGGAAAACCTGGGCTGTACAGATCAGAAAACAAAGCAAATAGATTTCTATTATAAGAACTAATTGAAAAGAACCATCTGAAGTATATATAACCAAAGCTATGTGCAGGGTCCTTGTCCCATCTGATCCTCACTAAGGTGCTTCCTGTGTGGTTTCAGTCATCTTTAGAAGCTCCTTGATGCACAGCTAATAAACAGCACACCAGTAAGAACCGGGTTAGCTAATTAGTTATGAGCAAAGACAGATACGAGCTATTTAAGAGACAATGCCAAGTGTTCAAACACTGGACACACCAGTAGATCACAAATGTAAGAACATGAACCTAGACCTTTGTTAATCGAGGACATATGTCTGCCTTCCTGGTCCTGCACTGTGTTCTATGGATTTGGGCCAAGTATGTCCTGGATGCCACTCACCTTGGAGAGGTCCACCAGGGTGTTGGCTTGGTCACTCAGCTTCCTTTGCTCCATCTTGACTCCCCTCAGTCTGTGGGGAGAGTTTGAACAGGCAGGTCAAGTCCACGCTAAGCATTAGCCCTACATTGTGCCTGAGTGTGGGATTTGTCATTGGGACCTTGCACACAGGCAGGAGCTGATACAATTAGTCTTGTCAAGGTCCCAAGAAAGCAAACTCTTGCTTAATACCTATGCCACTTCTTTCTTGCTATTCCAAAGTCATTCCACTGTCTGTCCATGTGTGTGTGTCCGTGTGTGTGTCCATGTGTGTGTGTTTGTGTGTTTGTACATGTGTATGTGTCCATGTATATGTGTCCACATGTGTCTGTGCATATGTGTGTGTGTGTCTATATCTGTCTGTGCATGTGTGTTTGTCCATGTGTATGTGTGTGTGATTGTGTGTTCATGTGAATCTGTGAATATGTGTGTGTGTCCATGTATATCTGTGCACATGTGTGTGTGTCTATGTCTGTCTGTGCATGTGTGTATGTCCATGTGTATCTGCGCATATGTGTGTGTCTGTGTGTCCATGTGTATCTGTGCATGTGTATGTGTGTCTATGTGTGTTTGTGCATGTCTATGTGTGTGTGTCCATTTGTGTATGTGTCTATGTGTGTCCATGCATGTGTGTGTGTGCCCTTGTTTGGGATCTTCTGCCACCTCCAACATCTGCTTCCTGACTATCCAGGCTTCCCAAACCTTTGGATAAGAACAAAATTTCTTCTTAGCTTTTCTGCCCTGTTAATTTATTTACTTAGGTATCTATTTGAGGGGGAGGGGTTTCGATTTATAGCATGGACTGGCCTAAAACTGAATTTGTAGTCCAAGGTAGCCTTCAACTCGTGGTTATCCTCCTGCCTCAGCCTTTTGAGTTTGAGGATTATAATCATGAACCATCATACCCAGCTCTCTACTATACTTAAAAAAAAACTTATTCCTCTATTACAAAAGGAATCAGTGAGTTGTAGTGTTGTGTGTGAGCATGTGTGTGTGTGTGTGTGTGAGAGAGAGAGAGAGAGAGAGTGAGTGTGTGTGTGAACACACATGTGTAAAGACACTCGGGTCTTTATGTATGTTTGTGTATGTGTATATGTTTATATTTATGTGTGTTTACACACGTGTCTCTGTCTGTGCATGTGCATGCATGTGCATGTGTGTGCATGTCTGTCTGTGCATGTATGTGTGACTATGTGTGTCTGTGCATATGTGTATATGTATGTCTGGGTAGCAGGAGAGTCATGAGGCCCTCTGATCTTTGCCTTCCACAGCAGCCTGCTTACTGCCTCACAGGACAGTGAGTTAAGAAGAGCCTGATGGGGCTTTCTGAGTAGAACAGAGTGGACTCTTCCATGCCTCCTGGTTGGAGACGCTGCAGTGGAGCTGTAGTCCCCACACTCACTTTGGCTACACGGCACACTACTCACTGGTGAATAGCTTGGAGAAACTTCCTCTGGTGCTTCCTGACTTTGGCGTGGTCAATCTTCTTTAGCAGCTTTGTGTGTTTATAGATTAACCATGTTTCCCGGAGGACATTGGCGGCGGCATTCTTGATCTAAGGAAAAGGAAGCAAGCTACAGTCAGGTCAAGTTCTAAGTTCACACAGCATGTTTTCCTTGCATGTATGGCTACCATCTACCTCCTGAGAAAAATGCTTCCTCAAAAATCTATTTTCTTAATAAAGAGCATGAAACAGAGAAAAGATTAAAATGCATCTCTTATTAATCTTGTATTAGATGAAGTAGACTGGAGATGGAGATGAGAGACATTTCTCCTTCTTAATGGTTTCATCGCTGCCGTTGCTGATGCTATATTTAGACAGGCTGCTTAGCAAGGCCTTGAAGTCTGGGGTACAGTTTGGATCAATAAAGACGTGCCATCCACGCCCTCACATTCAGGGTACCACACTTCACCTGGGAGTCACAAGCTCCCTACCAAATGGAGATTTAAAACGGTGTCTTTGGGGAACGTCTTTTCTCCAAACCAAAATGCTGGGTACCGACAAGACCATTGTTCCTTTCCTAAAGAGCCAAAGATGATGTGCTGCAATTTTACATGTAAATGTAATTGGCACAAAACTGAAATCATCCCAGGGATATCTGAGAATCAGGGAAGATACTTAGGTGTGAGAACAGAGCTGTTTCCCTGAGACTGGTTTCCTGGGGCACTGCAGTCACACAGTTCCACATACAACTCTGTCATCTGTTGACATGGAAACCACCGGAATCATCCAGCTCATGACTGAGCTGAGACATATCAATGGCATCCAGATGGCATGGGACAAGGTTTTAATCCAAACACACACATCTTCAACACTTGGGGGCAAGAACAAGAGAAAACAGTCCTTATTAAGCACAAGGTGAATGTAGTTTTGATTAACTATCTCCATTTCTGTTAGGTAGACGCACTGGCACAGGACCACAGGCCCAGGGCCTGGAAGTGAGGACACCAACCTAGAAAAGATCAGGTGACTTGCCAGATAGGATTTTAATAAAATCAGAGAATACAGACCAGCTTCTTCAGACTGACACCAACAGATGGGGCGTAGCTGACATGCTGAGACGTGTGGGAAGGCCTGGGAAACATTGCTTTGCAGGCTGATAATGTGTGTGTGTATATGTTTCAAAAATCTATTACTAAGGATGGGTTATATTCTTCATTGGGGCTGACGTGATGTTTTTAAAAGAACATCTAAGTCTTCTCAGGAATGTCAAAGTGACATAAATATTGCTTTTTTTGTTGTTGTTTAGCTAAAAAAAAGATCTACTGTGAAAATGGTTTTAGACGTTTTATTGGCCACCTCTGGCGTTTTCTTGTTTGACAGAGAGCAGGTGGTAGTGAGTTGAGGCTGGAGATGGCCAGTGTCTGGCTAGCAAGGAGGGGCAAGCAGATGATGGACTTTCTCCCAGCAGAGGAGATTCTGCTGCTGTCCTGTGGAGGGACGGACAATTTGTTCTAGGATCTTTTAAGTTTCTGTGAGTGCTCAGCCTCCAAGGAAAGTCTTAAAGGTAAGTAGGAGGGGAAAAAGTCTCCGAAGCCTTTACAAGGATGGGCCAGCCCTAGTTCCTTCTTAGGAACGCTCATAGAGTCACAAAATAACAAAAGTGACAAGCCTTTGACAACGGTCTTTGTTTCCTGCCAACAAACATTTGAAAATGGAAAAGCCCATAAGTCCTGTGCATCATTAAGCAATTTAGGAGCAAATGCTTAATTATCTATAAGATGAGGGGAAGACATATTGGGATAACCACACACACACACTCACACATGAGCATGTGTCAACCTATCAATGGCAAACAGTCAATGTGGATTTGAGCACTATATAAATCTTAAGGTGTCAGACAGGTATTAGTTATTATTATACAACTCAAGCTCCCTACTTAGAATATAAGGGAATGGTTTCAGAGATAGACTGACAGGCCAGACTCACACAGAGGGCTAACGGCCAACTCTGATCAAGAGTCAGGTCCAAGAGGTGCATATGATTCTCATATGGTCTGAAGGGAGGCAGGTCTGGACTTCATCTGAATTTAAACAGAACCATTTCCTCTTTCCCAGGATCAAGGAATTGGAAGGATGTTAATTTGGTTTTTGTTTTGCTTTTTAAAGTCATTCTGGCCCCCATTCAGCAACCTGACAGAGCACAGACTTCAACTCTTGCCTTTAACTCCAGCCTGAACGAGAGATCCTGAAGTCACAGTTTGGCTAGGCGGTAAAAAAAAAAAAAAAAAAAAAAAAAGCATCACATCATCTTTACAGATTTGAGAGGGACACCCCTGAGCATTTGGGAAAATAATGTTAAATGCAAGCCCTTGTACTGACTGAAATTAATTGCTAGCGAACAGCCTGGTGCAAAGCTAAGTAGATCGATATCTGTGAGAGAAAAAGCAATAGGCTTTTAGCCATCCTTGGCTCTCCCAGGTCTCCCTCCGTTTCACTTGGTGCCTGGCTCTGAGCATGGCTGAGAAGACAGAACCATTCCAGTCCCTTTTGGGGCATGCTCAGCCTCCACAGTGTGGAGACACAGGAGCTCTCCTCATGAACAAGGGAACAATACCTAAAAGATGTTCCCAGGATGCAGGATTGGGATGGCCAGAGCTTGAGAGGGAAGCGGTGAACTGGTGAGGGCTGTTCAAGCTCTGATAGGCTGAGTTGAGGTATCATCGAAGATGACTAGGGAAGGGTCTTCCATGTGAAAGGCCGGATCTCCAGCTTCCAGGCCCGTAAGCATGCAGGCTGATTGTACTCTCTGAGTCTATAAGCTTTGTATCTCCCACACTGCTGTTTTCACCCTGAGAAGGTCTGTATGCTACAGAAAGAACTTGCTATTGTTTTGTTGTGGGACAGCATCTCGTTACAAAGCCCCAAAAAGCCTGGAACTTGTTATGTAGACCAAGATAGCCTACAGAGATCCACTTGCCTCTGCTATCTGAGCGCTAGCCAATACCTGGCTAGGAAATGTTCTTCACATTAGTGGGCCTGGGAAAGAGACAAGTGCAATGAAGATTGCCCAAATAACCGAGTCAACTCTTACCAAGCACTGTGCCAGGCTTCCGATAACACTAACAACTGCCTTATTTCACATACTAACCTCCAGATAAATGAGGTAGGTGGGTGGGTTGTTAGCTCCACCTTGGATCTATTGCTGAGCTCCCTGAGATTTCCTTTCTCCGCCCATTTAAAGGACAATGAATGGACATTAATGTGTGCCTATGATAAGCCAGCACTGTCCTAGAAAGTGAGAGTGTAAAGGTCAATAGCACTGGGTCTCATGATGTAGCCAAGACCAACCTTGGACTCAGTATTCTCCCAGACTGACTTCAAACTTAAAACCCTTGTGCAGCAGCTTCTTAGGATTGCAAATGTGTACTAACATTCCTAGTGAACCAACAGCATTCTTGCTGTTATGGAATTTACACTCTGGATGAGGAAGTATGCAGTTAAAAATATACTATCAGATACTCCGTGCTTTAAAAAAAATTAAAGCGTGACTCAGGGATAGAATCTTGCAAGTGCTATTACCCTGCAAGACGGACTCCCGTGTTGACTAAAGGAGAATGCACATAGAACATTTAGCATAAAGCCTGGCCATGGTGCGTTTCCATGCGGTTGCTATTTTTTTCTTGTACCCTTCATTACATTTATCTGTTTATTGTGGGGATGGTGTGTGAGCCACTGCTGTGGAATAATTCTCTGCATACCATGTGAATATATGTCACTGTGATTGGTTTAATAAAGAAGCTGACTGGCCAATAGTTGAACAGGATAAAGGTGGGTGGAAAAGCCACATTGAGAAAGCTGGGAGGAAGGATGGAGTCTGGAGACGCCAGCCAGACGCAGAGGTGCCACGCTAATAAAGGTACTGCCACGTGGCAGAGTGTAAATAAGGAATATGGGCTAACTTAAAATGTAAGAGCTACTTAGTAATAAGCCTGAGCTATTGGCCGATCATTGTAATTAATATAAGCCTCAGTGTGTTTATTTGAGAACAGGTGTGGGACAGGAAAACTCTGCCTACACACTACTGCGTGCATGCAGAGGTCAGAGGATAACTTTTGGGAGTCAGCTCATTCCTTTTACCATGGGGTCTAACTTAGGTCAGCAGGCTTGTCAGCAAGTACCTTTTCCCACTGAGCAATCTCAGAGGCCCTACTGTCACTTTATTGATCTCACTTTTCCAGTATGTGTCAACTTCTTCTCCTGGCCCCAGACCCCAAGAAAAGAAACATGTAAGAGGACACATGTCTCTGCAGTCTTAGCCACAACATCCTATGTTACAGGCTGCTCTGGCCACCTCTTTGCTAGGGTAACTGTCACAGGATATCACAGGACGGCTGTGAATTGCAAGGAGAGTAGCCAGAAGTGCATGGAGGTTGAAAAGAGATGTTTTCTTGGGTACTCATCCCCTCAGTGGGATGCTGGCAGGAAGCTGGCAGGGTAATTGACCCACTGGTGGATACCCACCTATGCTCCAGGAGCCCTACCCAGGGAACAGTGCCCCTCTTGGCTGGAGAGGACAAAGGGGGAATCCAGGTCATCCTGGCAGCTATGACTTTACTACCTCAACAAGTCAATGGGTAGACCCCAACTAACAGAAATGACTGCAGGCCAGCGTGGCTCCAGAGCTTGACTGGAGGTGTCCTTATAACCAGAGCTGGAGAAGGAGGCTACTCCCTTCACCCCACCAGACCACTCTTCCTCATCTTCCTCCACTGACTTCTTGCTGACTTCCTGAGACTACCCTCTGTCTCACCATCCTTCTACGCCTCCTTCCTGTTCCTCCTTCCTACCCCATACTCCCTGCCTCATCTGGAAAGGTCTCTGACCCATTTTTGGTAGGAATTTGAAATGGGGAGAGACATATTCTGTGGCTCCGTGTTGGAGATTGAGATCTACCTGAAGCAACTTGTGATAAATGGCAGATCATTTCCAGAGATATTAATATGACACTCAGCTATGGTGGAGTCAGACTGCCTCTTCTCCATAGCAGGTCTGGGACCCTAGTCACCATGCAAAGCTCAAGGAACTGACCACACTGGGGTGGTGCCTGGAGGCTGCTGATTCCTGCAGACAAATCAGATCCCGGACAGCCATGCACACTGGGCATCAGGCCCCTTACCCTTCTCTGGACTTGAGTGTTCACGTCTGGTTTGGACTCACTCATCCCCAGAATCTTTCCTGTTCCAGCACACCGCTTTTCTACTATTGTTAGTAAAGAGACACCAAGCCCAGTGTCTCAGGGTCACAGCCTTTGTGGGAATACCATTTTCAATTCTCATCTGGGAGAATCAGCATTCCTGGTAATGGTATGATTGATTACCTAATATGAACTCTACAGAGAAAGGCTTGTTCTGGGGAGCCAGGCCAGCTGTGAGCCATCCATCTAGGGCTCCTTAGTCAGTCTTCCATGTCTGTAGAGTAGCAACTGTCATTATGTTTCCCTATAAAACACTCCTGCTAAGAGTAAGTCTTTGAATCAGCCTGCTGGAAACGCTTTCCTCCCAGCCTTTGACATTTTCTCAGAGTTCAAATTTTATTTAGGACTGTTCAGGGTCTGCCTGGGGTTTTTGAGTGTGGCAGGTGATATGTTCAGCATGAAATTAAGTCTAAAGGAATCCAAGGGGAAGCAAAGTGCAGGATGACTGATGAGTGGATGCAGGATAATCAGAACTAGGAAGAGGGTGCTTTCCCAGTGGGCAAGAGGAGCCTTGGAGGAACCATCATGAGTGCACAGCCAAGATACGTGAGTGGGGCCCTGGGGCCTGCAAGGTACAGACCAGGGATAACTGGCACTGTCTTTGGGCTTGGACACTGGAGGGGAAGTGATGTTTCTTAGCAGATGTTTGTTAGAGTCAGGAGCCAGAAAGTAGCTGCTGACTTTGACTTTTACTCACTGATGTCATGGGGACTGTAGTTCAATGATATTATGGGGGTGGGTGGGTGGGTGGGTGAGGAACCCTTTAGCGAGGAGATGGAGGGTACGCTCATCCATGTACAGTGTTGCTATGTGTCACTTCCTTAGACAGTATCGAGTCACCCAGGGATTGGCAATAAGTTATAATTACAGATTAACAGTGGCAATGGTTGAAAAGTCAGTGTGGGGAGATACAATCCCACTAAATACAGAAGGTTGACAAGTTATTCAGGTGGAAGTAGACATGCTGATAGGTGTGGAAAAGCCAAAAGTGGGTCCATCTTTCATGCTACCAGCTCCAGTTTTGCTTATAAGGACACCCAATCAAGCTCTGGAGCCAGGCTGACTGGCGGTCTCTCAGAGTACTGTCTCTCCTGATGGTAGACCAGTTGACTTGTAACTAATAGCCTGGTGCTACCTGGAGAGGCTGGGCTGAAGTCAGACAGGCTAGATAAATTAACATCAGAATGACTCGCATTTTTATGATTCACAGGCTATGATTCATGTTTTCTCTGCTTTGATGTTTGAGGGATTAATATTGCATATCCTTGCAAGGGGTTGCTTTTATCCGGTAAGCCAGATAATTGTCCACTACTGAATGGCAACAGGCCATGGCTGCTCCTTCTGCACTTTGTCTGAGAATTCACAGGAGTCCTGGGAACAGATGTGAGTTTCGCATCTCATTGGCCCATGAGTCACTGTAGCTGGACATACAGCTGTTTAGAAAAAGGGCAAAGGACAGCTCAGGGCTTCCCTAGTGGTCAGAGGTCAGAGCCAACTTCAGTTCAGTCAAGGACCAAAATCTCAGTGGTACCAGCTTTGAAAGTCTTCTTCTGTAAGAATCACCCCTTTTGTGTTTATTTCTCTGGGAAAAGATATAAGATATTAAAGGGGCATTTCAGCAGATTTTAGTGTTCTGAGCAAAGTGAGATGTTATTCAATTAAGAAGGCACCTTGCACTCAGGGATGAGCAATAAATATCCGTGGATTTGATTTTCAGCCCTATTCCTCCGAAAGTAAGTGGTCTTGAAGAGAATTTTAGTGAATTATTTTTGAAAGATTGAAATTAGCAACCACAACCTCATCTCCTTCTCCAATTATAGTGCAGGAAAAAAAATGGGCTTTATTTTCCTGGCCCATGAGAGAGCTGGCTTTCCTTGGTTGTACTTTCCCTCTAGTGTCTGATTTGCTGGGTGAAAAATGGACAGGACAGAGGAATGACATGGAAATACAAAGTAGAGTCTTGGCTTTAAAAAGCCACCAGAGTAAACAAGAGAATGTTAATGTTTCTGCTCCTGGCAAACAACTTCTGAAAAAAGCTGGGAGACAAAACCCCTCTCCCCTTGCTTGGGGGCTTCAAGGAAGCAGGAACTGAATTGATGCAGGATGACGCTGCTACCTTTAGCCTTCCCCTTGGTGCTGAGCATGTCTGTGGCACCCTTGGAGAGGGGGCTGTGGATGAGGGTTCTCGCAGCATTTGATGTGAGCGCTGCAGGGCGACAGTGTCACATACTGTCATGTTGGAACCTTGTGTTTTCTTTTGTCTGTCGGGTGGCTCGGGGCCATGATGCTCCTTGTGGTCTGAATGCCAATGATGTGGGAATATTTGCTTGTACAGGTTTAGATCTGTGGCAGCTCTTTAAAGAAACCCCTAGTTAATGACCCAATGATCAAATGCTGTAAATAATTCTGCTGAGAAGCTGAGAGACCTTGACAACCGTACACTCTGCACCAGCTTCCCCCAGGGCCCGCCCGCTCCTTCTCAGGTCTCTTTTTGTTCTGTCTTCCTGCCTGTCTCTCTTTCTAACACATTTTTACCACTTTGAAACATTAATCACGGAAGAATTTCTCCAGCATTTAAATCCTCATCTAAAACTGTGGGGTTGATGGTGGATTCGTGTCCCCATGAAGTGTTTCCCTATAGCCTGCATAGGGCACTGGGTCCTGCTCCTTGAGAAGTCTTTCACAAGGTCATACACCTGTCATTTGTTTCAAGTTTCATGAAAGCTGTTGTTAAAGGAACATCTTTTCCCTAGTTCGTCGGGTCTGTTATTGTCCTAGAAGCCTGATTCTTTTCTTCTATTCTAAAGGAGCCTTATTAATTTTTGTTTGTTTTTTTTATTTTGTTTTAAGACAGGGTTTGCTAGGTGGTCCAGGCTGGCTTCAGACTTTCAACTGTCCCCCTGCCTCAGCCTCTTGTGTTCTGGGATCACTGTGCCTCACTTCCTTTTCTCTGACAACCCAGTGGGGGGGGGGTGTCTGAGTAGCAGCTAATCACCCCATTCTTGTATTTTCAGCTTCTCTTCTTCCTAAGCCACATTCATAAGGGTGCCAGTGAGAGGCATTATCCAGAAAGCCCAAAAGGGGAAAACCGGATGATGATATTTTGATGAGCAACATTTAGGGATGTGGGCTCTGCTGGAATATCTCTTTAAAATGCTTTTAAAAAGGGATTGGATTTAGATACATCTCTAGTATAATAGCATACTTTTAAGACATTCTACTACCCCTTCTTAGAGAAACTTATGAAAATATTTGAGCATAAACAAAAACATAGCATCCCACATTTGACCCCATCAGACAGGGAGATGGCTTCTATCACAGTGTGTTATTGATCTGATTATCAGAAAATTAGTTGGCTGCTTGAAGCATGCAGTGACTTGATGGTGGGCTCACCTGGTTAGACGGGGCTCATTGATGCCCGAGCGGGGGCTCCCCTAACTGTTCTCGAGGAACAGTGCTAATCCACACCCGATGTCTCATCTCTTTCTGACCAGCTCCCACCTCAGCTGTGAACCTCCATGACAGTATGAGCACGAGGCGTCTTACCCGCTTGGTGAGCTGAGTGTCCATCATGAAGTTGTGAACATGCTTCTCTGCTTTGGTGAGTTCAAGCTTTCGGGCAACCACAGCTACCACAAGGGCGGTGCAGCCAGCCCCCTGCCGGAGGACATCAGAGGGCCCCGGGAGAGAGAACACAGAGTTAGGCAAAACTGTGTTAGTTAGGGTGGGCATTTCAGGAGAGTAGTATAGGACTCCGGGTATCTGGTCAGGACATGCCATAAAGCCTATCAAAACCTGCTTGTGCCCTGATATCCCCACCCAAGAAGGAGTTTGCAATGCTTCTTGTCTCGTGACCTTGGCTGACATGTGGGGATGATTCTTCATAGAGATGGCCAATTCTCAACACTGTATGGCTAGGATGAGTCTTTGGGGAATTAAACCCATGGGCAGTCAGGCTCCTGTGCATGTGGCAGGTAGTCTAGCATATATATAAAGCCTGTCTCATGCTGCCCTGAGCTCACACTAGCTCCAGCCCCTGGAAGTTGAGGAAGTCTCAGAATAGCCAAATGGAGAGGCAATGCTTTCTCCCCAAACATGAGTATGGCCCCCCAAAGGAAACACTTGAATAGGCACTAACTACAGTGCCTGCTCCAGGGGTGGGTCTTTCTCCTTGAGGCTCTAGGCTGTGACTCAGCACAAGGAGTCGGCTTTTAGAAGGAGCCTCATGCATTCACCAACACTCAGTGATTTTAAAGGTGCCAGTGCTGCTTCCTGCATTGAGGATTTAAGTGACCCAGAAGAGCACCCTCAGCCTCTGTAGAATTACGTTCCTAGTCTGCTCAGGTAGCCCCCAACCCCACCCTCACCTCCCAACCTCCAAGGAGAGCACGGCAGAGGAGCAACAAAATGGAGGGCCCAAGCTGAGCCACAGAACAACAGGACTGTGTCCTTTAGCTGAGCACTTGGCCGAGCAAAGGGCAGGAATAGGAAAGAGGTGTGTCTCTGTGTTTAGAAACACTCTTCTCTGTGTGCCTTGGTGGCCCCGTGAGTCCAAAAGGAGGGAGACAGAATCTCTTTGCCAGTTGTCTGCTGGCCAATGGAAGCCATCCCTGGATTCTCCTCACAGACTACTGCCTTCTCCCTGACCACCCTGACCACCACATATGGAAAGAGGTGGCCGATTTTGGAATGCCAGCAGTGAGGTTCCCATGTCACAAAGTAAAGCACTTTGAGATGCTGGGGATGAAGGAATCCACCAGTAACACTTTTGACTGAAGAGGTTTTATTACATGTGTGAGAAACGAGGAGAATATTTCTCAGAAACACTACAATCAGCTGAGTTGGGACAAGTGCATTTCCTATAATACTTGCCTGTCTCCCTCTCACTGATGAAGGTCGTTCTGTGTGAGATGCTGCTCTGGAAAGTGACAGTGCTTTCTCCTAGTTCTCCACAAGGGTCCCATTAACACAGCCAAGTGACAATCTGTCCGTTTAGCCACCTAGTCCAAGCCCAGCGCCCAGTCTGTGAACCTTTCTCTCTGACCTCATTTCCCCCATTTGTTTGGGGATAGCTGTGTTTCTTGGCATCTGTGACTGCTAGAGACTCTGTGCCCAATTTTCAGAGGATATGGGCAATTGGACAGCCCAGTCTATAGCTGTAATCAATTTAGCCAGGCTGCCAAAAGCAAAAATAGCTTAAAAGAAACTGTCCTGGAGGGAGAATGCATGCTCTCTCTCCTCTCAAGCAAAGCCAGCATCAACCTTCTCCTTTGTATGGAACATCCAAAAAGAAGGATGTGTCCTAGCATTAAAAATGGAACATCAGAGAGAGAGGGTTCTTCCCAGGCTCCCCCGGGCTCAGAAATAATTCCACTTAAATCACCCGGGGAAAGCTGGGGTGGGGTGACATCTGAAGACCTAGTCCCCTTTTTGCTACATAGATCTTGGAAATAGCATCAAAACAACTGTCCATGCCCCAATTCCTGGGGTCCCCCAATTGCTGGGGTCTAGACAGAAGCTCAGTGGCTCCAGCCCTGGCCCACAGCCTTGCTGGTTGATTATAGAGTACTGTTAACAGGAGGTGCAGAGCTTTAACTAAGGAACTTCCCGTCTTGCATGAGAAAGATACATTCGGGGTGGGTCCCCAATTTCTTTCAATTTAAAAATGTAAATGCTCCCTTGTAGCTATTTCTCCTGAGAGGGTTACCTTCTTAACATCATTTCTGCTTCAGTGGATATTCACAATGTTAATTTTAAAAAATTATCAAATTTAATTATTTGTGTGTGTATGTGTGTGTTATAAACTCCGGTTACCAGGCTTGGCAGCACGCCTTTAGCCCATGTGTTATATTGCTGGCCTGCACACTCTGATTTCTTTTATATAATTTATTGTCTAGCCATAGCTAGGGAGGTCACGAGTGATAATGAGGGAGCTACTAATGTCTGTTAGAGGCAGCTTTGTGACTACGGGACCAAACATCACAACCCTCAGAAAATGGTGTGAGGAGTGTGCTAAGACCTTGGCTGCTAGTCCTTTCCAGATGGGAGTGAGAAAGAGCAGAAAGAGGGAGAGATGAGAAACAAGTTTGGCCACGTTTGGGGGCGGGGGAGCAAAGAGTATAAGTAGGAGGCAAGACCAGCCCCCACCTGTGTTCTTTAGAAGATACCAAAGAAGTGCCAAGAGCCCTGTTTGTCCATATGGGTCTGAGGGTCACTACTGTGTTTCCTTGGGAATTTCCTCTTACCCTAGGGTTGCATTCATCACCTGGGAGTGTTTGTGAGATTTGGCCATGATGCAGCTTGGTGTATCAAGTGAACAAACCATCAAGGACCTGGTTAACCATTGTGTTCACGCCCGGTCCTGGGCATGGGAAACAGGGGCATGTGAGGAGAGGGGCAGCTGCTGTAGTGACTTCCATGGGGTCAGAATGAGGGGCATATCTGTGACTCAGCCTCTTGCCTTCAGATGCCAAGACCTGACATCCGCTGACAACAGCAGGAATCTTCATTCTACCCAAGTCCTGTTCCCACCAAGGGGGGAGAGGACCCAACTCCAACAAAGCTAGACTTCCCTAAGGTACGCAGGTAAGCAGAGGACACAGACTGCTCAGCGAAGGGGTGTCTTGTGGGGTGAACATGTCTAAGTCATCAACAGGTCTGGATCCAAATCTGGACCCCAACTGCTCCACACCAGGCCTCCCAATTCTCATTTCCAAGAAAGATTCCAGCTGGAAAATCTTAGCCACTGGAAAAAACAAGTATCCCAAGGGGAAAAGTATGAGGTGTTCTTAACTAAAGAGGCACGGAAGGAAAAAAAAAAAAAACATTAATGAAAATGACAAATGGAGGGGGAGTCTGCCTGGAGCATTTACGGTCGGCTTGGTTGCTGCAACAGATTCCTGGGAACAGCCAAACTATCATCAACAGCTTCGGAAGCAGTGTTTGAGGTGAGCCACATTGAACAGGACACTAACGGATCTTGCTGAGCCCTCCCTGTGCTGCTCCTAAAGTTACTCAGTTTGTGTCAGCTCCTCATCAGTTCGAGAGGCATCTTGGCAGGACACTGCTGGGGAACAATCGTTGTCTCACTAGACAGGTGCAAGGCCTGTTTGTCCACAACCCACATCAGGGAGGCAGAGTGTGCCCAGGACTGGGAAGTGGAGTCACTGACAGGAACTTACGACCACAGTCTCCAGGGGCTCGGAGGTTCTCCCAGATACCCACAGATGCAGAGCCAAAAGTTTCCTTTCCCTTCTGGGTGCTAATATTAACAACACTGTAAAGTATCCTGAGAAATTCCTCATGGAAAGATGCTGCAGCTCAAGGTAGATTTGTGTTAATGAGCGAACTCTCAAGTGGTCCAGGCCTATGCCAACAGTGTCAAGTTGTCCAGACAGTTATATGCCCTGCCTAATGGTGGATAATTATGCAGTTGCTGGATTGCCAAAGGAAAACAATGATTAAGGCAGTTTGCAGCAGGTACACTAAATCCTTTCCTTTCTCTTCCTGTGCAGCCCTTGCCTTGGCCTTGGTGGTGTCCATGGTAACCAAACAGGAAGCCCTACCTTTAGTCAAGGCCCTTGGAATAATAATCAGGAGATATACATCATGTTGTGGGGGGGTTAGCCTTAGCAATGTGAGCCCCTAGAAAGGAATGACTCAGCTGGAGAGTCACGTTGAATAGAAAAAAAAAAAAAAAAAAAAAGCCACCAGGCTTCCAGAGTGAGTAGCGTTTAATATGGAAGACACTGAACAGAGGAAAGTCTTATGCTGGAGCCTTTGTGGGGAAAAGGTTTATATTCCTGGAGCCAGGCTTTATGCAAAGAGCTCCCAGGAAAGACCAGTGCTGGAATTATAATATAGGAAGCAGTATGGGGTCCCTCTCCTGCTGGCCCTGCCCACGTGAATCCCACTGCAATGCAGAAGGAACATTGTGGGCCCACACAGTCACCAAGGGTGCTGGGAGGTGGGGAGGGTAAGGAAGACCACTGCCCCACTGCCCAGGGAGAAGCAGGGTCTTGGGCTAGGCATTTCTGTGTTTTTACTTTAAAGCAGAAGCCAGGCAATGTGAAGCCAGGAAGCCAGGGAAATTGTGGGGCCTGGCAGCTTCTTGGATGGGACACAGCTTCACGTGGAGAGTAAAAATGGCTGGTATTTAAAAATAACAGGCCTGTTCACCTCTTAGCACTGTGGCTCTGAGCACCCAGCCTGAACGCTGGGGTGGGGCCTGAGCCCACTCCAGGAGTCTCAGAAGGGAAGCTACAGCCTTCAGGTGGCATTTCACTCTTTTCTGGTAGGAAGACTCTTTGCCTGGTTTCCTGGTGACAGTTGGCCTTGTGCCAGACAGACTCCTACTGAACGATGGGAGGTGTTTGTTCTAAAGCCTTACACTTACCATGATTTATCCCAGCCTGGCGCTATGTCTCTGTCACTACCGGCTGTTTCAAGGCCGCCTGCTCACACGGGCCTGCCCTGTATGGAAGTTGGAAAGAACAGGAGGCTGTGGCCAGCCACCCCCTGCCCTGAGGTCTGCTCTTCTCCTAGAGGGACACTCTCCCTTTCTGATGGAGTTAGCTGGAACCTGCCCTTCTGCAGACATAAGTCACTGCCCCACGGGAAGAACAGTGAGAAAGGGTCTGAAGTGAAAGGATGCTGTCATAGCAACAGAGTGGGCTGCAGAGCAAGACAGTGATGGGGAAACCTAAGGGGCCAATCCATGGGAACCTAGTACCAGGCCTCAAGCATTCTATCTGCCTTGTCATTCCAGCACCAATCTCAATGCCCAGACCTAGCTGTGCACCCTGTCTTCAGGGTCATTCCTCTTCTGGGCTGAAAGAAGGAAGTCTGCCATTGGTTCTGAGACTCCATATAGGGCATCAAATAGGGATACTGCCGATCCCATCCTCAAAGTAGCCCCCAGCGCCAGTTGTTTCAAAAGCTTGGATACAGCTCTCATTGTTACCCCAAACTTTTGCATCAATTATTTCTTGGGGTCCACCAGTCAGTGAGGAGGGCAGTCAGGTGTCCAGCTTCACTTTGCCCAGGAGAGTATAAGCTCCACAGGTGACAACTGAGTGCCTGGCTCGGAGACCACAGTGACAATTCAGATCCTGCATCCAACCCGCTCCACCACGTCCCTTTACAGGCTGCACACAGGCCCAGTAAAAGGCAGGGGCGTGTGTGTCCCAGAGCCCCTTGGATCCTGAGGCATTTGGCTGAGGATGGGAAGATATAGTCCTCAGTGATGGGTGCCTAGAGACCCGTTGGCCTTATCAGATACCCATGCTGGAAAGCATTTGGCACTCAGAGCCCACCCTCCAATGCGCAAGAGCAGAAGACAAAGCCTGGGAAAGTTAAGGTTTGGCCAGGGCCATGTGGGCAAACCAGGACTCAAGCCAGAAGCCAACTCCATCTGAGACACAGGCCCCTTCAGGCTGACTCAGTGTTCTATTTCTGAGCTCCAGCTAAACGCGGTCAGAATCCTTACCAAGGTCTATGGAACCTGGGACACAGGAGGGATCATGGCTAAATTACAAGTCCAGTGTTCCTTGGTATTGAGCAGCGAGTCAGAGCATCAACCGATCCCAGCTCATTTGGTGATGGGCTTTGAAAGCTAGCTCTGCAATTCACTCTTGCCTTTTGATGGGTAGGAACAGGTGTAGGGTTCTGGTGACTAGTATCCTTCCCCCTTCCCCTCCCCAAATAGGCCCGTGTTTCTCTAGCACCTTGGGGGCAGGGCCATGGGCAGAGTACTCACCATGATGCCAGTGAGAAGACATACACCTTTCCCACAGTACGTGTGGGGCACCATGTCCCCATAACCAATGGAAAGGAACGTGATGGAGATGAGCCACATGGCACCCAGAAAGTTACTAGTGACATCCTGTTGGTCATGGTACCTGCCAAGGGAAGACAGGAGTTAGTCTGTGAAACCACTGCCAGGAGCAGAGGCTGAGTGGAGAGGGGGAGGAAATGGAATATTTGCTGAGGAAGATGTCATGGTGACGGCGTGACATCTCTCTTTCGGGTCCTGACTGTCCTGCATTTGAGCCCACCCAGGTCCTGCCCGTAGCAGCTGAGTCCCCAAAGGCACAATGATCTGTCACAATTTACAGTGCATTGTAGACTTCTGTTTACTGATGATAAGAAAGCTTTGGATGAAATCGTGCAGGAATAAAATTTAAATTTTCTTTCTAAATCGACCTTCTAAATGTATGTGGCTATCATAAATCTGAAATCACTGGCTCTTGATCTGGAGAGATCACACACACACACACACACACACACACACACACACACATCTCTCTTTTTTTAAGACAGCTGATGGTCCCAAGACTGTCATCTTCTGTGTGTCTAGAGGGAGGCCATTGTGGTCTAGGCCTCTCTTGAAGCTGACTTCATGGACAAATATTTGTGGCAGGACACAGCTAGAGACATCATAATATGCTCTCTGCCTAGAGCCCATTCCACCCATATTCCCTTCCTTTTCTCCAGGGAACTTGGCCGGGGAGATCTGCTTTGGGGAGATACAGACATTTACAGGGCTCTGTAAGTAGGTAAGATACCTCCATTTCCACCTGCTTTTTTCCCCTTTTTCTGGGCAGGGTCTTATATGTTACTGATCTAGCTGTCCTGGAACTTGCCATGTAGACCAGGCTAACCTTGAACCCAGAAAGATCTACCTGCCTCTGACTCCTGAGTGCTGGGATTAAAGACATGAACCGTCACACCCGACTTGAAGGGGCCTGCTATTGTTCAAGTGTATTCCTTCACAAAATGTAGATGTTGCTGTGAAGATTCCTTCCTCAAGGATGAATGAAGATCATTTTATGTCTGTCTGTCTGCCTGCCTGCCTGCCTGCCTGCCTGCCTATCTATCTATCTATCTATCTGTCTGTCTGTCTGTCTGTCTGTCTGTCTATCTATCTATCTATCATCTATCTACCTATCATCTATCCATCTATTATCTAATCTAATATAATTTATCTATCTGTCTATCTGTCTATCTATCTATCTGTCTGTCTGTCTATCTGTCTATCTATCTATCTGTCTATCTATCTATCTATCTATCTATCTATCTATCTATCTATCTATCTATCTATCTATCTATCTACCTACCTACCTACCTACCTACCTACCTGCCTATTTACTTGACAGTCTCATGAGCTACACACTTCAGGCTAGCCTTGAACTCCTGATCTTCTTCCTCCATCTCCCAAGTGACAGGATTACAGGCTTTGTGACACTTTACCTGACTTAAAAGAGGTTTCATGCATCGGTCTGGTTGGTTTGCTCCTTCCTGTGCCTTCTGCTTGTGAGGACCCAGCCTTCTTTCCCTCTGGAGGATGCGGTAACAAGGTTCCTCCCCAGACACTAAACTTGATGTCACCTTGACAGTGGACTTCCTAGCCTCCAAAAGCATTGGAACTAGCCTTTTCTTCTTCATAAATTAGCCAGTCTGTGGTGCTCTGTGACAATAACACTACAGACTGAGGGAAACGGGGATAGAGTTCTTGAGGCGGGCCTGGGGAAAGAGCCTCAAATTCAGCATACAGGGGAGTGGGGAGAGGATTAGGAAGGGCCATGTGAGTGATACATCTCCCAGCCAACTACTCAGAAGCCACTATGTGGGGAACAGAGCCTGGGCCAGGGAGATCTGTTATGATATTAAAAGTACAGGTAGCAGTGTCTTTTAATTGCTGTCTCTACAAGGGCACAGGCACCTGGAGCTTCTGAACACTTGAAGAACTTAACTGCTCTGCCATGCCTGTTTTAAAACAGGCTGCCTCCAGTTCCCAGCATACTCTGCTGTTCTCCTAGGACCCTGGCTGGCTGTTGCTTCCATGCTCATATATCCAGGCTGGCCCATTCTGCTCCCCTGGCCATCCCAAAGAAGCACAGGCTTAGTAGCCTACTCTTCCCTCCAAGACCAGCCTACCCCTGCCCCACCGTACCTCAGTTCTGACACTCCTTGAACAGGTTACCTGTCCACTGTCCTGCTTGTCTGTCCTTCCAGCCCTTGGCCTACAGTCGCTTCCTGTGTGTTAGGAGATAAGAAGGCCTGGCCCCAGGCTCTACTACAACACTAGAGTCTGGGAATGGTGACATAGCAAGTGAGTCAGTGGTCGTGGGAAGGACACAAATGAAGACTAGAAGAATCTGCACAACGAACCAGCCAGCGTGACTAGTTAGGAAGAGGATTTTCTGGAAAGTGATCTCAGGTCAGGTCTGAAGACACTAAGGTTCAGTCAGGAAGGCTAAGGGTATCTGGGTATGGGCTGGTACCAGCTGTACTTCCCAGTGCTGTGGCCAAGTAACTTAAATCCCAGTTTCCTTATCTGCTAATGGGAAGGTTTAAATAACCTACGGGCAGCAGCAACACAATACAAGAGTAAGTCCTCACCACGTATCAGCAGTCACTGCTTGTAATGGGGAGGGGCAGAAACAGGAAAGACCAGGAGCTATGACATCAGAGCAAAGAGTCCCAACAGGGGTATATAGAGACATTCACAGGACGGTCTTGAAGTTTAGGCTGAAGAACTCGGCACCGGAACAGAAGAATCAGAGACACAAGACCCTGGCCATCTGAGGGTGATGTGGCTGCCCACAAGCCTACAGAGGTCAGGTCCCAGGCAGAGAAGTGTGTTTGCAGGTACACCTGGAGAAGCAATGGGGAGCCTTGAATGCCAACCAGGTGACCAAATTAGTGTGTGGCATGTGCAGTAATGTGTACAATATTATTCACTGTGCCTACGGTGCTCTTTAGTCCTGTAGTTTACACTGGTGTTCTTGAGCTGCCGGCTGCCTTCAGTATTATTATCATCTCATTCACACAAGCATGATTTCTGAGGTTAGAGATCAAAGGGGAATTGCATACAAGGGATGCCATTGTGGTGGAGAAAGCCTTTAATCTTGCACTTGGAATGCAGAGGCAGACAGATCTCTATAGTGGGATTATGTTGTTATGTTGTAAATAATTGCCCTGCCTACTAGTTTAATAAAAATGCTGATTAGCCGAAGGCAGACAGGAAGTGCAGGTGGGGCCACCAGACCAAGAAAACTCTGGGAACAGAAAGAATAGAGCAGAGATGCCTCAGAGGCACCAAAGAAGCAGAGCAGAGGTCATCTATGCTGCTCCAAGAAAAGGTACTGAGCCCCATGGCTGACCAGGATAAGAATCATGGGTTAGTTTAAGAGCAAGAGCTAGCAAGTTATATGCCTGGGCCCCAGGTCAATCAGCTTACAACATAAGCGTCTGTGTTTCATTGGGACTATGGGACTGTAGGACAGAAAGTCCGGGCCAGAACCTAATAAACAGATCTCTGTGAATTGGAGACAAGTCTGGTCTACATAGTGATTTGCAAGATAGCCAGGGCTAGAGAGAGAGAGACTGTGTTTCAAAACCAAAACAAGATATTTAAAAGATAACATGTAACTGCTTTTTTGCCTATGATTTTTTTTAAAAAATATTTGTGTAGGCTTCTTTTTCATTCAGCATATAATAAAATTTTTCAAAAGAGAAAGAGAGCCCGGAGAAAGCCACTCATTTACTGCTGGCCCTATGGCTGCCCCCTCCTCTTGTGGGGGGCTGGGGGAGGGGCCACCATCAACTGGCTTGGCCCTGCTGCTGGGAACCACTGCTCTGCTGTGGCACAAGCACTGTGATAGAGAGGAGACCCACACGCCATTCACCAAGCAGGAAGTGACGATGAAGTAATCAGCTAGTGATTCAGGACCGTGGGAGGCAAAGAGCGGCCCTAAGCCTATTCACAGTTTTAGGTGGTTTACACATGTCACACACCCGCGTACTAATCTCATGCTATTTTTTGCAAAAAAGAATTTTGGGGAGTAAGTAGTTTCATGTTTTTCTTTAAGAGCTGAGGATCAAGTTTTTCTTTGACCCCAACAGTAATTATTATAATTGCTGATTTTTTCCATCAGGGTGAACCATGGTTTTCTTTCTTTTCTCCTACTTAATATTAATATTAGAAAATAAATAAGAGACAAGAAAAAAAATATGGCTGGAGAGATGTCTCATTAAACATACGTGCCTACCTCTGCTCTGCAAATCTCTTACAACTAAGTGTATAGTTCCTTACTTTTAAAAACAAGCACGCAAGCAGGAACCTCCAGACACCTGAAGAAGGAATGTCTCCAAAACACAAATTAGTCACTTAAGCCAAAAGAAAAGGAGTCTTGGGCAGGGCTGGTGAGGGGTGAGGTGGGAGGGAACCTGTAATTAACATTGCCAGGGAGATAAAATAAGACAGTACACCTATGAGGCAAGAATTGAGGGAGGGGAAGCTGCTCGGGGTGTCTTATATGAGAGAAGAATCTATTTCCAACTTAAAGAAAAAAAAAATGGTGATCTACCAGGAAAAGTCAACTGAACAGAGCTGGGAGAGAAACTGAACAGGTCCCCCAAACGGCAACATAAAGTATGAGAAAATCGGTGAATCTGTCTGCGGATCCAGAGAATAGCTTCAGAAGAAAGAACCGGTGGAGGAGGAAGAAATTATCCAAAGAACGCTCAGAACGGAAGCGCTGAAGAGCCGAGCGTCTACCACAGTCCCCAGCACAATCAGCCACAGAAAGGCTGCTGTCAAGCCTCCCAATGCCATCGGGAAGGAATGAGATCCCTGCAGGGTCCGATGGCCCGGAGGTAAGAGGAGGAGGAGGGAACCAAACACAAACCACAAATTATAATGAGTTTTGACTACCTGCCCCCCCTCCACCCCCACAATGGAGGCTAAAAGACCAGATACAACTATGAAAATTCTAAAGGAAAAGGAGGCTGGAGGGAGGGCTCAGTGGTTAGGGGGCACTTGTTGCTCTTACAGAGAAGCTAGGTTCAGTTCTCCCAGACCCACATCACAGCTCACAGCCATCTGTAACTCCAGTTCCAGAAGATCCAATGCCCTCTTCTGGCCTCCGCAGGTACCACATGGTGCATAGACACATGCCGGTAAAGCATTTTGAAAGGAAAATAATTTCCAAATTTTGGTCAAGAGATACCAGAATCCCAAACCCACCTGTGATGTCTAGAATGAGAATGGCCCCATAAGGCTCCTTTTGAACACCTGGTCCCCAGTTGGTAGATCTGTTTGGGAAGAATTGTGGGGTATCCTGAATGATTTTATGCCAACTTGATGCAAGCTGGAGTCATCAGAGAGGGGGTCAGGCTGTAGACAAGCCTGTGGGACATTTTCTTAATCAGTGGTCAATGGATGGCCCAGAACATTGTGTGTGGTGCCATCCCTGGGCTGGTGGTCTTGGGTTCTATAAGAAAGCAGGCTGTGCAAGTTATGGTGAGCAAACCAGTAAGCAAAACCCCTTCAGCATCAGCTCCTGCCTCTAGGTTCCCAGCCCTGTTCCTTCCCTGGCATCTTCCGATGATGAAGAGTGATGTAGAAATATAAGCCAAATAAACCCTTTCCTTCCCAAGTTGCTTGGTCATGGTGTTTCATCACAATAGTAACCCTAAGACAGGAGGCGTGGCCTTGATAGAGGTGTGTCACTGGGGACAGGATTTGAGGTTTCCAGTTAGCTCTCTCTGCCCTGTGATTGTGTCTCAAGACGTGAGCTCTAGGCTACTGCTCCAGTGCCTGGCAGCTGCCATGCTCTCCATGGATCATGGATCCCCCGAAACTGTAAGCCCCAACAAACTCTTTCTTCTGTAAGTTACCTGGCTCAGAGTGCCTTAGAACAGCAATGGAAAAGTCTCACAGACAAAGTATTAGCTGAGTCTGTAAGAGAGAGAGAGAGTGAAGAACATTTTCCTGGTCCTCTAGCAGGTCTGTTTTCTCCAGGAAGTCAAAGTGTGTGTGTGTGGGGGGGACGACCATGGCTGTGATGAGGCACCATGACAAAAAGCAACTTGGGGCGGAAAGGGTTTATTTCACTCACAGTTCCACATCACTACTCATCATCAAAAGCAGTGAGGGCAGGAACCTGGAGGCAGGAGCTGATACAGAAGTCGTGGAGGATGCTGCTTACTAGCTTGCTCCTCCTGGCTTGCTCAGCCCACTTTTTTACAGAACCCAGGACCACCAGCCCAAGGATGATGGCACCCACAATGGGCTAGGCTCTCTCCCACCAATCACTAATTAAGACAATGCGCTATAGGTGGATCTTACAGAGGCATTTTTTAAATTGAGGCTCCCTCCTCTCAGCTAGCTTTAGCTTGCATCAAGCTGACGTAACAGTGGCTGGCACAGTGGGGTTGGGTTCTCCAAAGGCAAGGAGAAGAAGACCCGGGCCAGAGAAGGCTGGCCCACGGGAAAGGAAAGGCCAGGACATCATAATGCTGCTGTGGAAGACAGTCCAAAGGCAGAAGGCTCTGGGACCAGCCTCAGGGAGGTAATTCTGAAAGACCCGAGAAACCTGAATTTCCCCGAAGGAGGATGAAACAAATGGCAAGGTTTGGAATTTAACTAGTGATGAGGACATAGAAAACCAAGCAAATGAAGAAAAAGGATAATTAGTAACTCTAGAGAAAAAGAAAATTTCTGTAGAAAAAGGAAAATGATTAAAAAAAATTTACTATGGGATCCAGCTATAAATAAGGTCAAATTAGTCTTGACTAAGTGATTTCTGGTTTAGCCAAAATGAGATGGAGTTGTTATAAAAGGACTGGGGACAGGAGGAAGAGCTGAGGGGAGACAGTAAGCTTCACCTTCCGCCCTGGAAGTGAACAGACAACGCTCAAAGCCGAAGCTTCCAAAAGTGCACAGTCCAGGATGACTTTCAGGGACCTGGAGGAAAATGCTAAGTTCATCGGTAGAACCGTGGAAGTCAGATGCCTCCAGAAACAGGTAAGTGGAGAGAGCTGGGAGAGCACAGCGAACATCACAGGACCACAGTAAAGGCTCCGCAGAAAGACAGGTCTGAGGCATATGCCTGCAGTTAGGACCCAAGAGTCTGAGGCAGAAGGACTAGCCTGCGATACACAGTAAGATAATTACAAAACAAACAAAAAAAAATGCAAAGAAAACAAAAAACAAAAAAACAACCTTATTATCTAAAAAAAAAAATCCTAAAAAGCAAGCAGGTAAATAAGTAAACAGTAAAAGTCTTTGCAAACATACATTCCAAACATAAAGCAATCCAAAGAGCTGGGGATGTAGCTCAGTTTGTAGAGAGCTTGCCTGTTATGGTGGTTTCAATGAGAATGGTCCTTACAGGTTCACATATTTGAATGCTTGGTCCTCAGTTGGTGAAAGTGTTTGGGAAGGGTTAGGAGGTGTGGCCTCATTGGAGGAGGTATATTAGCGGAGGTGGACTTTGAAGTTTTCAAAAGCCCACAACAGACCCAGTCACTCTTTCTCTGCCCTCAACTTCCAGTTGAGATGCAAGCTCTCTGCCACCGTATCAGTGCCATGGCTATCTGCTCGCTGCCATGCTCCCTGACTAACCTGAAACTGTAAGCAAGCCACCAATTAGGTGGTTTCTTTTATAAGTTGCCTTGGTCATGATACCTCTCTGCAGAAATAGAACAGTCACTAAGACACCGAAGACACATAAAGCCCTGACCTTAATACCCAGCACTGACATAATTGGACTGTGGTGCATACCTGCAGACTCCAGCCGTGGGAGCTGGAGCAGGAGGACCAAGCTGTTGTGCTACTTAGCAAGTTCAAGGTCAGTCTGGGATAGAGTCTCAAAAGCAAGAAAACAACAGCAACAAAATCCCAAGGTGAAGAAAAATACATGTAACAATTGTTATGAAGATGCTTACTCCATATCATCCACTTAACAGGGTTTAGAATCAGCCGGGAACCACCTCAGAGTGTGTCTGCCAGTATGTGCTCTGAGAGGTTTGGATTTACAAGACCATGCGTAAGGTGGGGGGAGGGGGGAGTGAACTAAACGCCAGCATTTATATCTGCCTCCTGCCTGCCGACACAATGTGGCTGGCAGTCTCATGGCCTTATTGCTCTGCTGTCCTGGCCACAGTGGACTACATTCCCAAACTGTAAACCAGAATAAAACCTTCCCTCCTTAAGCTGCCTTAGCCAGACATTTTTGTTGCAGGGGCTTGAAAGTAACCATACACAATGTGCAAGCTTACACAAAATATACAAAATGTAACAAGAAAATAATCACCCAAGAAGGACCATTCAGCCCCAACCGTCATGCCCATCAACCAGTGTGTTCCCACAACACTCTATCACCACTTTCCACTAGTGAACATTATCCTGGACTCTGTGGTTTTTTCCTCCTTTTCCTTACAGGGAACTTTGTCTCCGTGTGCTCTGTAGTATCTAAAATGACTGCTAGTTATCCGGAGGTGGTCACACACCTTTGCAGTCCTGCCCTTTGAATCTGGGTTCTACTAGTAATTTGCTTCTAACTCATACAATGTAGCGGAAGTGATGGACGTCCTTGTCAGAAGTTAGACTGTCAGGGTCTGTGGTTTCTATCTTGGCAATCTCCCACCTGTTATCTCCAGAATTGCTCTTCCTGAGAGAAGTCATTGGCCATGTCTTGAAGCAAGCCAATGGAAAGCCCTCACCACCACCACCACAGTGAGGGGTCACTCTGTGCCCCCAAGCACAGGAATGACCTTGGATGCCTAAACACTGGAAGAAACTTCCCAACTTCAAGAAACATCTTGAGCCAAAGGTGCCAGGGAAGATGCCTTGGAATTCCTGGCCAATGGAGATCATGATCACATATTTATTTTATTGGGGATCGTCTCGTGTTACAGCCTGCATATGAAGTTGCTTTTCCCCATTTTAATTAGATTTAGTGTTTTGTATGATGTTGAGGAAACCTTTCCCTCCCTGAGATGATGAGACTTTCTGTAGTTCATCTGAAATAGGCTTTCCACCCCCTGACTTTTAGGGCTTCCGCCACGTGGAAGTAGCTCTATTTCTGAGTTCTTCGTACTATTCCATTGGCCTATTAACCCTACAGTTACATAATAGTTCTCTTTGTAGCCTTTTTCTGGGTACCACCTTCAGACCTATCATGTAGTAGGTGCTCACTAAAAGTCTGTGGAAGGAATATGGCTGCTCCTGTACCTCCCTGAATGCAATGCCAGATCGAGTCCCCCAGTAGAGCACGCTTGAATGACTCCTGCTGTTGTCTCGGCAAATTGGCTTTTGTCAAAGTAGCTGCCAAATTCCTTGAGCTTGGAGTTGGTTTTCACTATTAATAAGGACTCTGCTTCTTGACACTGGCTGTGACCTGTTCCAGAACAGGGTGATGGGAATGAAGCCCAAGTGAAGAGAACACAGCTCTTCCTTGGTTTCCAAAGGCGTTTGGACACTTGTGTTGAGTAGACTCTCCCCAGGGGAGTCTTTCCATATGGATCTGAGGGATGTGCGGCTCCAGCCATTTGTCTGGGGTTGGTTTGTTTGCCGGAATGTTGCAAGAATCAAGTCAGGTCTTGTGCAGAACTCCCTCCAAATGGATGATGACTGGCCTCCACTTGGACTCCATGCTCAGATTCTCAGTTGGACGCTGCACAGAGCTGGGGTCTTCCTGCTCAGATTTCCAGTGAAGAACTCAACAGCAGGCATCGACATCCATGGTTTCCCACTCCAATGCTCTCCTCAGATCATCCCTAGCATCTGCAGCACCTCCTTCCCCTCTTACACCAAGTTTTCTAAACCTATCCGTCTGACTTCCTAGGTGCCCTACGCTTGCCTCATGCACACACCTCAATCCCACCACGTCTGCCTTTGTCTTCATTGACCTCCTCTAAGTTATGTTATAAGACCCAGCTCCTGGTGGCTGGAGCTCTTCCCCGACTCCCCCACCACACAGCACCCTCACTATCCAGCTGTTGCTCTGGCTCTGCTGCTGGAAGGCCCAGCCTGTTTGGCGTCAATGTGAAACACAGGCTCTGGGACCAGACCACAGATTCTTGGTCCCTCCCCATAGTACATGCAATACACTGTTCCCAGTTTCCCAGCTCACAGAGTTCCTTTTCCATGAAAGAGAACAGCATCGGGCACAGAACTGACTCTGCACTGTCAACAGATATACCAGGACAGTCTTTTGGGTAGGATTTGCTTTGGCAGAACTGGAGGAAAACCCAAAAGACTGCCCTTCACACCCTCATGGCTTTGTGACCTTGAACAAATCTTGTCCCAGCCCTGTCTTCGGGGAATCAGGTCTAATCCAGCCCTGCCTATCTTACCAAATGCAGAAGAGAGCTTTGTGTGTATGATACAGAGGTCTGTGACCGCCTCTGGAAGAGCCTTCTACCAGAGTCTCTGTCCTAGTGGCAAGGACAGCAGCATAGCATACAGAGGGAAAGCAGGCATTAGATACTGCTGTTCAGAAAAGCCCAGCTTCTCCACAGGGCTTTTTCATCTACCAGGTCTGTCTGACTTATGGGTTGGCCACTGTCGTGTGTTGTGTCCCCCCCCTCCCCCTGGGCTCCATCAGCTCTTGTTAGCTTCACCTTAAAGAGAATGTCAGTATGTGAGCATGCTTGTCTTCTCATTTGGGTATAGTCCTGTCCACTCACATGGACCATGGAGCTGCTGGCTAATTGGCCTCTCTGCTTCCACTCGCCACAGCCACACTTTAGGCCACCACGGTTTCCTTGCGGCTAGGGAATAGCCTACCACAGAGCATGATTGACATTCCTGGGATCTTCAGATCAAAAGCCAGTCCTTCCAAGTCCCAATGGGACCTCTTTGAGCCCCTGGGCCTCCTGTTTTCTCCTCTGACATCCGCTCAGCCAGTCAATAGCCTAGCTTTTTTCCCATCTCCTGGCTTTCCTACTTTCTATTATTTGTCAGTGTCCTTATGGATGCATCCCTGATACTCAGTGAATGTTTGTTAAGCAAAATGAATGGAAGGAGACAGGGACAACCCATTTAGTCACAGAGCCTCAAACAAGCTGGCAGGATAAAGTTGGCAGACTGAGGACTGTCGCCTCAATTTTGCAATGTGAGCAACAGAAAATCCCAAAGAAGAACTGCCCAGCTTCTCCCAGCAAGCGACAGGACCTGACCTCTGTTCCCTGCCCAGACAGAGCAGCCACAGCAGGCAAGACAGGGCATGGGAGCAGTCTCTGAGCCTGGCTGGGTCCTCACTGGCTTGGCAGGGCCTCTGCCTCTGGCTAATGGCAAGGCTGTTCGTGTGTGACTGTCCTCAGAGGAAGCCCCATAAGCTAGTGCAGGAGAGGACATATCATGGAGCCTTTGTCCAGGTCTCTCCTTGGCTCTAACAATAAGTATCTTCAGCATGCCAGGGTCTGCCATTGTAGCTGTTTCTGAAGGGTTTGTGGGCCTCGGCTCAGAGGCACTGGGGAAATGTGGGGAGTATGTAAAGAGGTCACTGAAACTCAAAGTTAGTTGAAAAGTAACCATCCTTGGGAACACTAGGACTCTTCCTGCTTATTCTCATCCCAAAGACAATTACTTCTATAAACCTTTTCAAATACCAAACAGGAGGCTGAACACTGGTCCTATAGACCACGTTCCATGATGTGGGCAGAAAGACACTCCCTGGCTCTTTCATACTCAAAGACAGTGAGCTGTTTTTCAAGAGCTGGCTTTGAGGTTAGAGATACAATGATGTTACCCTTTGACAGCCTGGATCTTTCCAAGGCTAAATCTAGCCCTCTGTTTCCAGGCCTAGGAATTAACAAACAGCATGGGCCCTGGGGGGTAAGGAAGCAGCAGCACCAGATCCAGGGACATCTCCCTGCATTTCTGCTCCCCCCCCCCGGGCACCCCCAGCCTCTGGTTCCCTTGTTTTTATCCACCACTCCAACCTTGCTGGAGGAAGCAGCTCTGAGGGAAGCCAGCTGCCATTCCCTCCACAGCCTGTCTTCTTCTTCTCAGAGGGAGCGCTGTCCACCTCTTTGGCTGGTTATTAAATCAAAAACCAGATGGTTCATCTGGCAAAGCTTTCTCAATTTGCAATGTTTCTTTCTTCTTATTAAAAAATATTTCCATGTTTTCTGGTTGGGAAATGTTTAACAAGATTTATGGAAATGGAGAAAAGCTATGTCTAGAGGGAGCCGTTTCTGGGGAAGCATTTTCCTGTAGGATGTGTGGTGAAGGGGGTGTGGGCAGTGAAGTTTCCCAGGCCTGTGCTTCCTCAGCTAGCTGTGGTGACTGTCTCTTCACATTTCTCGCTTTCTCTTTGACAGGTGGCTCTCCCGGGTTTGTGGGATCATCACACGAGAGGTCACACACATTTCACACCTAGCTCTTTGCACACATGGCAGCCTCAGTTAACCATGGCATTCAGTCAGCGAGTAAGAGTCTAACTTCATGAAGCTAGTCGCCCAACATCAACGTGACATGAGCCTTGTTTAACTGAGGTAAGAGTGTTGAGATGAGCCCAGACACACGGGACAAGGGACCTTCTTTGAAAAAAGTATGCTTATGAGGAGCCATCCAGAATGAGTGGGGTGGCAGGGCTCAGGTGAGGGTAGCTCAGGAAAAGGGTGAGGTAGTCTGAGAGACAAGGAACATGTGCAGGTCAGAAGGTCAAGATGCACTCTCCCAAATCACCAGCACTGGATTGTAGTGCTCAAGAAGGTGTGTGTGTGTGTGAGAGAGAGACAGAGAGAGAGTGTGCATGACTGTGTGTGTATGAGTGTGTGTGTGTGTGTGCATGACTGTGTGTGTATGAGTGTGTGTGTGCATGACTGTGTGTATATGAATGTGTGTGTGCGTGTATGTGCATGTGTGTATGAGTGTGAGTGTGTCTGAGTCTGTGTGGTGTGTATGAGTGTGTGTGAATGTGTATGAATGTGTATGTATGTGTGTGCGCGCGTGTGTGAGTGTGCATGTGTGTATATGTGTGAGTGTGTATGCATGTGTATGTGTGTGTGCATGTGTGAGTATGTGTATATAGTGTGCGCGTGCGTGCATGCATGTGTGCGTGTGAGTATGTGTATGTGTGAGTGTGTGCATGTGTGAGTGTGTGTGTATGTGTGTGTGTGCGTGCACTTCGAACTGCTTTCCCTAACCATCATCTTCCTCCCCTACCCTCTTCTTGTCTTCTCCTTTTTCTTGGGTTTCTCTTTTGTCAGACTTTCTTTTCTTCTTTCCCTTTCTCCTGTTTCCCGTTCACTTTCTCAGTCTCCTGGGAGGGGTCAGAACCGTAGCCACTTTCAGAGGAAGAGCATTTCCGCCTCCACAAGTGATTATTCATTCTTGGGGGACACCAGTCTTTGCTCAGACCTGCCAGGTATGGTTATATACAGGTGGCAGAAAATGAGCCAGGACAAGGTCCCCGCTTCAGGGAGCCCCGATGAGTTGGGAAAGTGAGTGGGGACCAGGGATCTACGGTCTAATGGGAGGAGGTATGGGGGTGGGGAGCGGGTAAACCAGTTGGCCTCTGACCCTGCTTTTAGAGCGGCCCTTTCTTTGCTGCCCAGATCCTCTTTATACCCATCTCTTACTCTCTCCTTCCTGTGGACAGTGCCCCTGCCATCTGCCCTGACAGGACCCAGGCATTCTTGAGTTTGCTCCACATCGCTATCCATCCAGTAAGTTGTCCTGTGGATCCAGGTTCTGTGTCCTTGTGATACCACTCCGGCAGTGTCCCCAGCAGAGCCTCACGAGCAGCCTCTAAACCACCAGAACACAAGCACCTCCAATGCTCCAACTCAACAGTGGCTCCCACAGGCCTGGTAGATGAGTAGGAAGAAGAAATGGCCTCCAGAGGCATGTGGTGTACACATGGCCCAGGCACCCGCCCCTGGGCTGTGCTGATTCCCAGACCTGTGAAGACCCTCCCCCTTCTCCTGGACTCCGGCTTGCTTTCTTCCCTGGGAAGGATGCCGGGACTCAGCTACCATAATGGATATGACTTACACCTGAGGCACACAGGGAACAGAAGTCAGAGACCTGAACAACAGTTCTCCTTTGTCACCAGAAAAAAAGATAGGGTGAGAGAAAGAGAAAAAAGAAGAAAACCAGGCTGGGAACTGTGGCTTTGACTGGAGAGCTAAGGACTGTGTCCTTAGACTGAGGACTCCCCTTCCTCTCTGGCACTGAAGGAGAAAGTCCCGGACTGTCTTCCTGATCCCCGGAAAGTAGCTTCTTCCCCTGAATTGTGCGCTCACAGTCCTGAACACCGTTCACACTGGTCCTTCTGTCTGGACCCCTTCGAGCTGAGGACTTCACCTCCTTGAGACTGCCTTCCTGACCAAGTGCCCTCTGGGTTTCTTAGCTCTCTACCACGTCTCACTGCAGGCCTTACCCCCTCTGGTATTTTGCCCAGCTCCTCAGACAGGGCAGCAGAACCAAGCAAATGGCTGAAAGAGGCCAGGAGTAAACCAGGGCTTTGGAAGAAACGACATTTCAAGTTTGTTTCATCATATCCCTCTATACTCTGCTGCTGCCTTTGGTATTCATTCAGCTTCGCCCACCCAGAGCCTCTGTCCCAGTCTGGGAGTCATCTCTCCCCTGGCTGAGCCTTTCCTGACACCTGCCATCAGTCACAGAACGTGCCTTGTAGGAAAAAGGCTTTCTGAGGGCTTGGTTCTCATACAAGATAAAAATAAAACAAAAATAAAAATACTTGGAAGGTATTTTCTCTGTGATCTTAGAAATGCTATTTCTCATCTCATTTTATTTCTGGAGCTATCTCCATGAGGTAGGTAGGGCTGGATTGCAGCTTGATCCTCAGATCCATTGTTACCATTTATCAAGTGCCAACTCGGAGCCCTGTGTGCGCACATGCACTCTCTGACGTATGAGAGGAAGACCCATCATTTCTCATTTCATGATTGGAAATTCAGCTCCACTAGATTAGGGGATGTCTACAAAATAAAACATTTGCTTGAGGGCAGAGGTGGGTGCCCACAATCCCATCGCTCTCAGGAAGCTGAGGCCAGGGGATCAGGAGTTTGAGGCTAGTCTGAGCTACATAGTAAGTTCAAGACTAGCTTGAGCTACATAGCAAGACTTAGTCTGAAATACAAAACAACAACAAAAACCTATGGTTGGAGATAAACCTCAGAGGTAGGGCACTTGCCTAGCACATGCAAGGTCCTGGATTCAATCTTTGCCTCCTTCCAAAAAAGGAAATAAATAATCAACTAAGCAGTTGTACTGAGTGTAGACTTATATTTGCCTGTGCTTAGCTATATTACGCCTCCAAGAAAACAAAGGTCCAGGGAAGGTGGGTGGAGAGGTTGCTGGGGACTTACCCTTTCTGAGCCTGGATCTCTAGATAAAGGGTTCTTGTAAGAGCTAGGGTTTCCCTGTTCTGTATTATAGGTTATGTACAGCCCCAGGAAATGACATTCACAAGGCTTCAGTGGCACCCCCTGGAAGGGACTACTGTAGAGACACTGGTCCTGGATGGAGCCTAAAGGGAATAGGGAGGTGTTCTCCTCAGAGAATAAAAAGCAGGCAACCAAGCAAACAAATGTCTCACCTAGACAGGGTTAGTGTGGGAGGGAGGTGGGGATCACTCTGTGGCCAAGAACAAACAGGAACAGAAGGTGGGGGTGCCCTGAAATGTTACCTTGCTCATTTTCCCAAGGGAAAGGCGTGAGAGCTTTGGGTGGGAAGCCTTCCCTGCCATTGAGAAGTGGGTGCTGAGGAGGAACCCTGGAGGCCAGGGGAGTTGGGAAAATTCTCCATGGCTGAGTTTGCAGCCATTAGAAAGAAGTAATTACAGAGGCATCTGGGCCAGGATGAGGGCAGAGCCTCTGGCCTCAAGCAGGATGAGGCATGGGCCTCCATGACTATGGTATCTCCTTCTAGAATGTTTCCATGAGTCTGGGATTCACATGTTTTTAAGAAAAGGATGGCTAAATGTAGGAGGAAGTAGGTTCTTAGGAGCTAGCTCAGGGCCTCCCTTCCCAATACCAATTCCCTGAAATTTTAGTTGGCATGATTGACTGGAAGGTTCTGGAACACAACTCAGATGCGAAGCTTAGTACTTGTGAAGGAACGGATGGAGACAGCCAATTGCACCCAACTTTTCCCCTCAAGAGGAATTTTCTTGCTGGATGGACTTTTAAGTCTTCAAAGATGGCCTGTCCTGTGAACCATAAGAGCAGGCTCTGGAAGCAGGGCTCCTTGCAGGGACTCAAGCCACAACCTCAGGCCCTCGACCATGAGGGGTAAACGCTGCCAACATCAGAATTCCTTTTTCCTGCCTCTTGAATGGAGAGGTTCTTGCCAGAGGAGAATGAAAGACAAGCACAGACCATAGAGAATTCTGTCAGCTGCAGGAGCCTAGAAGGAAGGTGTGAAATCGCCCCTCATGGTACCTATCACCAGGAGCCTGTGTCCTCATCTAGATGAACGGCAGGTCTGTGGCTGTGATCTTTGGAACACTGTCTTGCTTTCACTCAGCAGCCCATACTGGCAGGGCAGATCAGACAGAGCAGTGAGCAACTACAACACCCTTGGCCCCAAAGGCCATCTTTGAGAAGACAGATTCATGGAAGCCTTGTCCTGAATCAGCTCATGGTCATACTCAGGCTTGGGGGCAGGTGCCTTTATTCACTGAGCTATCTCCCTGGTCCTGTTTTATTGTAAAATCACACTCTGCTCCTCTTCCTTCTCTTCCCCTCCCCCTCCCAAGGGCACCTGTAGCTGGGCTGGCTATACAAACAGAAGCCAGGAGGCCTAGGGCATCTTGGGAAACAAGACAATGGCAGAGGCTAGCTCAGGTGGGGACCATCAGGCTAGCCTTGCCTTCAACACCACTGCAGGTGCCTCCCAAGCCAGTAAGTGACTTCTAGGAACCTCTGATGGCTCCCAAGCCAGGACTTTGACACTGACCATTGCCCAGGATCCATGACAAGTCAGTAGAGAGGGCTCTGGAAGCAAAGCCACTGAAGAGCAGGAATGACAAACCTCAGTTATGTAAGTCTGTCTGTCTGTCTGTCCTCCTCCTTTCCCTCCTCTTTGTCACTCCAGAGAGACCAAGATTCCTTGGTCCCAGTGTCCCTGGCCCCAGCTGTTTTAGAGGAAGCTGCCACACAGAAGAAGAAGGTGCTTGTAACATGTTGCTAGGCAACAAAAATGTTGCCTGAAAACTACAGCCCACCTCTCACACTTCATAGGACTGGAAACCCTCAGATGAGAGCTGTGAGTCAGGGAACAAAGGAGATGAACAGGGAGGGAGAGGCTGGAGCCAGGGAACCCCAGGGAGAAGAGAGTGAGCCTGGCAGGTGTGCAGAGCCAGGCAGATGGAGGAAGCCTCGCCCGAAGCAAGCTGGGTGGGAGCTCCCTGCAAACCTCCTGTTTTCTTTCTGTCCTGTCTGCTCTAGCTGGGATGAGGTCTCGTTACAGAAGATGATGGTAATAAGTGACAAGTGATTTTTATTAAATAACCTTAGAGCAATGGCCTGATTCTCCACTGGCTTTCAAAGAATCAGAATTACAGCAAAGGTCTCAGCCATCATCCACACCAGGTATCTGTTTGCTTGTTGGCCTAAGTACTCTGGGCTCAGTGAGTCTGTGCCAGGGCAACACACAAGATACCACGTCTGGCTGCCCAGGGGACCGGGGCCAGGTCAAAACCTACCTTATGCATCTCCACAGGCTTCCACATTTCTAAAGTGGGAGGGTGGCTCTGTTCTAGTCACAGAGTACTGGGAAATGACAAAGAAAACAGGAGGGCCGGGGAATAAAGTACAGCACCCCTTGTCTGCTCTAGAGCCACTCCCAGCTCCCGTGAGGGCCAGTCTTCTGGCAGACCTCGTGAGATGACTTGTCAAACAGTTATCAGGCAACTTGCAAAGCAATTTCAGCCCTGATGGGAGAGGCCTGACTTTACCTCAGAGCTGTCACCAGAGAAGTGGAGGTGACCTGCAGTTGTCCATTGACTCAGTGATGTCATTGAGAAATCAGTGTCACCATAGAGCCTGTGGCCAGTACCAGCAAACAATGGGTATTTTTCTTCCTCAGACTTCCAAGTCTGGCTGGGTCCCAACACCCTCTCTGTCCTGTTCTTTGACAAGCTGGTCCCATAGTGACAGGTGGATAGTCACAGGAGATTATAGTCTAACTTCCGAAATAATGGACAGCCTCAACATAGGTCTATTCCTTATATAAAAATCCATACTATAAATTATAAACAGGAGCAAAACACATTAAGAATGCCGCTAAGGGGAACTATGTCTGTAAATCTGACAAAATAATAATTAAAAGCTTCTAGCCAGTCAGCCATAGCCTGTATTTAACTCTGTAAGTTTGGCAATACAGGTGTCGACGGTGCTGGCTTTTATTTTCTCAGAAAAAAATCTACCCAGCCATACTCTTCCCTCCCCAAAGAACAGTGTGCCATTTACATGCGTGCTCCTTATGGGAAGTGGGTCTCCTCTGAAAATCACTATAGTTTTGTTTTTTTTTTTTAAATCACACCAACCATAATTTTTTTGAGGCACCACACAGCATGCCCTCAAGAAATTGTAAAAGAAGCCGTAGGCTCAAACTGCAAGACAGGCCATCATGTGCTCTCCCCTGCTAGCTCCCTCTTCCCCAGCACAACCCAGCTCAGCACCCCAGCCTAGCAGGTAGCCGTGGCCCCAGGTCACCACGCTCAGAGTCCCTACATCCTTATCCACAGACGGGATCCCCCTGTTCCCATCTCGCCCACTCACTCTGTGGGTCCCGAGAAGCAGAAAAGCCCGTGGGCTGTTTTGAGCTCTTCCAGGAACACGGGGTTGACAAGGGGAAGGCCCAGGGGCTGGCCAAGAGCCAGCCACAGTCGGGGGCACTGACGGGGCTCCATGCTCTGTGGGGCAATGGGTCCAGGCTTGCTTTCTCCCCCCCCCTTTCTTTTCCCATAGCCTTTCGCTGTTCCTGTCACTTCTCTTTCTTCTATTTCCTCCCTTGTGCCTCGTGTGTGCGTGTATGCGTGCATGCGTGTGTGCACGTGTGTGTGTGTGTGTGTATTTGTGTGTGTGTGTGCATGCGCATGTGCATGTGAGTGTGTGCGTGTGTATGCACGTCATGGCACATTTGAAGGATGTTTAGGGAACAACTCCCTGGATTTGGTTTTTAGTTCTTTACCTTCTACCATGCCGGTCCTGAGCTTGATAGCAAGCCCCTTTCCCACTGAGCCACCTCAGTAACCCTTTCCCGTTTCTCTTGTCTTCAAAGACAGAGTCTTATAATGTCACCTGGGCTGGCCGAAATCCAGACTCCCTGCCTCTGCCCCTCGGACCTCGTGGGTACAGTCAGTAGGATTATGGCAGCCTGGGCCCGGGCAGGCTCCCTCCAGTGGTGTTTTTCACTGTAGGCAATAAGGCCTCCATGAGGAGATGTGATGGGTTACTGCACTCACTGCAAGAGCTCAGCGCGCTTATCCAGGGTTACTGGGCTTGGGCAGCGGAAGCTGGCAGAGTCTAAATTAAGGGATATGAATTAATCTTCTGTCGGGAACACGGAAGGCTTTTGGAAGGTGGTAGAGCATAGCAGAACTAGAAGGTTTCTATAGGCAGGGGAACAACAAGGACCCGTGACAGGTACGGAGAAAGGTGAATTTGAAGGGAATTACAGACAAGAACCACAGAGCTTGAAACCTTTGTGGAGGGTTGAGTGGGGCAGGCTTGGGTAACTAATGATGTTGACCTTGGAGACACCCGTAGCCCAGTAGTCCATCTTTGTAAACGTAGGGCTGAGCTATTAACGTAGGTGAGAAAGGCTCCATTTCCCGTGCCCCAGGAATGACCAGTGGGAGCAGGGAGGCATGCGTTCACAAAGAGCAGAAATGCACTCTTTTTCCGCTGGATGGAAGATGTGATGGCTGGAGCTCCAGCAGCCTTCTGGAGCTATGTGATGAAGCCACGTCTCCAGCAGAGTAGGGCAACAAGAGAGGAGTCTCAGTCCCTGATCTTGCCAGGTGCTTTCTTGCTTGGACTGACCCTTTCCCATCTTCTTTTGCCCGAGAAATTTTTTATTATTTTAAGTCATCGTAATTCCCTTGTCAGAGTCAAAAAATCTCTCTAGTGTGATTGACAACAAATAAAAATAAAACATCAAACTGATAAAAACTAATGAGGAAAAACAAGAGTTAAGAACAGAGAAACAGAGTTTGGAGCAACGTGAGGGTCCAAGCACGGACCGATGCTGGAATCCTAGTGCAGGGAGAATCACAGGCACAGCTCCTAGAGGGATGTGTTCAGGGTGAAAGGTTCCTCTAAGTCACATGCACCCCCTGCTTGGCCTGCCTGCCCCCCCCCATCTCCGAGAGGTTCTATTGCTCATCAGTAAGGCACTTGTGAAGGTGACAGTTGCTTCTGTGACTCAGGGGCTCTCTGTCCCTTATTGAAACTTTTGAAACACTTAATGTCAACCCTCAACACAGTGCTCAGTCCCTGTAGGAGTGAGGCGGCCCCCCACTGAGGCTGGGGTCCCTGCCATGGAGATGCAGGGCATGGTGGGGTCTCAGGCACCGACCAAAGCAACCAAGGGTTGAACATGGGAAGTCTGACAGAAGGCGGGTTCTGTGTCTAGACTAACATCAGCTTGGAGGGGTTCCTCATCTTCTCTCCCTTACCATCCAAGGATTCCCCGCCTTGGAAAGCTGTGAGCACTGCCTTCTGCTGGTACCAGAATGTCCTTAGCATTCACTGTAGGAGAAAAGCAACTTCTTGACAGAGTGGGGGGGGGGGGCAGGAAGAGCTTACAGCCTCTCTCCTCCAGGTATCCCCAAAGCAAACAGCCTGGAAAAAAAAATGTCATTGCTAAAGAGAGTTAATGAAAACCCAGCTTGAGTACCACAGGCTGGAGTGGTTGGGATGGTGTGTTTCCCAGTACACTGCTAGGGTGGGGGTGTTCCTGCAAGGATCACTCCTCGGGTGCTGGGGGGGAGGTGTTCCTGCAAGGATCACTCCTCAGCTGCTATCCAGCACCCAGACCTCAGCGTTGCCCTTGTTTAAAAAAAAAAAACAAAAAACAAAAAACCCACTTCTAGACTCTTCTAAGAGATGCCATCTCTTAACTGTAATGTAATTTATAATTAATATGTATTTAACATAAATATAAGTATGAAGAAAACAGCAACAAATGGACAATTTTGCTGCTTAAGTGTCAAAGAACAGAAACATACTGTGAAGGGAAAATGAAAAATAGAAAAAAATGTGAATCAGAAATAACAGAAAGAGAAACTCAGTTGTGAAAAAAGGTGAGGATGGGGGAGATACACGGCAGGAGGGCAGGCTCTTGATGCCAAGACTCTAGTGATGCTGGGGCTGATGGCCCAGTGCTGAAGTCCTCTGTCTGTAGCCTGCTGAACCTACTTGGTTGTGGAAGCACCCTAGAGGGGTCATGCTCCTGGAGGCCCAGGGGAGATTTGGGGGGGAACCACCCGCCTTAGAGTACCCCACTCTCCTCGGAAGACTAAAGCCTCTTTTTCTGTGATTTTTAAATGCACACCATCTTGCAGTATTCCTGTGCCTTCTCAGCAAACAAGGCGGCACACAGCATCTGTGAGACCCCCACCCACCTCACCGTGGTGTCACAAGCACAGGACACAGCCATTCCCAGGGAGGCAAGACTCTTGCCATTCTGCTAGATAGGAAGGAGAAACTTCAAAAGAACTTTCAATGGCTCTCTTCAAGGGAAGTTAAATTCAAAAACTACCTGCCCTTACTTCCCAAGCCCTGTTGATATGACGGCAGGGTTCATGCAGAGGCTAAAATGAAGGGCTTCTCAAAATTGTCAAAGCCAGCTGCCTCTCTCCATTAAAAATGTGTATATACTATGGAAATTGTAAACAAATTGCACTGACTTTTCTGTCAAAGGGTTAAACATTTATTATTATTAATTTTTAGCCAGTCAGCTGGCAGAAATTCAAATTCCTCCAAGGTCAGCTCTTCCTGAAGTCAGTGTATATGCATGTTACACCTGCTGCTCAAGACTGCATGGTGCTCATCAACCACCCTCTTTATGTCGGCCTGTCCATGAGAAAAATGTGAGGCGCTGGATCACTTTATGTTAGGGGGAAAAATGCAGATGTAGCCCCTCTGCAGAGTGTGTGCCTGCCTGCCTGCCTGCCTGCCTTGGCATGGCTACACCCTGCTGAAGAAGCAAAGCCCATTACCTTTGACAAAAGACTCTAGATGGTCTGTGGACATTTTCTTGTGAGCCCTAACCCATTTCTTTCACATATACACAGTCTAGTAAAAATACAACAAACCTAACAAAAATGTTCTATTACATTCCATGGAGAAAAGAACTTGCTATGTTCTCAAGCATTTCTGTGCATGTGGCTCGCCCATATGAGGTGGTTGGTGACTTGCTGTGTAGAGTAATTCTGTATGCTCCTTTCTCAGATCTGACATAAGACTATTTCCCTACATTAATGTAATCATCAGAAGACTGACTTTTAAACATTATTTCCTGAGAAATCACTATAACTGTGTGCTATAATTTTGTGCTATATTATTTAAACATTCTTTAAAGGAGTCTGTTTTTCTTTTACCTGTATGGATGTTTAGCCGCCTGTAAGTACACTATAAGCATGCAGTGCACAGAGAAGCCAGAAGAGGGCATCAGATCCCCTGAACGGGGGTTCCAGAAAGTTGTCAGCATCAGTGCAGATGCTGGGAATTGAACCCAGATCCTCTGGAAGAGCAGCCAGTGGTCTTAACTGCTGAGCCATCTCTCCAGCCCCTTTATTTAAGTATTTAAATCCTAGACTTTTACTTGATTTCTTTGATACTGTAGACACCATTACATTGAAGATTCCTGATGTCAGTTGGTCCATTCAAGAAACACTCTATTAAGAGAAGAGGCTTAGTCAGTTGGAGCCATAAACTTGCAAGGGCTTTCCAATAAGCTTATTTCCAGAAAGATGGTTCTAACTCTCTGCTCAGTGTAAGACACAGCCTCACCCCCACCACCAACAGGAAGACCAAGTTAAACCTCTGCACTGTTCTTAGGGTTGTTTTACTTACAGCAAACTCAGAGCCCTCTAGCCAGTGAGCGACACACTGTATATTTCATTCTGGTGACTTCCTCGGATTCTGTGTTGTGGCTGCCTTCAGTGGGGAGGTGAACTGTGACCAGTTCCCAGGACTGCTTTGGACAATGAGATATTTCCTCTTGTCACATTTGTTGCAAATATTTTTCTTAAGTAATATTTGCTTTTAAAGGATTTTATTTTGAGACAGGGTCTCATGTATTCCAGGACGATCTTATATTCACTTGGATCCTCATATATATAGTGGGGGTATTTTGGCTGCAAATATGTTTGCACCACTTATCTAGCCTATAGAGGCCAAAAGGGGCCGCCAGATCCCTTAGAATTGGAGTTATAAACAACTGGGAGCCACCATGTGGATGCTGGGAATTGAACTCGGGTCCTCTGGAAGAGCAGCCAGTGCTCTTAACCACTGAGCCATCTCTCCAGCTCTGGTTTATATGTTTTTAAAGGAGAAAAATCTTAAATTGTATTTATGGTATAATCCAACACAGCCCCTCCGTTACTTTACATTTTCTTCTGAGATGTTCTGTCTCGTGTTTCTTTTCACCCCAGGATTGATTAAACATTCACTTTGGTTTCTGGCTCCTGTTCATATTTCTTCTCTTATATCTGACTCTTTAATCTACCTGGAATTTATTTAGGCGGCGGGTGAAAGGTGGCAATTTGGCATCTCATCCAAGCTTCCGATTTCCTCATGAGCGTTTATAGAATAATCCATTGCTTCCTAATTGGTTTTCTTTCTCCATGATTGGGTTTCCACACTAGGATATATTTCAGGGTTTTCCATTACGTCCCATCGATCTGTCATTACTGGTTTCTTTAGCAATGAGTAATGCCCAAGGGAGGTAATTACTCTTTGTTTTATAATGCACTTTAATATCCATAGAGAAAGTCCCCTCTCTGGGCTATTTTCCCTTAAAGTTTTTAATTTTGCTTTCCAATCCAGCAAAGGTTGATTAAATTTGATCAGATTTGTAAATCCTACTTTTAAAACTTCTTAGTTCTTGTTCCTTTATTATAACTTTAATCTGCTTTCTATATAAAATGTGTTTCCTTCTTCTAATATAATTTCTTTTCCTGCTTCGTCCCTTTTTCTTGGTTTTTTTGAGACAGGATCTTGGAATATAGCCCGTACCGATGTGCAACCCACGCTGGTCAAAAACCAAAGATAACCCTCCTCCCTTATCTCCTGAGACATGTACACAGACATGTGCCATCAGGGGGAAAAATCTATTTATTTTTATTTAAATGTAAGGGTGTTTTGCCTGTGTGTGTGTGTCAATGCTGCCCCCACGGAGGCCAGAAGAGGGAGTCAGATCCCACGGAACTGGAGTTACAGATGGTCGTGAGCTGTCGTGTGGGTGCCAAGATTTGAATCTGGGATTCTGGAAGAGTAGCCAGGGCTTTTAGTTATGGAGCCATCTCTTCACCCTCCTTCACTTTTTAACAATGGAAACCTGGAAGAGAACTTTTCATCTGAGTACAGAGTTCTCCATCAAAACTTTTAGCATTTCAGTTTTTCTTTATACGTCTGTAGTGTGTCTCTGTGTGTGTGTGCACGTGCGTGCGTTCGCGCGCGTGCATGGTGTGGATGTGTGGATGTGGGATGAGGTGCATGTGTATATATGGAGACCTAAAGTTGATGCTGGACATCTTCCCCTTATATGTCTGTAGTGTGTGTGTGTGTGTGTGTGTGTGTGTGTGTGTGTGTGTGCATGTGTGTGTGCGTGCGCATGGTGTGCATGTGTGGATGTGGGATGAGGTGCATGTCTACATATGGAGACCCAAAGTTGATGTTGGACATTCCCCGACCCATCTCTACCTTATATATCGAGGCAGGGTCTCTCAATAAACCCGGAGCTTGCCATTTGGGCTTATCTAGCCAGCTTTTTGGGGGAGATCCCGTCTCTACTTCCTGAGTGATGAGGTTGCAGGTGGGCTGCCACACCCATGGGCTTTTATGTGCTTTCTGGGGATTCCTATCTGACCCTCAGTCTCCACGACATGTACTTTCCCACCAAGCCATTTCTCCAGCCCCAGATCTTCAGCCTCATCTCTTCCGGACAAGATTTACTCTATGTGATGATACTTTTATCAGTACTGTTCTACTTTGTTTCTTGTGTATGGGTGCTTCACATGCATGCATGTCTGCATCACTTGTGGCTCTGGTGCCTGCAGAAGCCAGAAGAGGAAGTCAGATATCCTGAAACTGGAGTACTGGGAATCGAACCTGGGTCCTCTGGAAGAGCAGCCAGTGTTCTTACCGATGAGCCATCTCTCCAGCTCCCTTTATCTAAAATGTTAAATGGTTCCTTTGAACCACATAATAATTGGTGCTGTGAAATCAGCCTGGCTCTGTTGCCCTCTGCTTTGTATTTCATAATAACTCATTGCTCCTACTTTTTCCTGGGCCCCTTCTGCTTATCTTTCTCCTCTTAAAATAGCGTGAAAATAACTTTTGCTTTGAAAGCTCATCAAAGTAAGGGACAACGTCTTTTAATTGAGGAGGTAAACTCAACTAATGTTGATCACTATACATTTTAGATTTGACTTTTCTGCCACCTGGTTTTGTATTTTCTGTCCTTACATTTGAGTCCCTGCTTTTGTGTTGTTTGGAAAGTACATGTCTGGGCCGAAGAGATGGCTCACCTGCCGGCCTTCCAGAGGTCCTGAGTTCAATTCCCAGCAACCACATGGTGGCTCACAGCCATCTATGATGGAATCTGGCGCCCTCTTCTGGCTTTGCAGGAAAGCGCATGCCATTTAACCTGTTCCTGCCTTAGCTTCATTTTGTGTGGAAGGGAGATGTCACAGACCCCAGACCTCATACCGGCGAGGTCCCAATTTAGGGGGTGGGAGAGGACTCATAGCTGATGTTATTCTTATCCTTATTGTACAGTTTTAAGGTCCTACTTGTGGGAGTCAGAGAGGTGGCCCAGTACTTAAGAGCTGCTCTTCCAGAGGACCAGCTCTGATTCCCAGCACCCAAGAGGCGGCTCACAGTTGTGACTCTGGTTCCAGTGGATCTGATGCCCTCTTCTGGCCTCCATGGCCACTGCAGACACACATAGAGGCAAAACATCTACACATAAAATAAAAATAAATAAATTAAAAAAAATAATCTGGTAACCTTAAGGTTTAAATTAGGATTTCAACCATATTTTTCTAGTTGCTGAGTTCGAATGTTAGGGATTAAAAGTCTCTGCGTCAGATGATGGATTCAACATGCTTTACTAAGCTCTTCAAGCCCCCGCCCCTTTAAACTTCTAACCATTACGATCCTCTAATGTCGAATTACTGTTTCTACTTCATGCACCTACTCCGTGGAATCTATTTTTCCTTTGACTTTAACATGTGGTTTGGCAACCCTGAACAAATGTCTTTATTTCCTTTTTGCAGTAGCTCTGTCTATGTCTCCGGCTTCCACATCAGCCTATGATTAAGATCTTAATTGTTTGCCTTTTGTTGTTTCCTTCCAATTACAGGGTGGGTCACAAACTGCAAACTCTGTCAAGATGTCCTGGTGACTCTTTATTCTTAGCGTATCTGAGGAAAACATAGCTGTGTTGGTCATGTGACTCTAGGGTGGCTAACTGTATGATTTAATACAATTCCAGAAAAAGTAATGGATATGTCTAGGAGTGGTTCCCATTGCCCTGATGATTTGGAAGAAAATGATGGTTTTTATTTGCCCCATCTGAGTCTACCAACTCCACGAAGAGCTGTTACCCATGATGACTCTGGAAACATTTTCTTCCTATATGTCTTTGGTGATAGTTTTGTCCAAGCCTGGATCTGACAGCCTCCATCTCTGTGATAATCATCCTTTCACTCATCTATTTTAGATTCTGAAACAACATTTTAGTTAATATTTGCTTGTTGTGGAGGAAGGACAGGTGTCACAGGCCATGGAGGTCACACCTGCAGGAACTGGTTCTCATCCCACCACATCAATTCTGGAGCCATAACTCGGGTCATCAGGCTCAGCAGTGAGGGTCCTTATCCACCCAGCCCTCTCACTGGCCCTGAGAAAGCCTTATTATGTATACAGTGCTCTGTACCCATGAGTGCCCACAGGCCAGATCCCAATAGGGATGGCTGTGAACCACCATGTGGGTGCTGGGAATTGAACTCAGGACCTCTGGAAGAGCAGCCAGTGCTCTTAACCTCTGGGCCATCTCTCCAGCGCCCCTCCCCCCGAGAAGGCTTTTAAGTTGGCCCTCTATATTCTACTTTTTAAAAAAGTCAGCATCACAAGTGTGGACTTTCCTTTTCAGAAAAGCAATTTTGATTTTCAGGAACTCGGAGCACATGAACCAGATGTGTCTCTATCCCTTTTCAGCTTCCTCACAGAGACTGCTATCTTCTTGTACAGCAAGGCATATCTAACCTCCTAACACTGCCTTTGGGGTTTCCCATCACTAACATTCTTTTGCATCTTCCTTGATGCTTCAGAGGTCCCCCAGGGGACCCAGCTGGGGAGCAGACCACCTTGACTGGTTCTGCCTTATAGAGAATCAACTTCTCATTTCTCCCGCTAGAGGCAGGACTAAGAGAGAGGGTCACCAGTGTCATGCCTTCTAATCCATCATATGATTTCCCCAACCAGCCATTTATAAGCATTTAAAGTCTCAGACTTCCAACAGTAAAAATTGTTTCACGTATACCACCCTCCTTTATGTGTGCATGTAAGTGCATATAAATTATAAGTTGAACACTTGTATATTAAATAGAAGCTTAAATTATCCTAGATAAAATAGTTATGGCCGGAAGCCCTTACCATTTTCTCCACAGTGCCCCACGGGATTTTTGCACCAAGTCTATACTGGAGTCTGTACCTCACTGAAGGGATCCTCACAACCACAGTCCCAAGTCCTATTCTTTCAAGCTCTTTTCAGCTCAACTCAGCTCAGCTCAGGCTTTCTCAACTCCCACGTAATGTGCTTCATCCTATAGACAAGCCCCAGACCACTCTCTTCAAGTCAAAGCCATTGCCACAGCCCTCTGCTTCCTTCTGCTCCTGCCTCAGAGCTTCACCAGTCACTAACAGAGAACGAGAATATAGGTTGGTTCCTTCCCTTCCTCCTCCTCCACTCACAGTTCTGAGGATCATTGCTGCAACCCCAACCCCAGAATGGCCTGGTTCTCTCTGCTTCCACAGGCCAGATCTCTAGAATCAAACACTTCATTAAAATATCTGTATGAAAAAAATTAAAATTCGCACAGTCAAAATCAATACCTGCTGACATGCCAGAGACCCTGAGACAGACAGTTTGTTTACAGACTATGGAGCCTCAGAGCAGAAGGGTCCAAAGGGGTCCAAGCCATTCAAGAGGATGTGGAGGGTTTACTTATGAAGCAAGACAAAGCCCATGTTTATCAGTGCTGTGGAGGCCTTTCTGTTTCTTTTAGGAGAGAAACACACACATGTGGGCTGGCAGAGGATTGCTCAGGGTTCCCCGGCCTGATGCATTGGGACTTGGGGCCTCCACCGCTCCCTTTCACTGCTGCCTGGCATTTGACAGTGTTTAATGAGGAGGTTCCTAGGGTGGCCCTGGGAGGCCTGTGGGAGGTGGGCATGCAGCCAAGAGTATCCTGCAGAATGCTGAGCACTGCAACTGCCAGGCCTCAGAAGCAGTGATGTAATGCATCTCTGGGGTCCTGGAAAAACAAGCCGATGTTGCCACTGCCCTCCTGGCAACCAGGTGTTGCTCTCCCAACACAGGACTCCTCTGCACCATTATTAACTCCTGTCTGTCCTTGGCAAGAGATGTAAAAACATTTATTGTCCCATAAAAGCCAAACCCAGATAGGAGAAATGACTTCTAAAATGCATCTTGCTGAAGAAGGATTTCCATAGCAACTTCAGAAGTGTGTGCATACAACTAGAGACAAGCCCAGCTGATGGAAGCCACCTGGACCATATGCAAACCCTGAGTCAGGCAGCCCTGCCCCTGTGGCAGCTGGCACAATCCCAGGTGAGGGCAATGAGTGTCCCAGTCAACACAGGGTGAAGCAGGTGCACCCTAATATCCATTGCACACACACGTGCACACCCACACATGTACACAGAAGCATGCCCGCACATACACAGTTGCACAGACATGCATGCACACCCGTGGGGACTACATTGAACAGAAAGTCAGCCCTGGAAGCAGCATGGCAGAGTGATGGAGGACACTGGCATCAGAGAAGACCAAACAGAAAGCCTGGTATTATTTTTGTGTCACCACAGTGGCCCTCAGACATCAGACTGGGGACATGACTAGGACAGTCTGGAGCACAATTTCCTGTCCCTGCAGGATCTAGCCTCAGTTGACAAGATAAATTCGAAGTTTAGGGCATAAATCAGGCTTGCCTTCTGGCCGCTCACTTAGGAGCCCTGTGACCTCAACCCAGCAGCGAGCTCCAATGTGAGGACAGTCAGGGTTCCTCCTGTCTGTTGTTGGGTTAGACTGGGATAGCATGGAGCATGAGCTAGAGAGCCAGCAGAGTGAGATGCACTGTCTCTGGGCTTGGCACTACATGCCCAGCCTATCCTGAAGTCTGTGATCACAGGGCCTCTCCCTAGAGGCCAGGCTATGGGAGGGTCTGGCTGGCTTTGTCTCCTGATTCTCATCTGGGGCTCTTGAGCTGTATTTGCAGAGAAAGCAGCTAGGGATTCTGTAGCAGCACAGGCTAGCCCAGCTTGACAAGGGCTAATCTTTTTTAACCTGGGCTAACCCAGCTTTTTGTGTCTTGATGCAAGCTAACCTTGTCTAACCAGATTAACCTAGCCTGGACCTGGAAGCTTTGGAAGGTATAAAATATCAGCTTATGATACAAAGACTTCTGAACACGAGGCTTGCCTCAGTATGGTTATTCTCCAGAAACAAATAAATAAGATGCCATAGTCATGACAGTTTCAATAAACAATGCAACTCACTTGTAGGTACCTGGTTGTATGTTCAGACTGTCTGTTCATCTGAAATACATGCCAGACAGGGGGGATAAACATGGAAAACCTCAGGTGCCCCAAAGAGCTATAAAAATTCAATTACCACTGTTGGAAATCTTGGCTTCTGATGATTAGAAAGGAAAACAGGATGAGTATCAGCAGGCATTTGGTCTATTCTGGTTATAAAAAAGGCAACCCCAAAGTTCCTGAGTTACCTGGGGATTATACAATGTATATTATTAACTGACTGCCATTGCAAGCAAGATACAGTTTGCAAGGGTCGCTTTGCTAGACACAAACAATAAATCCTAGAAAGCAGGTATTATTATCCTTCCCATTAGGGAAGCCCAGGGAGATGGAGTGACTGGTACTCCTCAGCAGTGAGTCCCACAGGGCAGCCAGCATGGTAGCTGGCTGTCCCCGCATCCTGTCATCCCATCATGAGAAAGCACAAGGAGGGGGTGTGGAAACAAGTTCACAAGTTCAAGGCCAGCCTGGACCACCCTGTTTCAAATAAACAACCAAACAGTCCCATGAGGAGTTTGGGGTTGGAAGCAGATGGAGCAGCGCTTCCTCTGTTGCAGGTACATATTTGCCAGAAAAGGTTCTGGAGGAACTATTTAGTATGGATCCCTGCTAAGCTCAGCTGCTGAGCTATAGTACAGTCCTAGATAGCCAGGCAATGTGGCTTTGGGCCTTCTGTCAGAGTCCCTCACTACTGACAGCCACCGCTTGGTTCTTGGAGGCTGCCTCTCTCATTCTAAGGACCATGTTCTCGGCAGCACAATTCCTGTCTGAAATCTGAAAGCCATACCTATAGACTGAACACCCCAAAGCCAGTGAGAAATTTAGTTCATGGCTGCTGTGCGAGCCCCATTCAAGCCAACCCTCCGCTAGAATTCTCTGTCTTGTCTTCTGTCTGCTCCGATGAGGGTACACAGAAGATCTGACACTCAAACGCTAAGGACTGGTACAGTAAGGACAGCTCCCGGGATCTGTGGAAGCAGCATGGATTTTCTCTGTGCCTTCCCACACAGAGAAGCTCTCTGCCCCTGGATCATGGTTTTATCCATTTCAGGGACCCCCAGGAGCATGGCTTTATTCCACTTCAAGTGACTCTCGCTTTAAAAAGAGGGAATTACAGCTTCTAGGGCCAGACTCCAGAGTCCTTGCCCTACGTGTGAGATATGATTAACATGAGATACAGCATCAGCTTGAAAAAGAACAGGGCCTGAGGAGTGGGGGAGGGAGGAAGTAAGGGTGGCTGTTATGAGAACTGGCTGGTCATTGCAGAGCCCAAAGTCCCAGGGAGGCCCAGCTCCTTCGTTCCTATCATTGGTTCTCTGAATCACCAGCCCCCTAAAATCTTTCCCGAATCTATCTAACCAGCATCATGAGTCTCCAACTTTAAAATACCTATGAATCATGGTGAGAAGCTTCTAGAATGTCAGTGCTGAGTCAATAATCCTGGGATTAAGGTCCTATATTCTAACAAGACCCCCAGTGATGCTGATAGTGTCAATCCATGAACTAAATCTTGAGCAGGGACATAGTAGTGATATGTGATTTAAAAAAAAAAAGATTTGTAGATAAAATAATTATGTGAGGAAATTTAGACTAAGCAAAAATGAATAGGCTTTATTACTACAGGACTTATCTATCAGAGTTTTTAAAATCAGCAAGCATCATCAATCTCAGAGAGGAGACCATACAAAAACATGTAAATTGGTAAGAACTGAGTAGGGGTTACGATGTAACCAGAAGGCTTTGACACACTGCTCCCAAAGAAGACGCAAAAAGTTAGTTCTGTGTATTTCCCCAGCTTACCTGGGCTCCAGTGTTGCAGCATCCTAAGCCAGCTCTGCCTTCTTCTCATTCCCATTTTGTCCTCTGAGGTATCTGAGAACATTCCTGCCTCCTCCATCAGATCTTAGACCTGGGCCTCCCTGCTCCTCCTCCCTTCCCCAATCATGTTCAGAGGCTCCCTGGAATACCTTTCGCAGACTCGCACGGTCCAGGCAGCGATGATCCACAGAGAGATGCTGAACACCAGCAGCACCGTGCCAGGGCAGATGGTCATGAGCGTCTTCATGACGAATCTGGTATTGAAGTTGATCTTGTTGAGGGCCCCAATGCTTCGGGATGAGGCATCCGTGAATAGCTTGCTGTGTAACAGCATAACTCGGGCAATCAGGTACAGGCGCAAGAACATGGGGATGGACAGGATGATGTCCACATCAGCCTCTGCCCGGGAAGGGGTGTAGGAGAAGGCCAGGCGTGCGGTCCAGAAGAACTTGTACTCTCCAGGAATGGGGTGGATGGCACACACCAGCATCTCCAGGCTGATGTAGAGAATGCGCTCGTAGGTCATGGCTATCCGCCAGTCATCTGCACCGTTGTCGATTACAAAGAGCTGGAGGAGCAGAGAGCACATTAGTGTGGCCAGGACAGGTGAGCAGGAATCTCACAGAAGCTAATCGGGTTCCATTAGCCTGAGCACCTCAGGGGCAGGCTGGGACTCTACCTGTGGTGAGAACCCCAGTGCAGACTCAAGACCTGCTTGGGTCAACTGGACATCTTGGCTAAGATGCTCACTCTTTACACCTTGCACTCTACCTTTGGAAGTTGCTTCCTAGGATACTGTCTGTCTGTCTGTCTGTCTGTCTGTCTGTCTGTCTGAGAGCCTCAAACTCATGGAAATTCTTCTGTTTCAACCTTTCCAGCACTGGGATTACAAAATTAAGTCATCAGGATAAGTCATTGAGATTTATAATCAGAAAGAAGACATTTGGTCTTTAACTTGGCTGAAGCATGCAGCTACTAAAACCCGAGAAGAGGGCTGGGGTGCAGCAGAGCATGCATACAACATGGAGTTTGATCCCCAGCAACACACACACACACACACACACACACACACACACACACACACACACACACACCATACATACATACCCCATACCACACTCCCACAATGAGTTTCAAAAATAATAAGTCTTTGCGGTGTCATGTTTTTGTAGTTCTGGCTGTCCTGACATTTGTTATGTGGATTAGGCTGGCCTTGAACTCACAGAGATCTACTTGCTTCTGCCTCCTAAATGCTGAGGTTAAAGGTGTTCACACTTGGCTAGAGTTTAAACCTAGGGCTTTACACAAGCCAGGCCAGTGTTTTACCATGGAGCCTCAGTGCCAGCATAGTCAAAATCTGAATGTCTGTCACAACTGCGTAGGAAACACTGGCCAGCCCCAGGATGGGAGCTAGGAAGGGAATGGATATCAGTCTCTTCCTTCTCAAGGTGGCATCAGTGGCAAAAGACTTTGCCCAATGTGCCACACAGCCTCTACAGAAACCAGGGACAAGATCTGAAGACTTGTGGGTAGCTGAGCACATGGAGGGGCCTGGAAAGTAGCACACCCACTGAAGCCCCAAGAGCTCCATGCCTGCCCTGGGAGTCCATTCTAGCATGTTGCCAACTCTGAAGCATCCTGAAGAACTGTGCAAATGCTTCCCTGAGCTACACGCCTGGCTTCTGCAGATGAATCAAATCCAAAGCCAGGTCACAGGAGCCCTGACTGGTCAGTCAGCCCCATGTGGGCTTTGGAAGTGGGGCCAGTAGCCAGTGGCATCTAGTGCTAACTTCAAGTAGAGTGTTAGAGCTGAGTTTAAACTCCAGAACACTCCTTTGGTGTTCATGTTTGGTGTGTGGACAAAACTCCCAGAAATCCAAAGAGCAGCATGCTTTGCTGAAGGAAAGCAATGAGACATGGGTTGGATCAGTCTCTTTCTGCTATATGCTGCCAAATTCCCTTCCAGCATGAAGGATCCAGTCCCTGGTGTGTCATTTTGTGCTAAGGGGGATTAAGAGTGCTTTTGTGCTTAAAAAGGAAACAAAAACAAAAGCCCACATCTCTGAGTCTCAGCGTGGTGTGATGGAGAGAGGTGTCTCCTGTATCATTGAGCTCACTGTGGCCAGGTTCCTGACCCAACCCAAGTGTCTGCTGTCCACACTTGAGCAAATGCATGGCACATTCATTGCATGGCTCCTGAGCTTGTGCTAACCAGTTCAACAGCCCTGGGTGAGTTACTGAACCTCACTGCCCCTCCATTTTTGTCTGGGGACATGGCATTTGCTGTAAGAAAGTCAGCGAGGCTACAATGGCGCATTGCCTATATCATGCACAATAGTATACCCAATATGCAGTGAACTCTACCTAACACCTATAGCCCTATTAGCTATTATGAATAAAGCAGTTAACTGTTAGAAATTGCTAACATTAGCTATGACTGTTATTTATTTATTTATTTATTTTAGCCTTATAGAGGCTAGCATCTTGATTTTTCCAGACAATGAGGACTGGGCTTTGCTATGTCTCCATTCCTTTCCAATATCAACCTTCTTCAAAACTTTGAATCCTGGGACCAGGTCATGAGAACCTACTCTATCAGGCATTCTCTAGATACCTACTATCTACCTTGCCCATACTCAGCTGAGGTTATGTGGGGAAGGCCCAGCCTTTGTCCCCAAGGGAGCCCCACTACATAGTCTCGCTGTGTTTGATGACTTCAGGAACTACACTTCTGCCTTTCAGCAAGCTAATCTTCTCCTCTGAACATAGGAGACTTGAGGTCCCAAACAACCGAGGCCAAGACAATGGAGGTGCCCATCATGCCCCTGTACTTCCCTGGCTGCCATCTGCTGCCATGTACCCCCATGCATCCTATCCAGAGCCCTGGGGAGCTGCTGCTTTATAGCATGGCCTTTAATCAAGAGCCAGCGTGGAAGTCCTTTGGCCTGACTCAGCTGTTGTTGTGGGGCAGAGAGCTTTGGAGGGCAGGTGTATCCCAATTGCACATTCTGAAAAGAGAATGACCCCTGAATGCTGCCTTGGATGGCCGGTTCTGAAAGGTCAGTATCAGTTAGACTGGGAGGGGAAGAAACTAATGCTATGCAGAAACTGGGAAAGATGAGTTTAACCTAAAACCCAGATCCACAAAGGAGAAAAGACACTTAGCGACATGTTGAGGGCTGGCCAAGGGGTAGATGAACTAAGCCTCTTCCCGCCCCCCATTTTTGCCTGCAGCAGACTGCCTCTACCTCCTCCAAGGTCTGGGCCCCACCCACAGGCCTCCACCCTTCTCCACTGCCTTTCCACGAGTCCCTTCATCCAAGAAAGGATAAAAAACTCATGCTGCCTGGGTCTGAGGCCTCCAAGAATAAACCCTGAGAGTGAAATAGTCTCTTGCACACCAGATACAAATAGAAGGTAAAAAGGTGAGTCACATGATGTAGACAATGGATGTGTGTGTGTGTGTGTGTGGGGGGGTGCTTCTTGCTTTTAGTGTCTGCCTGCGACATTTGTGTGCTATGGGATCAAGTTCCAGACATCCTAGCGGGCCACGGAGGGGGGCCAGCTTCCAATGTCACTGAGCCTCAGCTTCCCCCTCTTCTGGTCCTGTGACCATACAATGAATGTGTAACTCATAGCCCATGTTCAGTCAACATGTTAAAGGCCTGCTCTCTGTTGGGAGGGAGTGTAACAAAACAGCCAAGCAAGGCCCCATGATGACGTTAGGCAGGGGGAAGTAGAGGTCACCATGAGAATGCCTGGCTGAGGGGCCTGTCATCAGGAGTCATATGGGAACAGGAAAGAAGCCAGCACAGCACCAGGAGAACCTCCCTTCTCTCAGTGCATTGCAGCCTAGGTTTTCCCAGACCCAGATCCATCTATTAGAAAGACAGATCTATGGCCATTCCAAGGCGTCTGTCTGCTTCTAACTGCAGTCCGGCAGCTCAAGTCATGGCAACATGACTATCTGGCCAAACTCTTTAAATACAAAATTAAAGCCTTACCATCCAGTAATAAAGAAGCAATTCGGTTGCTATAGTAACTGGGCTCACGCAGTAGAAACTGAAGCAATGAGTAACTAGATTCCTTTGATTGCTTGGTGGAGACTGAGATGGTTCACCATCTAAACTGAAGAATGGGGTCTCCACTGAGCTACACAGCTCAACAGGAAAGAGCTGGACTGGGGCAGTGTCCCCTCCAGCTCTCAGGTGCCCTAGGTACTTCAGTTTCCTGATGCAAGGAAGACAGGACAGGTCTGGGTAGTCAAAGTCAGAGCTGGTAAGCCGGAAGGAAGCTCCACAACCAGGCATTAGACTCTAAGTCTGTTTGACTGTCTCCATTATGGGACAATTCACCTGTTCCTCTGCACTCTGCTGACTATTCTCTAAGTAGGTGGATCACAGAGCTGGCTGCTCAGGCATTTTCAAGCAGTGTGCACTTGGGGGAGGTTGTTTGGAGTAGAGGAAAAGAATTATTTCAGGCTACAGATTGAGAGCACCTGCTAGACAGGCACCATGGCAGGGCCTGGTGGCTCTGCAGAGCCAGGCATCTCCCAGCACATCCACGGCTCTCCCACACAGGGCAGCCTATGCCTTGTACTTTCTACCCTCCGGACTGCAGCTCTGCCGTGTGACCTCACTTCCTACAGATGCACCCTGCAGCTTCTTATCTTTCTGCTCACTCCCTGCCAATCACAAGTTTCAGCTATTTATTGGTCTTCACCTCATTGTCATCTGTCTTGTCCCTTAGACCAGGGGCTGTCACTGTGGCTGTGCATCAGAGACACTTGGAGGCCTGTTCAAGCTCCTTTTGCCTTTCACAACAGGAGCACAGTGGAAGAAAGGAGAAAGGGGAAAAAAAGCATCTCCACGCCAAGGTCCATCCTCAGACCAAGACTGGTCTGTGGAAGAGAAGCTGGAGTCTTTGTGGGAGTGGGTGGGACTGACTTTGGATTGTTACTACTTTTGTTTCTGATATAGGGTCTGTTATGTAGTCCAGGCTGCCCTTGAACTTTCTCTTCCTGCCTCAGCTTACCTGGTGCTGGACTTATTCTCCACAGGTGATACTAAAGTGTCACCAGGGTTGGGACCCAGTGAGTAAGCTGAAACTCCCTTGGTCCCTACCCATGCCTAACCTCAGTCTTAGCATATAGTAGATGTTTATTAAATGCTGCCACTTATGTGACGTTGGGCAACTAATCTTCCCTCTCTTGGGCTGTTTCTTCCTCTGAGGATGAAGAATTTCATGATGGTCCCCATTGTGCATTATTTCAAGTTTCTGTATGTGATGGTTTGAAAGAAAATGGCCCCCCAAAGGGAATAGCACTCCTAGTGGGTGTGGCCTTGTTGGAATGGGTGTGGTCTTGTTGGAGGAAGTGAGTTGCTGTGGAGGTGGGCTTTGAAGTTTCATATATGCTCAAGCCACGCCCAATTAAACTGACCATTTCCTGTTCCCTGCAAGACTCTCAGTTACTTCTCCAGCACCTTGTCTGCCTGTATGGCCCCATGTCCCACAATGATGATAATGGACTGAACCTCTGAAACTGAGCTGCCACCTCAGTTAAATGCTTTCCTTTCTAAGAGCTGACATGGCCATGGTGTCTCTTGATAGCAATAGAAACCCTGACCAAGACACTGTCACTGAGATAAAGCACCAGGGCCAGAAACAACCTGGAGAGAACAGGGCTTATTTGGCTTACAGGTCACAGTCTATCACCAGGGAAAGCCATGAAGGAATGCTGCTCACCAGCTTGCTCTCCATGACTCACTCATTCTGCGTTCTTATACAAGGCAGAACCACCTGCCGAGCGGTGGCACTGCCCACCATGCCATGTCAATTATCAATCAAGGAATGTCCTACAGACTTGACTACAGGCTGTGTAATGAATTTTCTTAACTGAGGTGCCCTTAGCTAGCTTATGTCAAGTTGAGGCAAACTAACCAGCATATGCATCCTGCTCTGAGGATCCAGGATCCTAAGGCACTTTCCTGCCGGCACCTCCTACCCGCCATGTGTTCTTGGTGCTGTGAGTTCCTCAGAGCAGGGCCCATACTGATTTGCTTACTTCCAGTGCCTGGGATGGTGCCAACACATTGTGGCATGAAGTCAATTTTTGGTGAATGAGTAAGTACTGATGACTGCTTTATGGAGGAATCCAGTATGGGAACTCCTGCAGAAAATTCATTCCTAGGCCTATGACTAACGGAGGGCCTGATGATACATTTCATGCCATGGAGGATGCTGCTCCATTCCCAGATGATAATCCCATCTTCAAGAAACTGCCTGTGGTGGTTTGAAAGAAAATGGCCCACTTAGGTTCAGAGGGAGTGACGCTATTAGGAGGTGTGGCCTTGTTGGAGGAAGTAGTTTCAATCTCTTCCTGCTGTCTTCGGATTTCAGCTCCCTCTACAGTACTACATCTGCCTACATGCTGCCATGATTCCCACCATGATGACAATGGACTAAACCTCTGAACTGTAAGACAGCCCTAATTAAATGATTTCCTTTGTAAGAGTTGCCACAGTCATGGTGTCTCTTCACAGCAACAGGAACCCCAACTAAGACACTGCCCCAGGTGATCTCCAACATCAGAAAGTTCTAGAACTAACTAACATGGAACCAGCCTCTCTTATTAATTTTAAAATGATGTCTATTATAATGTTTACTACCTTTTTGTTTGTTTATGGGTGTGCTCATGTGCATGCATAGCGATCAGGGAACTCATTCTCCCATTCCACCATGTGAGTTTTAAGGATTGAATGCAGGTTATCAGACTCGGAAGCAAGCACCTTTTCCTGTTGAACTATCTTGCTGGCCCTAGACTCAGGATCTTGAGTGGTGCTGGATCAGTGGGATCTGGGGAAATGTGCAACTGTTTCCACAAAAGACAAGTATCCCCCATAACTTGATCTCAATGATCCAGCTTGACTGTGCCTCTGGTAGTTTTTGAAAAGGCCCTGGAGGGATGTTGACAGGAGGTGAACTAGGCAGGGCCACAGGCAGTCCTGGAAGGGTGAGCTGTAAGGCAAGGCAGTCTTCTCCTGACCCAGCCTGTGCTTGCCACTGCCCACTTGTTCCCTGGGTAGGATAAGAAATCCCGTCTCTTAATGGCTGAATCTTGCTGCCTCATTGAAACAGAGATTCTTCTCCTAAAAGAAAGGGCTAGCCTGCAGAGGTGCCATGTAGCACCATGCAGACTTCTCAACACCGCACTTTCCTTGGATGGTGGAGGTTACTCCAGGCTAGGCTCCTCTACTGTATCTCTAACTCTGAGAACAGGAGCTGCTGGAATCCCAAGAGCTTCTGGAGGGATGTTGACACAGCAGAGTGATTCCTAATGTGCACTAATTAGAGAAAAGCCAGAAGTAATTCCATTCAACTCGATTCAGTGAAGCAACCAGCAAGAATCGAGTAGATTAGGATATTGTAGGGACACAAACATGAGTCAAACACGTGTCCCAGGAGCCAGTTTGCAGTCTTAAGTGGCTCTAGCCTCAGAGAGGTGGATGAGGACCCTCCCAGGAAGATTCCTGGGCAAGGCAGGACTTCAGCACCACTTGGAGACAAATACTGCATGTGGCTTACTCACCTGTCCATCCCACAAGAGGCATAGTCTGTGTATTAGCTTCTGGAGTTTGAACTTGACTATGTGCCTTTCTTTGGGCAATGGAATATTATAAAAGGCAATGCATCTGAGATTTAAAAGATAGGTTCTGTGGGGGCTCGCTACAGACATATGGCCTCATTTTTTTCTGTCAGCTTTGCCAGACACTACAGTGAGGCCTTCCTAGACCAGCTGCATGATAGAACCTGTATAGAACCACCATGCTGAGGCTGAGCCAGCCCCAGTCATAGGGACTGTCTTAGGTTACTGTCTCTCAGGAGCTCAATAGCACCAACATGCACCAAGACTGGCACACACTTGGGGACTAGGAGAAGCTGGGTGAGTGGCCTTTTATGTCCAACACTTCCCCTGTCAGTTCTACCGCCACAAGCTCTAGAAAGAACCCTCAACACCTATTCACAGCCGCCTGCCCCACAGCTATAGGGCTGGCCATTCCAGAGGAGGTGAGTCATAGCCCACAGCCATTCCACTTTCCACCATCCTATGGACACCTCATTTCAGATACCAAGAAATAAGTCAAAGTGTTAAAAAAGTTATTTTCCAAATGGTCTAGTTATTTTTCAAAGTGCTTTCTGGAAGTGCTTAAGAAATTTCACTGGAGAATCAGATGAAATAACACAGGCAAAATAGGATTTATCGAATATGGGAACAGCGAGGCTCCTTAGCAGATCTAGGGAGTTATGTGATTAGCTGGCAAGGGCAAAGAGGTCAGTGTGGCTGTTCTAACTCTGAGTGGCCACTGATGGCACCAAAAAAAAGGATCTTAGAAGTCTCAAGATGTGCCAGGCCATGGTACCTAGTCTTCACAGGCCTGAGCTCAGAGGAGTCCTCGGCCCCTCCAGCTTACTGAGGTGGGGCTTCCTTCCTCCTCAGACTGTCTCACAGAGAAGCTGTGTCATCACTAGCTTGTGACAGCCAGCTCTGAAGGGCCATCTGGTCACCTCAGAACAGGTCAGTTCAACCAGACACTTTGGAGCCTCCCATGGGACAGCTGCAGGGCGGACAGCGGCCGCCCTGGCAGGAAGGCAAGGGGTGACTTTAACTGCCCTGTTTGTCTCATTAGATCACCGGTCCCTTCCTCTAGTTTGAAAGACTTACAGCAAAATCATCTCATAAAATGTCCTCAGCCGTCACGGGAGGCACTGTGCAGACAGATTGCAACCAACCTGAAAGTGTTTATTCCTACTCAACTATAAAGTTTTCTAAATTAAAGTGAGAAAATGAGGTACGGGAGAAAGCTTTTGTGTTCTCGGCTGTTCCCTCTGTGGGAGAAAACTTCAAAGAAATTTTCCATCATTAAAAGAAAAATGCAGAAGAAGGGGCTGGAGAGATGGCTCAGTGGTTAGGAACACTGGCTGCTCTTCCAGAGGACCTGGGTTCACTTTCCAGCACCCACATGGCAGCTCACAACTATCTGTAACTCCAGTTCCAGGGGTCCAACTCACTTACACAACATACATGCAGGCAAAAATACCAATGCACATATAATTAAAAAAAAGTTCTTTTTTAATGAGGAAAACATTTTGAATTTTAAAAAAATCCAAGTTTTTTATTTTTCTTTCTTTTTTGGGGGGGGTGGGGGTTGTTATGTTTTTCAAAACAGGGCTTCTCTGCGTAACAGCCCTGACTATAACTTTGTAGACCAGGCTGGCCTCAAATTCATAGAGTGTTGCCTGCCTCTGCCTCCCAAATGCTAGGATTAAAGAGGTGCAACACTATTGCCCAGACCCAAATTTTCCTAAAATATGTTATTTGGTATATCTTGTGGATAAATAGACTTAAACTCCTTAGAACATATATTATGTATGTACACCATTACTATGGGGTTACCATGGAAACAACATCAAAAAGTCCTGTGATCCCTAATTGGGTTTCCCTGAGGACAAGAGCTGACTGTCGGTGAAGAAATGAACTTCAGGTCTACAGGAACAGTGAACATAAAATTTCCAGTAAGCAAATGCTACATGGAACTAGATAAAGAAAAAGAAAAAAAATGAAATTTAAAAAGTAAAAATTACCAAGGGTTGGAAAGATGGCTTAGCTGCTCTTCTAAAAGACCTGGGTTCAATTCTCAGCACCATGTGGCAGATCACACCTGCCTGTAACTCTAGTTCCAGGGGATCCAACACCCTCACACAGACATACCTGAAGCCAAACACCAATGCACATAAAATAAAAATAAATCATTAAAATTTTATGAGCAGAGGTGGCACATGTCTTTAATCCCAGTACTTGGGAAGCTGAGGCAGGCAGACTTCTGTGAGTTCAAGGCCAGCCAGCGTGAGTTCCAGGACAGCCAAGGCTACAACAGGAAAACATTATCTTAAAAATAATAACAAACAAACAAAAATTTTAAAGTGTCTCATAGGTGTTACCTGGTTGGTGGGCCTTGCTGGAAAAGGCTACCGTTGTAGCATCAGGGAGACTGGAGTGTTGGGAGCACTGTGTATCTTGAGAAGAAATGTTCCCCACCTGAAACTAACATCCCACAGCTAGTGGCACTGGCTGTGTATAATGCCCCATAGTGTCTTTTGTCCCAGCCAGACTAAAATCCTCCTGAAAGACCCTGGCAGACCTTACCACTAGTCTATTATCACACTTGAACCCTTGAGAGACTTTCAAGCCTGAAGTCCATGTGGCACTAACAGACCATCAGTTCTTTTAGCCACCCACAGTCCTTGGAGAATGAAGGCCAAGCATTGGCAAATGAGAAAGTGTGTGTTCTTCACTCACTCTGCAAAAATCTCTCTATCTGAGGACAGAGCATTGACAAGTCTCTCTCCATCCCTGGTCCTCAGATTCCTCATCTGGAACACAAGGGCTGAATACAATTTGCAGCTTTCTATTTCCTACTAATGACTTAAAAAGAAATAAAGTCCAATGTGAGAGAGAAACTGAGCTTTCTAAGTTAAGGGTGGAGAGCATAACTCAGTGCCAACTCACTCCCTCTCCACCTACATGGATGTGACCTCTGGGCCCCACCAGCTTAGCAGGAAAACTATTGCTGTCCTCCAGTTGCGGTGACTGATAAGGTATACTGCTGAAAACAAGGGCCATGGGGGCTAGTTCAAAGCTCCTGGATTTGAGGCTGAAGAGATGGTGACTAAGGGTACTGGGTGCTCTTCTAAGGGACCGGGGTTTCATCCTCAGCACCAACACGGTGGCTCACAACCTTCTATAGCTCCAATTCCAGGGGATCTGATGCCCTCTTCTGGGTTTCACGGGCACTACACTCACTTGGGGGCACAGATGTACATGCAGATAAACTCTCAAATATTTTAAAACATGGAGCTTCACTCTGAAGGGCTCATCGGCTCATTCATGCATCCATTGGGTTAGTTCTGCCTGTGGACTCTCATGCTAAGCTCTAGGACATAGAAAGCTAGTAGATAAGAAGCTTGGACCAGAGAGTGTGCATCGTAGAGAAACAAATGATAAACAGATGAACCACATAGTTTCATAAGCTGTGCCTGCTGCCGTGAAAATAAAACATGGAAAGAAACGAGAGAAGATTCTGAGAGCCAACAGTGATCCTACCAGGCGTCCAGGACAGCATTGCCAAAGGAGGTGACCAGTGCCTGGGTGGGGGGGTGAACTCTGCAGAAACAGGAGTTTAACACTGGAAGCTTCCAAGAAACCTCCTTCCCTAAGGCTTCTGGAGACACTGGGACTCTTGTAGGTTTGGAGTTTGTCCAGTTCTATTCGATGCAGTAAAGCCCCACAGTGATCCAGCCAGTCTTTGGTTACAGCGGTCCACACCCTCATCTCAGCGAGTACCCGATTCCATCCACCTTCCAACTGCCAAAGTAAATGTCCCAAGCCACATAAGTTTCCTTGCTGGACCCTGCCAGCTGTTCCCCAGGTTGTTCTGGGTCAAGTTCAACCTCTCAGTTGACATCTGAGCTCAGCTGACCCTCCATCCTCATCAACCACTCTGACATAGCACACTTGGTACCTCGTGCCCATCAAGGCATGCAGACAGCAAGCTGTACTGTGTGGAGTTCTATAAACTACTGTGGCACTCCACTGCTTCCTTCCCAGAGGGATCCTTCCCAATGGACTTCCCCTTCTTTCCAGGATCCCTAATCTCCACATAGGAAGAGGTGCCTTTCTCGGGGACTTCCTAGTCCCTCTGATCCCCAGGCTCACAGAGCTGACCCACTATTAGAAGCTGGGGAAGGATGGCCAGAAGTCAGCAGTGCCAGCCCCGGTTCCAGGGGGGTTAGGAAAAGAGTGGCTCCCCCTCTCCGGCAGCAACGGTACTCTCTAGGTGCCTTGGCCCTAAGCTGTGCGCTTTACAGGACCATCTCATTCAGTCCTGACCAGGGTTCCAAAAGTATTATTATTATTCTCTTTATACAGACAGGGAAGTTGAGGCTCGAGAAAATGTGGGAACTCAATAATGTCAATCAGTTAAGAAAGGGCAAGTTTAGACTCTTTCAAAGTCGACTTTCTTGTACATCCATGTTCTTCACCACCATGTCCTAGAGCAGGCTAAGGGGGGGGGGTATTGGTGACCTGCTGGTATTTACCCATCTTGGGCCAAGGGGCAGTGTGCTTCCAGTTCCTTCTGCTTTGACAGAGGTGGTGTGTAGGGGGATTATGTTGTTTCATTGTAAATAATTATCCCACCCACTGGTTGAATAAAAAGCGCTGATTGGCCAAAGGCAGACAGGAAGTATGGGCGGGGCTACCATACTAAGAAAACTCTGGGAACAGGAAGAACAGAGCAGAAATGCCACAGAGACTCCAGAGTTGCCAGACTCAGAAGATTCAGAGGACAACTATGCTGCTCTGAGAAAAGGCTGAACAGGATAAGAATCATGGCTTAGTTTAAGGGTGAAGAGTTAGCAAGTTATATGCCTAGACCTTAGGCCAATCAGCCTAAAATTAATGTAAGCATCTGTGTGTCTCTGTGGGTCTGTGGGTCTGTGGGTCTAAATCTTGAGGCCAGGCCCAAAAGTCTGGACCAGAAACCTCTTACTACAGTGGTGTCTGGCACCTGTGATGTCTAGTGTAAGCAGAATGGTTTTCCAAACAGGAAGTTTCTCAGTTTCCATTTTGGCTTGACACAGGGAAGGATCTTTGGGAAGGCTGGGGTGGGGGTGAGATAACCTTCCCAGCACCAGCCACCAGCCCAGTAATCCAACCTATTTACCCTTTGGAGAGTCTTCAAACTTGGCCTAACGGGTGTTTTCAACAGCTAAAATCAAGAGGTTTGGAATCCTTGTACGACTTTGGGAGATGAGATTAGGGCCTAGTGGGAATCCTGAGCTGACTAAAGTGCCCTTAAACTCACTGTCAAGGACCAGTGTGTGAAGGCGTCGGCTTGTCATACCAGCACTGGGAAGCTATTTCAAGGTAGACCTGAACTACAGAGCAGAACTTGTCTTGGTAAAAATAAAGAAACCTGTGGAATAATGGTCTTGTACACTGTAAAGATTTTTACTTGTATTGATTTAATAAAACACTGATTGGCCAGTAGAGGCGGGAAGAGAAGGGGCAACCAGATTAGGAGAATTCTGGGAAGAGGAAAGGCAAAGATGCAGATGGCAGCCAGATACAGAGGAAGGAAGATGGGAACGTGGCACTCAAATGAAGGTACCAATCAGGTGGCTAAACATAGATAGAAGCATGGATTAATTTATGAAAAAGAGCTAGTCAGCCATATGCCTGAACTACTGGCCCAGCATTAACTATAATATTAAGCCTCCGAGTTAATTATTTTATAGGCAGCTTTAGGACTGTGGGCGGGAGAGATTCATCTGGACCTTGGGGCTAGGTGGAACTGAGAAATTTCTGACTACAGAAACCTGGATGTGGTAGCATTTGCCTGTAATTTCAACCCTTGGGAGAATTGGGAGATCAAAGTCATCCTCAACTGGATCAGGAGTCCAAGGACAGCTTGAGCTACAGGAGACCCTGAAATCAACCAATCAATGAAAGGAGGCAGTGAGGCATCTCAGTGGGTAAAGATGCCTGCCTGATGGATGACCTACATTCAATCCCCAGACCCCACATGGCCAAGGAGAGTGCCGACTTTTGAAAGCTGTTTTTCCATTTCCACACATTCACTATGATATGTACCTGCCCCATATGCACACACATACATTTGTATGTAACTTCTTAATTAAAAATTAAATAAACAAACAAAAGAAGGACCCTCTGAAGCATTAGCCATCAGGGACCAGCTGAGCAGGCTATTCCATTCACACCACACTAAGAACTTTACTTTGTGTTTCTTTCTGATTAGCATGTAGTAAATGTCCATGAATGGGCTACACTGTGATGCTCAAATACATATGTGCTGATCAAATAGATAAACTTAGCTTTTATCTCCAGTTCTCATTTTTTAAAGATATGTTTCTGTATATGGGTATTTTGTCTGCATGTATGCACTCCAGAAGAGGGCACTGAATCCCATGGGACTATAGTTAGAGAGCTGCCATGTGGGTGCTGGGATTTGAACTCAGGGCCTCTGGAAGAGCAACCAGTTCTCTTTCTTAACTGCTGAGTCAGTTCCCCATGTCCTCTACTGTTTCTTTTTCATGGCACCCCTGTGTCTAGAGCTTCACAACAGTTTGCTGTGGGCTGCCATCACTTAGCTGTGCTGTAGGTCACTGAATGTACCTCTTCCTGTCCTCCAGGGTTTGGGGTGTATTCACTCATATATTCCTCACAATGGCTCCAGAAGAAGAACACAGTTGCATCGATAGCTCACAGCTGAGCTGGATCTCCCAAGACCTCAGAACAGGGAAGTTGGAGAAGCAGGATCCTGCTCAGAGTCCACATCCTCAGCCAATAAACACTGTTTTCAACCACAACTTTCTTTAGCTTGCTCCTGAACAGTTCCTGCCTGAATCATTTCACCAAAGGGGCTTTCTGGCCTCCTGCTTGTCAGCCCCCTCACTGACACTGAGCCCCTGCGGCCTGATTTCCATATGGTCTCAGCACCAAACACAAGCTCAGGAAACATGGGCTGCCCAGATGACTCTAAAGAGATGGTAAAGTTCTAAACTATATCAATGTGACTGAAAAGAAAAAGTACCTCCCCAGCCCACCATTTTTTTCAAATTCCTCCAAGGCAACAGAATAAAGAAATCAAACAACATTCATTAAAGAATGGCCTTTTTACCATTTTTTAGGACTCAGAAAATAACCCAAATATGCATCCTTAGGGAGCCAGTTAAATCATGGTGCTCGTGCTGTGGACCATCACGCAGCTGTTTAAAATGAAGCTGGTCTATATGTATTGACTTAGGAAAGGTTTGCAATATATTGCTAAGCAAACAGAAAATGGCTGTGCACCAGGCACAGAGTGAGTCCCTGCTTTAAAAATCAGCAACTCACAGAAAGCATCCTTTGGTGTGTATACAAGGTGGCCTGATTTTGTATGAGTGTGCACAGATATACACACAGGTGGTGCAGACTACCTCTGGCTACTCTCACAGAGTTGACACCTCATATCTTGGGAGCAGTAAGAGCAGGAATTGAGGGAACTATTGATTTTTTTCCCCCTTTAATAATTAGAACATACCTCTGCGCTAAAACAATCCAATATTGCTCCTGTAATTTTAAAAAGTTAATAAAAGCATTTTTTTTTTTTAGCAGAAGTCTCCTGGGGAAGGCCACTCATGGAGCCTACTGGAGATATTTTAAGCTTAGCCATTCTTGTAGGGAAATTGACCTTTCAAGTGCTCCCCTGCTCTGTTATTTTCTCTGTGGCACTTCCATTTCCCCACCCTCCACCCCTACTGGACAATGCTGCTCCCAGGGCTCCCCCAAGTGTTTCACTGCAAGGCAAGCTCCACAGCCCATCCCAGCCAAGGCATCCCATGCACAAGAAATAATCAACGGCGATTAATCCCAGGCCCACCTCATTACAGGTCCTGAAAGCCTCAGAGGGCTGCAGCATGGTCAGCCTGCCCAGTACCATGGAGGCTGGCTCCCTATTCCAAAGAGGGCCCTTTTCTCACCATTGAGGTCATCAGCCACTCTCCACCGCCCCTTCCCTCCTGGAGGAGGGTCTGGAGAAAGCCAGAGAGGCCACAGTCACTAAGAAGACAGTGCCCCCAATCCTCTCTGGGCCAGCTCCCATGCCAGGTTCTGTGGAGAACTGCTGAAATTAGAGAGAAAACACCTACTGAGCTTGGATCTCAGAGCTGTCTCCCAGAGATGCGCAGACACACTTGAGGTGAGGCCCAGGCATGGAAGGTGGCCAGTCTGGTTATAGAACAGAGACTAGACTAATGCTACTTCACACCCAGGGTCTGGCCACTGCTCTGAGGACTGCCCTGGACCCATATACCAGGACTCCTGATTCAACCCACATGAGGGTTCTGACCAGCCCCTCCTCACAGGGCTGGAAACCCATTGGCCACCCCATCTTATAAGCCTATCTTCAGATATCCAATATCCCAGAATTCTCTATCGGAAGGGCCAAGCCTGCTACCAGAGCCCCATGATACCTTCTCCTTGTAGCTCCCCTCATGGGGACAGGGAAGCTGGATGGAACTCAGACTTGGTGATTGAAGCATCCCTCAGACCATGTGAGGCTGGCCCAGGCCCTGAAGATGTTGGGAATGGATCTGTCACAACTGTTTCTGACTGTCTTAGAGAATCAATTACAGCAGCAGTAGGAACCATATTTCCTAGATCCTTCTGAGGTCAGGCTGATGGAGGTGATATCTTCTCTTGGCCTGTTCCATCTCTTTTGCCTTCTGAGCAGCCCCAGGCTTGCAGACCTGCTCTGAGAGCTCTAGTCTTCGGAGGAGCACCGTGCCAAATGTGTGAAGCACTTCCCAGGATTCCCTAACCTTCCTATTAGGGTTCTGAAATTTCCTGAAGAAGAGCAAGCTGGTGAGCATTGAAAAGCAGTTTCACAAACGTACTTGGCCCTGACTTTACTCTGAGGAAGCACGCGGTGTGGCAGGGAATGGGGGAGTCATCCCTTCAAGCCTCTGTGCCCCATTTTAATGAAGCCTCTAGCAGGCTTCTGAAAGTTCTCACTGCTTCAGTTCACTGGTGACCGGACTCAGGTCACCAACGCAATCATCTGAGATCATCCCACTGGGACCAGAAAGCCGGACTTGACTGGGTGCTTTGAGTTCCTTGTTTATCAGTTCCAGGCATTTGGTGACTTACAAATATTAACTCTATACTCTTAACAAACCTCTGTGGGAGCCCTGTTATTTAAAGATGAGGAAGCCGAGGTATGAAGAGACTAAATCACACAGCTGTTGAGTGACTTAGGCTGGACTGGCCCCTCTCTGTCCTCTCTTGCTGCTGTGACGGCTCACGGCAGCATCGGTGGCTTAAACAGCGCAGATGTAGTTATTGTCTCACAGTTTGGGAGCCCAGATGATGATTCAGCCTCACTGGACTAAGTGAGTAGGGTGTCTACTGGGAGATCTGAGGGAAGTATTTCCTGGCCTTTTCCAGCTTCTAGAAGCTACCCAACCTCCATCCCTCCCAGTCTTTTCTCTCAGCACTTGGGAACTCTGTTCACCCATCACACCATCCTCTGTGACTAAGCCTCTCTGCCTCGATGTTCACCAGAGCCCTCAGATAACTCAGGGCTGGCTCCCATCTCTGGGTCCTTGATCTAGGGATTAAGGATGTGGGAATAAGGGATTGCTTCACCCACGAACAATGCTCTTTTATAATTATATCACTTTCCCCCTCCCTTCCTCCCTTATAGCCCTCCCACATGCCCCTCACTCCCTTACAAATAGATGGATTCTAACCTATACTTCAAAATGGTGAAGGGCTGAGTGTAACACAGTTGATAGGATGCTTGTCTAGCACTCAGAACGTCCTGGTTTTAATCCCAGCATGATATAAACCTAGTGCAATGGTGTATGCCTATAATCCTAGTGCTCAGAATGGGGAGGCCAGAAGATCAGGAGTTCAAGGTCATCCCAGGCTACATCTAGAGACCAGCCTGGGATGCAAGAGACCTTGTTTCAGGAAAAAAGAGTGGTAAAGGTGATACATTTTATGTTATGTGTATTTTACCATAATTTAAAAAAGAGACTTCCTGCTCTACACCGAGAGTTTTTGAAGGCAGGAGTCACAGTCAGTCCGCTCTGTTCATTCTCTAGCTGATACACAGTAGGTGTCTGCCCTCGACCCCAGAATGGGTCAGTGCATAGTTCTAATACCTCCCCTTGGCTGTGAGCAAGTGGTTTAGAAACCCTACAGGCTGATGGTCAAGTAACCATACCAAGTGTGGATGTAGCAATGGTTACAGCACTGAGCAGGGACAGTGGAGGGGGCAGACAGGAGCCAGGACCAAGCCACCACTGTGGTAAAGAACAGAGAGGAAGGGGTTGTCACCCAGCTTTTCAAGAAACTCTCAAGTGGAGCAAGTGCCCTGCTGGGGACCTTACAGACAACCCGACGCTCTCCCAAGGCTTCATTCTTAAGGCACACAGACACTAACTGCTATGTTTTCCCGTTGCCAGATGAACAGGGTTGTCGTCTTCTGGAGAGTTGCAGAAACCTCATTTTCCCTATCATTCCGTATGAAAAAGCACCCTTCTAGCTAGTCCAGGAAACTTGGGAAGTGGGGAAAAAAATGTCCAAGCCAATGTGACAGGTGAGATCGGCTTCAAGGCCACCGAGGGTTCAGAACTGACGGCGAGGAGAAGCCTTTGCCATTGCTGAAAATGGGTGAGACTTCCTCTGTGGAATCTTGAAGGGGATGAAGGGCCTAGATGTGGCTGATGGGCATCTTCTGCATGAGATCGGGTGACGCATGCCACACCCAGGTGACTTCTTCCCTCTGACCCTCTCTCTGCCAGGCTCTCACAGCCATGCCAAATCCTCTTCCTCTTCCCTGGGATCGCACCGAATAGCCTTCCAACCAGCAGCACGGAAGGAGGTGGGCTGTTAGTGCATCTCGGTTGAGAAGTACAGGATAACAAAAGGAACCAGAATGTTCCATTGAAATCTGGTAGGACTTTCCCTGTCCTTCCCCCCACCCCCCGAGGATAGAGGGTTTCTAAGGATTTCTGCAGCTGTCCACATCATTATAACCCCAGGATGGTGATCACAAGCTGATGAGCTAATTTAAGTGACATCTAGGGGATATATATCTCTGTAAGAGGAAAGGAAATTTGCATGTTTTGCTGTAACCATCCTGTATTCCAGCTTAACTGTCCCAGAGAGGCTCTAACTACAGCAGAAAGGATTTGGTTAGAAAGACTGCCAACCCCTCAGGGAAGGTCCTCCTTGGAAAGTGTTTCTTAACAAAGCCCAGACAGTGGTAAAGCCCGACACAAAGGTGAGGGAATAGCCATATGGATCCTGAAGCCCCCTCTAGGCTGTTCAAACAAAAGGCTCTCTGCATCCATGTCACTCTTCATTCGGGTGGCAGGCAACTGTCTGCTGTCTTCTGGGTTCCAGCCAGACACGGGATGCTCTCTGGTGTGTGAGCATCAGCTGCGCTAAGAACACCCAAACAATTGCTCCCCAAAACATTCTCACTACCAACACCACAAGCCAGAGCTTCCCACTCCAAATGGATATGGACAGTTCAATCCAGGAAGAAAGGGCTATTTAAAACTGGAATAACTCATGTGCCAAGCGAGGTGTCAGACATGCAAACCAGGAATGCTAAGTCAGAGCCTTCAGGCAGCAGTGAAGTGAACAGCTAGTGATGGCCCCCTTTCCCTCTGCCAAGAGAGAAGGCCAGACAGGAAACGCCCACCCTGCCTTTTGGCCAGGCAGGTGCCCACATAGCTGTAAGAGACCATCACAAAACGGTTTACCCCAGCTGTCCTTGCTGCACCATGTAGCCACAGAAAAGCTGGAAAGAGTTACAAGAGGCACTGGAAGAATAGAAGATTCCAATGGAGTCCATGGCAAAGTCACCAGACAGACCCCAGTGGAACATGATAAACTACATGAGATGACTGCCACAAATGAGTGTGATTAATGAACACTTCAAATTATTAATTAATTCATTAATGAATTAATAATGTATAATAATGGAAAGATATTAAGTCCTGTAACTTCCTTAAGACGTTGGGAGCTACTGCTCAATTGTTGTGGATAGGGCAGAAACATAACACAAAATGGCTTCCATGAAACAGCTGCAAGACTGGCCAGAGCCGCTAAGTCAGCTGATGGAGAGAATACCGAAGACCTGCAAGCCAGTCGTGACCTGCAGAGCCCTGAGTGTGTGGTTCACAGACACTGGAGATGGCAGAGCAGCCACCACCTATCACACCTGACAGTCCTCCACAGTCCCTTTAACCCTCAATTGCATGAACACTCTCAGGAGCTGGAGACACAAGGCCAATGGCTGCCAGGGGGTTCCCTTTCCTGGGATGAAGGAGAATCGAACTTCTCCCTCCAGCTCCCACCCCAGGCCTTCCACTGGAGCTCACTGGCAGCTGTCAGGCTGTGCTTCATCTCTTTCCAGACACTCACATTTGTGGATACTGTTCCCTCTACTTAGAATGTTCCGTCCTTCCCTCTCTGTCAAGGTAGCATCTAGTCACACTCCAGTGGGCACTCAGTCCTAGGCTTCTTATGGTATTGGACACAGGGATTTGCCACACTATCTACTTTGTTCCTGTCCTGGTGGGAGACTGCTCACTACTTGTGTCAGTGACCCTCTGAGATGAGAAGGAGCTTGGACTGTGAAGGGCAGACTGACTCACATTCTCCTTTTGTCTTCAACATCATTTTTTCTGATTTCTTTTGAGTTGGATTATTGAACTACTAAGGCCCTTGGGAACGTGAATTTTGGTCAAAGGCTGAGCAGAGACACAGAAGCAGAGTGTGCTTCTGGCTGGGCATCTTGCACTGGGGTGGTTCAGGAGCTCACCAAGAAAGTGACAGTGGGATAGATTAGTCATGTCTGCTGTGAGAGCAGCACAAGAACCCTATGTCAAGTTACTGTGAAGATATAGGGAAGCTTGTTATTCATTGGCCTGTGGAGAGCCATTTCTTACCCAGTCTGAGAACAGGGGCTCTGTAATAAAAGAGGCCGTGTCTTCACAGTTAGTATATATGACTGGATTTTACACAACTGAATGGGTCCATAAGGACTCTGTTCTGAAGTCAGTGAGGCATGAAAACATGTCAGATCCTTCACATTTTCACAGAACATTCTCTGAAATTTCACTGATGGAGATGACATCCTTCCCCCAACCCCAGTCCAGCACTTAGAAGGCACTGCATGCCACATGGTGAGTTCTAGGACAGGGCTACATGTTGAGACCTTATCTCAACATCAACAAAAAAAATTGCTATTTTGCCCAGAGGAACAGATGGACCACAATGCCCAAGACCTAAAGTCTTGTGACAGTTACATTTTTATCAATCAAGGAAAAAAAAAAAAAACAAAAACAAGCAAACAAACAAAACCCCTGGAATTCTGGGAATGTGTTGCCTTTTGCAGGGCAGGGAGCTGCAGCCCTTCTCTGACTGGATATTGTGGAGAGAATCTAGTCACCCACTTAGACAAGTGCACTGTGCACCTATGAGGGACCATGAAGTCACACAGCAAAGCCAGCTCTGCACAGAGGGAAAGTAACTTCTTTAGGGAGTAGCTCCACTCTAAGATCCCATGATCGATTCCACAGCATGTGAATTTGTGGGTAGTCCATTCATTTACTGTCTGAGCCCTACTCTGTCCGATGCTATATGTAAATGGGGGTCCAGAGGTATGGGTCAGGACTGCTCCTGAAAGACTCAGTGAAGGAAAAGAAATGTTGTTGCAATGCAGACAAGGACACAGGAGATGTCTATGTGCATAAGGCAGGCAGAAGTTGGAGACATCAGGGATGCTTCATAGCAGGGTGAGGGAAGTGGCACTCGGAACAAGGCATACATGGCGTGTGCAAAGGTACAGAAATGTAGTACTGAGGCTGTGTAGAACCTCACAGTGGCTGAGGAGTGCTTAGTGGCATAAATGTGGTTTCAGAACAGGGCAGGACCAGCTCAAAGCCAGGCTGTTCCATGGAGTCTAAACTATATTGTAAGGATGATGAGAAAGTATCTATAGGAAGCTTGCAGGGAAGGTCAAAGTCAAGGTCAGATGTGTGTGTGTCTATTTGATGCTTTGCCAGCTTTGAAGACAGAAGGAAGGAACACAGAAACGGAAGGAAGAAGGAGTGTCAGGAAGAGGCCACTGCTGTCACAGCGCCCTGAGACCCAGTGCAGGTGATGACGGAATGGAGGATGTGACAATAAAAGATGCTTAGTCGCAGGAGATGTAACTGGCAGAGGGCCTAGCTGCACAAGGCCCCAGGTTTAATCCCCAGCACTGCCAAAAAAAAAAAAAAAAACCTAATAAAGGTTCCCTTTTCCCTTGGGAAATACCTTAGAAGGTTTACAATAAGCAACAGCCAAGAAGATGCGGGAAGAACCTTACTACTGTATCCACAGTTCTCACAGAGCCAAGCCCAGGTCCCTTTCCCTTGGCCTCAACTCCAGGTCTGAATTGCTTCCCTGTACTGGTCTCCTGGGCTCTTCATTATTACTACCTGCCTGGAATTACAGTCATTGGAACATATCTCCTAACGCAGTGGAAACAAGCCGAGTGCTGAGTTGCACTCCATGTCTCATGCACATGAACACAGAGATGCACTTGCACCAAACCCCAGCTGTTTTAAAAGAATTTTTCCATCAGCTAGAAAATGGAGGTACACAGGCTGCAAAGGCTCACAGTGAACAGGCTACAAATCTGTGGCTGGGGAGGCAAGTCACGACTGAGGAACTAACTCTGTCCATAAAGCAGCCAGAGTTCTGTCTGCAAACGGGGGCCTTGGGAAAGACCAAACCCCTGCAACTGTCTGTGTGACAACCCTGCAGGCCACACGAACAGCGAACCCTCTCTAAGGTGCGCAAAGTGCTCCTATGGTACTTGTCAATCTCAGGCAGGAAATGAGGCAGCACCCGGAGGACAGGATGTGTCTTTTCCATGGCCTGCCTTGCTTTGGTGATGAATGAAATGAAGTTGGTGGATTCAAAACAACCAGGAAACCGGAAATGAGAAAAACATTTGGGAGGGGGTGTGCCAAGTCGGTGGGCTTGCAGAGATGAATGTGCTCTATCCAGCTTCGTAAGACGTCTGGGTTAGGTTGTGGCCTACATAAGCTGGCCCTGGGACACTGCTACCTCATTCCTAAGGAGGCCAGTTCCAGAAGGAGGGGAGATGTTCCCCTGGGTTTTGTAGCTTTCCTACAGGAAGGGGCATCGGCTCAGTAGAGCTGAACTCAGACTCACTTTCGCTGCTCACATTAACAGTCAGCTTATCGCCATGAAATGGCGAATATGATCATCCTAGCTGCAAACAGCCAAGGAAGACGGGGAAGAGCCTAGATTTAGGAGTCTGGCAAAATAGTGTTCAAATCCTGGTTCGTCTGTTGGCCAGCTGTATGAATGAGGAGATTCATTAGTTTCTCTAAGCCTCACTTTCCTGGGGAGATAATACTTCCGTGCACGGGAAAAGGAAATAATACTAACAGAAATAAATCTTGTGATACTCAAATTACCCCCTCAAGGATGCCTGCCACTCTTGAAACCTCAGCTCTATCGGTCCCTCCATTTTTGTCCTCTTCTTTTGAGACTGGGTCTGAAGTAGGCCAGGATGGCCTTGAACTCATTGTGTAGCTGAGAATAACCTCGAACCCCTGATCCTGCCTCCCCACCACCTAAATACTACAAGGTGCACCACCATGCCTGAGTACTCTGGCCTCTTTAATTCTTCCTTCATTGTGCCCCCACCTCCTCTTCCACAGAGAGGAAGCTCTGTGAGGTGGGATTCCATCTTCCCTGCTTGTTATTCCATCCCCAGTTTTTGACTGGGGAATGTGGAGCACGGAGCCTCACGGCAAGTGCTCAAAGCTTAGCTGGAGTGTTGAAGGCTGAACAGGCTGGGTCTTTGTGCCAGGCTGTCTGGAATGGAGTAGGTTTCCCACTACTCTGGGTCTTAGCTTCCTCATCAGTTCAGAGGACAGTTTAGAGATGGCTGAGACCTTTGGTACCCTCGGGCTCTGTCTCTGATTCTTACACGGAGTTGACTGATTAGAACCACAGCCAAGCCCAAGGTTCAGGTCCCTCAATGGAGGCTATGAATGTACCGTTCAGATTCCTAAGGGCCACACAAAATCAACTGGAGAGCTGGGTGTAGTTCCTGAGAGCAGGTGAATTGGCATGTATCCATCCAGCCTTTTGCTGTACCCGGGACACATCCCTGAGCTGAGGAACCTCCAACAGCTTATTCACATGCTTGATAAGCAGCTTGCAGAGTCCTGGACTAATGTAAACCACTCTGGCTTTACCACTTGGACTGGGAGCTCGGCTCCACTTGGAAGATCTCTTCCAAAGGTATTCAAAAAGTAATTTCTGGGCTGAGGATGCTTGCAGGTCAGCTGATAAAGTACAAGCCTAGTGTGCACAAAGCCCAGGGTTTGCATGATCTGTATAAAACTAGAATGTGGTGGAAGCAGAAGGATCAAGGTTATCTCCAACTATATGGCAAGGTCAAGGCTAGCCTGGGCTACATAAGACCCTGGCACAAACAGAAAAAAAGAAAGTGAAAGGGGGAGGGAGGGAAAATTTTTAAAAACCCAATTCCTTAATTTGTATTAATGGTATCTAGAAGTAATAGGAGCTTTGGGGGGATGAGGTTATGAAAGTGAGACCCCCAGGTGGCATCATTAACTTCCTAAAAAGAAGAAGAGAGTCCAAGCTATCAGACTTGAAGCAAGACACCTTCCCAGTTATAAAGCATTTGCCAACATAATGCCCTTACACACTGTAGTCTAAAGAAATGTGAGCTAAATAAACTTCTCCTCTTTATAATGTACTCCATCTCTGGTATTCAGTTATAGCAACAAAAATGGACTAACTCGGGCTCCAGAGTCATTGCTGTCTTCATACTGCTTCTGAGGGCTTTGCTTGTCTGACTCTTAGAGAATAGAGCACAAAAACCTCTCACCCTGAAACAAAGGAGGCCTTTGTTGTCCCCTGATCTCCTGTTCAGCTCTTGGCAGATCACTGCCCCAGCCTGAAATCACAAGGACCACCTAGCTACCTGGAGAAGCCATAGCTTTTCCCCCATCCATCTATTCAAGCACAGGGCCAAATGCACTGATTTCCCTTGGCCCAGGTTCTCTGTGCTGATGTCACTGGGCTCAGTGAGCACTGATAGATGCCAACCAAGTGATGTCATGCTGGGTTAATGTGCAACAATACAGGGCAGCCACTAAGCCTTGCTCCGACCTTCTCTAGCACAGAACTCAAAATCATTCAAGAGATTTTTCTGACCCAAACTCTCACCAAAGAAATGGGTGTTCCAGGCTTTGTGTCTGCCAGCCCCCATCAAACCTCCAGAAATGATCCAGTTGTAACCTGTAGGATGAAGGACTCTCCGGTCAACAAGCGTCACTCAACACTAGAAACCAACACAGCCACCTCCTGCCTGAGCACCAGTTTCCAGGGCAGCAGCCCAAGATAGGTCATCAAGGCCCACTAAGCAACCCCTCCCCCCATTCCTAGTAACACTAGGAAATATTTGTTCCAAACAATTCATTAGGACTCCACGCTGAGCTGTCCTGAGCTCCAGCTGACCCAGGCACCAACCTTGTTTCTCCCAGGGAGAAAAAGAAAGAGAAACCCCTCCATGCTGTGTGTTATTAAGCGGAGAGTTCTGCCTCTTTCCCGATTGTCCCTGACTAGAGGACCATTTATTTATCCTACAAAACAGAAGCTGGGGCCCTTTACATTCTGAAATGAAGTGTCAGCACACAATGACAGCTAAGGTCCCAAGATACCCCTAAAGTCACTTTTTATTCTTTTCTACCCTGATCATTAGGGAAAAATCTCTCTCTACTTCTGTTAAGCTCATTCACTAGAGAGAAATAGATCAATGAAAAAAACCACAGACCAAGAGCCTGTGCAGGGCCTCTGAAGAGCAGCGCATTCATTCTTTCCCCAGCCACACCAGGACGGAGGATGCTCCTCCCACGCCCTGCAAGAAAAGCTAGCCAAAAATGTTCTTTAACCAGATAGCTCTTTCTTATCTATTATACAGCACAAATGCTCTTTCTGAAAGTGACATTACCTTACACTTCAAACAAGTGTAGCGTCTGCCACTTATTCTTAAGCGCACTTGCCTGCTAACGTGACAGCAAAAACCCAGGGGGAGGCAAAGAGAGAATGGCTGAGGGTACAGCTGTTCCCACAGCTGGCAGCATAAACCAGCAGCAGCAGGACCCGGGAAAGAGCTTGGAGCTCTGACACCCCCCCCCAAAAGGATATGGGGTTCAAGTAGCATGTCCTGACTAGGGGAAAAATATGAAACAGGGCCACCACATGGTACCCATGCCCACAGTATTCATGATGCTACTTTATTTACCGGTTTTGGCGACCTATTAAGGAAGACACTAGCACCATTCGGCTTTACTTATGAGGGAACCGAAATACAAAGGTTTAAACCACTAGGTTGGGGTTATATCTCCAGTGAAAGGCAGAGCTGGAATTTATATCCAGATCCACTGGACTCCGGGTCAGATGAAGACAAACATATGTGTACTTACTTGAGCTTGTCAGCAGGGACAGAGACTGACCTAGGAAACCTGCACAGAACAGCTGGAGACACCTCTCTGCCACCCAAGGATCTCTCTTCCAGAGCAAAGAGGTAGGAAATCTCAGAACAAGCAGGAAAGGGCCCAGGTAAGATCTAGAATCCCCAAGGCAGATGGAGGGGGCAGTGCTCAGGGCAGAGGAAACGCAGCCATACACGGAGCCTTGAGGTCTAAGTGTGTAGAGCATGGACCGGCATGTTTTAGAAAGGCAACCTCATAACCCACAACTAAAACTAAACAATAATAATATCTAGAATATTACATAAAAAAAATAGTCATGCTGATCCTCCAGCCATGACTGGCTATCAGACTCCACCCCAGGAAACCAAATGTCACCATACAGCCCCACCTGCCTGAATGGATCTCCCAACAGCAGGCAGAACCCCACAATCCCAGAGGCTCTCACCAGGTCCCCTCTGCCTGTCATGTGAAGACCTACCTCTTCCCTGGCCTTATTCCTAGATGTTTGATGTTTTGGCTTAGTCAGATCGTTTAGAAGGGAGAAGCTGTCTTTGGGAGAGGGTCGTTTTGTGTTGTGCCCTGGCCTCCTTTCACTGAGGATGGAGCTAACGTTTCTATTGTAGCTGTGTGCCTGGGCTTTGGTCTCGAGAACAGCTCAGAAGTCCCCTTCAACTCTGCCAACGCAGAAGCCCCAGGCTTTCTCCCCTCTACAGAATCCTCTTGACTCCCAGCAGCCCAGGAAGAAGGAAGGCCATTTCTCACCCAAGTGAGCTACACCAGTGGATTTGTGGATACTCAGACAGGCCCCAACCTACTGCAAACAGTTTCTAGAAGACCCGCTAATGCTGCAGCTAAAGGTATCAGCAGTGTACAAGCTGTATCAAGAGAGGTGAAGTTTGAATGATGTCTGACAGAAAAACCCCATGAGATTCAATCAGAATTGACAACTGCCATTTGGTAATGATCTGGTATTGTTATTAGCCCTCACTGTACCTTATACACACAAACACACTTTCAACACTGCTTCAGACAGAGATTTTCTTCAGAACAAGAAAAGCTTGCAAGTGTACCTAGTGCTCACCTCCGTGTCCTTCCCCGGCAGATGTTTTCCTCTGAACAAAATATTTTACAGCTAGAACTCAGGAGTGTAGGAACCTGTTTTTAAGTGTATTCAACCAAGCAGGGATGGGAAACGATCCAGGACATAGAAGAGCCCAGGGTTGGTGCACAGCTGTTCACACAGCTGGCAGAGCCACCCACAGCTGCCAGCAGCACCAGCCAATCCTGAGTGAGCTGATGACCCTCATGAGAGGTGTGTAAGTGGGGCCACTGGCCATTTGGCTAGACAGAACAGGAAGCACACATTCTGCCTTGCAAGCAACCCTTTTCCCCTAAATCTTTCCCCTAAAGTTGTCTCCAACTACCACCTAACTTCCCTTTGGCTGTTACATTGAGACCTACTTCTTCCCTGGCCTCAATCCCCAGCTGGGCAACTTTTTTATTTTTTAGCCACTTGGAACCTGGACCCTGACCGTTTTCAAGGTCCTTTCCCCCTGTGCATCCATGTTTTCTTCCTTACCCCTTCATCAGTGCTGCCATGGCCCCTCTTCGGCAGGACGCGTCCTCTGCCTCTGCAGTGACTGCTGCTCTCCAGGAGACAGCAGGAGAGGAAGCAGATCCACTCAGTTGAGGAGCCTATCCTCTGGCCCAGAGCACCTACATTCACAATGGGTCTTGGGGTACCATTCACACCTTAGCTCTTGCATGTAAACGCCATTGCAAGTTGCCTGAATTCACAGTACTGTTCTGTTATAACCTGCAAGTTCAGATGTGCAGACACAGACAAAACCCACTAAGATTTCACATCCGTGGTCCTCACGGCCCCTGCCTCATGATATCCACCCTTTATTTTTTCACTGCCATTTGGTCCCAACGCCAAACACTCTACTGTAATTAGCTGCCTGATCTGACTGATTTACCTTTTCCACCGCTGTGAGCTATCTCAGAACAGGGAAGACACTATACACTTTCCTAACCTCATACTAAGTAAAGAATCAATGTTTCTTGAAATCAATTGCACCCACAGGGCTGGGTGAAGCCACTGGCAATACTAGCTAACATTTAGCTATAATCGCTTTTATTTTCCAGGCCGTTAATCGTCACACCGACCACGTGAGCATTATTTTTATCCTGAGTTTACGGGTGAGGGAACTGAGGCACGGAGAGAAAGAAACTCATTCCAAGTTCAATTAGGACTTGGCAGGGCTGAGGGTTGAACCCAGGCAGGTGCTTCCAATCTGTTACATTCACTACACTGAACAAAGGAGAAATTGATACAGTTGCCTGGGCAGCCAAACGTGAGGGACTAGAGAGACCCAGAGATACACGCTAGTCACCAAAGGGGAGCTTCCTCTGGGTACACATGACGGCCTGTAGTCTGCAGTCAGGGATACACAACGGCAGAGCAGAGCAGAGAGGCCTGTGACTCAGGGTCCTTCGTAGGCTGGGAGAGGGGCTCCAGCCAACTCTGGGGAGTCTGAACGCAGTTACTAGGGTGAGAGGCACAGCTGGGGCTGTGGATTAGTTGGAAGTGATGATCCGCCATACTCCAGAATCAGCTTGAGAGCCTGGGAAATCCCTAAACTCGGGGTCTCCCCAGAGCAATTAAGGCCGACTCTCCAGGGCTAAAGCTCTGGTATCATTTGGAAGCTCCCAAGGTGATTCCATTGTACAGGCCAACTAAAGAAGCATAGCCTCTCCCACAGAGTCTCACCAGGCCGGTTCATCCTGCCCATTCTAGACTAAGAGAACTGGATTCAACCTAGGCTCCTTCCATCTCCTCTCTGCACAAGTGTTTTTCTGCACAAGTGTTTTTCTCACACTTTCCTGGATCAACCACTCCCAGTTCCAGCTCCAGCAGGTCCCTTCACAACCACATGACCTTGGGCATGGAGTCTAATATCCACGTCTTGGTTTCTTCAGCTGTAAGAAGAGGACTGTGCTAAGTAGAATGACACCCCTCAAATGTTCATGTCCAGTCCCCAAACCGCAAAGGAGAATCGAAAACGTAGACATAGAAAGATGGTCAGTCTGTAAGGTGGGAAGCTCTTCCTGCATTATCAGATGGGCACCATGTTGTCACAGAGGACCTTAAATGTGGTGCAGGAAAATAGGAAGGGCCGTGGTCGTGTGACATACCACTAATAGCTCGGAAGAGGGAAGGCAAGCCACTTCCAGAAGCTAAAAAGGCCAAGCAAATGGATTATCCCGAGCAGCCCTGCCAACACCACGCTTAGGTTTTGCTGGCGCCATTTTGAACTTCTGACCCCAACCTCCAAATGTAAGATAATAATAAATGTGTGCTGCTTTGAGCTACAGCAGCAAATATTAAATGGATGGGAATAAATTGAGGACAATATGAAGATTAAATAGGATACTGTTCGTATCGCCTGTGGCCCTGTCCTCGGTGCCTTATCCTTTCCACCACTGCCATTGTATGCAGCCAGGATGCTTTAATGAGGTTGTCCATGCTCCAACTACCAGCCTGAGATTCAGTTCCCAGTACCTAGGAAAACGAGGGGCCCACACGCCACGTGGTGACAATAAGCTTGTATCTAGGACCAGTGGGGACTGACCAGTCTTGGTCAGGAAGGACAAGTAGCCCCTACAGCCCTAAGACGACCATCAATATTGGGAAGGGGGGAAGGAAGGGTGAGGAAGGGAGGTCCCCAGGGAGAGTGTTGACCATAGCTAAGGAAAGAGCCTGAGTATGGCCAGCAAGGGCTTCAGAGACCTCATCTGAATGAAGTGAATGCCTCAGCAGGCACCAAACACAGGCCAGAGCTGGACCCTGTGTTGTGAGCAAAAGGTGGTCTTGTCAACCAGGTCTCCCCATACCTCCTGGTTGTTCCAGGCTTGGTGATACTCTGAGCTGATACTATCACACATGTGTATAGCCAGCCTATTATACACAGAAAGAAACAGATTCAGGGAAATCTGGCAATTCGGTGGAGGTTGACAGTCAAACGCAAGATCCTGAATCTAGAATATTCCATGCCATACCATATTTCATTTTCTCTTCACGAAAGCCCAATTAATATTTCAGATCTTACTGATTTAGCCCTGGGAACAGAAGAACATGGCACAATACACCATTAATCTGTATTTTTTTCTTTGAGATGTGCCAAACATAAAAGCGGAAGTGTTCCAAAACCCACTGGTACCTAGAAAGGGGCCTGGGAAAAATCTAGGACTGTGCATCCATCTCCTGTCAGCTCAGGGTTGCTGTGACTGCAGCTCTGCATACATCACATGCAGAAGCTTTGGGTTTCCTGTTGTCCCTGAAGCTGAGCCAGCAGGTGAGGGATGACATGGCCACTCCCCACTGTGGATGCCCAAGGACTCCTGCTCAATTGGAACATCCAGCAGCCTTGAGAACTAAATTTATCCCCAAAGCACACCTAGATCAGAATGTTCCCTACTTCAGAGATCCTGCCCCTCACTGTCTTCCTCTTTCTTTTTCCAGAACTAGGAAGTATGGGCTGTAAAATCCATTCTTGTCAATCCAGCTTAAAACCACACTCACACATATGTACATGCAGGCATAGAGTCAGCCTACAACAACATACACTACTGCATGCTCTGATGCAAAGGAAAAAAAAAGTAAAAATGGATGCAATTAAGAAAAGGGGCCTGAGAGTATGTAAAGGTGGAAAGAGGCAGGGCAATGCTAACAAAATGGCTGGAGACAGGCAAGACCAGGTGGAAACAACTGGGTGAGCTAGGCCTGGCTATGCCCCTAAGTTCCCACCCAGGCTCAGGCAGCACTGTTCCTCCTGTGTGACCCCCACATGGCACCTTCTAAACCCCACTACACATAAGATGTTTCATGTTGCACGGGAGCCCGTGCTGCTGAGACAGCGGCAGTTCCCAGCCACCTGGCCAAACTGCCAAGTTTAGATCCTGAAGACAAGAAATGATGCAGACCCTTGCCTTTGGGAGAAGCTAGGTTCCCAAGGCTGCCGGGACACGTATATTTTTAGGTGGGGGTAATTGGGAAAAATGAGAGAAGAGTAAAATGGCAAAATCCTAAGGTTCTTGTAAAGACAATGGGCATTCCTCCTGCCAGCCATCTGAAAAAGATCTCACAGTGCAAGGCACACTGGGGTTCCCACAGGCCCTGCCAGGATGTGCTCTATCCAGAGCTTTGGACTCTGGAGATTCTAGGCTCAGATGGTACTTGTCATTCCTAATTCTGAAACAAGGTCAGCTGGTAGCTTCCATCTTTAGTCTTGGAGATTGCCAATGAATGGGATTTTTTTTTAACCTCTCCCCAGAGCAGTCCTGAACTTGGAAGTCCCAGCCCATGCCAGTGACCAGGCAACCAATTCCCCACCATATATCCCCACCTCATATCCGCCCCATGGACTTTGATAAGGTACTGATGAACTCACATTCTTTCCTAAAATCTCTGCCCCAGCAGCTCGGAGACATTCTCTAACACTCCCGCCTCTGTGAGATTACAATCCCTTGCCCTTCTCCTAAGCACTTCGTGATGGTGACCATTTTAGACTCACCCCATCCATCCTCACTTCTCTCCCATCTCTTTATACCTATCTGTGTCTTTTCTATCCCTAAAAGTTCCAGGCTTACCTACCTCTCTCTGCTGCTTGGTCAACTTCTTCTCCTAGAGGACTTCTGACCTCCCCCCCCCCCACCTCTGTTAGAACTCTGCCCACCCTTCTATGGTCTCCTCAGCACCAGAGCGGGTCCTATTCCCACCTAGGTGGGAAGGCTCACTAGGCTGTTTGCTGCTGCCGCCTGTAGTCAGATTTTATAGATCACAAGCCTATTTAGGGCCAGAGCCTTACTGCCCCTGTGGTCCTTGGCTCAGAACAGACCTTCAATAGCTCTGTATCTAGAAAATTAAGGAAATTAATTACCTTTTGTCCAGCCCAAACATAAGGTAGAGTACAATTGCTATTTCTAACAACAGCAGGAAGACAAACATCCCCAGGGGCCTGCCCCTCCCTACCTCCCTCCTACACACACCCAGTGGAGGTAATTCCTTTTTGGTCTCACAGGGCTACAGTTTTTTAGAACATTCTACCAAGTTAGAGAACCAAGAGGAATCTTAGAGATCATTTAGCTCCCTGCCCCAGGGCACCAAGGAAGGAACTAGAAGAGGTGAGGGATGGGGTCTGTGGGTAGGAAGGAGGGCAGGGACTTTGGAAGTCATGCCTGACATGCAATGCTGCCTCATGATCTGAGTTTGGAGGCTGTGGCTGCTCTGCACCTGGCAGATGGCTCCACTGTGGCTGGCTACTGATCCCTGCTTTGTGGCTGTAGCAAGCTTAGTCACAGGTCAGCAGTAGGGGCCAAGCCCAGCTGCTGTGGAGAGGCAACGGGGAATGTTCGAGCCACAGGCCACGTGGCTATGTGTCAACACTGTCCTGTGGCACAGGCTATTGGGGCAACATTGTTACAACACAGTCTTACCAAATGGTCAAGTGTCATGTGCTACCCAATCCAGAGTCCAGACCCAGCGCTCTCGCCCAGCACCAAACACTGTATGTAGCTCAGTAGAGCTGGTTATATGAGATGAGTGTTTCACCAATGCGCATGGTGTGGAGGAAAATGTGTGATGGGCAAGAGTATACAGCCTAAGGGGAGGGGGCACTGATTTTTAGAATAAAAGATTTGCAAATATTTGGGCTTCTTTTATGTCTCAATTCCCTCTGTTTAGTCCAACTAAAGAAAATGTGCTGCCCCAGATCCAATCTCTGGTTCCACATCTATCTGAGCCGTTGGGATGAGGCCCTTATGCCAGGCTCATCCAGCGTCTGAGAACAAGAAGCTGGACTAGCCCAAATGAGATGTCCATCGGAAGCCATCTTCAGCTTCAGGAGAGTAAGAAAGCAAGGAGGTGGCCCCCTACTGACCAGGTCACAGTGGCGCATGAAGCCAGTGCGGCACCTCTACCTGGACCTGCTCAGAGCAGCAGAGCTGGGCAGGACCCAGAGCTCTATCTGGAAAGATAAGATGCTGGGACATTCTGGGTCCCCTCAGGGAGGTTTGGGTGTGATATTGAAGATGTTCAGTATGCGAACAGTCCCTGTGAGGAGAGACCCTGAGGAGGCTGCTGGGAATTATAGAATGAAAAGACATCTAAAACAGACCCCAAACTGCCGGGTCTGTCTTGAGCTAAAGCAAATATGAACCTGATATCCCAGGGACTAGCAGGGCTAGCGGCTGCAGATAGGCAGAGAGGGGCATAAGAAATGGGTGCCTGGCCCTGAGAGGGACAGGGAGGCAAGAAAGATCAAGACGGTATGGCAGTCTGTCTTCAGGAAAGACTAGCACCTGCAGCAAAGGAGAGGGAAACATTTCACCAACACTGAAACCTTCTCCCCCAGGGAACTGGACTCTGCTCTTACACAAGCACAGGACCCAAGGGGAAGATGTCAGGAAAGTCAGAAAGAGAAAGAGGTTCTCACAGGTGGACAGGGACCACCTAAGGCATAGCAGATGCTGGGCTCACAAGACCTCAGCAGTTTGAAAGGTAGGACCAATGTGTCCATGTTGCTTTCAGGCCTAGACCCCACCACATTAAATCCCTGTGACTCACTCATGTTCTGAGGTGCTTCTAGACACCATGGGAACTAGGGTTAAGTGTGGATTTGAGAGTGGATGGAATACACTCCCAGAAGCAGGGAAGTCTGCAGATGGTCATCTATTGGGGACTAGCTCAGCTTCTCTCAGTCACAAGACTTCGAGCAGGTCATTTTGTCTCTCTCAGCCACACTTGTCTATAAAACAAGACTGCTGATGAGGAATAGCAAAGGCACAATCCCCTGCGCGTGAGAGACGATGGACATATGGTGCTGCCGCTGTCACCATGTACGTGGTTGCAAGCCACTTGCCAGACCAGGGCTTGACTAGGACCCCAGCCTGTGATCCAGGGATATTACACAGGGTAGGGTCAGAGGCTGGCATGATGGAGGATGCCTGTGGAAATCAGGACATGAAGCCAATCTATCTCATACCGAGGCGCATGAAAGCTGATGAGGTCAGTTCTGGAGGTGGCTGGTGGCAATTCTTGAACCACATGTGGATGCCACTTAATGCCACTGAAATGTATTGTAAAGTGGAAAATGTATCTTATGTAGATTTTACTTACATTTTAAGAAAATAATTAAATGATAAAATCATAACCTGAACCCAGGTCCACTGCCCATGGGTATCCCTCTCTTCAAAGAGAACCGAAGGACAGGCCCCATCTTCCCCTAATCCAGTTACTGGGTTAGAAGGATTTGAGGTGATTTCACCATCCTTCTTCTTAGAAATGGGAAACATCCCTTTACTAAATTCTTGCCCAACAGGAAACTAGAATTAACCAGATTTTTCTTGGCAGCATAATGCAATAACAATTGCATAGAAATCTCCAGACAGTAAAATTCTACAGTGTCTTCCAGTTTCCCAAAGCCCCAGAGTCAGTTTCCATTAACCAAGAATCACTGAGCCCCTACTGTGTACAGCACCTCTATTAGACACTCAGGGGCAACTACAGGGAAAGGAAGATACCATCTTCACTGGGCTCATAAACGGTACTGTTCCCACCTGAAGTCTACCTAGAACCCCAGTGGTTCTGTCAAAACTCATACCCCTAGGAAAGTGAGGTTCAACAGCCTGTGGGGGACTAGACACAGCACAGTGGGGCTTAGACACATTGCTGATGGAGGATTGCCACCATTGTGAGGGAAAAATCACCATTTAAAAACGGTAGCTATGCCCTGCACAGTCAGACTTGTTGGTTACGGATTATTAGAAATCTCAGTACCAAGTGTAGGAATCACGGAGGCCCCAAAGGCCATTAAAACAACACAAGTTATTGCTATAGGCCTTGTTTCCCTAGCAAAACTAATTGGTAAGACCCATTTGCTGAAGATACAACATACTTTGGTTGAAGGACATAAAGAAACCAGGCAAACTTGACTACCTTTTCGCTATTCAGACTACTGGGGAATGAAATGCATCCATGGTAACCTGCAGTCAACCCTGCATGCTACAAAACTGATGTGCCAGAAAAGATGTGCCCACCTGTGACATAGCAGACAGAACAAAGGTTATGAAGGTAACCACCTGCTTTGGTATTGAATTCGAAACGTGGTCCATGGAAAAGAATCCATGCCTAGTATTGTAAACCTGGTCCAAAGTCCATGATTCCTGAGGTCCCAGGTCCCTGGTGTGTGTGTGTGTGTGTGTGTGTGTGTGTGTGTGTGTGTGTGTGTGTGTTACACTAAATGGCAGGCTGTCAAATTGTCTTCTAAATATGTATATCCATAGAGTAATGCTGTGCTCACCTCTCAGCAGCAGTCAGACTTAATGTGGAGATTAATAACTAGTCATAGCACTGAGAATCAGTGTCTATTGAGTACCGAGCCCTAAATAGGATGCCTATATTAACAACCCAAAAATAATAGGGGGAAAGATAGCCGGGTATGGCGGCACACATCTGGAAATCAGATCATCTCTTAAGGCAAGAAAACCCACAAATTCCAGACCAGACTGCACTGTACAAGGTAAGCCCTTACCTGGAAGAAATAAACACAAAATAACAATCAAAAATAGGATTAGTTAATTCTGAAAAAGTCATAGACTTGCACTTCGCCAGAGTCAGAGATAGATTTTTCATGAAGTAACTTTGGAGAAAGGAGATCGGAACTGGGAGAGGAGGAAGCTCGGCCACTTGCCATAATTATCGCAAAGGCTTTGCATGGCTGGCCACTTTGTGTCTGTAAGAGACTTGAGAGAAGTCTCCTTTAAACTACAAGATACCAAAGCCAAAAAAACTGTCTTTCTGTATCAACTTTGAGGCCATTAGCCAGTTCCCCAATTCTGCTTCTGGAAAAGAAGTAAGCCATTAAGAGAGGGACAAAGTTGTTCAGATAGGCCCCACCAGGAGCTTCCTGAGCACGCGTGCTCAGTCACTGTCCTCAAAACTGCTCAGCCGCTTTCCTTCTGATTTTCTCTCTCAGTCACCAAGTGTTCCTCACCTATGCCATCTTCTTAGAATCATTAGCTCCAAAGATTATTTGGTCTGCTCTATTCACTTTACAACCACACACACAATACTAAAGTTGATCTGGTGGTAACCTGTCTAGCTACAGATTCTAATCCCACATAACAGTGCAGAGCTCACTGAAGCCAGAGCCCTGGGGTGGGGCAGGTACTAGACCCCTTACACCTGCTCAGTTCCCCTTGGGATGGTGGTACTTTGCACTGCTGAATCCTCCTGAACCATACATCCAACGCTCACTCACTTCACATAGCCCAGGGTGAAAGTGTGTGGTTTCCAAGGCAACCCATATTCAGGTAGATTCTGACTGCTGGGGCCTGTCTGAAGTCAGTGAGGAGAGAAGTTAAAAAGAGAAGTGACCTTCTATTTACAAACATAACTCTTCCTGAACTAATCTGCCCTGAGCCCTGTCAGGGTCTAAGGTAGAGGAGAACCCCCCCCACACACACACACCCTGGACTCCTGGGGCCCAGGAAGACTTAGCAAGAGAAATTTTCAGGGCCAGGGAGATAAAGTACTTGCTGTATGAACATTAAGCATGAGGACCTGAGTTCAGACCCTCCCAGCCCCTATAAAAGCTGAGTGTGGCAGCCATATGCAACTATAAGTCCACAAGACAGGTGGATTCTGGAGATTTACTGGCCAGCCAGTTTAGCTGAAACTGTGAGAGACCCAATCTCAAAAGAATGATAAAGACATCTAATGCCTATGTCAACCTCTGGCCTCCATATGTATACACACACAAGCAAGAGCAAACACACACACACACACACACACACACACACACACACAGACACTCACCTCCTCACTCACCCACTCACCCACTCACTCCCACGTGTAAAGAGGCATTTACCCTAGAGTCAATGGTGTCCAGTAAGTGAACTTGGGGAGTTTAGAGCTGTCTATCTGGCTGGGACAAGTCCCAACATGCCTAGGGTATGAGTTTTCCTACCTTTAATAAACACAGCACACACTTTGTCAGGAAACAGTATGCTTCAGTATGCATTTCCCAGTGATAATACAGTACAGAGAGCCAGGACAGAGCCTGGCTATTCCCTCAGCCCAGTAGTCAGGGCAGAGCAGGTTCCTTCACACCTACTATGAGGAGCAGAGGAGGAAGCCCTCTGTGAGGCAAAAGAGTTAAACTCAAGTGTTTAAATATTTAGCAAATAAAGACACAGCGTCACATAAAAATTGACCGTTAGGACTGATGTGGTAACCATGGCAATTCATGGCCATGGGCATATCTAAGTGAACAGGTCCTAGGACTGAGGAAGGTTGACCAGAGTGCAGCAGGAAGGCCCACAGTGGGCAAGACCAGCTCACAAGAGTAGCCTACAGAGATTTTTTACCCTTTGGGCTACAAAGATCATGGATCAGAAGTCTGCACTGCAGACTTAGGCCCGTCCAACCTTTTGGAGATGAATTTTCTCCACAGAAGGAAAAGAGACTGCATACATCTGAGTTCGGTTCATTCACTCACTATTCAGCTCTTGCTGAGTCTAACTAAGTGCCAGACAGACATCTCTTCACTCCAGTACAGTCCCCATCATCATGAAGCCCACATCTAGGGTCAGCACTTATAAACCATCAATCAGGCCTGCAGCAGCAGGCAGGAGCTAATGCTAAGCCGCAAACTAGACAGGCACCATGCTTGGGGACCAGAGGTGGCCAGAAAGAGTTCCTAGAAGAGGAATTATCAGGCTAAAGCCAACAGGCCTGTGAAAACACTTCCAGGTTTCAAAGCACAGGCTAAGTACAGCGGAAGCATCACCACCCAGGCGGTTGCCCAAGTGCCAGACACTGAGTCTCCTATCTTCAAAGAATGTGAATAGGTCTCCTGGTACCCAGCTGAAGACAAGCGTTCACATTCTCGGTCACTCTCTTGCTCCCCCCCCCACTCCTATCTTTTCCATATCCTTTCATTGAGACATAGTCCCACACTGTAGCCCAAGCCTCCAACTCTTCCTGCCTCCTCCTGAATGCTGGGATTGCAAGCATGTCTGTAGCCTGTGCCTGCCAAGCACAGACTGACCCAGGATTAGCAGCACTGGAGTGGGTCCCCTGGACACACTCCCACATGTGCTGTGATCTATCCATGGAGTATCAATGAAAATGGGGCAGGAGATGGACATAAACTTGGGGAGGAGGCTGCTGTGCAGGATGTCCTGGTCAGGCTGGGTACCCTTGGGATTTAAAGTAACACTCCGCTGTCCTGGTCACATGGGGATCGAGTTGATACTCTCAGACCAAGCCAGGCTGAGATGTCCACCCAGGGTCTCCAGATCTCAGAAACTCAGAGCTGACAATTCATTCCGTGTGTGTGTGTGTGTGTGTGTGTGTGTGTGTGTGTGTGTGTGTGTTTGTGTGAATGCATGTGTGTGTGTGTTTGTGTGAATGCATGTGTGTGTGGTGTGTGTGTGTATGCATGTGGTGTGTGTGTCTGTGTGTGTGCACATGTGTGTGGTGTGTGTGTATGTGTGTGTATCTATGTGTGTCTGTGTGTGTCCTTTGTGCCTCTGTGTGTGGTGTTGGTATTGTGTATGGGTGTATGTGTGTGTATGGTATTGTGTTCACATGCATGCGGAGCACACAGGTCACCATTAGGTTTTGTGTTTTGTGTGCCTACTTGACACAGGACAATCATTTTGCAAGAGGTAACCTCAACTGAGAAAATACCCCACAAGATTAGCCTGTGAGCAAGCCTGTGGTACATTTTTCTTGACTGATGATTGACATGGGTGGGCCCATCCCATAGTGGGTGGTGCCACCCTGGATGGGTGGGCCTGGATGATATAAGAAAGACTGGCTTACTGAGCAAGCCAGTAAGCACTATTCTTCCATGGCCTCTCCATAGTTCCTGCACCCAGGTTCCTGCCCTGACTTCCCTGGATGATGTACTACAAGCTAGAAGACAAAATAAATCCTTTCTTCCCCCAGCCGCTTTTGATCATGGCGTCATATGACTGCAGTAGAAACTCACAGAAAGACAGGTGTTCTCCTTAACCACTCCCATCTTATTCTTTGAAACAGGGTCTCTCACTGAAACTGGAGCTCATAAATGTGGCTAATGTGCCTGGCTGATAGGTTCCAAAAGATTCACTTGTCTACACACACACATACACACACACAGAGAGAAACAGACAGAGAGACAGAGACACACACACATACAGAGATACACACAGACACACACACATCACAGTGCCCCCCAGATAGGTTACAAACACACCTCAGTTTTTATGTGGGTGCTGGAGACCAAGGCTCAGGTCCACGTGGCTGAGTGTCAAGCACTTCAGATTCACCAGTCAACAACCAGGACTGTCTAGGGTCTCTCTGCAGAAAGGATGGACAGCCTCTAGCTTCCAAGGAAGAAAGACACAACTTCTGCTTCCTCTCCTTGGCTCCAGGCCAGCTCTGTCTCCACAAGATCTCCACTCCAAGTGATCATGGTGCTCAGCATCGCCTCCCTCTAGGGAACCCACCCACCCCCTCTAGGAGACACGCCCCATTCCCTCTTCCTACATGCCACATGGACTGCCATCCTACACACCCCCTCCTATGCGCATATGAGCCTGGGTCAGCCGGCTCAAAGTGTGGGTCCGACACATCCCAGAGGCAGAGTTAAGGGTGAATTATGACTATTGAGTGAATAGACAAACATTCAGGCTCGGTGTTATAAATTATATGAGGGTAAATTCACTAATTTGGAGACATCAATATGTGCTCAGCTATCACACTTTTCCTCTTAGGGCCAGGATTTGAGCTCACACTTCTACAGGAAGGGAAAAAGCAAAGACTGGGACCAAATGGTCTGCCTGTCCCCTGATGGGAAGATGCCACTAACCTATTGTAGCAAAAGGATTTCAAAGAGTCTACACCAATGACCCCTCCTGCGTCTTACACATTGTGTCTTGGTGACAGCATACTGTGACTACCCAGGAGGTTTCTTGGATCTCCTGGACAATTGTGCTACAGTCAGTGAGCTTTTTTCAATGTAAACTGTCTCCTGACTATAATTTATGTCCTACGACTTTAAATAAGTTCCCTGCCTTTTGGGAACCCTATTGGTATTTAATAAAAAAATATTCGCTTTTACATACTTAATAAATGAAAATCTCCACTTTTGGGTCCCTGGTGTTCCAAATTCATAACGTTGAAGTCTCATATCTTATCACTGTCATATGTTTCTGTCACATAGAAGGAAGCTAAAGAAGTGTATGTAGACTTAGGTCAGCTCTTGAGGAGATTGACACTTCCAAACAGGAGTAGATAAACCCTATCCTGTTGAGTCAGCTAATGAAATAGCACAAGTTGTAACTGATGGTACCTGCAGCATCTATCCAGAGGCTCTGTGAAGTGAACTCGGTATCCCCAGCCTAAGCCTAACCTCCTCCCTGGGGCACTCTCCCTTTCCCCAGGGGCATGCTCCTGGACCAGACAACAAGCTCTGATTATATCCCCGCTCCCTCCCACTTGGCTGCTCCTTGCTCAGAGTCCATCCTGGTGGGGGGCTGCCTATTACACCACCTCCACTTGTTCACTCTGCCCCCCCTTACCTACACTGGCATTCCCGGTGACTCCTCTGATAAAGGATAGCTTAAAGTGGAGGGCAACCGTGTTCTTTAGGCCTGCCCTCCTTGTGGCAGATGCAATCGCTCCCTCTCTCCTCCCTCCTTGCCCCCTATTTATCACCTGTCAAGGTTCCCCTGGGGACTCTGCCCTGTGCCCTCCTCTCCATCTCTATTCTACATCATTAGCTCCCACTGCCCTGCGGGAGGCAGCTGAAGGCCCCTCCTACGCCCAGAGTAGAACCCCACACCATCCCTACCTTGACCTCCTTCTGTGCTTTCTGTTTTAATGAATGGTACTCTCCAGCACTGAGTTGCCCAAGCAATTGGGAGACTCCTCTCTCCCTGCAGAGAATATAACCACCCTAATTGGTAACCAAGTCTTGTCATTCCGTCTGCTCAGCATTTCTAATGTCTGTCCCCTCCTCCTGCCTTCACTCTCACACTCCTGGTCAGGCATCACTATCCTTCACCTGGATGCCGCAATCACTTTCTAGCTCTCTTCCTGCCTCTGAAATTGACCCTTGGAACACTTGCCAGCAAATGCAGGGAGCATGTTGAAAATGTAAATGTCCCTCCACCCTTTCATGATTTCTGCTGCTGCCTACAGAGCATTTCAAAATCAGTTAGCAAGACGATCAGATGCCACTGACCTGCCCACCTCCCACAGTGGAGCTAGCCCATTGTCCAGGAGTGTAGCCTTGATGCATTCTGAATGGACATTGTGGTTTCCACCACAGGGCTTTTGTTTATTATATAACCTCTGTTTAGGACACTGTGGCAGTTTGAATAAGGATGGTCCCCATAGGCTCATATATTTGAATGCTTGGTCATAGGGAGTGGCATTATTTGAGAAGAATAGGAGGGGAGGCTTTGTTGGAGGAGATGTGTCACTGGGCATAGACTTTGAAGTTTCAAAAGCTCCAGTATCATGCACACCGCCACGTCACCACCATGATGATAATAGACTATAAGCTTCTGAAACTGTAAGCAAGCCCCCAGTTAAACGCTTTCTTTTACAAGAGTTGCCTTGGTCATAGTGTCTCTTCACAGCAACAGAGCAGTGCCTCAGACAGATACCTTTCCACCCTGTGAGCCAAACATAGAGGACTTTATCTAAGGCACAGTATTTTCATAATGCCCAAATTTGATCTGTGCAGCAGTCTTTGTGCTGGGGACCATCACTAGTCTGACTTTACAGGAAGGAAACAGAGTAAAGGACTTTCTAAAGGTCACCATATACCCCTACCCCAAAAAGTGACAGAGTCTGGCTTGAACCCAAACTGGGCTGCTCTGACATCCACGTTATAAGAAACCTGGTAGCCTGCCTTCTAGGACAGCACCAGACACAGTCGAAGCTGGTAACCACCCAGAGCTGCAATGGTGATATCAGGGTTTCTAGCCCAGGGAGAAGAACCCCACACAGGTTGTGCACGGAGCAGCCTCACTGTGGCAATAGAAAGCAGGGCAGACGGCTATCGGGAGAGCAGCCAAGTTCAGTGCCTTGTGCACAAAGGAACACACCAAGGGCACTGAAAGCAGAATGTCACAGAAATGAGCTGTCCGGGAACAAGCATGACTTCCAGTTACATTTTAGCAAATACCCCAAATGCAGAACTTTTGTGTTACTCTTATCTTCCAGGAGACACTGGCTTAGGGATAACAGGTACCCGAGCCTTTCAAAGCTCCAAAATGGCACACGAAGCAAAGGTTGAAGAAGGATGGGGTGGTGTCTTCAACAATAGAGGTGACCGTGTGACAATCATGGCCCTTCCCTTGCAGCTCCGGAGACCAGCTTGGAGCTCAGAGCAAGTTCCAGCAGCACTGACTCTTTTCCTCTCAGCAGAAAGGGGGCATTCTAGATGCACACAGTCACTGGTAAGTGTTTCTCCTCATGAGGCTCACAGCTCTGTCACAGTAGTGCTCACAGAGCCTAGCATAGGAACATAGAATGTGGCCTTCTAAGACTAGGAGATGGGACAGCCTTCCTACCCTGCTCACTGCAACAGCAGCTGGCCTGCCCTGAGGAAAGTATTTCCACTGTTCCCTTGGAAATTCTCTGTTGGTCACAGAGGGGACAGGTTCTCACTCTCCCTCAGTAACCAGGAACCTGACTGGTGAGCAGCCACACCTAGACTGGGGAATTTAAAACCAGGAGCCTAGGACCCTAATGACTAGAGGGAGTTTCCTTGAAACTGGGACCCAAGACCACGAAGCAAAAGAATAAGTAACTAGATTTAAAAACTAGAGCTCACGAGTCCAGAATTCCAAAATGTGCTACAAACACCAGCTTTCTGTCAGGCACTGTATACTTTTAGAAATGCAAATATTAATGACATCATTGCTGACACTGGAGACTCCATAGCATCTGATAAGTGATAAGAGAGAGCCATCATGCAGAAAACTGTAGTTTGGCCAGATGAGGTACCCATGGGAACACCTCTCTTGCTGGCTGGTTTTGCCCAAGCCCAGAAGGTGAGAGGCAGCAAAGGCAAGTGCAGAGAGAATGTAAAGGTGAAGACACTGCTACGTCACTTGGGAGCCAGTGGCCACAACATGATGAGGGGCTGGGTCATGGGAACTGAGCCCAGCCACGACAGGAGGAAAGCCAGACACTTACCAGCACTGAGCAGCGGTACTAGCGACCAAGCTGCTGACCCACCTGGCATACCCCAAGATGGCAGGTGTGTGTGAAACAGGAAAGGAAGTGAAGTTTCCATTTATGGACAACACACTATACTCTCTCCACCCTTAAGAATTCAGCAAAGCAGGCAGCGGGACTTCCATCCTTTGGGTGGGGAAACTGAGCGTTTATTATCATCCCAAGTTCATATCTGAGCTAGGAGTCAAAGCCACTACTCTGGGCTTATTGTAGATCAGAAGCAGAACACTGGCCTGACATGTTCAAGGCCCTGAGTTCCGTCCCCAGAACAACACACAACAGCAACAAATAAATAAATAGATAGATTAGATAGATAGATAGATAGATAGATAGATAGATAGATAGATAGATAGACAGATAAAGATCTAGGCCCCCTATTTCACTTTGTTCCTTTAAAACTGTGAGTACCGGGTCCAGGTAAGCGACCTGGAAGGCATGGTTACAACTGAAACAGAGGCTGGTCCTCAGCTGACGGTGTACTAGATGGTCTGCCAGACCAGAGTCACTTTGCAGTGGAAATAACTCAGGCATGTGTAAACCTGAGGCAGGAAAGAGGGACAACCTAAGAGAGTCAGAGACCTTGTTCTTCCCTCATGATGCCTGGGTCAGAAACAGGGAGTCCCTGTGTCTAGAAGGACCACTCAGTGTGCTAGGAACCGCCTTCTGCCCTTCCTTCCATCCTGGGTCCAACTGAGTGTTGATTCATAATTTTTAATCTGGCCTCTGTGACAACTTCCTACACAGACCAGAGTGATACCTAACCACTCAGGAGCCCTGCAGATGAGAACATGAGGACACCCAGAGGTTGAAGAGCCTCAGAGCTCCAGCGAGGGAAGAACCTGGGCTGAAGCAGACACTGAAGATTCCTGTCCTGCCATGGCCGCTCGGTCTTCCTCATTTATGCTACTGGCTACTTTCTGAGACCTGCTAGACAACCGTGTGGGCTCAAGACAGCAGCTGGGAAGAAAGTGACCTAGTGACCTTTGTACTTAGCCCTCAAAGCACAGCCCAGTATAAGCATACAAGACTCTGTAAAAGCTAGAGTACAGCCTTTAAAGGGGTGTCCTGTGAAACCAGCATACTGAGAGTCCTGCCCAGAAAGCCTAAAGTCAAACCCACTATATCTCATCCAGCCACAGCAACTCCAGCACTTAGCCAGAACCTGGACCTCACTTAGAGACCAGGAGACTCTGCATGATACATCTGTGTCAGGACAATGAGATACAAAGGACTTGAACTTACCAACATTGCTGACTAGGATTTACACATACACCCTACTTTCGTGTTCTATCCTCACAATAGCCCAGTAAAGTTGGAATAAAACCTCTGTGTTCCAGGCAAGGCAGCTGAGACCCAGAAATGTCATGGAGCTGTCCAAAAACATGCTGCAAGAATAGGTCATGGCCGAGACTCAATCCCAGTCTTTTTGACTCTTGAGTTCTGGTCTTTATTAATCTCTTCCTGCTCCCCAGATGTGATTCTGTCTATGACCAGAGAACTGGAGGAGTTTCCAGATTCACACACACATGATCAGAAGCATCTGGATATCTTGGATGAGCAAGATCAGCAAGGGGAAGGGGGCTGGGGAGAGGCATGGAGATGGCGGCTCACTGTCATGAGTGGATGCCCAGGTCCAGCATTACTCTCACAGTCCAACTGAACTATCGTCCCAATATCAGCCACGCTGGAAGAATACCCAGATGTCCAGGAACTATTTCTCAGAGTACTGAGTCATCCCAAACAGCCAGGAACAAGAAGCATCCTCAACTACATCACACATTCACTCTATCTAAAAATGGTGCCTCCTAACCTGACATCTTCAGAGGTAAAATGCCCACATTCAGAAATGCAGTCTCCTTGCTGGTGTTTGAGGCAGTGTGTGTGTGTGTGTGTGTGTGTGTGTGTGTGTGTGTGTGTGTGTGTGTGTGTGTGTGTTCATGTGTGTATAGGAGAGCACAGCCCAGGGTCATGAAGCCAAATGCCCACCCACAAGGCACCTGAGAGGAAATAATGTCTCCATTGTTCTAATGTCACAGGATAGCCTCAAGACACCCTCCGTGAGGATCCAAAGAGAAAGAGAAGAAGCAAGAGTTTGGACAGCATCTTGTAAAATCACTCAAGCTGGCTTGAGAGTGGGCGGGTTCAGCCCAGATCAAGACAGGAGAACGGGTTACTACCTGAAGTGGAGGGACATACCTGGACTTCCCTTGTGTGATAGGCGATGATCAAACCAAGCAGGATGATGGTGGATAAACTGATAAGGCATTTCAGGGCCAACGAAAACATGGAATCCTGCAGGAGAGAGGGAAAGAGAGTTAGGGAGTCCAGCCAAGAAGCAGCTCATGGAATGGGAGTAACAGCAAACAGTAGGGCAGAGGAAGGGCCATCCTTAGTCGAGCAGGGTGGAGTGTAAAGTTAGCCTGAGCCTGGCTGCCTTTCCTGAGCCTTTGCTTTGGAGGAGAAAACATTCTTGCATCCCGCCGGGGCACAGTGTTTTATGTTTGTGATACCTGCCTGGATTCTGGTTTCTGATGTGTTGAATATTTGTCTCCATGCTCATAAGTCATATGAATGTAATTCTTTTTTTTGTGCAATTCATATACGGTTTGGGTATCCATACCATGCCACCTCGTGTTTCTATCTTAACACAAACCAAAAGATTCTAAAGTCCCTCACGTCCCTGGCCATGAAGAGTTCTGTTAGAAATGAGTCAGAATGGCCTGGTAGCTTCTCTGTCTCCTGGCTTAAGCCAAGGGCAAGAGAGGAAGACAAGACAGCAGGAGAATTCCCAGGTGGCTGAGGAACCTGCAAAGGATCTTGGGCAGGGGAAGGGTGTGGCGACCTGCTGGTCATGGCAGAGGACGCTCTCTGCAGCTTCAGCCCAGGTGGCTTAGAGAGCCCGTAGTCTGTGCCTAGCTCTCTGGCTGTCTGCTGGGTCTGCTGGGTCCAGAGCCTGCTCCAGGTACTCAGAAGGGTGTGACCTTCAAGGTGCCTGTACCAGCTCAGCTCAGTGAGTGATGGATGTCATTACTTTTTGCTTCTTTCAGTCAGAGCATATAATTGAGACTTGCTACACTCCTGAGTAGTGTGAGCCTGGAAGGAAAGCTACCTCTAGTCCTACAAGAACAGAGGTGACAGTATAAGCCGCTGACAGGTCAGGCAGCATCCCCAAACACTACGGTGGGGGCTCTCTATGATCCTGAGAGCTGTCAGAGACCAAAGAAACAGTACTGTCCTCGGGGATAATCAATAATATACAGTTCCTTCACACCCCAATTTTATAGTAATTACATGCCCAGAAAGATGAGTGGCTTAGGTCAGATCCTCTGACCCCCAGGTCGGAGCACTGTGCATTGCCCTGCACTAACTCTACCGGGTAACAGGAATGTTGATGAAAATTCCCTGCCACAGACCTACATGACAGATCAAGACAAGAGACCAAAGCACTGTTATGTAAGAAAGACTAACTCTACTTTTCTAAATGGAGTAACGATGGTTAGTATCACCTATGGCACATAAAAAAGGGCTAGAAAAAAGAGAAAAGATCTTACTACATAGAACAGCACAACACTTGAGGAGATGGGGTGCTTACCAGCCCAGTCATTACATACCGATACATGTTTCAAAGTCTGTAACAAAACTCCCATAAAGGTATACACATATTATGTCTCAGCTACCAATGGAAGGCATTTCGATAGCAAGACAAGATTAATCACCAGATGGTACCTTTAGTGTAGCTGAAAGGTCTTAGGAGGGGGAGCCATCACTGGCAGAAGTGAATGGTGTTTGGGACCTGCAGAGCAAGGTTCTACAGTCCAGTGGCCACCGTAGTTAAGAGAAAAGCTCGATCCTTGAATTCGGGACTAGCAGGTGCCCATGTCGATGCCCTCAACCACCCCCTATGAATAAACAGAGAATGGGAGCTGCTGCCTCTGGTGCACCTCTCAACTTCATCCCTCATTTCCTTGGCATAACCACTGAGGCCCATTTTATGCCAGACACAGATTAGCCCTGGCGCTATAAGGAAGAACGGGGGAAGTAACTCCTTTGCTCATGCGTTCAGACTTTTGGTTTTTGCTTGTTTGTATTGTTACAGGGTACGCACATGGCAAGCAGCCACGCACATGTCCCACAGTGCTCTTGGGGAAGCCAGAGGACAAGCTTTGGAAATCAATTTTCTCCTTCTTTCCCGTGGGCTCCAGGAGTTGAACTCAGGCTACCAGGCTCGCGTGGCAACTGCTCCTGGGAAGCCAACTCCCTGGGGCCTTATTCGGTTATTTTCTAAGACAAAGTCCAGTTATGTAAACTTCTTCCTGCCTCGGCATCCTAAGTTCTTGTTCATTTACCTTTTCACAATAATTTCAACCTGTTCTGGTTCATTGAGTAGCCGCTGGATACCCCAGTGTGATCCATGCTGGGGGATATAGAGAGAGACCCTCAGCCAGAAGTTTTAAGACTGTCTTCTTGCACAAACTCTCAGTTACATTATATGATACAGCTGTACTACCCAAAAGTGGCCAAAGATCTGGGGTGTGACAAGGTAGAGGTCCTGGATTCCACCCCCAGTGCTGCGCCGACTTATGAAGAGTGCCCTGGAGTTCTCTCTTGAGCCCTTGAGTATAGAGGTGTCTCGAGGAGTTCTGGTGCTTTGCTGATACAATGTGAGCACTAAGGGAAACAGAACACAGGTCTGACCCTCCAGAAGCTTCCAACCTTTGAAAGCTTACTTGACGCTGATCCCAGACCTAGCTGGAGCTGAAGAGAAAAGCCAGAAGCACAGAGACACTCGGGTTGTTGTGGGACAAGATGAATTTCCCCACAGGAATGCACTGGGACAACTCAAAGTGCTTTCCAGCCAGAAATGACCATAAGGTCCTTGTCAAAGGGGTCCAGAAGCATGTGGAGAGTATCACGCCTACCCCAGGAAGGCGCGTGATCAGAGGCACACTTCCATCTCTAATTCATTTTCTTGGCAAAAAATTAGCTAAGGTCAGAATCTATGTCTATTCCCATCATTTTTGAGAGGAAGAGGTAAAGGGATGTGGTCCAGACCCTGTCTCCTCTCCTTTAAGCCTCTTTCAAAAGTTGAAGCTTTGCCACTAAAAGGCAGATCCCACCTGCTCAGAGGCTGTGACTGGTGCGGCCTGCTGGGACAGCGTCAGCCTGCAGAGACAGAGTTGTGTTCTGAACTGACAAGGACCCTGGAGACTTTACAGATATTCTTGAGAGCTCACCACACGTCAATAAAAGAAAAACATTAATTCATTTTCTAACACCTGGAAAATATATCAAAGAAGTCTAGCCGGGTCTGGAACATTTTCTATTTGCTAAAATGTTGAATTATCATCTTCTTTTCCACTGAACTCCAGTGGAGCTTGAAATTGATTTGACTCTTCAGATGACACCAACTACACAGGGTTGACTAATTAGTCACCAAACACCACGTGGTGGGGCACCTGCCACACCTGCTGTGCCCCAACACACTCCATCTGGGGTCTTAAAATGGACTCATTGGCCAACTGTTTCAATAAGGTTTCTTGGTCCCAGGGCAGCCAGAGGTCCAGAACCACAGATCTGCAGCCCCAGACCCCTTAGCCAACCACCACTGCTCAAACCCCCAAAATGATTCAGACACTTATATTAAGTTCATGCTGTTTGGCCTATGGCTTAGGCACATTGCTAGCTAGCTCTTACATCTTAACTCAACCCATTAACATTAATCTATCCTGCCACGTGGCCCGTGGCTCACCTGTGTTCCTTACATGCTTCTTCTTGGGCAGCTGGCTCAGTCTAACTCCGCCCTGCTTCTCCTACCTATGCTGTGATTTCTCCTCCTACTTTTTCTATGGTGCCTGTCATGGGCCAAAACAGCCCTTTTATTTAAAGATTGATATTCACAGCATACAGAAAGACATTCCCACATCAGCCAACTAGTCATTTCTTCCTCCCTACATCTGAGAACTTCATAACAACAAAGAAATAACCCCCAACATGAAGGATTCATAGGACACATCCATTGATGGAGGGACATTTTATATACATAAAGACTTTACCTTTATTTTTAGGATTTGAATGTAAGAGAGGTACATGTGAGTACAGCACCCACAGAGTCCAGAAGAGGGAGTCAGATTCCCCTGACTAGAGTTATAAGCACTTATGAACGTATGTGGGGATTGGGAGCCAAACTCTAGATCTCTGAAAGAGCAGTATGCACTTTTAACCACTGGGCCATCTCCCTAACACTCTACAAGGGGCTCATTTTTAAATCCATCTAGTCCTGCAGGCTCAAGGATATTCAAGAGGTTCAGACCATCTGAGAAGCCTGTGCTGGAGACCAGAACAGCCGTGAAAACAGAGGGCATCCAAAGACATGGAGAGAGAAGTTGTGATAGACCGTTAACTGGAAAGCTTTGAGCCTCAAACTGTACATAGCATATTTCTGATTATTTTTATAATTTCCCACATAGAAAAAAAGATTGTGAAAATGTCAATATTCTACATCATAGGCTATTTAATTACCACTTTTCTTCCTCAAATTATTAATAATGCGAGTATAGCATTTTATAATTGAAAAGTTTACTTTTCAAAATCTGAGCCCCGGAATGCCAGGAAGAGGCTTTTGTGCAGTTGGAAAGACGCACCTTTACTTGTAACATGCATTCTGCCACAGTGCCGCAGGAGAACATGTGACTCTCAAGTCCATCCGTCTGATGGGGTTGAGCGACCTAAGATTTCTCCGGGCTTTAAAACCCCATTTCATTTACTCACACCCATTCTCCAGTGAAATTCTTGAAAAGCAAATATTCTCAGCTTGAGCAGGAGAGTATACACTTAGGCCAGATGGACACTTTGGCCTCTTAGCCACTCGGCTGGGTTTAGGGACTCATGCCCGCTTCAGACAGTGACTTATTGCTTCAAATGCAATCTATCTAAACCCTACGCTAATACATTTATGCTATATGATCCCATCACCTATTTGGTGCTCTGAACATAAGCGGCGCTTAATAAACACTATTTACAGCTAATTTTCATTAAGCACTGACTACAAGCTTTCTCTAGAACAGGCCCACCACACATTTTATCTCTGATTTAAAAAAAACAACAACAACAAAAACAAAAAACAAAACAAACCCTAATGTCTCCATTTTCCTGATAAAACACTAAGAATTGGAGAGTTATTGAAGTGAATTTTTTTTTCAAGGTTATGCAGCTAACTCAGATTTTGGCTATCTGGCAGATTTTTCTGTATCCCATGCTTATCCTGCCCTTCAGTGTCCTAGGTACTGTGTGAGAGAGTGTGTCCTGTGCCCTCAGGGAAGCCTTGGGCTGCACAAGAGACTTCTGGTTGGACAGAAGATCAAGATACATTCCTGGAGATATTCCCACCGTGTGGTTCCTACTCCACTCCTGGACACAAACCAGACCTTCACAGGTCTGTGATTTTCCCATTGATGATAATCTGGACTACAGAACTACTACAAGGGCAGACCATCAGGAACTCTCTTTCACAGACAAGGAAACTGAGGCTACAAGGAGCCTTACCTGTTCAAGGGTAAAGCCAACAAATGGCATAGTCAGGTTTGAGGGAGTCAGGCTGCCACCCGGACCTGCCTTCCTTTGAGCCCCGAGCCAGCAGCCCTGAGACTGGGCCCTACTGGCCTCTAGATTCAAAGAGAAGCTTTTCAAGGCTGCTGTGTCTCTTCCTGAGGCTGTGCACAAAGTGATGGAGTGCTTCCCAGGCCTCTGAGCTAGCAGTATAAATTGCTCTCCTGGCCTGTCTTGTAGCTTCCAGAGACAGGCCAGAATCATAATGATTACAGTAGATCTCCCCAGAGACTTTGAAGTTTTTAATAATGTGTTTTATTGTTTGGAACATTGAGGGTGGGGACAGAAAAGGATGCAAAGAGTCATGTAGGGGCCCTGAACCAAAGTGAAATACAAGCTTCACCAACAGAGGATATGCAGGCTCCTTCCCCAGCCAATTTAATAAGCTCCAAGAGTGTGCATGTGAGCACGAAAGCCCATGCACATGGCCCATTCATGACTGTGTCACTGGTTAGAAGCCCCCAAGGGACAGAGGTGATAACATCCGGAACCTGTATTTCCCAAATTAAGGTCTGATGTGCCTTCCTGACATCACCTCGTTTTGTGCATTCGACTTGGGAAATAATTGAGTTAGAAATCTTTTCTGTTTAATAAGGTCAACCTTTGCTTCAATTTCATGGAGAGGCTCCAAGACTGATTGATATTCAGCACTGGCTCCATACTGTAGCTCTGTAATGGTTGTCCTAATTAGACACTCTTGCTAATTAATGCTATGCAGATTAAGCCAAGCCTTCCTTCCCTATCCCATCCCCCTCCACCCCCACCAGGGAAGTCAGCATCCCTGGATGCTGATCTCCAGGGAAACCCTCTCCCTGCCCCTTCCTCCTGACTTTGCCTTCTGAACTTTCACCACCATCATGTCTGATCAGATTTTAGCTGACCTTCCTCCCGGGTGTAGCTGCCTGAGGCCCTCTGAATCATGAGGTCACCTGAGGTCATGCTGGCCCTACCAGTATCCTCGGCATGATGTCCCATCCCATTGTAGGTCCACAATGGAGTCCTGGAAAGGCTCAGCCCACTCTATCCTATTGTTAGTGTGGAGCTAATAAGGTTTTGATTGTCACTTTCTATAACAGAATTTGACAATCAAAAGGTTAGGATTCAAGTCCTGTCTTTGAGTCTTACTCTCTGTAACGCTGGGTTTCCAGTTCCTTCTTTAGGCCTTAACTTCCCAGAGTCTCTATTTCCCCTTTTCTTCATCTACATGAGTTATAAATGGGGGAAAAATTGTATTTTTCCACATTTTTTTTAAGTCAAATGCCCTTTCTCTTGCTACCCACCCAGAGGAGAGAAACTGACCTGGTTTCCATCGCAGGCTCTACCATCAGCACCTGGGGTTCTCAGCACTTCAGAGACTAGGCTACAGGCTCCTTCACTCATCAGTCATATTACTGAGCATTTGCTCAGCCAAGGCTCCAGGCTGAGCCTTTGCAAAACACTAGAGAGTCCCTCCCCACCACCCCAGTGTACTGACTGAATCCTGCCCATAAGCCCAGCCCTGTTTCATCATGACCCTCACCTTCACGGTGGTACTACACCTTCAGTCCTCTGCCTGCCCACAGCCAAATGTCAGAAGAGACAGAGAAACAATGGGCAGGCAGGGCCTGGAGACTGATAGGACAGAACCATCAAAATGGACAGGAATCTCCAACTGACAGGAGACCCGGTACTTTTGGGCCTTACTCATCAAGGAGTGGCCAGGACCAGTGGAGGAGATGCTAAGAAGCATCTGAAAGGGCCTTGCATCCTGAGTATGAGCTGCAGTATGCAGCCTCATTCACAGGTAAAGGCTTTAGAGAACATACTTTCTTCTCCAGTATTGCTCCTGAGGGTGTGGGTTAGCCCAAATTAGAGTCTAAGCCTCAGACACCTTTCCTTTTGTGTGAGGTCCTAGAGGCTGCTTCAACCTCACAATGACCTGTGAACGTGACTCTTTTCCCTTTTGTGTGGTGCTTCTGTTCTGGGCTTGCTGCATCACCCCTGAAGTGTGTCTGAAGCATAGCCTCAAATGGACCTCTCTTCTCAGGCCTGGGCTCAGCAGGGTCATTATATGCAAGGTAACTATCTCAGGAGGGGATCTGAGCAGATGGCTTCTTAGAGCTGCCCTGCTGTACCATTTTCTCTGCCTCCTGAGTCACCCAGCATCTCAGCCGGGAGCATTACCTACCTAAGATGATCCCACAGACCTGTTCTGGTCCCACACTCTCTCCGAGGCTGTACACACAGGTGTCTCTTCCCAATCAGTACTACCTAAGCTGGGGTCACTTAACAAGGCCCTACCTGCTCCTCATCCTAGCCAGAATGTCAGCCACAGATGGATGTATCTTAATACTAAATTCATTCCTGTCATCATATGTGAAATGCAGTACATAGCAAGTCAATAAATATCAGCTGAATATTGAATACTGAATATTTGAAGGAAGGGAGCAAAATTTAGAGATGTGTCTACAAGGTAGACACTTCCATCCTAGGTTTTCAAATTCATGAAGCAAAAGGAGAGATGACCAAAAGAATAGGTAATAGGTGCTCACTTGCCCTGGGTCCCACACTGGCTTCCCGTGTGGCCCCACCCTCCAGAGAGAGTTCTGAAGTTGAGAGAAAGCTTGTCACTTATCCACAGTCCCAGGACAAGGAAGAAATAGAGGCAAGATTTGAACCTAGACAAGCCTGACTCTAAGATTCGAGACTGGAAGAAATCTCATGGCCAGGCCCCAGTTGTGTTATTAAACCTCAGTGACTTAGTAGGTCAGGGTTGGGAGTCCTGGCTGTACCTGCAAGTCTAACCAAGGCCTAAGCTGGCATGGGCAGGGAAGCCGGGAAAGGCTAGAGAGTGACAGAAGTCAACGTCTTGGACTAAAACACGTAGCATTACTTTGGCCTAGGGCGTTTCTCTGTGGCCTTCTACTTTGTCTCTTCCAGAAGGACATAGGATCTGATGTCTGAGGGATGTCATGCAATGAAAATAGCAAGGACACTGAGGTATGAACAGAAGGTGGCCCTGCATTGTCTAGTGAGGCCAGCATGATAGCCAGGACACCAATTAAGAGGCAATGATCCTCCCGCAGCCTGACTCTCCCACAGTGTGTTGCCCAAAGCGAGATGGTCACTTTGGAGATGAGGCTCTCCAAATACCAAGTCCCACGAGCTCCCCGCCCCCATTTAGCCACAAGCATAATTTTGAGTGAGAATATCTCCTTTGCAAGGTCTAGGCAGAGAAGAGCTGGGAACCAGGAAGTTTCTACTGTATGCATTTCCTGCCCCGCTTACAACACTGGCAATTAGTCAGAATTTGTATTACACACTTGCCATGTGCCAGTCACCGTGTTGTATGGGAGGCAGACACAACAGGACCAGGTCTTCCTAAGGGAACCACCAAGGTCTCTTCAGACATAAAGCCAGCACAAGCAGATCTGCTTCTGAATGCTAAGACAGGATATTAACCACAAACCTATCTGCCCCCTGCAGAAGCAGAGAGTAAATCTGTCCCCCACAGTGAGTGTGGACATATGATGCAACTCCACCAGGCATGACCACCCAGGTCCTAGGATGGAGTGACCTTGGCCCCAACCAGAATAATGCATTGAGAATCTCTGTAGGCTTTTTAAAAATATCTCCTATTCTGATAGGCAGGCTAGAGATGAGAACTTCTACTCCAGGGCACGAGAAGGAACCCAGGAGGCAGGAATCCACATCTCTGCTGAGACACCACCAGGCCTATGGTCATAGCACATAAACAATGGAGTCCCTGAATCTTGCCATTGATGGCAAATGAAAAGCCACTCAGCTAAATACTCCCTTTCCCTGTGTGAGAGTTGCAGGGCTTATTCGTTCAGGCTGTGTCTGACTGAGCTTCAGAAGACTCACCTGCTCCCCAGGCAGACTTTGAGAGACACTTCCTGGGAAGGCCTTGACTCTCTCAGTAATCTGTTCTTGGTTTACCTAGGTGTAAAGCTAAGCCAATGCCCCTGCGGGTCCCACCCTGACTAGGCCTCATGGGTCTCTATGACAGTCCCCTTCTCTGGGCACATTCATGCCAGGTCTCATTCCAGGAGGCACCTTTGGAAATTCTATATGAGGACATGAGGACAGGAAGGCTGGCTTGTCTCCAGCAGAAATCGGCTTGTGTCAGAGCAACTTCAGAATCCAGGTTGGAATTCACAGGCTCACCTGGTGGCCCTGTCATCCTTGAATTCATCTGTTCCCCCAAAGCCTGGATCCTGTCTGAGAAGTCACAGCCAGGCCTTTCACCTTGTTCTGCTCTTTCTCCAACAGACAATCTGTTCCCATTGCCTTTCCCCTTCCTCTGCTGTGGTGGGGGAGTATCTTCAGCCGGTCAGCAACCTCCTGAGTCCTGTAGTGTCTAAGAGCATTGCAGAGCACACACCTGCCACCTGTGCGGGCCGGAAGACCACCTTCAAACTTGTCTAGTTCACAGATAAGAGAACTGAGACCCCCTGAGGGGCCCCCTCCTATCCAAGGTGACATTCAAAACTGAAAGAGACAAAAGTCCCAGTCTCCCAAGCCTTGGGCTGGCATTTCCCCCTGCCCCTGTCCTTCCTTCAACTAGCCTGAATGCTCGCCCCAAAGGGCAGGGTCTTATCTGACCCCTCCTCAGCACCTGTGTGTTCTCATTTCAAGGTTGAGAAAAGACTATTTCTCCAATGGCTCATTCGAGGGCAAATCAAAAGAAATAACAATTACCTACTCCAGGTTTTCTATCTTCCTCTCGCTTAAAAACACAACCACTTAAACATAAATAAAGGGAAATGGTCTGGAAAAATAACCAGTTGGCATGGAACAATTGGCATTTCAGTCTGCATAAGAAGTGGAAATACTGTTTTCAGAAACTCAGCACAGCCATGCGCTGTTAACTCCTAACCATTTGGCACAGACTTTTCAATTGTTTGAGTGTGATGGATGATGTTGACAGACATGTTGGAGACCAAACACGAGCTATTCATAGGCTGGATGTGGTCCCTCTACAAACTCTCTCTTTCTCTAGTTCTACTGGCCTCAGACTGTCGCCAGCCTGCCTACCTTTGGCATTGAATGTCACCAACCCCAGCCATAGGGCACCACATGAGCCATGTCACCTTCTCAGACCAAGTCAGCTTGTCTGAGGGCCCAGAAGGCTAGCTACAGGTCACATGGCCCACTGGCCTCTATGGAGATCAAGGAGCTGAATGTAACAGCTTTCCTTTCTATGGCCTCCATGTGTTTCCTCTCCAGCTCGGACCTGACGACTCTCCCCCCCCCCAAAAAAAAAGAGTGACATGAGGTGTTTAGTCAAGAAGGAGATGAGCCAAGAAGACACCTCCAACATCCATGATGCATACATACAGCTTCAGGAAGCACATCTCAAGTGTTTAGGGACACTCAAGAATCTACCATGAAGGAAACTGGGACCCCACATGTACCCAGTGAAATAAAGGAACAGGGGATGTCCCGACTCAGTGATCCAGAGACACCGTGAGGGTGAAGAGTCACTGAGCAAGCTCTGGGCTTTGCTAGCCTGTGTTCCTGTTGCCAACTCCACAAATCTACATGTCAGTGTGGATGAGAGCTAAGCACAGAGTGTCAAATAGTTAGGAAACTGTCCCCTAAAAGAGACCGCAAGGCCTGCGTGTGTCCCTGTCTAGCAATAGGAGATTGTCCACAGATTCGGGGCTCCCATGAAGGTTGCTTTTGGGTACCCTCCAGTCTCAAACATTCAAGGATATCCTGAGGAACTGCTGCCCAGCAGGTCCTAGGGCTAGCTGTCTTGAAAGAAAGGGGGGGGGAGCTTAAAAATCATTTGTGTCGTCATTTGACAAAACTGAGAAACCCGGGCATAGAAAACTCATAAGTTTCTCAAGGTTAATTGGGAGGTAGAGGGGCTGGACTCTAATCTCAAACTCTCTTCTCTCTCTCTCTCTCTCTCTCTCTCTCTCTCTCTCTCTCTCTCTCTGGCTGGTGTATTACTCACTGTGTAGACTAGCCTCACAACAGGGTCTGCTGCCCTGAGTGTTGGATAAAGGCCTCTGTCACCACACCCAGCTAACCCCAAGCTTTTTAATCCCATGTCTAAGATTTGAAGAGTCCCCCAGACTGAGGCCTGCTAAGGCCACTCTGCTCTTGCTGACACCTGCTCCCCTTCTGCAGAAGCCAGGTTGACTATCCCTCCCTCTGTTTCCATGACCACAGAGCTCCGTAACCTCAGCCAGCTGTCTCTACCTTCATGACGCCAGCCACCTAGGAAGCCATTCCAAAAACTGTACTTGGACCATTTGGCCCTGTTACTGTCTTTAATATCTATTAAATGACAGTAAGACCTTCCTTCCAGGACTGTTGTGAAGACCAGATAATGAATTTGAGCATGTTCTAGCAGTCGTGAGTTCCCATGATCTCACAGTACAGCCCATACACAGGGTGTCCATACTCTCCATTAGCCCAGAAAACCCAGGTCATGCCTAGCATAATTATTAATATGAATAGTAACATTATATAATGCCCGACAGTGAACCAGACACCTTATCCACAATGCCTTTGCTGCCAGAGGGCCTGAGGGATGGGCTAACCTTCCCTGCCCCTCCCCTCTGAGGTCTCTTGCCTTGTAGAAGGGAGGAGTGGAGTTTTCTACCATATTAGCAGACCCTCTGCCCCAGCCAGGCTCACAGACAGGCATCATTTGCTAGATCAAAGTAATTATTAGTAGACACTATTTTTAGCGAGGCGGTGTCACTGTGCCTGGATTAATTGCACTTATATGTCACTTCTTTAAGGTTTATCACATCAATTATGGACAGTCATAGTCATGAGCCTTGCTTGCTTTAATCCTTGCTGGCTTGAATTTCTCAGCACAGAATTTCTCAGAGGTAGCAACGCATCAAGGACTAACTATCAGAATATATTTGATATCAAATCACTGTGTCCTGGGCATTGGCTTAGAATTTTCCCACTTAAGGGTTTTGTTTGATTTTGTTTCTCTCTCTCAATTTTCTATTTGATCTTCAGGAGATTGAGCAAGTTGCTCCCATCTCGTGGACAGAAAACCTAAGGCCCAGCCCATTTAGGCAGTTACTGAAAGCCACACAATAAAAACTCCAATTCATCCAACACAGTGTTGCCAAAACATTGGCAAGCCTTCCCTGTAGATCCATGAGTATGAACTGCATGGAGGGTTCTTTCTATGCTTTGAGTAGCTCCATGGGTAGGGACTTGGGTTGGTCCACAGGCACCTGGAGTCAGGCCTGATCGGAAGCCAGACAAGTGCATCAGAGTTTGTGTGCATGCGTGCGTGCGTGCGTGCGTGCATGTGTGTGTGTGTGTGTGTGTGTGTGTGTGTGTGTGTGTCAGACTCAGAGCCCTTAGCCATGAAAACTTCAAGGGTTCTCACTGACAGAAAGAAAAACAATTAAAAATTCTAAGAAGAGTATGTCCAGGTCAGAAAAATATGCAAACATGAAGACCCAGAACTTTCCATCTTCAGGTAGTGAAGCTGGAAGGCACCTCTTGCGAGTAAAGAGATAATGGGGCTCCCACAGATCCCACTAGGCATCTCCTACTGTTGAAATGGGAGAAGCCAGAGAAAGTCAGTCGATACTTGAGCCTCTTCTATCTGGGTTCCTGCTCCAAGTCAACCAGCCCCATACCACTCTTAGAAATGCAGATCTAAACAATACTCTGCATCTCCTCATCCAAGGCCTGTCTTTACAGATGATGAAACTAGTCAGATGTGGTGGTGCACACCTTAAATCCCAGCATGGGGAAAACAGAGACAGGTAGATCCCCATGAGTTTGAGGCCAGCCTGGTCTACATAGTGAGCTCCAGGACAGAGCTACACAGAGAAACCCTCCTGTCTCAAACGATAAACGAACAGATGAAGCTGAGATGCCATGTGGAAACAAGACAGAGCTGAGAAAGAATGTCCTTCCTCTGGCCTTCTGCTGCCCAAGGCTGTGGGTCTCAGCGGGGAGCTGTGGCGCCGTGTGGAACACCCCCTCGTGGGAAAGTTTGCTGCAATTCTCCCATTTCTCTCCTCCACCTTCACACAGTCCTCCCCCACACTCCTTCCCTGTGCACTATTTCTGTTTTCCAGGAACACGCTTTAAGATCGCCAGCTAAAGATGAAACCGCTGGAGTCCGCGAAGTCCCATAGGTCCCGCCCCGTCTGGTCACCAGAGGTAGGAGAGTGAGAGGGTCATCTGTCCTTCAGTCACCCTGCCCAGCACAAGACTTGGCACATTCTCACTAACCCTAAGATGGAGAGAGAATGGGTTCCTGAGGAGAAGGGAGCTGCTCATCACTTCACCACAGACGTGATCTTCCAGGTAGTCACACTTAGAGTTAGGAATTTTAAATCTGAGTCACTTTAATTTCTTCATCCTACTGACTAAACAGATACTTATTTGTTTAGCATCCATTAGTTAAGCTTTTAACTCTAACAGCTGTGATTTAAAAAAAAAAAAAAAAAAAAGCAAGAAAAACAGAAAGCCTTGCCAGCCCCTCTTGGGGCTCCATGCCCTGGAGGAGCACTTGGATGGGATAGGGAGCACCAGGCCAATGAGGCTTTCAGAAGTAATTCCCTGGGTGGGAAAAGCCAACACTGGAGTTTACAGACAAGCCTACAGATGACAACAGCTGAGCTTTTAAGACCCAAGTCAGCAAAGGAAAAAGACAGCGTGGGCCAAATGAACTGTCATTTCTTCACAAAGACGTCACCGGCTACGAAGCAGCTGCCTCTCATCACTTGCAGACCAGGTGGAAGGGTTGTGGGCTCAGGAAGTGGTTACCTCACTGAAGAGACCCAGCTGGGCCCAGGGTGTGAATGGTGGGAGCCCAGAGTCCCCGGGTCAGAGGGAGGAGGCCATAGGCTGCAGAGTCGGGGGCGGGGAGGGGGTACGTTCTTCCCGGGGGGGGGGGGGGGGGGGGACCCACTCATCCCTCCGACTCCAGTTGCTAGTTACAGTAAGCCAGGAGAGAGGGTCAGACGAAAAGAGGTAGAGGAAAATTATACAGAACAATGAGGTAACAGTCAAAGAGGAAGATCCTGAGTGTGGACAGCCATAGGCTCCTCACATTCTCGGGCCAGGACACTGAAAACCAGGTCACTGGAGAATCCAGCTGGAGAATCAGTGCCCCTTCTGCTGTACCACAGAGGTTCTGCAGCAAGTGACATAAAACAGGCCATGCCCCCTCAGACGTTAGACTCCATTTGCCATTTCTCCAGCCTCTGGGACAGGGATAGGCAAGGCATGAGACAAGCCTCACCCCTGCAGCTCACATTCACATCAAGGGCTCCAGACAATCAGACCCCCACCCACCCTACACACACACACACACACAGCCAGGTGTCTATTATGTTCATATCTCTCCACCTCCTCCAGAATCCCAGCATTTTGCCTGAGATATGAGGGGGAAAAGGCACTAAGATTGGTAGAATCAGTTGTCAAGTTAAGTAGGGAGTGAACCCCGACTGTGTTGGTCTCAGAAAGCTGTGTTACTTGCAGAAAGACCAGCCTGTTCCACACATGCTGTAACCTCTTATTCTCTCTCTCTGCTTTCCCTTTTTCCCCACATGGGAGGGGAATAGGATTTCGGATACAACCGAGTCATGTGAGATGACAATTCACAGGGACACAGTGATGGAAATCCAAGTGACCTGAAGACCAACTCCCTCTGATGTTGACACAGGTCACCAAATAGCGATAGCCCAGCAGCCAAGCAATGACTCTAAGCTCACTTATCCATGAAATGAACCCATAAACACATGACCATAGCCATGGAGCTAGCTGCAATTAGCAGCCTTTAAGAAGCAGAGCACAACACCCCCTGCCCCCTGCCCAAGAGACATACTGACACATGGGAGCACTGAACGAAGGCTCCCAGTGATGTGATTTTTATAGACCAATGCCTTCAAATGGCTTTCCCTACTCTAAACATAAACAGGATGTTACCCCTGCAGCATAGCCCCTGTGCACCAGCAGCTGGCAAGCAAGAAGGTACCCACACAGCAAATCATAGCACTGACTAGACCTATGGGCACAAATGACAACTTTAACAAACAGAGTGTATCATTACACTCAGGTGACCAAGGACTGACCTAGGCATGGAGTGTCTTTCCATCCAGGTCACCCAGTTCAGACCACAGCTCACCTACCCTTTGTCCAGGGAAATGGCGCAGGTACCCACCGGAGCACCTCTGGGGGCTCTGACCATGGGTGGAAGTGTTTTGGGGGTTTGTTTTGTTTTTTTAATGGTAGAGCACAGAGACAAATAGAGACAGGACAACATGCCTAGAGCCACATACCAGAACTGCATACCACATGCCAGAGGTGCATGCACCTCTTTGCCAGCAGCAAGGCAGAAAAAGATGGACCTACAGGACACAGGACAGACAGCTCCATGGACTGGCCTGGGGTGGGGGTTGAGGGTCAGGGATTTCAAAGACCCAGGCTAAGAGGCCAGCAAGAAAGGCACTTGCTAGTAATGCTACTTAGCTTGTCTATTTATCACTTGTAATTTATCTAGTATTTTCTCAAAGGTCACTGGGTGGTGATTTCAATATTGTAAAATTTGTAGAGATACTCCAGAAGAAATGTACAAATTTCACAGGTTTATGCCGGCTTAAAGGTGATATATTTTTATTAAAAGTATCTATTCTAGGTGTACTTTGGATAGGATTTGGCAACTGATTGGTTAGAGATCCAAAAGGCCTATGCTATTAAAAGATTCACTGTGGGGTTTTGGGGAAGGGGGTGGGTATTAAAAAGAAATCGAATTCAAAGGCATCTGCACAGGTAGGGTTGGGAGACAGAGCAAAACGCATTTGAGATCACAAAATGCTTAGTCACCTTGCAGTCCCCCAAGGTGGGAGCTGGGAGAAAATACCCACAAAAGCCTTGCCACCACACTTTCCGCCTGGCACACCTGCACAGGCCTCTCTCACACTCTCTTCCCCAGGCTCCTCTTAGCTAAACCCAATCTTTGTCATTGAAAGGAAAATAAACAGGGAATTGCCTGAGGAAAGAGACTCCTCACTGTGGACCAAAAGAGTCTCCGTTTCCCCTCAGCCCTCATCAGATGCTCCCAGCATCTTCCTGTCAGCCCGTTGATGCACAACTTCCCGTCAGGGCAGCAGTGGAGTCTGGGGAAATGTGTCTTCCTTCACAGTCTCCGCTGGTGCCAGGCAACAGCAAAGAACATTTCAAAGATACAGCACACATCTTCTGATTCTATTGGCCATCCTGAGGACTCAAAGCTACCAGAAGGAAACTGAGAGGCCTGGACACTTGCCATTGAGTCCAGCACATCCCAGCTCCCCTCCGGGCACCCAACCTAATCATAACCACAATAGCTATCAGGAGGGCTGACGCTGGCCCTAGAGTGGCAGAAATAGAGACGGGAATGAAGGAGGGGAGAGCTCTTTAAAGACTTGCCACTGAGGACAGACCTATAATGAAATAAAAGTGAAATCCCCCTCTCCTATCAGAGCCCACAGTAAGAGGGATACTCATAACCCTCCATTTATTGAGTTCGCCCCAGGAACCTACATTATCTCCTTTAATCCCCCAACAAACTTGTGGTAATGGTTCCCAAACTTTGCTGTTCGTGAGACTAAGCCAAAGAGCTTCAGAAACTCCCGGTACCCAGGCTGCCTTCCCAACCAATGAGGTCAGGAGGTAAATGGCTGGGAGGGGCCATTGATATTGTTGGCTGTTTTTCTGGTTTTTTCTTTACATCAGCTTTTTAAAATGATCCCAAGGTAATTCCAAAATGTATCAAGGGCTGGGAACAGTAGCAAGCACCCTTAATCCCTGGACTTGGCAGGCAGAGGCAGGCTGTGACTTCAGAGCCATCCTGGTCTACATAGAGAGTTTGAAACCAATAAAAGCTGCAAAGATCCTGTCTCGAGAAAAAAAAAAAAATTCAGGGTTTGTGCACCCCTTAAGAAGGTGTTATTATCACCTATTTTATTCATGAGAAAATTAACAGGCTACATCGCCCGCCTAAAGTCACAGTCTATAACACTCAAAGCTTTTGGCAAAATGCCTCAGATCTGAACACCAGGGGCTCCTCGTACTGTACACCGCCAACCCCCAACAGAGTCCCTTCAGGGCTCAGGAGCTTGAACACCAAGAATGAACAGAAAGATTTGTGTGCGGCTAGGAGAACAGACTCTGTGTGCGTGTGTGTCTGTGTCTGTGTGTGTGTGTATGTGTACGTGTGTCTCTGTGTGTGTCTATGTGTGTCTGTGTGTGTGTCTGTGTGTGTGTGTCTGTGTATGTATGTGTCTATGTGCGTGTATGTGTCTGTGTGTGTGCATGTGTGTATGTGTGTGTATCTGTGTGTGTGACTGTGCACGTGTGTCTATGTGTGTCTGCATGCATGTGTGTGCACATGTGTGTGAGCACGTGTGTCTGTGTGTGTCTTGTGCATGTGTGTACACGCATATGTGTGTGTGCGCGCATGTGTCTCTGTGTGTACATGTGTGTGTGTCTGTGTGCGCGTGTGTGCGCATGTGTGTGTGTGTCTGTGTGTGTGTATGCGTGTACACAGCACCCCCAGGCAGTTGTGGGATCAGTAGATTCTGCATCTGAGACCTCTTCAGAACAAAGACCCGCCTAACCCAGGAGATTGGCCGCATGTAAAGAGAATACACTCAAGAGTAGGTGCTCCACAGATGGCAATGCTGCAAGCTGGAAGTGGAGCAAGTGAGGAGTGGCTCCAGGGACCTATGGACTAGAACTTCTATGATTATTCTTCGCTAGATATGGGACATGAAGAGAGTCACTCCCCTCTGGGCCTGGCCACATGGATCCTTCCAGAAGTCTTTCATAGGGCTTGTGGAACCCATTCTTGGCTTGAAAGGGTGTGGAAAGAGATTTAGCCTCACTCCAGAGCAAAAAGGTCCACAAACTGTTCAGACACCCCTAGCCCAGGCAGGAGCTGCCAGTGTGCCAGCTGAATAAATGGGCCAACGGGAAGAACAGCAGCCCACACCTGCCCCAGCCATGGCCCTCTGAGCAGAACAGAGACTAGTCAGTATACCAGGTCTACCTCACCTTACCCCAATATCTGAGCAGAAATATTTGCTCAAGGTCTCTGCTTACCTCACTCCCACCAACAAACTGCTTCCATTTCCAAAAGACCAGGTCAACGCAGAGTCCCTAACGTGGTTCATTAGTGACCCCCCCCCCCATCCTTAATGTCCCTGCTACTTGTGTTCCCAATTTCCTCTTCTTGCTTCTACCACATTGCACAGACCCTCTGCTCACATCCCTGTCATCAGAGGTCTGGATCATACTCTTGATCTTAAGAGAATGGGCCATCGGGGGGGGGGGGGGGGGGGTCATAAGATCTCCCTTAGAACACCGTTGCTCACTTACTAGCCCTGAGACCAAGCCTCACAATACTCTGCTATAAAATGAGGCAATAAATGTAATGACTTTATGAAGTGCCAGATCCAAGTACTTTCAGGAGGAATTCATTAAGGAAAGCTGGGCATTCCTAGCATGGGCCCTGGAACTGAGAGCTTTGAAGCAACTTTGGCCACACTAAGCCCCAGACTGTTTGCAGACTTAGCTCCCTGTCCAGCCTCTGCCCAGAGGTAGCTCTTGTATCTATCTACTACACAAAACACACTCTCTGCATCATCCAGAGAATCCAAGAGCCAGATGCTCCCACACCTGTCTGGCCTATACAGCTGTTCCTCGGCACCCCTTAAACCCTAACCCTCCAAATCCCCAGGCTTCCAGGGAGTAGCCATTGGGTTCTGACCTCAAATACCCTTGGTCTCAATTTCAGCCCTTGTCAAATCCTAAACCCTAAGATTAGCAGGGAGGAAGGTGCTAGGGATAGAGCTCAGTATACGTAGCGTGAAGGAGACCCTGGGTTTGAGTCCCAGCCTCTAGGACAGAGGAGAGCTTAGAATGGAAAAGGCAAGCCAGAGCATAACATCCTTCAAGACAATTGTCAGTATTGTTTTGTCCATAGAGAAAGCTGACAGATCAGGAGGGATGTCCTCAAGATACCTTCCCACCTCCACTTCCCATAGAATCCAAGAAAAAGCCACCCAGTGGCAAGACTCACAATTCATGATGGCACTTAATGAAGTCCAATGTCTCAGCCAGACAAATAGAGGAGAGACAAGATTGAGGGAGCTCTCAGAGAAAGCTATCTGCCTGTAGGGGGACTGTGGGAGTTAATGAAGCCCTTTTGCTCAAGAAGCAAGCACAGGCCCTCTGTGCCTACCTGGGTGGCTCTCTTGAAGGTGTGGGGTGACTACAGAGGGACAAGCAGTTAGGCAGCAGGAAAAAAACTAACCAGTAGGCTTCAGGCCAAGCAGGAGCATCAGAAGGGGAAAACACCCTGTGGAGTGAATGGGTTCTGTGAAAGTACCCACCCCTACCCTCCTCCTCTCCTTTCCTTTCTCCTTCCCAGCCCTCCTTCAGCCCATCCATTATGCAAATTAAGTAACTGCACACAGATTTGCATAATGTATGCATTGTTAGTATATGATCTTGTCAGGCTTTCAGACTTTATAAAGCAATTCTGCTACCCTTTATGGAGAGTCAGAGACAAAATTCTAGAGAGAGATGTCTGTCCTAGAGAGAAATGTCTGTCCTTTCCTCCTTGCCCATAGAAACAGTGTTTAAGCTGTCAATGGGGAATCATCAACTAAGGAGACTTCCAGTCAGAAATACAACCAAACGTTTCGTAGACACTTTATCGATGAATGTATCATGGTACCATGTACCTGGCACATGACTGATCACAGGTCATGCCAATCAAGTGTCTTACACACTGTCTGTGTGGTTCCCACAGCAAACAGAGAAGTAGAGACTGCACTTTAGCTGTAAAATCACTTTGGGCTCCCGAGTGACTCCAAAACAGTGAAATCCATGCTCCGTGTTTTCATTTTTTTTATAAAATGTTTAATTCCATTTTCTTCCTCAATACCTACAATAAGTGTATCACTCCTTTTTTATTTTTCATTAAAAAAAAATTCATCTCCATCACTGTATCCCCCTGCAAGCATATTGCTCTTATGTTAGGGATAAAGAAACGATGAAGTATAGGTTATTCCGTAACAGTGTAGGGTCTCTGTACTCCTTCTGAAGCATCAGTGAAAACACATCCCCTCTTCCCTGCATCTCTCCTTGCCATGACAGACATCACAAATCAATCACAGCACTTTTCTCACTAAGCTCAGATAGCACCTCAGAATCCTCCTTATCACAGCTCTTCTGGCAGCTGGTACCAACTGTTCAGAATTAACACCCAGATAAAACCTCTCTGCTATGACTTATACCCTGCCAACTCTCCAGTATCCAGCCAACACAGTGACAGTACCACTCCGAGAAGAGCTTATGGGCTATGTCTAGCCTGGTTGCTCAGCCTCAGGAACCCCATACAACATCCTTAGCCTGTTGACCAGTACCAAGTGGGTTCTGCGGAAACTGGACATAACCTGCCAATTGAAAGGGATCCAGAGGACCGAAGAGGTCTCTGCTGTAACTGCAGGGATCCTACCACCCATAAGCTACCCTTAACTAATGTCCACATTCAGCTCCAGCAGTGACACATTTGCAAAATGGTCCCTGGCCTAGATATCCTGACACAGGACCCTCCAAGGTGTTCAGCTGGAAAAGAGGCCAAACTGTATAGGCCCAAACACAAACATGTGTGCATTGCCCAGGGGCTGATGCTCAGGCAGCCTCAAGAGCACACCTCCTCCCTGTATATCTGCTGAGTCTCCCAAACCTAAGGGGAAGATGTTCCTGCATTTACACACACACACACACACACACACACACACACACACACACACACGCACGCACGCACGCACGCACGCACGCACGCACGCACGCACGCACACAATGTTTGGCAAGTGTTGCCCTAAAGTGCTCACAGTGGTCCTCAGAGACACCTTGTTATTCAAGAAAGGGAAACTTAAACCTTGACCTTCCCTAGTCCTGTATGACCTCTCAAGCGTGGAGTAAAGACTTGACTCCTTGGCTCATTAGTTGGAAGACAGGAGCTGCCTACTATCCCAGAGAACCCTGGCCAGGAGGTCTTCTGAAACTCCTCAGCACTAGCTTTTACCCAGTCCCTAAGAGGCAGATAGGACATGCTCTTCTCTACCTACAATCCAGGACCCACATAATGCTCCAACGACCGCTGTGCTTCCTCCATCTACCTTTATCTCAACAGGCAGATCTTTCCTCCCTCTGGCCCCTGGGCTCCCAAATCTAAGCAGTCTTGAGTGGCTTCATCTCCTAAATCACTCAAGACCTCCTAAACTAGGACTCTAGTGTTGTCTTGATGATAACAGTCATGTCCATCCAGGCAGGAGGACCATTAGTCAGCCATATTCTATCATAGGGGAAAATCTGCGCTTCACTCCAAGAGTAGATTATCATTGACTTTGTTTCCAAGTGCATAGCAGAAAGCCGTCTAACTTCCAGTCAGCTTATTCATTCTTCAAATCTCTGCAGATAACATGGTCCCCTTGGTCTGCAGCTAAACCTGTCACAACCCTCAGTCCGTCATATCCCTTAAGTGGCTGCAGAGAGTTTCTACAGGGTTGGGTCAAATTCCAGAAGAAAGTAGCCAGAAGGCAAATGGGAAAGGGGCACAGCAGCAGAGAGAGTTTTAGATGCACTCTGGTTCCCCCGCCCACTGTTGGGGGGAATCGAGGTATTTGAGGACTGCCCTTTGGAGATTACTGGACTCACTGAAGGAAGAACAGATGCTGAGTAGTGACCACACAACTACACCTATCACTCACTGTGGAGAAGGCTTTGGAGCATCCTCCAGCCCAGCACCCATAGCCTCCACCTGCACATTCAGGCAGACAATGTAGACTCCAGAACAATCTCTGCTCTCCCATAGCTGAGGCAGGTCTACCCGCCCCACATCACAGATTCTCTGCCAAAAGCCTGCCCTTAGGCCTGTCTCCTATTCACCCACCTCTGCTATTTCATGCCTAACCTATGGGAAAGACTGGAATCTAAGAAATAAAGCTTGCCTGAAGATCAGAGGACAGAGCCAGCCACAGTTAGCCATCGAGGCCATGCGGCGGTGGCACACACCTTTAATCCTAGCACAAAGGCAGATATCTGTCTGAATCTCTGTGAGTTCAAGACCACCCTGGACTACAGGAGATTAATTCAGTTTGGAGAAGAAACAGAGCCAGTTAGTGGTGGCACACATCTTCAACCCCAGCACTAGGAAGGTTGAGACAGGAAGTGATGTGGCTGGGCAGAGAGAGGAATAGAAGGCTAGAGGAAACAGGAGTTGAGCACTGTACTTCCCTTCCCCTCCTCCTTTTCAGCTGAGGACTCAGAGACACTCGGTCTAAGGATTTACGGAGACAGGATCTTTCTCTTGTGGCCTGAGGATTCAGTAATGGTGAGAAATTTCTCTAGAGGCTTGTTCCTCTGTCTCTGGTCTTTCAACATTTACCGCAATATATGATTCTGGGTTTTTATTATAATGCCGATTAAAATTCATGCAATACTTACCCATCCTTGTTCATTTCCCAAATGCCTGCAGGCAGTCCCTATCCTGGTGACAGCACATCTCTGATCTGCTGGGATCCCCCTCCCCCAGGACCCTAGACAGCAGCATCACCATCCTATCCTATGCAGGACACTGCCCCTCAGAGAACTTTCATATCTGCCCAGGAAATACACGGAGAGGGCAGACAACAGTGAACCTCAGTCTAAGAGTGTAGCCCAGGATTCTTGCTTCTCTGGAGCCTGAACTGGACCAAGCCCCAACTGAAGCCCTGGAAAAAGATCCAGCTAGCCTCTGAGGAGCATGGGGATGAAGAGAGGCACTGTGGAACCAGGAAAGCCTCCAATAACACAGTCAAGACCAGAGGCTAAGCTAATTTGCTGACTCCACTGACCTCTCTGGCCACTGTACTGAGGTGGCTGGTAGGGATGATGAGTGTTTCGAAAAGTTGGCCCCAAGTTAGGTAATAAAATTATCTGTGAACCATTAAGTGAGAAGACTTCAGGTTTCCTCTGGATGGCCTCCTGCACTCCTCCAGACCTCCAGAGCCACAGCTTAGGAGAACTGCCATTTCTATTGTGCCCCTCCCCTTCTCCGTCAGTGACAACTATCCCTCATCTCTCCCACGGATCCCATTCAGTCCATCACCACTTCTTGACAATTCAAAATAGTGACTGTTGCTGAGCCATGAACCTTCCACCTGTGTTCTTGAATCCTCTCTTACAACCATAGCATGGGTTAATCCATACACTCACTTAAAACTCACAAAAACGGAGGCTCAGGGAGTCCTGGAGGTTGCCCAGTTGCATAGTCAGACACCACTCAGGCTACTACATGAACCCTAAAGGAGAGGCTGTCACTACTCCGCCCATATCTTTGAAAACATGCAGGAAGAGGGTGTCTCCATCTCCATCAAGTCTGGCTGGAAGCCAGTGCTGGTGGCTTCCAGAAGGAGAGCCCCCAGCCAGGGTGCTGGTGCCAGTTGGTGCCGGCTGGTGTGGGCACTCTGCCATCTCACTCTCTGGGACAGCAGGCTGCCTGGCTGCTCAGTGATGCCTGGCCTCCAAGAAAGGGCTGGATTTTGAGCAAAGCAGGGAGGTACTGAAGCCACAGTACTTGTATCAACCTTGACACACAGCCTCGGTAATCCTGGGCCAGAAGGAGGATGGCCCCCTTGTGCTCTTTTGCCAATGCCTACCTTTCTCTTTCCCACTGCCCCGGCCTGGCTCACTGCCAGCTTCTTCCCACCACTGTTCTCTGTGCCAAAGCTTATCCACCATTGCCCTACTCTCCATGCCTTTCAACATGAGTACAGAGCCCTCAGCCGGCCATGCAAAGACCAGGGAACTCCTGTCCTGTGCTAACGTGTTCTTTATCACTTCCAAAGAAACCTGTCTCCTTTGTTCTTCCTAAGAACACCTGGAACTCTGCAATTTGGGATCTCACACCACCTTCCACCTCCCCCATCATCCCTTCAAGCTCAAAACACCTCACTTCTGCCTCATGAAACCCTGAAAGCCCAACTCAAGCCCACTCCATCTGAGGGCTCTCCAGACATTCATACTCATAGCACTCCGGTAAGGAGGCGGAGCCTATGTGTAGCTCAGAGCAGTCTGTACATCTTCAAGCTACCACAGCCTGCACACCCTCAACCATACACCATCCATCTTTGTGCCCAACATCACCAGGGTCAGCACCTAGTAAAAAGCAAGCATCAGTAAGAGCCTGCCCAGTAGGAAGTCCTCAGAGCTTCTGAGTGTCTGCATGGACCTTTCCTGGATCTGTCTTTCCCAGGGCTGGTCCACAGCTCAGCACACTCACTTGCTTCTCAAAGTATACCTGGAGAACAGTGACCCACATGATCTCAAGAGGCTTCTAGCTTGACCCAGACTGACACACCAGCTGTTTCGCCCCGAAAATCAGCCACTAAGTAAGTCTTCACTCACAAGCCCAGAAGTAATAACCCTATTACTATTCTTTCCTTCTTAAATGGAGATGCAGCTCCACCTGTTCTTAGAAACAACAAAGACCCTGATGAGGTGGCCCCAGCATCTGAGGCTTCTCAGAGGCAAGAGGGGTTCCTGGAAAGACCCCTACGTCTCTTCTTCTTACAGGCTCCCATGTGGCTCACATCTCAGCCTCTCTACAGGAAAAACCTCCAAGGATATAAAGACACAGATATCAAAAACAAAGAATGAACTCCAGAGGGGCCTGAACTTGAACTCAAAACTTAGATCCAAGCCTGAGAGCCTGGTATGGTAGCACACGCATTAAATCCCAGAAGTCAAGAGGCAGAGGCAGGTAAACCTCTGAGGGTTGGAGCCCTGCCTGGTTTACGTAGCAAGTTCTGGGCCAGCAGGGGCCTACATAGTGAAACCTTCCAAACAAACAACAAAATTCAAGTCTGAGTCCTAGGATAGCATCCCAGAGAAGACAGGTTAGTGTCACACTGCAGTTAGGATGGCATCCCTTCCTCCCAATTGTCCCGTGACAAACCACGCTTCCTCAGCATCTGCTGTTTGGAGCCAAGTAATGCCTTGCTTCAGTAAGTATCCTGGCCCCTGTCCATTAGGTGTCTTGACAGATAACCAAACATGTCTCTGTTACGTGTCTGCTGAAGACCAAAAGTACCTCAGGTGGAAAGCCTTGGTTCAAAGGCCAGTTAGATCCCAGGTCACCTTTACTGCTGCCTTATTTACACCTTCTGTTCTTCACCCACACCCCCAGCCCCAGACATATCATATCTTCCCACCCCAAATCCAGAAAAGCCTGTGCACAGTACTCCCAAAGTGCCTCACGTGAGGGGAAAGGAGTCAGCGCTTATGAGCCAGAGACTTACCATAACCATTACCACCACTCTGGCTGCCGCCACTGAGAGCTGAAGATTAAGTTTCTAAAGTCTTACAGTCAACTAGTGGCAGGGTCCAACCCTGAGTGGGCCAGGAGGCCCACACCCAGCATGCTGGACCACACAACTAAGGGAGCCCCAAGACCCTCAAACCCTCACCCTCTGGGCCCAAGGCCAACCACCAGATACCGAGAGATTGGGAGAACAGCTCTAAAGTCATTCCCGCCTTCTTTTACCCACTCACAAAAGAAAGAGAGCAGCATTGCTTGGCAGTCCCAGAGAGCCCTGGGAACAGCAATAAACCTCAGACACAGTGGTTTAGCCAGTGAACACGAGACGGCTAACTCTTGACACCTAGGCCTTACCTCTGAGTTATCTTTTCAAGCTCACTAATCCCTTCCCCCATTGCCTATGAGTTAAGGTGTTAGAATATTAGTATCCTTGGTTTCCATCTTATTTCAGTCATCGCCCGGCCATACCAAGCGAGTCTCTGATCCCTTCTGACCCTGTCCATCAAAGCGATCTTGGGGTCAGTCCAGAACAGGTAGACTTGCTCTTCAAATGTGGACCGACTCCGAAAACCACCATTAACTTGCTCTGACCTTTGGGAACTAAACACCAGGGGTGCTGTAAGCATAGATAATTTATTTGATTTTGGTTCTGTGTGTGCCATTTTGCATCTTGTCTGGGGCTGGGGGGATGTGCCATGGCATGGGTGTGGTCCTTCAGTGTTGGGCCTCACCTTCCACCTTGAGATAGAATCTCTTTGTTGCTTATTACTGCATACAGCGGGCTGGTTGGCCTATGAGCTCCCAGGGATTCTCTCATCTCTGCACCCCATCTCACCTTAGAAGCCCTGGGACTACAGTCATATACTACTGTATCCATTTTTATATGAAGTCAAAGTTTTTTTTTAAGATTCAAAGCTGAGTCCTCACACATGTACTGTAAGAGTGTTACCCACTGCACTATCTCTTCGGGCCCTTGTTTGATTTGTTTAGAGCATTTGGGTTTCAGGGGGCTTGGTTTCTAACCTTTATTATGTTGTGGGGCTGGAGGCACACACTTGGAAGGCAAAGGGAAACCCTCATGAGTCCATTGGAGCTCAGGTTGGTAGGGTTGGCCATAAACACCCTCACCCCCACTGAGTCATGTGCCCACCCTTTGGTTTATTTTAAAGGATGCCTTGCCACAAATTGTCCTCTGAAATGCAAGAGGAGCCATCCATCTTGGAAAGTGGCTAGGCAAAAGCCTTCTATAGCCCAAGTATGGTACTCACAAATTTCCAAATTTCTAGGGCACATGCTACATGCCCAAGGGCTATACCTTCCTTCACCAGATTCACCAGAAACCTTGTGAATACTGCAAGGACCAACCACCTTCATCGTCTCACTGCTACCTTCAGGTCTAGGTCACCACCAGTCTCGCCTGAAGTCCCCTCACCTCTTACGAGGCTTCCCTATCTGTGCCGAACTCTAAAGCTAAAGCCAACTGGTCAGTCTCAGCTCAGAGCCCTCACCTTCACCTCCCTCCCATCACATACGCTCCCCATTGCTCAGCCAGGCAGACCTGAGAGGCTCTTCATGCGGGGGGGGGGGGGGGGGGGGGATATGGATGGGATGTCTGTTGAATGTTACAAGTTCTACCAAGCCCCACTGACATGGCTAGTACAGGGATTTATATGTGCATTTTGTTGCCAATTATCCAGCTGAAAAGTGGTGTGCTAGGATTTGGGAGAATATGGCTCAGTAGTACAGCATGTGCCTGGCACAAATGAAGCCCAGGGTTCAACCCCTAAAACCAAAATAAAGAACTATAAATTTAAAAGTGATTCACCATTAATTTATTAGAAAAACTCTAAAGTATGCTTGCAACAATGTGTTTATTTAACTATAAATTTTATGGACTCTAAAAAGGTTAAGTGTTTCCAATGAAGATTTTGTGTCTGGCTGAGATGGGCTGTCAGATATACACCAGACATAGTACGGGAGAGAGTGTAAAACATCTCATTGAAAAGTTTTACATCGCTTATGCATTGAAATTATAATATCTTGCTTCATCCCATGAAATGAAAATATTAACATAAATTTCATATGTCCTACTTTTTTAAAATATATGGCTACCAGGAAGCATAAAAGAACCAAGATAGTTCATAAAAGAACCAAGATGCTCTATTTTTATTGGCCTGGGAGATCCAGACCACGGCAACCATAAACCTGACCCAAGCCTTTATATTGCCAGTCTCCCACCCCAAGGATGCTCACCAACATCTTCACCAAATGTCACCTTCCCATCAAGGCCTCCTCTGAGCACTTATTTAAACACTCTGGGCTTCCCCTTGGAACTCTGTGCTTTCCTATCCCAATGTTCTTTTCTTTCACAGCACTCCAAACATAAAATATAATTAGCTGACATCCTTTACTGTTGGGCTCAGATACAGAAACGTGAGTCGCCAAGGGCAAGACTTCTGTCTGCTGGGTTTTCCCACAGCACTGTGCCTAGAGTAATTGGATGGCCACTCACAGGTGGTCACTAGCCATCTACAGAGTGGGTAAAAGTACCTGCTTTTCTACCCGGACAGGAAGTTTCTCGAGTGCTATATGGAACACATCATAGGTACTTGACAGATGTCTATTCCCAAAATCACTGGGGAAACAGAGGCAGCTTAGCTGAATCATTCATAGATGGCAAAATTGAGAACCAAGGGCCCTGAGGTTGAACACCATACCCTCCTCCTGCCTGCTCTTCTCTCCTCCCCAGAAAAGCTCCCGAGCAACCCAGCAGCCTCGGAGCCTCAGGGGGAAAGGGTCATTTCTCTCCCTTCCATCAGCTTTAACTCTCCCAGTGAAAAGACAAATCTGCTTCCCCTCTGCCAAAAGGCCTTAGGCCACAGCTCCTTACATTATAGTAATTAAATCCCTGCTGCTCAGAGGGTGCAGGAGACAAATAGGCCCCACGCCAAGGGCTGGCCTGCAGGGAGGAGGCAGCAGAAAGGGCGCCTGGCCAAAGGGCCTGTCTCTCAGCTGTCTCCTGACAGTGAGGAAATCCACTTAGCTTTGTTGCCTTCACTGATTTTCACGTGTGGGACATGAAGATGACCCTCCAGCCCATCCCTCCAGCAGACACCGAAAACACTGACAGGAAGTACCCTGCCACCCTGCCACCAGAACAACAACAATCTTCTATTCACTCCTAAGTTCCACCTGGCCACCACAACCAGCCCAAGATGGCCAGAGGGAGACTCCGCCAGCTCTCTACTCTGTTCTCTGAATGATAAAATAAATGGCCAGATGTCAAGCTTGCCCATGCCTAGCCAGAGAGATTCTTGCCAGCCACCCACAATCCCAGATGACCCTTCCTGAGTGCTCAGTGCAACCCAAAAACCATGTCACAAGCTTACTGATAGCAGCCTGTCATTTCCCACAAGAGCCTGAGCAGCCAGGTTACTGTTAGCCACCAAGGATGTTATGAATCAATACACTGGAGCAACTTCCTAAAGCTAGCAAGTGACAGAATGGAGCTAAAACCCAGAGAGTGCATGGAATCAGCATAAGGTTAAGCAAACAGGGCCCGGATGACTCTGCCTGGAGGAGGTACTGAGCAGGACTCGTTTCTAGGCCTCAGTTTCCAGGATGAAGCCAGCATTGGGAGTTGATTCTGTGAGAACATTATTGATGTGATATTTGGTACTCACCTAGCCCTTCCCAAAGCCTTCACTGCATCTTGTCTCCATGACAACACACATCCCCCGGGGAGGAAGCATCATTACCCCCACTAGAGACAGAGCCAGGATGTGCAAGTCCATCCTTCCCTGACACTGGCTCCTGGAGCGCCACTAAACTGACAGCACTCTGCCCACCCCTCCATACAGCCCAGGGACATAAGGCCAGGTGAGTGGGCCTGTGAGTTGTAAAATGGGAGGGCAGGGAGAAGGTGGGTCTCTGAAAGACTGAACAGTTATTTTGGCTTGAAGGAGAGAACACCCAAGAGCCAGCCTGCCACAGCCTCCATACTGTATAAGAAGGCTTCGGCCACTCTGCCCTGTGCTCAAGTCCCAACTCTGATGCTCTAGTTGCAACATCCTGAGCAAGACACACATCCCTTCTGAGGCTCCAGACCAGCATCTCTAAAATGGGGCTACTGATGTCCACATTGTAACATTGTTGCAAGGCATTAATGAGGTATATGAAGACATAGAGTAGACCCTTATGAAATACTCATTAGCCCCTTTCTGTCTCCCCTTTCACCATTGAATTAGACATGGGGACCCACTTAGAGTTCTTATTTAGTTACGCATATTTACTTATTTGGGGGGGAGGTGCTTGTGGAGGTCAGAAGACAATTTACAAAGCTGCCTCTCTCCTTCCACCATGTTGGTCCTGGGGATTGAACTTGGCAGAAAGTAACTTTATTCTCTGAGCCTTCCTGCTGACTCTGGTGTTTTATCTTCATGGAAAAGAAAGGAAGTATCCATTTTAAGACCACGGCATAGTCTCCCATGCTGCTGGGACAGAGCACTGTCTATGATACCACCCTCCAGACTGGTTCCTAGCTCACGTCTATTTCACTCTTAAGGGATTTCAAGATCCCTGCCAATAGCACGGACCAAGGAGGAGGAGTGGGAACCATCCTAGGCATGAGGATGTTACATTTCTTTCTTTTTTTGAGACAGAGTTTTTCTGTGTAGCTTTGAAGCCTGTCCTAGAACTCGCTCTGTAGACCAGGCTGGCCTCAAACTCAGAGATCCATCTGCTTCCTCCTCCATGCATGCTGGGATTAAAGGCGTGTGCACCACCACCAAGTACATTAGGTAGGTAAACAGCAGATCAGTGATTTATATTCCCAACCTAACCCACTTTTAGTCCCCCACCTCCACCCTCAGCAAGAATCCCACCTTCTGCTGTGCAAAGCACCCAGCTCAACAGTCAACTACTGTCCCGTCTGCAATGAAACCTTAAGGACTTTTAGGGACAGACAGCAGGACAACAATGTGTTTGCTGGGATGAGGAGCCATGGAGCTGACTAGTGCTCAGGCACGGAGCCTTTCCACTCTGGGATCTAGGATGCTTGGAGAAGGAGGGAGAGAGAGAAATGTCAGGAACCAAAATCCCTGGGTCCCTGCCGTGCCTCTGCTGAGTGCTCTTGGGTGACTCACATAACCTCTCTGGGCCTTGGAGTCCCTGGCCTACTTTCCTCTCTAAAGTAGAGCCTATGCAGGAGCATGACCACCCAGGTTGGTGGAACACGGTCATTTCAGGCAGTTATGATGCTATCCAAGGCAGAAATGTCCCAGCTATCCCTCATAGAAGGCTTCCAAGGGTCCTCTTACCAATGGCCTCCAGCTCTGAGCCCCTGCAAACCCAGGCCCGAACCATAGCAGCACTCTTACGCTCTCAACATGAGAAGGGACAGCAGCTCCGAGTGTCTTCATTTGCAGGAGCTGTGTGGAAAGTTAATGTCTCACCTGATGGAAGTCAGGAGGGGGGGGGGGGCTAAGCTCCAACTCGTTAAAATCAGAAACCAAAGGGGAGAGTGCCCAGCAAAAATCCCTGCTAGTAGAGCCTCACGGGAATGTGGGCAGATGGCAACTCAAAGGTGTGAGGAGGGATCACCAGCCTGGGAGAGGTGTCAGCCACTGTGCTGAGCTCATTCAACTGTTCCCAAATGTGATTTTCACTGGGCTGAAGAATGCCAGTATTCTCACTTACAAAAGGGGAAACTGAGGCTCAGAGAGTTAGACTTATGACCCCGAGGGTAACTCAGCGGTGAGAAAAGGCCATAGTTAGGACCCAGAGCAGCTGATTCCAAGCCACCCACAGGAATGAGGCTCTGGGGATCAACTCATCTTGCTGCCTCCTCCCAGCTTGCTGGGTGACCCTGGGCAAGATGCTCATTGTTTGGACTTCATCAAGCTAAACACCAAGCAATTGGCCTTGAACATGTGAGCTGGAAGACAGAGAACCTACAGCTCCAAGGTACAGACACCAGGGCATGCAGCCCTTGCAATAAGCTTCATCTAAGCCAACATTCATGCTTACTTGACACCGAGCGACATTCTTATCCTTTAAGAAAAATGCCCAACATGCTGGCTCCACAATAACAGACGCCAATTTGCATATTATTTTACACATCATTTGCATGTTATTCACTTGGTATCACCAAGGCTCTGCTCAGAATACAGTATCTTGTGACCAAGCCTTGGGGTGGGAAGAACCTGCATGCCCAGGTTGCCTGACACATCCTCCTCTGCCCAACTACTGTTGGTGCCCCCTGGTGCCTGCTGGGAGCATGGTCTTAGTGTTCCAAGCCAGGTGTGGGAGGCAGGAGAGCCTGTTATATCCTGCAAAGCATCCCTATCTCAGGACTTGAAGGGAAACTGTGTTCTCTTGATGTCACATAGGGCAAGATGCAGCACTCTTTACTTGCCTAGATCTGTCCCAGGCCAGCCTCCTGGCTGGCTCCTTCCTGAGAGTTCCACTCTTTCGGCCTCTTTCTGCCTGGTCATCATGTGTCCCCTGACCTTCCTCAGCCTTTGGCCTGGCCCCATGGGTCTATTTTTGAGTCTCTCCACCTGTCCAATTTGAATGCCCACACCCAATTAGCTATGTCCAGGCCACAGACTGCCAACCCTGAATATAGAGGCTCATGGTAAGAAGACTCCAGAAGGCTACGCCAGGCCACCATGACAGTCCCACCTTCCCAATACTGGTATCTTGGCCATTTGAGAATGAGAGCCAGGTCCCTGTGCATTCAAATCTTCCAGCCATCTTTCTCCTAACTAGGATCCCATCTTCTCCACAGCCATCTGGATACTCTAACACAGACAGAAACCTTGAGTGCCAGATACTATGTTCACAGAGGGATGCTGCATGCTGTGGTATAGGGGAGGGTGCTGGTGTTTTGCTACATGGAGAGATGTTGGGTACTATGACATGGTGGGGTGGGGGGTGGAACTCCCGCTTACCATATGAAGAAATAAATTCCCCACCCAACCCTTTAACTATCCATACCAAGCCACGACAGGGAAAATAATACTTGAGGAGGAAAGACACCCGGGATCCTCAGGGCTCACGGCAATTCATTACAAGTCCATTGTTGTGCCCACACTGCCAGCAGGGTCTTTTGATCCCAGCTCAGAACCTCTCAGGATGCAGCCTAGCGCCCAACAACTTGCACACTCTTCTCTTTCCTCTCATCTGTTTTTGTACACCCATCTGCTTTTGTACACCCATCCTAGGGGCATCTTCAGCCCTCTATAGCCGCTTTTGTTTCCTAACGCTCTATCCCTATACCTGGTCCTACAGTTCTCACACTCAAAATGAGTCCTTCTTTCCATTACGGTTCATCTGATCCTTCAATAACTATCTCACCTTCTACAGGGAGCCCCCAATATCTTCAGCCCAAGTTACTCTCTCTCCCTCATGGTGTTCCCAAGCACAAGTACCATAAACCACCCAACCTGGATCAATGTTGTCTGGCTGTCTGACTGCCCGTGAAATATGCCTGGAGAACTTGGCTTTGAGGACAATGGCTGAACCGGCCCAAGTGGGAGAACGTGACCTGTCAGCAGGAAAGGAGCGGAGCTCTTAAGTTTGATCGACTTAAGAATGATCACGAAAGATACAAGAAGCACCAAGTACCAGCACCTCCTTGGGGCTCCTTAAAGGCAGAGACAGGCCCTCTTCAGTACTCTGTGTGCCGATCACACTAAACAGAGGCACAGACAGCGAGGAGGGAAAATGGACTCGAGAAAGAAGAAAATTCTAGAATAAACAATCAATAGAGAAGCCCTCAGAGATTTTGTGGGTTAGGAAAAAACAGAAAGAAAACGTGAGTAGTATGTCAGTGCCCTGAGCTGCGTTCTAGAATCTCCTAAGAAGGGTTCTAGTCGCTCGGTTTTCTCAAATGGAAAATGCAGTTGGTTGTAACGATTCCAAGCCACTGTGGGGACTATTCAGGGCAGCAGATGGACTGTGCCCGGTAGATATATAATGCTGAGCCCCCGCTCCCCATTGCTACCTCAGCAGCCAGCACTGGAAAAGGGGAGGAGACACCTTAGAAAAGAGGGGGGCAGGAGAGAAGAAGGTAGATAGTTGGGGTCCCAGTGGCTCTCAGGGGGTAACAGTGCTGTGGTAGGAGCCTACCACAGCCTCTACAAGGCAGGTTCTTATTTTTCCCTATAATCCCACAGCTACACCCTCACAATTTATCCAGAGTCACCCTGACAGTGTATGACCACACCCCCATGGAGAAAATATCTCAAGGGTTCACCATAAGCCTAGCCACAACCTCCTCCTGAACCCAGGCTGTCCCTAGGGTCCTAGTTGTCCTAAAGAATCTTTTTTTCTGAGTTCCTGCATCAGCTCCCATTCCACTGAAGTTCTTATGCCTTTCTCTTGGCCAAGCTTCTCCTGTCCCGACATTTTGTATCTCTGCTCTCGGGCCCATGGACCTTGATCTGTATCTTCTAAGAATATATCAAGGGGCTGGGGCAGGAGGTTCAGTCAGTAAAACCTCTTCCAAGCATGCACAAGGATCTAAGTTCAGTCCCTACTGTTCACATAAACCAGGGTGCAGGGGTAGATGAGATACAGAGAATGGCAAAGGCAGGTGCCTTTGAGCTCATAGGCCAGCTACGCTAGCTCAGTCAGTGAGCTCCAGGTTCTCTGAGGGACCCTGTCACAAAATTAGAAAGACACCCAACACTGACCTCTGACTTGCACATGTACACATGTTATATGTACATGTACACATAATACAACACACACACAAAAACAAAACAGTATAGAACCAGTCTGGGCTGGGGAGATAACTTAGCAGTGGAGGGTTTACCTAATATGCACAAGGTTCTGCATTGAAAAGCCACAATGTAAACACACACACAAGAAATATAAGCAATGCATCCCACCACAGGTGCAGAAGAAGCTTAAACTCAAGGGTCAGAAAGGCAGGGTTTTTATCTCAGCACCACACCCACCGGCAGCGGTAGCTTAGTGAGTGATAGTTCATCTGCATAGGGTGCCTCCAGTACCACCCACTTCTAGGGCTCTTGGGTGTAAAGTCATCAGTACTTCAGAAAAGGTCCTCGCCTTCCCTCACCTGTCACTCAACAATTCATGCAGGAGCCGTGTAGGGCAGAAAGCTGAAGCAGTGTGGTCCCTGCCCCCAGCCTCTCCCCTGACTCCTGAGCATCGGGGGTGGATGACAAGGGGAGGGGCCGTGAGAACCCATTAGCCTCCTCCGGACTTTCCTCACAAGAAAAGACACTCGAATTTTCCTCCCCACAGCTCCTGAGAAGAGCACAGTCTTAGAACTACCCACCCTCATGATTTAAAGAGGAATTGTTGGCTTCGTCTTTTCTTCCCTCCTCGGGGTTTTGAAAGAAAAACAACTCTACCAGAATGCTCGCTCAGGTGTCCTGTCACTGAGCAAAGAAAAGGGATATTGTATCAATATATAGCCACCCCTCACAATCACACACACACACACACACACACACACACACACACACACCCATGTGCTTCATAAACAACCCTCACGGAGCCAAAGCTCTCTGCTCTGATTTTACATTTCCATTGGACCCTCAGACCTCAGAGACGGCGCAATACAGGTTACTCAAATTTTGTTCTGTTTTTCTCTACCTAATTTTTTAAAGAGAATCTTTTGAAGATGGCCTCCTACATTCTCCTTCCTGGAAGCTAAATAAGGGAATAAAAGGCCATGGAATAGCTTTCTAATTAGCTTATTCAGGAGACAAGTACCCAGCCATTGTCCCAGTGCCCAGTACCCAGGAATACTGCCTGTGAGGAAGGAAAGTCTGTCCCCAGGATAGTTATAAATAGTGGGGTGACGGGCAGAGGAAGGTATATGACAAGTTAGCAGTGGCCGTATAGGTTACAAAGGTTTGATTATTTTCTCACTGTCCACAAAGAATATAAATAAATGGTCACCATGGGGGCAGGGTTGTGGCTATTTCACACTGTCAAATCCCCTTGACCTCCTGTGGACTGGCACAGTCAGTGTGTCCAGTGACAAAAAAAAAAAAAAAAAAAAAATGTAGACTTGAGGCCCTGGGCTGCTGGCTTTCAAGGCCCTGCCTGCAGCCAAAGTGATTTTTTTTTTTTAAATCAAGTCTCTTGCCTTCACATCCTGGGAGGATGTTCTGCATGGGGTCCACCCAAGGGTTGGCCCTATATCTACCACCCCAGCATGCCTGAAATCACAGTTACTGGTGCCCCCCAAATCCACCAGAAAGCCATGCTTCAGCAACTAGCAGCGCTTGAGCCCAAAAGGAAGAGGCAGAAGTGTTCATCCTGTCAAGCCTCTCTGCCCTTCTTCAGCAAGGACCTCCCTTCTCAGGAGGGCAGAGGATCAGAACCGGGATACTTGAGTGTTAGAGATGCACTCAGAAGAGCACTTACCTCCATTGTGAAGCTGTGGCTACCACCTCCCCACACACACCCTACAAGGCCCAAAAATAAAACCCAGAATACCATCAGTCTTTCAAATGGAAAGCTGTAGGGACTTCTCTGCTTTCTGTGAGGCCAGCATAAGATAGGCAACAAAGTATCCCTGGCCCAGAAGCCACCATTCTCTGAAGAGTATCTGTCAGAGACAGGTTCTCTAGAGAACCTCGATCCCTCAGGTGGCAGCTCATTGGGTGGGCTAAAGAAGGAGAAGTAAAATAAAGTGAGAAGAAGCCATCAATGGAGCAGCAGACAGGGCTCCTGTGACTATGACTGTGTCGCCCTAGCAACAGGACAGGCAGGGGTATCAGAAAGAAGCAGGACAAGAAATCTGGTTGGATGGACAGGAGGAACAAGGGCCAGAGGTGAAGCTCAAATGGATTTCTAGGCCAGGGAGGTGAAGCTATTAACAGACAGCTACCCTGCTGCCCAGCACGTTCAGGCTTTCCAGGGAAGAAGCAAAAGGCTAATAATGCCTGATGTTCTGTCAGAGTGTCGAGGAGGGGAGAGCGGGCCAGGTTACCCTTAACTCTCGTGAACCTAGTAGAGAGAGAGTGACTAACAGTTTAAGGTAACGGGGCTATGTGAGCCAAAGCAGCTCCAGAAGAACACAGAACACAGTAAGGAAAAAACCCCTAGATCCTCACTGTCCCAATCCTGTTAGACACTCACAGTTAAGGGAATCTGGGAGGGAGAGAGACAAGATTACCAAGATTTCCAAACACGATCTCTAGAATCTGTTCTGTCCTGTAGTCTAAGTCTCCAGATCAGAAACTACTAAAGAAGATGATAGTGGGGAGGATGAGGTGGAGAGGGAAGAGGAGCAGAGGAACAGAGAAGGGAGGGAGGAAGGAAGGAAAGAAGGGAGCTGCCATTCAGTTCAGAGACAGCCTAGCACCTTTGCGGGCCTATGAGGCAGCCCCTCCCTGCTCAGATACCCACCTCCCTCCCATTCTCAGTAGAACTTCCAGTGTCCCCTACAACCTGTGAGGGTGGGAGCTGGGAAGCACTTTGTCCCCATTTCACAACCTCCTCACACTGGCTCCCTTTTGCAACAATGTTGAGCATGCTCGGGGTTCCTGCTACATTGCTTTTCTTCCAGATACCTGGGCCTGCATGGTGAATTACTCTCTCCGCAGCAGATATCGGCCAAGGATAGGTGAACGGAAAGGGTATAACCTTGTGAGATAAAGTGGAGAACTAAGGGATTAGCTAAGGCCCGTGGCTGCAGAGCATTGGGCACTTAAATAGAAACAGCCACTGTAGGTACAGAACCACCTGATAACTAGGCATCTGGCCTAGCCTCTGGCTTCCAGAATCCTCATCAAAGCCAGGCAAGCACACAAGATCTTCAGCCAAGGAGAGTCATTCATCTGTCCTTCTGTCTGTCTGCTCTGAGTTTTTCAGTCATGAGCCCATTCCCCCAAGGCTGACACCTATTCCCAACAGTCACCTCACGTTTAAAGATGGTCTCCAACAAGACCCAGATTCTTTGCAGAACTTTTCTCCTCATTGCAAAGTCTTACTCTCCACCTAACTCCAGAGCCAGCGTCAGATTACAGAGGAAGAGGGGATCCCTCTCTTCAGGCATCACAAACAGCCACAGCAGACCCCTCTTAATGAGCAGGAGCTATGGAGGGCCTTGTGCACATCTGACTCAATATGCCCACCTGGAAGCTGGGATTTGCAGAGTGCTGTGACTTATCCAAAAGCACAACAACCACCAGTGGCAAAGGTGAAACACCAGCTTTGGACCCATTCTCTGATATGGTCCTGACTGCCTCCGTGGCAGATAAGGACATTTGCCTCACTAAACATTCTGTGTTCCAATCCCATCCCCAAAGCACACAGGAAGCGGCCACCTCACCAGCTGAGGTAAGCGGGAACTTCTTAGCCACTGTCCCTTGGTGCCATCATCACCAGAGAATCCAGTCTTAGGAGTGGAAAAAGATCACCTCAGATGATCTCACCCTGCCACCACTTACAGCCTTCTTTCCCGGGGAAGCCTCTTTCCAAGAGTATTCCCTCAGAGAAACTAGCTCATCCCTGCCTGATGACCACCTTCTCCAAACATTCAGACAAATGGTCATGGATCCCATACTCAGAGCTGGAAACATCCACCAACTCCTAGAAAAGCCCGTTTTGTTAAACAGCCACCACGGGGAACACTAAAGGGAACATGTTGGTGCCAGCCCACACCTCCAGGGATATGGGCTTCCAAAGGTTCCCCTTGCAAGGGCTCCTGGTTCCCAGGGGTTGGTTGCCAGCCCATCTCCCAGGCAAAGCACGCAGCATGAGAGGCAGTTCTAAGAAGAAAGGACTGCAGCCTCCCAGGTTCTCATTACAGGCAATGACTAAGTGAGCTGGGCTTCCAGGGGAAACCCCGCTCTCTGCTCACGGAGAGGTCTGTTCATCCACAAGCTATTTAGACTAAGGCAGCTTTCAAGTGCTCTGGCTCGGGCAGTCCCTGCAAAGCTGTAGGTCTCTGGAGGACTCTGCCCATGCTGGTTGGCTGACAAGGAGCACTGCCCATCCCGGGTTTAAGTAAGACTCTGGGAATGGGGGAAATCTGATCAGCGACTCCCAGGTTTTTGTGACTAGATCTCAACAAGGAATGTGACAGTCTCCAGCAGCTGTGCCCTGCCTGAAACCTCCAACAGCTGAGCCCCTCCCAGCTACCCCCCAGCCAGCCCAGCCAGCCCTTGTCCGAAATGACAAATACATACAGGAATACACACAACAAGCAGGCACTCACACAAGTACACAGTGAGACACATATACACATAAATACAAACGTCAACAAACTGGGGCCAAGGGGTACAGTGGGGGGAAATCACTCGTCCAACAATTCCAAGCCTTCCAACCAGCAGCTTCCTGGCAAGTACAGCATTGACAAAAACCCACCTTCCTCAACCTCCTTCCCCTCTGGGAAAGAAACCTCCTCTGACTGAAAGGGTTAGGGCAATGGAGCACGCACGCACGCACGCACACACACACACACGCGCGCGCACATACACACATACACACACACACACACACACACACACACACACACACACACACACACACGACAGTGCCTGCCATTCTCCATCCAGCGTGCACCCTCACGTACACTCATCTTTATTTATCCCAAGGAGGAGTTGGGGTGGGAGGGAAGAAACAGGGCTGAGCCGGGGGCGCCAGCTCCCTTGGCCCGCTGGGGAAGCCCTGTCATCCCATCCTAAGGAGAGGCACTCTCCCCATGATGCCAAGGCGGTGCCCATCTGCTCTGCCTGGATAACACCTGTAGCCATTTTTAACAGGGCATGTTTACAAGGCAACGGCAGGTTTATTCTGAGATCTCTTCCTGAGGGAAGAGACTGCTGATTTCCTCCACCTATATTTTTAACCTGGTGCCCTTGGGAGAGACTCGGATACATCTCTATTTTATCCTGGAGTCTCCCTGGGACGAGAAGGAATATAGAAACTTGGGAAGGGGGGGTGCTTGGGGAATGGTACAGGATCCCTACCCCCAGCCAGACATTTATTTCTTTTTTATCCTGGGGAAAATGGAGTGGAGCAGGGAGGGAGGGAAGGGGGGGTAGCAGGAACTGGCAAACACATCAAGGCAGAGTGTAATTAATTGGTGCGTTAAGCTGCTGGGTTATGCTTTAGTACGAGTGAGCCTGGAGGAAAAAAAAAAGCGATTTCTCAGAAGGGATTCTTTAATGCTCCCTAACACAGAGTCTGCAAATTAGACACAGTGTATGGGGATGTCCTTACAAAGGGAAGTAAGGAAAGGATTCTCAGAGGACCAAGGAGGAAAACCACGGGAAGTTAGGGTGTTCCATGTAACTAAAGCAAAGGAAACCTCTCTCTCTCTCTCTCTCTCTCTCTCTCTCTCTCTCTCTCTCTCTCTCTCTCTCTCTCTCTCTCTCTCTCTCTCTCTCTCTCTCTCTCTCCTACATACTCCTTTTGTTGAAGGTATAAAGAGAAACCACAGCCCCTACCTTTGAGTACAAACCCCAAGACAGTTCGGTCTCTATCACCATAACAACAATTCCAAACATCCCAAAAATCAGAGCATAGTCACTCAGTCGCTTTCTCTTTTCAAACAGGGCCCTCCTGTGTCCCAGCTTATAGCCAATGTTTTGGTTTTTCCGCTTGTTGGCTTTGGGGAAGGTGGTGCTGCCAGCGGTGGTGCCGGCATGCTGGTGGTTATGGGTAGCGTTGGGGTGATGGAGCAGAGTCTGGTGGGCATGGTTATCCTCCCTGGAGGAGATGACAATCTCCGGGGGGTTGCTGGGACTGAAGAGCTGGAGGGGTTGGCCCTCAGGCTCGGCCTCGATAAGGTTTCTCCGAGAGGCGCTGAGGCGGCTGAGGGGCTTCATGACCCCACCGCTGTATTTGCAGGAGCTCATAGCTATCTCAGTGAAGGGATTGCTGTCCCGCCGGTGCACCAGGGGGCTGGCCTGCCGGTGCCGGCTGCCTCCACCAGGCCCACTTGTGGCTGTGGAACTTGGAGAGTGGCCAAGCAAGTGGTCATTGAGATTTAGCTGGCTGCCTTGCCTGGAGGAAGGGTGGAGGATGGCGGTGGAGTTGGCCGAAGTGGGAGCCCTGAAAGCGGTCGGGGAAGAGTGTAGCAAACCAGGATGAACAAGCTGGCTCTGGAGTTGGGCAAGCTGAGGCAGGGGATGCAGGGGAGCCTGCTGCTGCTGTTGCTGCTGCTGCTGCTGCTGCTGTTGCGGCTGCTGCTGCTGCTGCTGGAGCTGCGGCTGCTGCTGCTGCTGCTGCTGCTGGAGCTGCGGAGGCTGAGGCTGCAGCAAGGGTCCTGAAGGCTGTTGGGGGACTGTTGGTGGCGCTGGCGGTGGTGGCGGCTGCTGTTGCTCATCCCCAGAGGATGGACAGGGACACTTGGGGTCTTCATCCAGGTCCCCCACCCCCGAGTCATGGAAGTGCCCAGAAGTGTCCATCTTGGGGCCTGGCTGGGTTCCCTGTAGCACGACCCTCCACCCCAAAGCCACCCTTGTTTCAAAGATGACCTCAAAGAAAGCCAGGCATCCAAGCTTCCCCACCAGAAGTGTCTTGGCTCCAGTCCTCTCTCTTTGGTTTGCTTCAGTTCTCGGGGTCTGCCACTCGGGTGTGCATTGTATTGGGCGGGTAGAAAGGCCAGGAGAGGAGCTGGGAGAAGGGGCGAAAAGAACTCTATTCTGGAGGCGGTCCTCTAGGAGTGTATGAGAGACAGAGTCCTCAGCTTCACTCCTCGCTGGCTCAATAGCTTCTCTCTCCTCCTCCTGACACTGTTATATGGCAAGCCAAGCCCACTTATTAGCCAGCGGTTTCATTGGCTTGGCTTAACTCTCCAACCCGCCTAACCCCGCCTCCCTCCCAGGCTCCGCCTCCTAGAAGGGGCCTGCCATCCTCTGCTCCCCGCCGGGTGGCAGCGCAGCGAGGACTGGGAAGTGTAGTTTTTGTTCCAAGACCCTCCACCCCCGCAGCCCCTCACACCCCACCCCCGAACCGAGCAGCCGCCCTCTTTTCCTCTGGGAGGTGTGGCTAGGATCCTGAACCTCCGATCGGGGCTGGACGCTGGCACTGGGGCGGTGGAAAGAAGATAGAGGGCATCCTAACGGGGAAGCTGTCACCATGCTGGGGGCACCGCACTGGGGATGGAGAACGAACGTTGATTAATGGCCAGTGTCCGTGACAGGTTGTTTGACACATGGGATTCCAGGTACACCTTCCCAAAACCCAAGGGGAGGAGAATGGGCTCCCATTTTACAAAGAAGAAAATTTTAACACTCAGAAGCGTTGGGCAAGAAGAGCCAGAAGTGGAAGGGACCCTGTCTCCTGACAGGGAGACGCTCACCTACCACTGCGAAAGCACCTGCGCTCTGTGCAGGAGCCTCTGTTATTTCTAAACCTCACATCAACCCTATGAAATGACGTCATCATTCTAAAAAAGAAAGAAAAGAAGAAAAAAAGCCCACTCAGGCACAGATAAGAAATGTGCCTCTTGTAATTAAAGGCACAAGGATTTGAACATAGACCCCACTGCTCCTATGCTGTTACCCAGAATGCTTTCTTCTTATGCTGTTCAGCACAACGTGGTTGTTCAATAAATAGTTTTCACATGATGGATGGGAAAGAGACTCTGTCAAGGAAGAGCCAACTTCCCCTAAACAGGATGTGTGAAATAACCTGGATCCAGCTTCTTCCGGAACAGCTGGGCTGGAGTCACCTCAGGGTCTGTAAGGAAGATTGGAGATCCTAGTGGCTCCATGTCTGATCTGCCCCATGGGTCTCTGAGAGTCAGAGCCGGAAACAGCTGCTGGCTTCCCTGGTTCAGAATCCTCCTCATAAAGTATTTATTAAGCTCCCACTGTGTGCAGAAGAGGCTCCAAAGGGACAAGGCCAGAGATGAATTTATCTCCGTTTTTAACTGTGACAGCCTTAGGGGTCAGGGAGGAGGAGGGTGCTATGGAATTCCTCTAGACACACCTGGGGCCTTAAAGGGCGACACCTTCCTGTCAACTTCCCGGTTCCACACCATCCTCAGGCGTCTGTCCAGTGCCTTCCCTAAATGAGTATGGAAATAGTGGGGGGTCCAGGAACACACACAGAAGCACATGTGTGGGCATGCATGTGCACAGGTATGAGCATACACTATCTCATACACACCTATACACATGCCCAGTGCGCTTCCAAAGCATTTCTCCTGAATGGTGAACAGCAAATGATCCAGTCACGGAGCAGCAGAGTTCTCACCGCATGAGCTCAGAGTTCCCCCCTCCATATCAGTTCTCACCTCTGTAGGCTGTTGTCAGCCAATCTGAGAGCTGAATGACTTGCTTTATAAGCCACATCCCCAGGGTCCTGATAAGGACAATCACTCTTTCACAAGATTGCTATCAATGACGATGGAGAATTTGTACACACACTTTCTCTCACATATACACACACACACACACACTTTCTCTCACATACACACACTCACACACACACTTTCTCTCACATATACACACTCACACACACACTTTCTCTCACATACACACACTCACATACACATACTTACACACTCTCTCTCACATACACACACACTCACACACAATTCACACGCTCATATACACACACACACATATGATACACACATACATTCATGCATGCATGCATGTAAACACACTGAGTCCCAGCATGAGGGCACAGGTGCAAGCCTAGGGTCCCATGCATTTTTCTGTAACCAGACAGGCCTTCAGTTGCCTTCCATCCAGCACACACAGCCTGCCCACTTCCTGTTCTCACCTTCCACCGTGATTTTCCTCCCTCCACAATCCCCGGATAGCGTCTCTGTTTGACCCAAGGCTCCAGATCACATGGTAAGGTTTAATGATCAGTAATAAATGATTACTAATGCAATGTTAGGAGAAAAATGTGCTGTTAGTGACATATAGATTCTGTGCTGCGGAAGATCCATTTCTAGGCCTGCACATTTTCTGACCTGCTGTACCTCACAGGTTGCCTTCTGCCTCCGCTAACCTTTCGAGTCCTTCTAACTGTGGCAACAGGGTCCAAATAGTGCTTGATACGTCATCATCATGGACAAGGCTGCTCTGCAGCCAAAGCCCAGAGGCTCATCTGGGAGTGGTCTAAGACTGATGTCACAGTGGGTGACAGTGGATGAGTGTGCACAATGCTGGATCACACTCCCATGCTGGAGTCCTGACTGCCGTGGGTGGTCATATGGCACAAACAAGATGCCCTTCTGGTCCTCAGCTTTTTACTCTGTAAAACAAAATTAGGATCCCTGGCTCCTTTAAGCCACTAAGATCCTATCCCACCCCCACCCTCAAACCCCCTTCTTCACCATACACAGCAACCCCGCCCCTCCACAGCGTGTTGGAGCTGGCCAGTACTGGTTAGTTGGTTGATGGGTTGGTTGGTTGGTTGTTTTGAGACAGGGTATCTCTGTGTAGCCTTGGCTGTTCTAGGCCTTGATATGTAGACCAGGCTGTCCTTGAACTCACAAAGCTCCATCTGCCTCTGCCTCCCAAGTGCTGAAATCAAAGGTGTGTGCTCCTGTGCCAGCCGTACTGTTTTTGAAAAGCCAACTCTGACAGCCTTCCCCTCTCCAGTTCACCAGTGTCGGGGGCAGCTTGAAATTATTTGTGGTGGGAGTGTTTACACCACAGAAGGAACGAACATGTCACCCAGGGCTTGCTTCTTCCCACCAAGTGGTACTAAGTTTTCACTGGCTAGTACCAGCACATGGCTGCCTCCTGTTCCATCATCAGCTCCAGCTGTTCATCTCCAGAGACTGCTCCTGTTCCTTGGCACATAGCATGAAGCTGAATTTCTGAGAAGCCCTGGGTCAGTCGATAACACTCTCATACCTTCCTCTCTCTCCTTAGCTCCAAGGTAGGGCAGGCCAAGGCTTTGTAATTTCGACTCGACGTGTGTGAATGAGCCAGGATGGGGCATCCACAGAACCTTTCCAGCTTCCCAGAGTAGCACTGCACCCAGTGTCTTCCCACCACTGTTATATGTGCAAGTGAGCCTCTAACCCACGTCTACACTCAACAGCTCATGAGTTGGGAGCATCATGAGACAACTGAGGCATTAGACAGGTTTTTAAGACTTGTCTGTGGTGGGTACTAATCAGACAGACAGCAAAAATGTAAATCTCAATGCGTATCCAAGAAGTTAGTTAAAAAAAAAAAACTGTCAAGGGAGGAGCCGCAGAGACAGCTCAGAGAATGATCACTTATTTTTGTAGAGAACTTGGGTTCTATTCCCTATTCCCAGCACTCACACAGTGGTTCACAAACATCCATGGCTCCAATTCCAAGAGATCTGATGTCTCTTCTGTTCCCTACAAGCACTAAGCACACACGGTGCACACAAACACCCAGTGAAACACACACAAAATAAAGTGAATAAATCTAATAAATAAAATACGTTGTAGGAGAGAGGCGTCACAGTGGCTGCAGATGTCTCAGTGATTACAAGCACTAGCTGCTCTTCCAGAGGACAGAGGTTCAATACCCAGCACCTGCATGGCAGCTTACAACTGGCTGTAACTCCAGTTCCTTTATATCTGATGCCCTCTTCTGGCCTTCATAGGAATTGCATGCAATTGGTACACAGCCATAAATGCAGGCAAAACACCTTATGCCCACATGGAGGGGGTAGAACTGGAGCCCTAGAATAAAGGGGTGGTATACTGGGCCTCCCCTGACTGTAAATAAGAGAGGCAGGTGGTGTAATGAAGGTTCTTACCTTACAGAGTACTAGAGAATGCGTGAGAACAGATTCCCCAAATTCAGGAAGGGTGGCCACGGACCTCGCCAACTCCATTACAGGCATGCTTTCTGACAACATTGCCCTCTCTCCAGACTCACTCATCACCACCCATCTTGAACTTCAGTTTTGCCTGCATCATGCCATCTCACGCTTCCATGCCTCAGCTCACTGGCTCTTCTGCTCAGAACGTCTTTCCCCCAAACCTTCACCCAGCACATTTCTCCTTGACCTTCAAGGTATGGTTCAAAGGTCTTTTTTTTTCAGCAAAATTTTTCCTCTACCTGAACTCCCCAAATGTAAAACAGGGCCCTTCTCCTCTACCTCTGGGGACTCCATGCTAGCATTGTTACCATCAAGCCATGCAATTCTTTATCGTTTTGTGTGTCTTTATTCCTACACTTCAACCTTCTGGAGGGCAGACTTGATAAGTCTTTCTGTGTAACTGTCCTCTTGCACAGAGCTGGGCAGACAGCAGAGGTCTGAGAGAGGGTGAAGCAATGGACATGAAATCGGGAGCAATCATCTGGAAGTGAAGAAGAGAGAATCACAGAACTTTACCCGTGTGGCAAAATGGATATGACAGAAAAGGTGTTTCTGGGGTGTGCCAGCTCTGAAACTATCTACTCTACAGACCTCATTGCCTATTAACAGAACTGACTGGCAATAAGTATTGACTTATGACTCATGTGCATCCCCCTTCCCTTGAGAGCAGAAGGCTCTAACTTAGCACTGTATTGCCAGCACCAAGCCGGGATCTGATTGTGTGTGTACTTATTAAAAGTTAATAGATGGATGGGTGAGTGGGAGATAAATATAATAATGGGACATCTAGAAAAGATAAGAAAATGAAGGATCTCCTTAGGCATCTAGGGAGGGTCAACCATACATTCCTCAGATGGTTGGCTTGGACACAGCTCTGGGCTGAAGAACTCACTCATTGGTCCACTCAGATTCAGTCCACATTGTATTTGCATCTAAAGGCTTTGGTATTAGATTAATCAGTGATGCAATCATCAAAACAACGGTAATTGCATAGCCCTTTATAGTGTTCACATTATGGAAGTCCTAAGGGTGCAGGCTGGGGCCCTATTGTGCCCACTCTCATGAACTAAGGTTGGAAAGTCTCAGTGACTCTCTCGAGGTCACCAGTTAGCTATGGCTCATCCCATCTGCTTCCAATGCCTTCCTGCCTCAGCCTACCCTCTCTAGCTGTTCTTATTGTAAGGAGCAGGGCCCTTCCCAGATTCCTCTGTGCTCTCCCCAGCTTGAACATCCTCTCACTTCCAAATCCCCGGCCATTTCACTCGTTCTCCCTGGAGACATTTTCGCCTCTTCTTGTCTTGGCTCTGACAATGTGCATGCCTTTTCTCTCCTGCATCCGATTTGTACTTTAAGTTCCTTGCTGACAGGAGCTTAGGCTACAAATTGCACAACACACACAAACAAGTGCACACACATACACACACCACCCATACACATACACACATACATGCACACACAACCACAACAATAACTCCTCACCCTGAGTGCAAAGAGTATATTGAATAAATAAGTGAGTGGCTGAGTTTATGTGTGAGCGAGAGTTTGGGGCACCTTGACCCTGGGGTCCTTGCCCCTGGTCTGTACTCCTGGCCCCCAGGGGTGCCAGCTGATACGTATAGACCTCCTATACTTCTTTTCTCTAGGTTCCTCCATGTTCAGGCTCTGGAGTGAGGTGTATTAAAACTTAACTCTACCCTATCTACCATTTAAAGGGTGAGAGCTGACTGCAGTGCCTTCCTCTGGCAATCAGGCCACACACTAACAAACTCCTAGCCACCTATGCATGCCAAGGGACCACACAGCATCCTGCTTTGCTGAAGAAAAAAAATAAAACTGTTGGTTTAGGTATCAATGTGGTAGGGACACACACCTTGAGCACTTATTGGGATCTATTCTGTGTATATGTGGTTCCAACAGCCGGGAGTCAGATCAGGATACCCATTATATGGTTGGAAAAATGGAGTCAAGTTTCAGTGACAGTGAGCAGCTAGCTCTCACTCACAGAGAAGGCAAGAGGCCCAGTTAGGAACCCAAACAGTCCTATCCTGTCCACTCTGCCTTACCACTGGCTCCTTCCCTTATGTTTACATTCATGTTCGAGGTCCTCACAGGAGCTGCTCTGTTGCCTGGAGAGGCTCTGAGGAGGCAGTGAGTCTGCCCTTGACTGGGAAAGGCCTTACCACTGGTCCTTCCCTGGTGAAAAGATAGGATGTGACATCTGGACAGTGCACTGGGAGCCACCATGGGCTGGGAGCTACCCCTCCAGCTTCCAGCTGCCAGTGCCCATGATGAACGAATCTCGCCACTCAGCCTGTAAAGCCAGGCCCTTTGTGTCTCCCTCCACAGCTGGCTGGGGAAACCAAGATACAGCCTTAAACGCTTCTCATGAGGCTTCAATGTGAGAACTTACTGTTCTGGACAGATGAGTCAGTCATTCCGGGTAGGAACATTTGTCTGAGGGGGTCAAGGTCAAATGAAAGGTAGCAACACTGTGATGGGAAAGACGTATGTCTAGGAAAGAGGCAAGGGAAATGGACAGAGAGCCAAGATTCCGTCACCACCGTGCCCTGTTGGGTTCCCAGTGATACATATACTCTGTAAATGGGGCCACCCATTTGGACTGGAAAAACACAAGGGCAATTGGCTGCTGAAGGACCCATGAAGACTCCAGGCTAGAGAGGGCTTCATCTCAGAGCCTGGAACTATCCAAAATGTTGGTTTCTTGAGGCTAAATCACACAGAGGGCCCTTCACCTGCCAGGCTGGCAGTCTTGTAGACATTGAGGACTTCTTCACCTGGGAAGCACTCATTTCTGCTGTATTCCCAGCCTCTACAACAGGGTCTGCTTCAGAGCATATTCTTGTAAAATATACTGAGTAAATTGGCTTCTTGGCCCCTGACCCAAAACCATTAAAGAAGAAAGTCTCTAACAGTTTCCCAAACACAAAGCAGACCCTAGAAACACTTAAAGCAAGAGTCAGAGCCAGGTAGACGAGGCCCTGACAGGAAGAGAGGGGTCACTCTGAGGTCTGGGGAACAGGTCTCCAACAGGGAAGGTGAGTGCAGCTGTAGGACCTGACTGGGGTTCTGACCTGAACCCACTGAGCCCACCACATCAGACCTGTCAGCTAAAGAAGGAAGGACCTGAAGGCCCATGTGGCTTTGAGACTGGGCCCTACAGGCTCAGACTGGCTCTGCTCATCCACCTAAAGCAACCAGTGGAGGAATTGTGAGAGGTTTGGCGCCCTCTGCTGGTGGTACATGCACACGGTCTTGCACTCAAGGAAGCCTGAGACACACACACACACACACACACACACACACACACACACACACTCATGCACAAGAACCGAACCTGAATTTGCCAATTGAACACTCAGTCTCTTTCTACAAAGACTCAGAAACTAGAGCCATGAACCCTCGTGATATTTTGATGTGGGGAAGCCCTATGTAGCCCCATCATGTAGCCTTTGCTAACTAGAAACATGCTATGTAAATCATGTTGACCTCAAATAGCACAAAGGTAGCTTCTACCTGTCAAAAGATTCTCTGGAGTTTCCTGGCATCTGGTAGAAAACGTATAAACCCTGTTCACCCTCTTGAGGACAGCACAACACTTTTGAGTGACAAGGCGGGACAAGAGCACAGAGCCACCTCAGGCGCACCCTTACTTGCAAGAAAAATAAGCTGGGAAGTGACTTCATAAACACACATCTTAAGGACAAGCTGGGTGCTTCAGGTCTCTCTCATGCCTTCTTCCCCTGACCGATCCTTTCTCAGAGTCCCCCAGTCTGTCACCCTTAAAATCCCAGTCACAGCCTCAGATCCACATATTACCTCTGTCAAGTGAGGAGAGAAGCTCCATCTCCCCTCACAGCATCTAAGGACACACCCAGGACCAAGGCAAAGCAGGTCCATGTTTTGCTGAGATGCAGGCCCATCCCTTCCTTCCCTTGTCTCCTTTCGTTCCTGGTAAAGGTGAAGAACCAGAGGGTTGCTATGGACACAGGTTGTGCTCTCCCTCCTCGGCAATAATCCAAAGCTGTCCTCCCTGCTGGAGACTGGCTCTTTAATTGCCAAGCCTGGGAGGCGGCCTGGGTGCTTCACAGGAGGGACTGGCCAGCTGGGAGCCTGAGGAAGAGATGAGCTACAGAAGGAACAGGACTGACAAGATGGAAATCACCTGAAATTGGAAGCAACAAGCTTGACCTGTGTCGGGAGACTGACAAAAACCAATGTCGATTTAGCCGGAATTAGAAAAGCGGTGTGTCTAAACAGGCTTCCCGTCAAACCCAGCACTTAATCGCTTCAGCCGGTGTCCTTCAGCAGGACACTGGAAGGGAGAGCAGGGAACCCTCAGTGAAGGTCCGCAGGGCTGTGAGAAGACCTTCACGGCCCTTTCACTGATATAGGACAGCCAGGGGTCCAAGCCTGTTTCTGGATTCCTGGCCACTGTAGGCAGAGGTACCCCAAATCCTCAGATGCCCCCTCATTTATACAACTGGAAATCAGATCATCACCAATCCTAGCCACCCTCCCCCGACCGTGGACTCAAGGAATACATCCTGCAGTGAGTTCCCATTATATGACAAAAGTTGTCACCTTTAATGTCTCCCTTGCCATGAGACCAGAGCACATCCCTGTTCTGAAAATCTCTAGGTCATCAGAACAGTCACTCTATTCTGTTCCCTGAATTAAGATCAGAAGACATTCTCCACAATGAAGTTACCACAGCTATCAACCTACTCTTCGGACCTGGACACCAAGACCTTGTCAGAGACTCAAGTCCCATAGAAAGTGTCCCACCAGAGACACCTGCTGCTGAACAGAACCAAGTGGCTTCATGCTTCAGAATTGCCACACAGAACCTTCCAGGAAAGAGCATGGAGGTAAGTATCTTGGCCCTAAAAGTCACTGGGCATGAATTCCAGGGTGGGCTTCTGGAAGCCATGCTGTTTCACTCAGAGCCTGTGACAAGTAACTCAGCATAGACACAGACCAGACAAAGCTCGCTTTGCATGCTTACCCCCTCTCCCCATCGCCCCTAGAAGAATGTGAACAGACTAGGGATCCTGAGAGGAACAGAGAGAGAGAGAGACAGGAGTCAGAACAAGACTTACATGTACACGCAGTGTGTGTGCATCTGAATAAAAATGTGCACAAAGGGATTGGAGGTAACAGACAGGAAGGGACCGAAGACATTAGCTGAACCATTTTGCCAGTATCTCTCTGTATGAGGTCACTCTGGCTATCCAACTCATAGTGACACTGTGACCTGGGTCTAGGAACCTACCCCAAATTCAAGAGTGAGTCTAGCTCAGGCCCAGAACCCTTGTCTTTCTTCTTTCCAGCTGGCATTCATAAAGGGCAGAGATGGTGCAGGCCTTTAATCCCAGCACTCAGGAGGCAGAGGCAGACTGACCTCTGTGAGTTCAAAGCCAGCCTGGTTCTGTAGAACTAGTTCCAGGACAGCCAGGGCTACACAAAGAAACCCTTGGGGGAAGGGGAGAGATGACAGAATGTGGATAAGGAAGGTTGTGTATCAGAAAAGACGTGCACCAAGTAAAAGCCATTATTATAGCTGGGGAGGTTTCCTGTCATTAGGAAACCTTACCTACTCGGATTGTTTCCAAAGTTGTGCTCCTAGGGCCATTTTTATGACAAACTACTGCTCCCACAATCCTGTGGCTCCATCCTAGGAAGTCCCGGGCAGCCTGCTGAGTGCTATACTGCTTTCTTCCTTCTACAAACCTAGTGATTGGAGCCTACTGGCGGCCCCTCAAGAACTGGCAAACTCAAGCCCTCTAAAGCAAGAGAGGCTAGTAGTTTATAGTATCTTTCTGTTTTCATTCTAGCCAAAAGAGTTAGGGCAAGAAAGGAATCCTTGGCAAACACCTGCCAGCTCCCAGCACCCACCACCAGCTGTCTATTGTATCCATTTCCAGCAATGCCAGCCTTGATTCTGGCTAGTGGGGCACTTCGAGACCTCCCAATAAAAGCTGTACTGGCCTTCAGCTTCCCCATGCCCAAGAAGAGATTCAGGCTACCCAGCACCCCAAGCCAGGAAGCCCAGCTGATCACAATTTTACTGCAGAGAAGAAACCAGCAAGAGACCCTGAGTGTGGATTTAAGAAGCTGATTTTGGTGGCGCTGGTAGCAGAGGCAAGAAAGGAGCAACTATCTCTTAGGCTGGCCAGTCCATTCCAGCTGAAGAGACCCGGGCCCACAAGTAATGAATGTGGCTAGAGACCTAGGAAGGTTTTGATTTCTTATCTCGTTTTTCATCTCATGTTGCTGGGGATGGAACCCAGGGCCTTGCCCATATGAGACAAACACCATCCCACAGGCCTTTCTCCACCCCTTTTCATTGCCTTCACTAAGTCCTTCTGCCAGCAACTCCTGAGTAGCTGTGAGGATGGATGGATACATAGATAGATAGATAGATAGATAGATAGATAGATAGATAGATAGATAGACAGACAGACAGACAGATAGATAGATAGATAGATAGATAGATGTCACCAGGCCCGGCTTTCCCATCCCCTGTGTCTTTATCTGAAGGTATTCCACTAACTGAACAAGGAACTTGGACCAAGGCGGTAAAAGCTCCTCCAATGAGCACACTCACTCATCTTTGGCCACGCCCCTGTGTAACAGAAGGGTGGGGAGAGGGATTCTCTCTGTTTCCAGGGAATGTGAGGTTTACGGAAGGGTCTCAGAACATCTTGTAATTGGCTGTGCCCACCCAAAGAAAAAAGTCAAGCATCTCTGAACTTTGGTCCCTCTGAGGGTCTGTAAGTTTTCCCAACTGACACTATAGTTCAGTATGTGGTGGGATTCTGGGCCTTATCAGCTGACACCTGAATCCCACATCAGTAGGTCTCAACTTCTGGGTTTCAAACCATTTCAAACCTTTGGTCCCCCTGAGGGTCAAATGACCCTTTCACAGGGGTCATATAGCAGATACCCTGCATATCCTATACTTACATTATGATTCACAACAGTAGCAAAATTGCAGTTATGAAGTAGCAATAAAAGTAATTTTAAGATTGAGGGTCACCACAACATAAGGAACTGTCGTAAAGGACCTCAGCATTAGGAAGGCTGAGAATCACTATGCTACAGAGAACTTGGAAAGCTCAGCCACTCTAGATCAACTCAGAGTACAGCCCAGACCCCCTTCCTTCTCTCTGTCACCTTAGCCCAGCTCATTTTAAGGCAAGTCAGCAGCTTTGCCAAGAGATGCACAGAGAAGATGAGAAACGTGCATCTGTGTGGCAGTTTGTCAGCTATGCCACAAAAAAAACGACACTGGGGGAGGCAATGGAAGCCAGTGACTCAAAGCAGGTTCAGGATTATCTGCTGTTTTCAGTTATCCATGTTCCTCATCACCATAGAGAATCGAGAATCGGGTGTATCTTCCTCCCCCTCAACTCTGTTGCTGGCATTAGAGATGAGATTTGTACTTTGAACAACTGTGGGTAAAGGACTCAGAATGGTCTCCGTGTAAAATTTCCCCAGCGCTGAAATGTCATTAAATAACTCCCTGCACCTGGCACCTCTTGGTCCCTTTAAAAATAGCTGGAAAATAAACAGATCTGAGGAGAGAACGGATGGTTTCTGAGCATTTGTGTGTACTCAGTACTCATACTGAGCCAAGGAAGCAGAGAAGGGCGCTGTTCTCCCGTGATGTGTCACACTGTGTGGGACCACAAACCTGGTGCTCCAACATGGCGATCATCTGACGCCAAGGTCCACTTCACCTTCTAAGTCATGAGAGGGCATTCTGGGCCTCTCTGTATCAGCGAAGATGCTTTTAATTGGCGGGAAAAGATAATTCAAGGATAGGTATTATCTTCTACCTGGGAACCAGAAGTCTCATTAATTGGTAGCACTTGTGACCAACACGTGTTTCTTTTTCCATTTCTGCTCCTCCATCCCCAGCATACTGACCACAACACATGCAGGCATCCCACCCTGATTGGAGGCAACTAGGAAAAGCCAGCCCTGTGTGAATCTCTACTTAAGAGCAGAGGAAAATACCCCACAAGCCCCTAGACTTTCTTTCCCACCTCACAAAATGGGTCACATACTCAGACCTAAATCAATCATTGGCAGAGGGTCAGAGTGTCGCCACGGCGTGGGGATCTGACTTCAAGAGCTGATGTGGGTTCAAGGGCTGAGGTCTAGAATATGGCAGTTATTACTGGCTCCCGGACAGGCAGGCGCCGGGTCATCAAGGCCACCAGGTAACTTAGTATATACTTCTTAAGAGGAGTTCTTCCCCCAGGGCAGCTCCGCAGTCTGGACCCAGGAGGCAAGTGCAGCTCAGAGTCCTTGCAGCTTAGATAGAAAAGAATGGAGGCAGGAATTTGCACCCAAATGAGAACCTGCCAGCTCTGAGAAATATGTAGAGGACACACACAACTGACTTTATTAGTGAGATTTGGGGAAGAAATCTCATTAAAGATTTGTTCTCTCACATACCGGGGAAACAAAGCTTTTGTGAAACTTATGAGCAAGCAATGGCAAGCGATGTGAACATCTGCGTGGTGCTGGGGTCTTTAATATCCTGGAGGAAGCCTGATGCTTATCTGGCTGGATATGGCATGCGAGAGCAGAGGCAAGGAGCCCTCTGTGTTCCTGCATACAAATTCAGGCTCTTTAGAAGACCGTGTGGAAGGACAACAGGTTCAACATACCCCGAACTCCGCCCTCTCCAAATGCCCTTAAAGACAAGCTATAGGGAATCGTGGGGATTTGCCCAAGGTGAGCAAGACATATGGAGAGGGAAGCAAGGTAAAGTGAGTCAAGAAAGACAGGCCGTGGTGGCACATGCCTTTGGACTCAGCACCCTTAGTCCCTTAGGTGGATCTTTGCGAGTTCGAGGCCAGCCTGGTCTACAGAGTGAGTTTCAGGACAGCCAGGGCAACACAGCAAAACCCTGTCTCAAAAAGACAGATGGGGTTTGAAGGAAGGCAGGAGATGACAAACAGCTGTGGGAAACGGGAAGGGACAGAAGGGAACAGAAGGTGCCCAGCAAGACCTCCTGTCAAGCTGTCCCTTAACCCCAACCCAGGTCCTCTCTGGAAACATCCTTGCTTCTGTATGAGGATGGAAATCCAGGATTCACACATGTTCTCCTCCGAGCCCAGCAGGATCCAGACATTTCCAGTTCCTGCCTCTAGTGGCCCTGCTGGGTGGAGAGGTCATGACTCAGATGACTTGCACATCATTTAAAGGCGGAATAAGAAAAGAGCCTCAGAAGAATTTTGTCACGGCAAGCTCGGACCTTTGAACCCCATTCCTCATCCTGACTTCCTGGCTGGGAAGAAAACAGCAGTCTATAAATAATCTACACACTCCGATTTTCTTATAGCACATGTGTCTCCAAAACTATTTCCCAAAGGCTCCATCTCTCCTTGTGTTTCCAGGCGAGAGAATGATAATCCCTTCCTCAAGTTCCTGTAGAAATGATGCTTATGTATATAGTAAGACTTCCCTTACATCTCCAAACTGGGTCAGTTACTCCCTTTGCCGAGCATCCCACATCACATTGTCAATACGATGTTTATGGTCCCAGCATCTGGGACAGTGCCAGGGGCATACTAGGAACTCCATAATGTTGGTTAAATGAGTGGATACATAAATGAATAAGTCTGCCCCCCCCCCCGACTAGATTGAGAAACTGTTCAACTTCTAAACTGATTCACATAACTTCTGAGGAAAGGAATGCTAAATGCCCATCTTGTATGGTTAATTACAAGATGATCAACAGTCATTAAATTTTCTTCATATCTCTTTTAGATCCTTTTCCGACTTATGGTGTGTTGGTTTGAAAGAAAATAGCCCCCAAATGGAGTGGCACTATTAGGAGGTGTGACACTCTAGGCAGAGCAAAGGCATTTGGGGTTATGCTGGAGAAATCAGAAACAATTCCATATGGCTTGGGCTCAAAAAGCAGGATGAGAGGTACCCCAACATGATGCTTCAGGAAACCAGAGCAGGAGAACTGTTCGTGAGTTCAAGGCCAGCCTTGCCTACTGTCTTAGGGGTTTCTATTGCTGTGACACCATGACCACAGTAACTCTTGTGAAGACAACATTTCATTGGGGTGGCGTGCTTACAGTTTCAGAGGATCAGTCCATTATCATCATGGCGGGGGAACAAGGTAACAAGTACTCTCCCACTGACCTAGATCCCAACCCTGTTCGTTCACTTTTGGTTTTGATGCACGGCCTCAGTAAGTTTTCCAGGCTGGCCTTGAACTTGTAATCTTCCTGCCTCAGTCTCCCAAGTAGTTTACTACCAAGCACAGATTTCCTTCATTTTGGTGTTGCTGGGTCTGTGTGTGGTGCCTGAGCCTATGGCATCTATCTTGGGTCCATGAACAGTTTGCTCAAGAGAATTGCATCAGAGCCAAAAGATGAAGTGGGTGCTTGACAACAGCCCTGTGTCACCAAGCAGCTCTGATGCTTCCTCCTTCCCTCAGGCTTTTTATGAAGCTCTCATTCACACACTGCGACCTCTTCTTCTGTTGAAGCCAGCTGGGGCTGAGTTTTGCGTTATTTGCATCTTAAATCATCTACTCAGAAGGCAAGAACTTTCCTATCGCTGTGATAAAACACCGTGACCAAGAAAACTTATAGAGGAGAGAAGGTTTGTTTATGCTTAGAGTTCCAAAGAGATAAGAGTCCGTAATGGCAGAGAATCTTTGCAGCAGACAGCAGACATGGCAGCGGAACATCAGAGAGCTCACATGTCACAAAGCCAGATGCAGGGAACAGAAAGGAGAAGTACTTCCTCCAGCAAGGTGGCACCTCCCAAGCCTACCCACCAGTTGGGGACATTTTTGTTCAAACACCACTGTACTGCTTAGCTTTGTGTCAGGTTGACACAGCAATAGTCATTTTGGAAGAGGGACGCTCACCTGTGAAAATAACCACACCAGATTAGCCTGTGACCAAATCTTTAGGGGATTTTCTTGATTGATGACTGGTGTGAAAGGGTACAGCTCACTGTAGGTGTCACCCCTGGTCCTGGATGCTATAAGAAGACAGGCTGAGCAAGCCATGAACGGTAAGTCAGTAAGCCTCCAGCAAACAGAGCTGACCCTAGAAAATGCTGCTGCTACTAAGAAGCCATCTTTGACTCTGTTTCCTTTTTGTCCTTATTAACAGAAATCTTAAATCCACCATATACCGCTCCCTGCTTACACTGAGGCTCAGGAACTGGCCTTGTTCAGCTTAAGTTGCACACAGCAAACACACCATTTTGTAATTTAATCCAAGACACCACTCAGTCTCTTTACCACGGCCCACTTGAGAGACACAACATGGAAGCTGTTTTTTGGCTCCATTTTTGTGCTCTAGACTGTTTCTAAGCTTTCTACGGCTTTATGTGGGTATATTTAGCCACACTGGGCTGCCATTTGTTGTATGAGGTTTCTGGCCTAGACTTTCCAGTCTAGCTTCCTGGCCCAGACTTTCAGACCCACAGTCCCATAGTCCCACTGAAACACACAAAACTTATATTAATTGTACACAGATTGACCTGGGGCCCAGGCACATAACTTGCTAGCTCTTGCTCTTAAACTAACCCATGACTCTTATCTTGTTTAGCCATGCAGCTCGGTACCTTTTCTCAGAGCAGCATAGTTGTCCTCTGCATCTGCTGCCATGCCTGGCGTCTCTTTGGCATTCTGTTCTATTCTTCCTATTCCCAGAGTTTTCTTAGACTGGTAGTCCCGCCATACTTCCTGTCTGCCTTTGACAAATCAACATTGTTATTAAACCAGTAGGCAGGACAATTATTTACAATGTAACAACACAATTCCACTACATTTCCTCTTCCCAGAGTTTTCTTAGTCTGGCAGCCCCGCCCACATTGACTGTCTGTCTTCTAGCCAATCAGCATTTTATTAAACCAGCAGGAGGGACAAATATTTACAATGTAATGACATAATCCCCAGCAGTTCAGGGTCCTTTACAAGTTTCTTTTTGAGCTTAAAGTCATCTTCAACTACTTGAGGCCTGAAAACAAAACACAAAGAAACAGCAGCAACAAATAAATAAGATAATCAAGAAATACTGAGGACCAGTGAAATGGCTCAGCAGACAATGATACTTACTACCAAGCCTGACAACTGAGTTCTATCTCCAGGACTACACGGTGGAAAAGACCTGACCCCTGCAAGGTGTCCTCTGACCTCTACGTGTGCACCCCAATATACTCATACCACCCCATGCATAATAATAAACAAATATAACTTAGAAAAACTGGAAACGATTCTGTGTCAACAAACATATGAAATAGATATATTTACTGAAAGACACAAACTATACGATGAAGACAGGAGGAGCCATCCACACAGCCTTGAGCCTGAGCAACATCCTAATAGCAAGACCCATCTCTAAAAAAAATAAAAAATAAAAAATAAACTGAATCTGGAGAGATAGCTCAGGTGTTGAGAGCACATACTCTTGCAGAGGACCCAGGTTCCTTTCCCAGCTCCCACACAGTAGCTCCAACTGTCTTAAATCTAGTTCCAGGGACTCTGCAGCCCTTTTCTGACCCCCTCCAGTATTGCACACACATACATGTAGACAAGACACGCACATAAAATAAAATGAATCAATATAATTTGCCATACTAAGAGCTAAAATATATATATTATATCTATATGAGAGATGAATAAAGATATTCAACAAATTTGAAACATATTCCTGGCTTTAAAACCCTCAAACTAAGAATAAAACAAGCGTCCTCAACCTGATAGAAACCAACTATTAAAAAACAAACTATGGTAGCCCTTTAATCTCAGCACTGGGAGACAGAGGCAAGTGAACCTCTGAGTTCAAGATCAGCCTGGTCTAAGAGTGAGTTCAGGATACCGGGGCTGTCATATACACATTTCATATACACACGCATATATTAAAAAAAGCTATGACTGACGATACTTTATCACCATGACAGAAGCCCGAGATAAACTCCTCAAGAGGAAGGATTTATTGTGGCTCATGGTTTCAATTTATTGTTACCCGTGGAAAAGTGTGGTAAAGAAAGCACATACCTCAGGCAGAGGCCAAGCAGAGAGAGAATCTGGAAGAGGCCAGAGATAAAATGTAGTCTTCAAAAGCACACGCACTGGAGAGATGGCTCGGCAGTGCAGAGCACTGGCTGCTCTTCTAGAGGACCCAGGTTCGATTCCCAGTACTAACATGTTAGCTCACAACTATCTGCAACTCCAATCTCAGGGGATCTGATTCCTTCTTCTGGCCAGAAAACCCACCTGCCTCTCCCAGGTGCTGGGACTAAAAGCCTGTGCCACCACCACCCAGCTAATAATCAGGAGTTCATCAACATGAAAAACTGCAGAAACGAGCCGGGATGCAGTGTACCAAGTGCCATGTAAGAACAGTAGATAATTGTTGATCACACCCAATGGCTTTTTCCTTCTTCATCTGCATGAAAGTATCCCCTGGGGCTGGCCTCTGAGAGCTCCGCTCACACATCCCCACATCCCCACATACACACACTACACATAAATAGGAATAAGAGAAATATTGTGGGGGAGGGATGTGGTGATATGTTGGATATTTAATTTTAAAATGTATGAAATATCTAGAGGACAGAGCTGCCCACAGAGACAAGCCATGAAGGTCAAGTGCCATCATGGCCTTGGATCTGTTCAGCCTTGAATTCACTGAGATCCAGAGGACCTTTGCCTCCCAAATGCTGGGATTAAAGGCGTGGGTCACCTTTGTGGCTTGGCTCTGTCCTCTGATATCCCAAATTAATTTTATTAAATGTACAGTATATCACCGCAGAGGGAGACTTCCCTTTGGAGTCACCCACCTGCAATCCCAGAACTCAAGAAGCTGAGGGAATTAAGGTGGGGGGCAATCCACAGCAAGTTCCAGGCAAACTGGGTCTACATGTGTTCCAGGCCAGCCAGGTTACATACCTGTCTCTGAATAATCACTCATTAGTTAAATACTTTTGGGATCCACCTCACTTGCACATGTAACAGACACACATTTTCATGAGGCGGATTCCACTTCAGTTTCAAGGTGAAATTATGCTCCACATAATCTCATCTTTTGTTCCTGCACTAGCTGATTCAGGAAGGAAAGATAATGCCAACCTAAGCCAGTCAGCACATGGATTCCCTCAGGCAGGATAGACAGCGTCAAACTTCTGGCGTCTGTTCTTTCTCTGTCCATTAACTGCAAGGATGAGTGTGGTCCCTCTTGCTGGTGGCATTCATCTTGTCTCCCACGTATAAACCAGCCCAAGGATAAAGTCAACACGGCAGACAAAGGGATGGGTTCAAAGAAGGACCAAGAAAACAGCCAGAAGCAGTCAAACCAAGCCTGCGCTAATGGCAGTTCTGAAATGTCTTATCTAAGATCTAGGTTCTCTCCTTATTGTTTAAATCCACTTGAACTGATTTTCCTCTGTTCTTTGCAACCAAAACTATCCTATTAATGTAGGAACACACTACACCGGCCAAGATGACTTAGCAGGAAAAGGGGCTTGCCACCAAGTCTGACAACCTGAGTTTGATTCCCAGGACCCACATGGACATGGCACAGGAATGTTCAGGCAGGTGCACACACACCTTAAATAAATAATGGAAAATGATCGTAATGCATGAGCACAAAGGATCTTCAGCAGGCAAAGTCACATGAGCTTTCACTGATAGGTAAGAGACCACATCAGCAAACAAGAGAAGTCAGAATGATTGGGGTTAGACCTGTTAGGCATCTGTCTGGGCAGGCCCTCTGTGACCCTGAGGCAGCAGAGGGGGACACTCCTCGGGCAGCTCACTGCTCCTTTCTCTGGGGCTCTTCCTTCCCCACATATCAGCACTTCCTCATCTCTACTACCTTGTGCTTGGGGGAGATATTAAGAACAACTTGTTCTGCCCAGAACTGGAAAGAGCCCTGGGGAATTCACTAGAGCAAATCTGTTAGGTGGCAAAGCATATCCGCTGCCAGGTCATCTGCAGCTTTTAAGTCACGCAGTGGCTTTTCCAGTCTGTGAAGGTGCCATACACTGGAGTCCCGGACACCGGAAGGCTTGGAATTTCACCAGCTGAGTGACAGACACCTCATCAACCTCCCAGTGTGCAGAGAGACTTTCATAAGAAAATCTTCATTCTTTGGAAATACTCTTGGGCTCGCATGGAACCCGGCCTTTGTTGTAACCTGCTAGCTGCTGTCTTCCGGGGCTCCTTCTTCAGCAGCTTACACGGCTTGCTGCGTCAGGAGGCTAACACCTTGAAGGGACAAGAATCAAGCATGGGTCTCTGAGGCTCATTTCTGGGCCCCCTCCACTCTCATAAGAAAACCATCTCCTCCCAGCCTTCCTAGCTTCCATTGAACAGCAGTAGCCCCAACAAAAGTGTATTCCACCCATCTGGAGACCTAAGGGTCCACCACACCCCAAGTCATCCCTGGGGCCTTAAACCCCTGCTCCTAAAACAGCCATCAGCTGCCTCAGTAAGAACCGAACCAAGCAAGAACAGATTGACCTTCCCTTTCCTGCCAAATGGGAGCCAAGTGATGGGAAACAGCTTACATACACACACACACACCACCATCACCACACACACGCACACACACAAACCACACACACACACACACCACCATCACCACCACACACACACACACACCACCATCACCACCACACACACACACACACAGAGGCTTCAGCAAAGTGGAGAAGGTGTGGGAGCCGAAGGATCTAGCCAACCCCACACTCAGCTGGGACCATGAAAAAGGCTATTCATGGAAGAAAAGGGTTCAGGGGAAGGACAGCTTCCTACCTGCTCCCTGGGAAACAGAGCATAACCTCCCCAGGGTCGAAACCTGTGCACCATGCTCAGAGTTTCCATCCTCTCAGACTCATGGCAGCCACGCTTCCTTTCCCACGCTGGTATCACGGCCCAACACCTACCACCCAGCTTCAGCAGAACAATAGAGCCAAGAGGCCTCCTAAGATTAGCCAGTCTGCCTCTGATCCTGCCAGGGAAGATCCAGCTAGGCCCTCATGCCACTGCCCCGGGGCTACGGGAGGACTTTCTGAGCTAGGGGTGGAAAGTCCCTCTATAGGCCTACCTCCTTTACCTCTGAATCAGCTTCCATGGAGCACATAAACATCACCATGGGCAGGAGTGGGAGGCTGGGGAAGGGGCCTTGCAAGTAGAATGGAAGGCATCTCTCTGAGAGAAAAGTTGGCAATACGCCAAATCTGTTCCCAATGCTGTTACTGCAACTTCTGAGGAACAGACATTTCTCCGGGTCCCAAAGTCACAAGTATGTTCCTTCTTCAGAGCACCTGCTTCCCTACCACATCTAATAGTGTCACATTCATGGCCTTGCTTGATAACTATGAGCAGGAAAGTGTACTCTATCAGGAGTCCCCTCCCTCCCCCAGAAAACCTGCAATAAACCCACATCAAGGCCACCTCTTTGGGTGGAAAGGTGGCTCCCTGTACTATATAGCAAGTCCCCAGGCAGCCTAGGATACAGTGAGACCCTATCTCAAACAAACAAAACCACTGTAATGGATGGATGGACCAAACTATCTCCTGTAAGGCTCTTACCTGAATACTTGGTCCACGGGTGATGGCGCTGTTTTGGGAGGATTAGGTAGTGCAACCTCCACGGAGAAAGTATGTCACCAAGGGCAGGCTTGGAGATTTAAAAAGCCTCACCTTCTTCCAGTGTGCTCCCTCTGCTTCCTGATTGCAGATCAAGATGTGAGTTTTCATCTTTCTCCTTTTGCCCTGCTGCCTACTGCCTGTCTGCTGCCTGTCTGCTGCCTGCTGCCTGTCTGCCTACTGCCTGCCTACTGCCTGCTGCCTGCCTGCTGCCTGTCTGCTGCCTGTCTGCTGCCTGCTGCCTGTCTGCCTACTGCCTGCCTACTGCCTGCTGCCTGCCTGCTGCCTGTCTGCTGCCTGTCTGCTGCCTGCCTACTGCCTGCTGCCTGCCTGCCTACTGCCTACTTCCTGCCTGCTGCCTGTCTGCTGCCTGTCTGCTGCCTGCCTACTGCCTGCTGCCTGCCTGCCTACTGCCTACTGCCTGCTGCCTGTCTGCCTACTGCCTGCTGCCTGTCTGCCTACTGCCTGCCTGCTGCCTGCTGCCTGTCTGCCTACTGCCTGCCTGCTGCCTGCTGCCTGCTGCCTGCTGCCTACTGCCTGCTGCCTGCCTGCTGCCTACTGCCTGCTGCCTGTCTGCTGCCTGCTGCCTGTCTGCCTACTGCCTGCCTGCTGCCTGCTGCCTGCCTGCTGCCTGCTGCCTACTGCCTGACTGCCTGCTGCCTGCCTACTGCCCACTGCCTGCCTGCCTACTGCCTACTGCCTGCTGCCTGCTGCCTGCTGCCTGCTGCCTACTGCCTACTGCCTGACTGCCTGCTGCCTGCCTACTGCCTGCTGCCTGCCTGCCTACTGCCTGTTGCCTGCCTGCTGCCTGCTGCCTGCCTGCCTACTGCCTGTTGCCTGCCTGCTGCCTACTGCCTGCCTGCTGCCTGCTGCCTACTGCCTGCTGCCTACTGCCTGACTGCCTGCTGCCTGCCTACTGCCCACTGCCTGCCTGCCTACTGCCTGCTGCCTGCCTGCTGCCTGTCTGCTGCCTGCTGCCTGCCTGCCTACTGCCTGCCTGCTGCCTGCTGTCTACTGCCTGTCTGCTGCTTGCTGTCTGCCTGCTGCCTACTGCCTGCCTGCTGCCTGCCTGCTGCCTGCCTGCTGCCTGCCTCCTGCCTGCCTGCTGCCTGCCTGCTGCCTGCTGTCTGCCTGCTGCCTATTGCCTGTCTGCTGCCTGCCTACTGCCTACTGCCTGTCTGCTGCCTGCTGCCTGCCTGCTGCCTGCCTGCTGCCTGCCTGCTGCCTACTGCCTGCTGCCTGCTGCCTACTGCCTGCTGCCTACTGCCTGACTGCCTGCTGCCTGCCTACTGCCCACTGCCTGTCTGCCTACTGCCTGCCTGCTGCCTGCTGCCTGCTGCCTACTGCCTGACTGCCTGCTGCCTGCCTACTGCCCACTGCCTGCCTGCCTACTGCCTACTGCCTGCTGCCTGCTGCCTGCTGCCTGCTGCCTACTGCCTACTGCCTGACTGCCTGCTGCCTGCCTACTGCCTGCTGCCTGCCTGCCTACTGCCTGTTGCCTGCCTGCTGCCTGCTGCCTGCCTGCCTACTGCCTACTGCCTGTCTGCTGTCTGCTGCCTGCCTGCTGCCTGCCTGCTGCCTGCCTGCTGCCTGCTGCCTGCCTACTGCCTGCTGCCTGCTGCCTGCTGCCTGCCTGCTGCCTACTGCCTACTGCCTGCTGCCTGCTGCCTGCTGCCTGCTGCCTGCTGCCTGCCTACTGCCTGACTGCTGCCTGCTCCCTGTTGCCTACTGCCTGCTGCCTGCTCCCTGCTCCCTGCTGCCTACTGCCTGCCCTCCTGCCAATCGTCTTTGGATTTTAAATCATACCTTCTGGAACCACAAGCCAAAATAAACTTTCTTCTACAAGTGGCTTCTATCACACCAACAGAAAAGCACCCAATATAGGCACTTCCTTTGTTCCCTCCTGGGCTAATAGTGCCACTCGGGTCCAAACCCTATCCTTCCCCTTCTCAAGGACATGGCTCCTGTCTACTCCCTCCTGTAATCAACTACCTCACAAAGCTAATATCTCTACGCAAATGTTCACCAGAGTCTTTCTAGCTTCAGAAGCCCTCTCTGAGTTTCATATCTCTTTCTAGCACCCATCCCCTCCCCCCATGCTCCCCACACCTCCCACACACACACCCAGGCTCTCCTCCTGCCCATAATGAAACCAACAGAGAGCTGAGAATCTGGGTTTCCACCTCCATCAGCTCGGCCCCTCTCTACAACACACTCCATCTACTGAGATTGCCCAGCGGAGGAGTTAGGACCCTGTGCCTCAAAAGAGAGATGACCCTTTCTCAACATGTGGTCCCTCCTTTGTACTTTGTTGTCTGGGACTCTCTGAACGCTGTTATCTTCCATTTGACCTTTACAGGCTGGAGGACCTTCACACTTCTTCCCAGGACCCTTCTTACCTGTCACTCCCCGCAAGGGATCATTTAAATGCCATGTCCTTGCTGTTGACTCCAGACCGACAACTGACATGCTGACCTCTGTGCCTCCCTGGAGTCCCGTGCTTGTCTATGTGGTCGTCTACATGGCAGCTACCAGATGTGTGTGGGACTGATCGATCCACATCTCAGACATCATCTTGGGAGCAACAGAACCTGGCTTTCCTATTCCTAACCCAGAGTCTTCCTTATCTCAAGCTACACCATCCAAAATCTGTGTCTGCCCCGGCCAGCCACCATGGGCTCTCCAAACAGGTCTCTCCGGGTTTCCTCTCATCTGGCTCAGTTCCCTTTCTGTCTGGCGAAAATGCTCTCCAAAAAAGGCAGCCCAGAGCCCAAGATTAAATCCTCCAAGCTTCTCAGCACACGAAAACTCAACCCTCAGAACCTGGCCATGCATCCTCTCTCATGGTCTCCCTCTCCAGCCTTCTCCTACTGTTCAATGCCTTTGCCCGTGTTTTCCTTTGCCAATTATTTTCTTCCGTGGATCCAGAAGGATCATAGAGGACAGTGTTTCCTCCACGGGAGTTTTATCCTTGACCACCCAACCTTCCTGGTAACCATTGCGTGTTGCTATTTTGGTTTTCAGAATATCACTTGTAACATTTTGGTCTCTCCTTCATCTTCCTTCTCCTCCTCTTCCCCCTCTTTCTCCTTCTCCTTCTGATTCTGGTCTGTTTCCCAGGATGAGACTCAAAGCCTGTAACAGCAGAGACCACATCACTCTTGTTCCGTGCTATGACCCAATGCTTAGGACTGCACAGGTACAGTGCTGAGAGTCACCAGCTATTTGTGGGTGGATAAATAAAGAGTCCAAGAGTGTCAGCCTTATTTCACTTTGTCAAAAGAGTTTGTTTGCTTTCATGGTTTGGAGAATCAAACCCAAGGCTTGGAACATGCTAGGCAGCTGCTTTACAATGAGCCACCTCCTGCTGCTCCTATCATTTTTGCTGTTGTTTTTATGTATTTGTTTGTTTATTTGTTTAATTGGCAGGGTCAAAATTAGAACTCAGTATCAAAACAATAAGCACATAAAATTAGATAAAATGAGCACAGGGGGAACTTTCAGGAGGTGATACAGGGAACAGGGTTGGAGAGCCTGCTGAGCAGATTAAATAGGATGACAAAACCCACCAGGTGCCAGCGTTCCAAGGATTAAGCCCAGCACCCTGGGGAGCCCAGGAGAACCCTCTGACCTTTCTGTGTGCCCTTGCATCTACAACTGGACCACCTTCATACCTATCCTGGGTTACAAGCAGCCAATAGTCTACAGGTCGGGCACACCTGGCTGTTTAATCCTTTTGGAAGGAATTTAGTACAAGTTAGAAATATGTGAGGCCACAAAGGTTTCCCACACAGTTACTCACATGAAATGAAGGTTACTTTATCAGATAGCCTCACTCGGCTGCCTGTTTTTGCTCCTGCAACTAGCTCTGTAGACCAGGCTGGCCTCAAACTCACAGAGAACAGACAGCCTCTGCCTCCCTAATTAATAGTGGGATCCAAGGCATACACCACTATCTACCATCCGTGTGCTGTGATGCCACCCTGTCCATGAGGTCCATTTGGAACTTTCCACTTGTAGCATGGTGCTGAGCCTCAAAAGGCTTTGATTTTTGAGTTCTTAGGATTCTGAGTTTTGAGATGAGGACGTTCGACCTGTAGTGCCTACTGAAAGTAACCAATGTTTTCCAGGCTTAGTATTTCAAGCCTGTGATCCCAGTACCTGGAAGGCTGAGACAAGATAACAAGTTCAAGGTCAGCCAGCACTATGAACTCCAGGTCAGTCATGGCTATATAACAAGGTCCTGTCCCACAAAACTCCAAACTAAACTAAAATATCCAGCATTCCCACATCTGGAGGTTTATTCTGGAAAGCTCTCACAGAAGCATGAAGAGATAAGTATACAGAAACACTCCTGCAATGTTCTTTATGAGGGCAGAAACTTGGAAAGGACCCAAATGTCCATAAATAGAGGACTGGTTACATAAACAATTACACAGCCACACAACGGGCCATATACTGCCACTGAAGAAAATGCCACAGATGCACCCACATTTCCAGAAAGAAGCTACAGAATGAGAAGTACATACCTTTTTTTTTGTTTTGTTTTATGACAGAAACAACACAGATGTGTATATAGTTTTCTTTTGGTAATATGCACCAAACTGTTGGTGATAGTTGCCTCTGGAGTATGTGGTATGGAGGGGACTCGCTTGCAATGTTTTAGAATTCTGCATTTGTGTGTCTGTGCGTCCGTCCTGTAATCAGAAAATATAAGGAGCAGCCGAGGTAATGAACACTAGCAGGTCGAGCAAAGACAGGGAGGAAGAGGGGGGAAAGGCAGGTGTCGAAGCTGCAGGTACGGGAACTCACAAATGTGCATAGAGAGACAGAGGCCCGGGGCTCGGTGGGTGTTGGTGGCTCAGCAAGAACAAGTGTCTTGCCAGGAAGAAAAATCCCACTTCATCTCAACGTCCACCCTGTGGCAGGATGGCACCCAAGTGCCCCTACTCTGATCTCTTTCTGGCCTTTCAGTCCCAGCGTGACTAACGCTCTCTTTTGCCATTCGGCACTGCATAGCTAAGGTCTGCTGGTGTCCCTGTGAGCCAGAGCAAAGGGAAGGTGCCAAGCCAGAGTTAAAGAAAGATTAATTTGTCAGACCTTTTGAACTAGCAGAGAATATCCCTTTCTGAGGTCACATTCCCGCCTCTGTTCTGCTTCTGCTCCGGCTGTGTAAATTGTTGAGTTAACAGAGCATGCTCAGTAGCTGCTCACAGGACTGGAGGATTACTGTGCAGTCACTGGCTGGTACTCTTAGGTCTGTGCACATGTGGGTCTGGATGAAGATGTAGGAAGCTGCTCCTGCTTCCTCCCACTGGCTCCCAGGTGAACTGGAGACACTGAACTCTAGAACTGGGAAAAGTTCCAGCCTTATATGTGATAAGATTGAAAACCTCATAAAATAAAATTGCAAAGCATTAGCTGTATGCACAAATTTTGCTCCAACTATTTTATGCTTGATCACCAGCGTTTTGCGCTCCCCCCTTCCTTCTTTGAAGAGATAAGTTGATGCCTTTGAGTATGCAGGCTCGTAACAAAATGCCTCTCCGGTTTTATATAAATGGGTAAATTTTCAAACTAGAGAAAGTGAGGGCTCATGATTCTAGAGGCTGAGATGTCCTCAGGTAAGAAACTAGTGAAGGCTTGTTTCAAATGAGGGGGGGCAGAGCCTCAGCACACCAGGGGTATGTGAGCGCGCCAGGGGCATGTGAGCGCACCAGGCAGAGTGCCACTGCCATGTCTAAATGCTGCCCCTGCCACCTCCATCTGATTTGTTCTTTCTCTTGGAGGTTTTTTGTGGTGGAGGCAAAGTCTCTCTGCATCACCCTAGCCTTGAACTCACAGAGATCCATCTGCCTCTGCCTCCTGAATCCGTGATTAAAAGCGTTACCACAGCTCTTCCGGCTCTCTTCTTTTTTAATGACATTTGTGTGTCTCCGTGTGTGGCATCAGAGCACAGCTTGATAGAGATGGGTTTCTCTTTTCCCCATCTGGATCCCTGACTCGGGTTCCATGCTGAGCCCTGTCAGTCACCACTGAGCCCTGTCCTGCTGTCCCTTAGACAACTGTCACCAACACAACATGTATTAAGCAAACACTTTTACCAGATAATCTGTGTCTTGTTAAAATAAAGACAAGAGAGATTGGTTTTATTGAAAACTATATAATTTATTGATGAAATTTGTTTTTATTGCTTATTCAGTCATTCTTCGTTCATTAAAGAACACCCAGCAAGCAGTATGTGTAAAAATAATTCATCATTTGATATGATGGCAACTTTATGCTGCTTACTTGGTAATTTCATCATTATAAAATCGTATTTACCAACTTTCCCCCAGAGACTAGCGTCCATCAGCTGCTAGAGAGAAGCACTCCTGCCTCTGGGACCATCTCCCAGAAAGGTGCCAGGACCCTGGAGAAGCGGATTCCTGACCCTGCCCACTCTTCCTGGGATGATGGGCCCTGCTGCAGGAACCTGGCCCTGCCAACAGAGGGCGGTCTTGTTCCATGGCCCTACGCACAGCTGTCCACACTCACCGTTCCTGAGGCCAACCCTGGAACAGTGTGAACGAGAACTTGGACAAGCAGCACCCTCACGCTGCCCAACAGTCCCGAGAGAAGTCTGATGTGAGTGTCTCTCGCAGAGTGAGGTGTGGGCTGGCCCCGTGGGCCCTGCCAAAAGTCGGCTCCGGCCACTACTGACCCCACAAGAGCACTCAGATCCACAAATTCAAACAGCCGTCTGTCCGTAGATTGGAGTCCTCGAAATTGGAAAGTTCCAGAAATAGCTCTCCATAACACAATTCCCTAAAGTGACACAGTCTCGGAAACAGAACTGTCACAAATGTATACAAGAGTGATGATGTCACCAACACACAGCTGGATCAAAACCGATACTCTCAAAGAACCAGATCTGCACTTTCCCAAGCAGAGAGTCCAACTGCAGACCTTAGCCTGTGTCGTGAAAAGGCCCCTGCTAGTGTCCCTGGGGCAAAGGGACTCCTGAACTGGAAGGGAATTAAGCACAGCACTTGTCTGTCTGTCTGTCTGTCTGTCTGTCTCTCTCTCTGGGCAAGTATTTGTTTCATGTTTGTTTGAGACAAGCACCCACGTTGGCCCAGGGTTACCTTGAATACCTGATTCGGCTGCCATTTCTAAATGAACTTGTTTAAAACTATGTAAAGGTGTGTGCGCGCGCGCGCTTACATGCAGACATGTGAGTAAGTTCAGGTGCCCACAGACGCCTGGGGCATCAGATCTCCTAGGGCTGACTTACGGATAGTTGTGAGCCACTTGACATGGGTGCCAGGAGCTAAACTCTGGCCCTCTGGAAGAGCAGTAAGTGTCCTTACAGGACCAGCTCGCTAGCCCATAGACCATCATTTCTAAATTTTAAAAGTTCTTTCCAGGGCTGGAGAGATGGAGATGACTCTGTGGTTAAGAGTGCCGACTGCTTTTCCAGAGGACCAAGGTTCATTTCCCAATACCCACATAGCAGCTCACAACTGTGTGTAACTCCAAGATCTGACACCCACATACAGACATACATAAAGGCATAACACTAATGCTCACAAAATCTTTAAAAAAGTTCTTTCCACTTAAATTTTTTGTCTTGTATTTATTATTAATAAATTAATAATAAAGTAATAAAGTGGAGGGGCTTTGAGGGGGAGAAAGAGGAAGAAAGGACCGGGGGAGGAAGGAATATGTACACAGGCATGGGTGGAGACTAGACTAGAAGGCCTGGGTAACTCTCCTGTCTCCACCACACACAGCTCTTTATACTTTATTCTTAATAATTTTCATATTATCACTGTGTGCAGTCTAGCTGTCTTTTTACATGAGTATATACACGCATTTGTGTGCTAGTGCCTAGGGAAGAGGGTCTGACCCCTCAGGGTTGAATTTACAGGCATTTGTAAGCCTCCCAACCTGAGTACTGAAATCCAAATTCAGTCTCATGACAGCAGCAAGTGCTCCTAGCCACAGAGCTCCTATCCAGCCCCAGAAGCCAGCTTTTTTTTTAAAGATTTATTTTATTTATCATGTATACAGTGTTCTGTATTCATGTTCACCCGCACACCAAAAGAGGGTACCAGATCTCATTGTAGATGGTTGTGAGACACCATGTGGGTACTGGGAATTGAACTCAGGACCTCTGGAAGAACAGTCCATGTTCATAACCTCTGAGCCATCTCTCCAGCCCCAATAGCCATCTTTTTAAAAGTAGGTTTTAGTTCTGGGCCAAGTGGCCCACATCATTAATTCCAGCACTCAGGAGGCAGAAACAGGTAAATCTCTGAGTTTTGGGCCAGCCTGGTCTACAGACTGATTCAGAACAGCCCAGGCTACACAGAGAAACCCTGTCTCAAAAAACCATCAAATAATAATAACAAAAAAGTAGTTTTGGGTGCTGGGTATGGTGGTATAAACCTTTAACCAAGCACTTGGGAAACTGAGGCAGGTAGATCTCTATGAGTTTAAGGTCAGCCTGATCTACATAGTGAAACAATATCTCAACAACAACAGCCAGTTCCCAGGATCAGCTCGGGCTGTCAGGTTTGCATGGTAAGTGGCTTTACCCACCGAGCCATCCTGATGCCCTCTACCTATTTTTCCAGTGATTTTATAAACCTGAGGGTTCTGCTCAGCCAGAGGGCACATAAGAAAAGGGGCAGACTGTCAAGGGATAAAAGCAACATCATACCCCTCTAATTCCAGAACTTGGGAGGTAGAGGCAGGAGAATCAGTAGTTCCAGCCTCGGCTACAGAGTGAGTTTTTGGCCAGTGAAGCTAACGTATACTTTAATACAGCAGGGGAAATATTCACGTAAACATAGGAATATGCCAAGTCAGGGTAAGCTTACCACAGGGAGAAAAGGGGGAGGGGGGGAAGGCAAGGAGTACCTATATTCTAGGATGAAAGAGAAGAGTCAGAAAAGGCAAGAAAAAAACCTGATGTCCGAGTTTGACCCCTGAAACTTCCAAGGTGAAAAGAATCCATTCCCGAAAGCCAACCTTCCAAACGTCCTGAGTTCAATTCCCAGCACACATGGTGACTCACAACTGCCTATTACTGTTGTTCAGTGGGACCTGATGCCCTCTTCTGGTGTGTACACATGCAGAGGAAATGCCTACATACACAAAATACATTAAAAAAAAAAAAAGAACAAAAACAGAGTAGTTCGGGACAGGTAGGATGTCAAAATGGCGATCAGCGTGATGAAAAGAAGCCATGGGGAAGGACATATTTCACATCTAATTATACCTACAGGCCTCCAGAGGTCATTCTATTCTGAGCTAGAAACAACTGACTAGAAGTCATAACCTTTGAAGCAGCTAACAGTGATCTGCAGGAACAGGGCTTCCCGAATGCTGTCATGTGTCCTAGGGAGTCACAGCAACAAGATGTGACACTGACTCCCTCTCTAGCCGGGACTGGTCTTCCCTAGGATGAAAGAAGATGAGACTTCAGCACCCTGACGAAGAGGACAGGAGAATCAGGACATTCACGAGGGATGCCAAGCTCCCTTCATCTCCCCTCATGCCTGGAGGGAAATGTCTTCCTCATGGTTTTCAGGAGGCAGCATGACCAGTTCTGTGTCCCACCACCCACCTTCCGGCTCTTGAAGGCCATGCCATAGGGAAAATCTTTTACATTATCATCAGTGGGAATGTGTTCTCATTGCACCCCCCCCCCCCACCCTCCCAGCTTATCTGTGAACTCACCAAAGGGAAGGAAGAATCCAGCTTTGTTCAGACTTATAGATCTTGATTTGTGCCCAATGGGTGATAGATCCTTCAAGTTCCAGCCATCAATAAAGCCAACATGTAGGGCTCACTCCCAGAGTAGCAGCAGAAGGGCCTGGCCCTGGAGGGCCTGCTTGGGGCAAGCCTGGGCTAGTAATGCTGAGAGACAATAGGACATGGGCAGAGGAAGGTGTCCCTTCAAGCAGCCTGAGCCATGTTACATGGATTTCTTATTACATTGACTGTCTTTTCCAGGAAGTACTTATTGTATTCACATATGTCAAAAAATAAGGCACAAAACACAAGAAAATCTGAACATAATAGTGTGCATCTGTAATTCCAGGATTTGGAATGCTAACGCAAGAGGATTACCTCATAGTCGAGACTGATCTGCATAGCAAGAGCCTGTGTGAAAAAGAAAGGGTGGGTGAGCAGGCCTAGAGAGATGACTCAGCACTTAAGAGTACTGGCTGCTTTTTCAGAGGACCCAGGGTTCAATTCCCAACACCCATATTGGCAGCTCACAGCTGTCTGTAACTCCATTAGAATCTAATACCCCCTTTTGGCTTCTTTGAGCACTTCGTGCAGGCAAAACACCTATACACATAGAATAACAACAAATGGATCTCAAAAAAAAAAAAAAAAAAATGGAGAAAAGAGAGACAAATGAGTTGGCACCCAGTGTCAACCCAGGAGCCGAGTTGTAGCCCCAGAACCCACAAGGGGAAGCAAAGAGTGGACTCCAACAAACTGTCCTCTGACTTATACAAAGTGTGGTGGTCTGTGCGTGCGCCATGAATACACACAAAGGTAGGTGTGCTAAAAGAAACTGGAGACAAACGAGAAGGTTCGGTGGGGAAGCCATTTGTCACCAAGGACCTGTCATGGTGGAGGAGAGAACCAGCTCCTCCAGGTCATCTTCTAACCTACACACACACACACACACAATGGCATGCATGTACACGCATACAAAGTAAATAGATAAGTATTTTTAAAACTTAAACTGGAAAAGACATTCACTTCCAAGTCCAACCTCCTGGTTCAAGGGGAAAGAGAATGGTCCAGTGCATATCCTGAGAGAAGGTCCAGTGCCTATCCTGCACTGCCCATGCAACACGTCCTATAACAGCACTATCCCCTTCACAAGAGGGACCCAAGGCTCAGCAAAGCAACTGAAATTGCTCAAGATCCCACAAGTACTGACAGGTGAGAACCCAGCCCAGTAACACAGGGCCCTGAGAAAGTCCCTTCCCTGTCTGTGTCCCTGCTTCTTCCATTTTAAATGGGACAAGATTGTAGCTATCTCTGCATAGGGGCAAAACATAAAATATACCATCCACATTAATGTCTTCTATGCCCACTGTGCCCCCATCAACCGTGCCAGCAGGTTCCTGACGGTGACTTTGTCAAAAGGATTCAAGACCTTGGCTCACTGCCTTGCCTGGCTTGCTTGGCCAATACTCAACAAGATTTATAACGCAGTTCCTGGAACATCCAGGATCTGCTAGAACAATGCCAATCGGAGGCAGCTGTCCAGAGAACTTCCATCCCCACAGCAAGCCCAGCCAGCCCTTGTGGAGACTTGGAGTGCCATTGGCTCTGATCTGGAAATGCCTGGAAGCTTACCAGAGGCAGACGGACATTGCTGGGAATGTCCCCACTCAGCAGACATGATCCACACCCAGATGGCTGGCAGCCATGGTGAAGTGTGGCTCCAGCTCAGGCATCCCAGTTTCTGCCTCAGAAGACCAGCAGGTCCAAGGCTGTGCCCATCTTTCATGCCAATCTCCCCCAACACAGGGGTTCATTCCATTCAGGGAAGTGACTGTGAATTCCACATCTTGGTCCTACTTGATTCATCTAACCAGGTGATCTGGGCTTGGCCTAGTCTCCTGTGGGAAAACTAGGAAATTCCAAAACACAGGATGATCACAGTTCCCAGAACCTCAGCTTGGACCTTCTCTGCCACCCTTAGACAGAGGGCAGAGGTCTGTGAGACCCCTCAGTGATGCCATCATGAGTGAAGAGTCAAGAGTCTCCCCCTCCGGGGGGTCCTAACACCATCACTAACTACTACCTATCCTTGAACAGACCTTCCCATCCTGGGCTTGGGTTTCCTCACCCTTAAGCAAGGAGTTTGAAGCTAGAAGGTAGACGTTGGCCATGATGCTTGGGACAAGTGACCTTATGTCCAGGTGGAACCAGAAGCTAGTACCTAACTGTTACAGGGAAAATAATAGAGTAGGAAGCGGCAGCAGGGCTACCTCACAGCGGTCACTGAGGTAGACTGAGCACCAAGGAACTTGCCTTGGGCTGGGTGCTTCCAAAACTGACCGAGAAAGAAAGGGTTAAACCAAAAAATTGCAAAGGGAGGGATTCATTGAGATACTAGGCTGTCACACAAATGGGACTATTCAGATCCAGAATTAGGCCATGAAAATGTCAGCAACTGATCCCATATAATAAAAGTCGCTAAACTCTAAGTCTCAAGGGAATGAGACAAGCAACAGCATTGACCACAGAGTGCCTTCAGGGTTGCTTAACTGAGTGCATGAGTTGGTGATGAGCTCGGACCCTTGGGTCCTTCCCTCAACACCAAAGAACAGGAACCTGGGCGAAGCAAGCATCTCTCCCTCTGTGCTGTGACACTTCGGAGAACCACAGTCAGACACCAAAGCCAGGCACAGAAGAAAAGCTTTGACACCCTGGACCTTGGTCTCTAGACCTTGAAAAATGAGCATTAAAGTAATCGGCAGATGGTCACAGGGGTTAAACGCACAGTACACAGACCTATGCAGTGGGGACAGTAAAAAGGTTGTCCTGTGAAATAGATAATGCATTTTTATAATGGTGGGCTGGGCAAGCTGGCTTCTGCTCTTTGCTAGTACAGATTTTTTTAAGTATTCAGGAACTTTTCTAGTCAGTCAATGTCAGACTGAAACTGGAATTTCTACTGAAATTGCCCAAGATCCCACAAGTACTGACAAGTGAGAATCCAGCCCAGTGTCACAGACCTATAATTTCAGTTACTTGGGAGGCTGAGGCAGGAGGATTTCAAATTCAAGGCCTATCTGGACTAGAGTAAGACTCTCTCTTTCTGTCTCCCTCCTTCCCTTCCCCCATCCTCAAAAAAAAAAAAAAAAAAAAAAGGAGGTGAACACCATCTAGTGTGCACATAGTCCCAGGATCAATCACCAGCAGTGTGCACACGTGCATACACACACACACACACACACACACACACACACACACACACACACACAAATTAGGGCCCAGGGCAATGGCTTAGTGGGAAAGCCTAAAGACCTGAGCCTGATCCCTGAAACCTACATGGTAGAAATAGAGAACCAATAGCCACACATTGTCATCTGGCTTCCACTCCCCTCCTCCAAATAAAGAAATAAATAACAATTTGTTTTTAAAAGAGAGATTAGCTTACTAGCAGTATTTTGACTATAGACATGGCCAAATGCTACCAGCCCAGGCTCTGGGGCTGTTTTCTGGAGAGCTGACTGTAAGCATTTACAGTGTATACATAAGACATCCAGTCAGACAATTGTTGCTTCAGACCTCAGAACTTCCTTTGCCCCCAGAGTGTGTGGCTCCAGCCTATTGTTTCCTATACTCGGTTTCCCATTTTCCCAAACCTTTGTTGAGACCTATTATGAACTAGGACCAAAGACTCAAAACACAAACAAATAAATAAAAACATCCCTTAATTGCTCCCAGGGGGTGGAACACAAGGAAATGAAGAAGGGTGCCCTTGCTCTCAAGTCGTGGGGTTCCAAACCAAAGCATCCAGGAAGGGCACCAGGCTCAGGACAGTGAAGGTGTGAGGTGTGATGGCTAAAAAGCGGTGCTGAGCTGTGTTGTGCCGAGATGACTAACTGGTAGCCCAGGCTGGCTTTATACTCTTTAAACTCTTTTGTGGTGATTGATTCTTCTGCCTCATTTTCCAGAGTGGTGGGATTACAAGTCTGAACTACCACACCAAGATAAAGGCGACTTTTTCATTGCCTCTCTATATTTAATTGCGTGCCTGTTATCCAGCACTCAGGCAGTACGGCCAGGAGGGTTGAGAGTTCAAGGCTAGCCTCCGTTAGATACTAGCCTGGGCTACCGTAGACCCTGTCTCAATAAATAAATAAATAGATAGATAGATAGATAGATAGATAGATAGATAGATAGATAGATAGATAAATAAATAAATAGATGAGTGAGTGAATGAATGAATGAATGAATAAATAAATAAATAAATAAATAAATAAATAAATAAATAAATAAATAAATATTGTTGGTAAATATAGTTGTAAAGCCAGCACTTTGAAGACAGAGGCAGGAAGATTGAGAGCTAGAAGCCCACCTTGTCTACATAGTGAGATTCTGTTAAAAAATAAATAAACAACAATAAAAAATAAAACCGCTATCAGTGGTAAAGCATTCGCCTAACTGTGTGCAGAGCCTAGATTTGATCTCCAGCAAAGAAAGAAAGAGAAAAGAGGGTTTGGGGAAGAAGGGGGAGTAGAAAAAGGACCCCAAGATTAACTTGAGTAAAGTTTTAGTTGTGTTTCCTTACAGGCAGGTCAACAAATACATCAGTCCTCCCCCATCACCAGAACTTAGCACCAAGTTTCCTTTTGCTTCCAAAGCCCAAACCTTCGCTAAGGAAAGGGACCTTGTATCAATTCTAAAGCCAAGTCTTCAAATCAAAACAGAGCTCTCAAAGACATTTGAAGAACAGCCCAAAAAACATGATGGGTTCCAGGCCACTCAGATTTCCATCTCATTACTCACGGATGCTTTATTGGAGACAGTGAGCAGCCAATACTTTGCTCTTAATACATGCCATGTCCTTCCTACCATAGAGAATGCCAGGATTTGAATCTCAAAAATGAAAGAAATGGAAATCCAAGAGCATCCCAGCAGGGAAATGGGGTTACCTTCAAAAGAACAAAAGTTAGGGTGTCCTTTGACTCGGACACATTAGTAAACAGCAGAACCAGGTCATGAATCCCATGCCAGCCAAGTCACTGTGCACATGCGGATCCAACAGAATAGCATTCTTTCAGGTGCAAGGCTTCAGAAAGTCTGTCACCTTATACTATTTACATCTATGGTTTATAAGTGTGCATGTCCATGAGCACCACAGGACAGCCTGTGAGGTCCATTCTCTCCTTCCACCATGTGAGGGTAAGGGATCGAACTTATGTCATCAGGCCTCCTGTCGAGAACCTTTACCCTTAGAGACATCTCCATTTTAATTTTCTATTGTTCATTAATAACAAATAAATACACGTTTTTTTTTTAAGAGTCTTATTATGTAGCCTATGCTGCTCTCACCTAGAGAGCTTCCTGCCTCAACTTCACAAATATTAGGACCACAGGCATGCAGTGTCATGCTCAGCTTTACAACTGATTTTTGTTTATGAGAGAGTTTCATTATACGGTTCTAGTTAGCCCCAAACACCTGGCGATCCTCTGTTAACTCACTTAACTCCCTAAGAATGCATTTGCTGGTTCAAGTAACTTCAGGATATTCCATCAAATGTTCTTTCTGAGATTCTGTCAGGTCAGAGGTTGATCTGGGGTATCTTTCTCATTTGCTTTTTGCCTATTTTTTTTTCTACTGTTATTGTGTGGATAATGTGTGTAGCTGCCTGGTGTGGTGGTGCACACCTTTATCCCCAGGACTAGGAGACAGGCAGGCAGCAGGGTCTCTGTGAGTTTAGTGCCATAGTAAGTTCCAGGATAGCCAGAACTACATAGTGAGACCCTGTGGGAGGGAGAAAGGGGGGGGGAAAGATGGGGCTGAAGAGATTAGATGACTCAGTGGTTAAGAACACCGGCTGCCCCAGTGGAAGACCGGGGTTCCATTCAGAACCTACATGATAGCTCATTAACATCTATAGCTCCAGGAATCCAATATCCTCTTCATCCTCTGTTGGCACTGCATGTACCAGATGCACAAACATACATGCAGGCAAAACACTCACATACATAAAATGAATAAATATTTGGGGGAGGGACTTTTTTCAAGACAGGGTTTCTTTGTGTAGCCCTGGCTGTTCTGGAACTCACTTTGTAGACCAGGTTGGCCTCAAACTCAGAGATCTGTCTGCCTCTGCCTCCCTAGTGCTGGGATTAAAGGCGTGCCTCGTGGAAAATAAATAATTTTTAATGTGTGTGGGCACACATATGCTTCAGTGGACAAGTTTGTGGAGTTGGTTCTCTCCTGACACCTTTTATGTGAATTCCAGGGATCAAATAAGAATCAGGTTTGTGCGGTGGGTACCTTTGATTACTGAGATATTTTGCCAGCCCTCTACAGTGTCTCTATTGAACTGGAGTTCACTGACTGACTGGTCAGAAGGCACCAGGTATCTGCCTGTCTCTGCCTCCCTCCCTAGCCCTGGACTACAGACACCCACTGCTTCACCCTGTCTTTACCAGTCGGTGCTAGGGAGACTAACCTAAGTTCTCAGGCTTGCAGAGCAAGCTTTTGACCAACCACTAAGAATCTGCCAATTTTTTATATAAATGATCAAGTTTTTCTAGATGTTGATTCCTTTTTAAAATTTTATCACATTTATTTATTTATGTATTTATGGGGGAGCATATGCATCCCATTGTAGTTGGGTTTTTCTTACTCTCTTACTCTTTGGGGGCTGCCACCCAGCTCTCAAATAAATACATGGAGGTTTGTTCTTGCTTATGAATGCCAGGCCTTAGCTTGGTTTATTCTAGCCAGCTTTTCTTAAATTATCCCATTTGTCTTTTGTCTCTGGGCTTTTACCTTTCTTTACTTTTTATTCCATGGCTCGCTGTATAGCTGGCTGGTTGTGTGGCTGTGTGGCTGGGTGAGTGGCTATGTGGCTCTGTGGCTGTATGGCCATGTGACTGTGTGGCTGGGTGGCTTTGTGGCTGTGTGGCTGGCTGTGTGACTGGGTAGCTGGGAGCTGGGTGAGTGGCTGTGTGGTTATGTGGCCGTGTGACTGTGTGTCTGTGTGGCCATGTGACAGTGCGTCTGTGTGTCTGTGTGGCTGGGTGACTGTGTGGCTATGTGGCTGCCTGGATGGATGGATGGTTGGTGGGTGGCTGTGTGGCTGGGTGGGTGGTTGGGTGGCTGAGTGGCTGGCTGTGTGGCTGTGTGGTTTTGTGGCTGGGTGGCTGGCTGGATGGCTAGGTGGGTGAGTGACTGTGTAGCTGTGTGGCTGGCTGGGTGGGTAGCTGGGTGGCTAGATGGCCGTGTGGTTGCGTGGCTGTGTGGTTGGGTGAGTGGGTGGCTGGCCCCCGGAGTCCCCATCTCCTCCTTTTAGTACCTCCCTTCCGCTCTCCCCAGATCCCTCCTCCTGTTTATTCTCTCTGTCCACCAGCCCTTCTTATTCTTTTCCTTGCCTTGCTATTAGCTGTTCAGCTCTTTATTAGACCAATCGAGTGTTTTAAGCAGGCAAAGTAACACAGCTTCACGGAGTTAAGCAAACGCAACATCGCTAAACAAATGTTCCCCAGCATAAACAAGGGGTAACACATCTTAAACTACTACTTCACAACATCCCATGGCACAGTGTGGAGGTCGGAGGTCAGCATATAGCAGTCCAGTTCCCTCTGTCCATCATATGGGTACTAGGGATCACACTCAGGTTCTTAGCTTTGGTAGCAAACAACTCACTAGATGATGCCCCTAGATCACTGCCCCTGGATGATGTTGACCTCTTTGTCATGCCCTACAGGACTATCTACACTATCAAATCTCCTAATGCTGTGACCCTTTGATAGTTCCTCATGTTGTAGTGGCCCCCAGCTGTAGGTGGACTTTTCTTTCCTACCTGCCAGTTCCCAAAGAACCGATATAGAGACTTAGTATAAAATTATAAATGCTCGGCTGACAGCTCAGAACCTATATAGAGACTTAGTATAAAATTATAAATGCTCGGCTGACAGCTCAGGCTTGCTCTTACAGCCTAAATTAACCCATTTCTATTAACCTATGTATTGCCACATGGCTCATGGCTCTGCCTGTCCTCCAGCATGTGACACTCCCTCTACGTCTCCTGTCGACTCCCTTCTCCTTCCCAGTCCTTAGTCTGATTTTCTCACCTAACCTTATCCTGTCCAGCTATTGGTTAGTCAGCTTCTTTATTAAACCAATCACAGCGTAATTTACACAGTATATAGAAGAATTAATCCACAGTACCCCACCACAAAATTATTTTGTTGCTACTTTGTAACTGTAATTTTTCTGTTATAAATCATCACATAAATATCTGATACGCAGAATATATGATATGTGACCCTTGTGAAAGGGTCATTCAGTCTGTTATCTGCAGGCTTGGAGGTTTTGTTTTTTTATCTTTTAGAAGTTTTGAGTATTTTGCTATTTGTTTTTGCTTTTTGAGACTGGGCTTTCAAGGGGTTCAGACTGGCCTACAACTCACTGTATTGCAAAGCCATGCATGGTGGCACACACCTTTAATCTTAGCACTTGGGAGGCAGAGACAAGTGTATCTCAGTGAGTTCAGACTAATTCATCTATTGAGTGAGCTCCAAGACAGCCAGAACTATAGAGAGACCCTGTCTCAAAAAAAAAAAGAACTCACTACAAACACCTAAGCTTCCAGCCTCCACTTCCCATGTGATGTGTCTGCAAGTATGTGCCGTGACATCCAGTGTTTCAGTAGAGGGCTGTTATCAGACTGAGGACATTCCATTCTATGTCTAGTTACCCAGAGATTTCCTCAAATATGAAAACACCAGCAAGGCCCTTTTTTTCTGGCTGAAATTATGCAGGCCTTTCCAGGGAAGAAAAAGAATGTTCCTGCTGTGCCGGGAACCTTTAAAAAAGCAAAGGAATTTTGCAGAGTCGAAGGTCAAGTACCTGTAAAAGAAATTTCCTCAAAGCTTGCTTCGAAAGACAAGGGGGAAACCTCAGAAAACCCTAAGCACAGGGCTGAAGAGATGACGCAGTGGTTAAGAGCACTGGCTGCTCCTCCAGAGAACCCAGGTTCAATTCCCAGCATCCACATGATGACTCATAACTCTGGTTCCAGGGAATCTAATGACCTCTTCTGGATCCCACAAGCACCAAGCACACACATGGTGCATAGACACACTCGTAGGCCAAGTACTCAGGCACATATACTAAAGGAAAAAAAAGAGAGAGAGAGAGAAGGCTAGCCACTGTCACCAGGAACACAGGCAAGTGTACAGAATTGAGATCTGAAGGGCCAGGCTGACAAGACACGCTGAGCGCTTCTATGTACCTGCAGAACCCAAACTGGCCTTTGTCATCAGAAGCAGAGGTATCAGTAACGTGAGCCCAGGGGTCTGAGAAGCGTCACAGCTTCTTCATTTGTGCTCCATCACCTTTGTCTGGCTCAACAAGGCTCCAATCAACATGCTGAGAACTAGGAAGCCGAACATTGCACAGGATCCTCCATCTCGAATCTGCAAGTGTGGCTGAGGTAAGCTCCATAAGCAAACTACTGCCTTGACGGATGCCTTGGATTGTTCGGTTTCTGGGCAAATGTTCCATTGTCTTCACGGAGGATCTCATTCATGAGATCTAGACTGTTAGAAATGCTTCAAGGAACCAGGGAAATTCCTGTGGCCCCGAGTTATCCTCTCCAGGAAGTGGAACAAAGGAAGAGGTAACACTGCAGAAGGTGGAGAGGCTGGGCAGCTGGGAAGAACAGAGCAGCAAGTTCATGGAAGGGATGAACTAAGAATCTCCCAGGGTAATTTTGTGATCTGGTCAGCTAATAAACAGTGTCTGCTTGGCAAGTTGGAGGGACCCATGCCAGTGAGATGCCACAATGGGATGCTAGAATGGCTATGGGCATGGTGGTGCATATGTGTAATCCCAGCACCTGAGTGGTGCAGGCAGAAAGATGGAGAATTTAAGGCTAGCCTCAGCTACATAGGAAGGAGGTACCAGCACAGACTGAAGGCTGTCCCGGTAAACAGAAAGAAGCACAGGCCTGAAGCCATTTGGTGCCCAGATTCTATTGGATCTACCCCGTCCAATTCGTCCTTCTGGGCCTCTTCACTGCAGAACAAATTCTCCGGTGGCAGAACCCAGGCCTCACTAACAGTTGTATCCTGGATCCACAATGGTCTTCGTGGATGCTAGAAAAGTTCACATGGTAGTTATCCATGAGGCTGTGCTACACAAGCCAGGCTGAGTCAGGAATTCACCCATCATGGTCAAGTGCTTCTCACCCCCAACCGGGAAGTCTGACTTGGATCCACCCAAAACCTCTGCTCCTCTTTTGGAGCTGATGAGTCAGCCACCTCCATCTACCACACATACCCCTTGGCTCTCTGCAGCTTTTCTTTCTTGCTCAGGACCTTATGACACAGTCTCTTTGCCCGTTCATTTGCATGTGTTCCCTGTACCCATCAAAAGCATCAGTGTTGCCCTCCCCATCTCTGGTCACATCAGTCTTCCCTCTCACTCAGGTCTATGCCCACTCCACTCCCACTCCCATCATGTACCTGACCCACTGCTGTCCCTCCCATTACAATTACTGGCTGGTCCTCTGATTCTGTGAGTAATGAGATTAAAGGCATAGTCACCACTCGTCTTTCCCTGCTGGGATTAAAGGCGTGGATTACTACTCTCTGACCCTCCTGGCTTGACTGTGGGTGGATCTGTTCTCTGATATACCAGACTGGTTTTATTAAATATAAAATATATCACCACAGCCCTTCCATGGGAACAAGTCGCCCTGTCCAGCCCTGCCCCGCCCCCCTCCACATCTCTGTGTTAGAGGGTCAAGTAACCATGACCTCCCAGAGCCCTTCCTGCCTCCCTCAGAATGTGCCCATGGGAGCTGGGTACTCCTTGAGGCCAGAAAGCGTTACTGACTGACCATGCTCAGAGAACCAACATCTGTGCGAAGATGAAAAGCAGTAATGTTTCGATACATAGGGTCTGAAGTGGCTGCCCAGCTGGGAGGGTAGGGTATGGACTCCCAAAGAAGGTACAGGACCTATAGCAATTATGGACTCTACAACAGGACACTCCAGCCGGATGCAAAACCCAGCCCTTGAGGTTAGTTAAGTGGTATACCCTATCGAGTGTGATCTGTTCACTCATCTTTAAAATGAAGTAAGGGATTAAAAAAAAATACCATCTATAGAAAGTAGGTGCCCTTAAGGGATGGGATCAATGTTTCATGCCATGGTTGCACTGGGTATCCCTTCTGCTCAAGGGTTCCTCCCATCTAGACAATGTGCCCTTCCCACCCTCTGACAGCTTTAAATGGTCCCAGATAGGTCACTCAAAAACTTTACCTCCCACAAAGGACGACTGAACCTTGTGACTTCTGTAGCTGGGACTGTTTATAAGCCTCCGCTCCAGATCCCAAGAAAGAGTCCCACACAGTGGGCACCATTCTGATCTGTCCATACCAGGCTTCGGACACTAGGGAAGCCTAGCTGCCTTCTCCATGAGATGTCACTCCGGTGCCTGCACCCCGGGAGACACCTCAATCTCTCCTCTAAGCAGAGCTCCATGAGAAGGCTATGGCCTTATCTCCTTATCTGTGAGAAACGAATCTCTGAGGAAATGAAGCCAGGATGAGGACTAGGGTGTGGAGCACCAGTTCTCAACCTTCCTAATACTAAGACCCTTTAATACAGAGCCCCGTGTTATGGTGGCCATCAAACATAAAATCATTTTCCTGACTACTTCATAACTAATTTTGCTACTGTTATGAATCATAATGCAAATATCTAGGTCTTTGGATAGTTTTAGGTGACTCGTGTAAAAGGGTTGTTCAACGCAAAGGGGTCGTGGCCCACCAGTTGAGAACCACTGGGGGAGAGGCTTGGTCTGGGGAAAACAAGGAGCCACAGGGCTTCATATCATTCTCAGGATGTGGCAAAAGACACTGGCCAAGCATCATTCATGCTGCATTCTACAGCGAGCCTGGACACTTGTTAGCCTGCTAGCCCTGGGTCATGCTCTTCACTTGAGTTCCTGGCATCCAATAAATGTACATAGACATTACTTTCCTTACCCATTTCACATAGAGCTTGTAAGGAGCCCAGAAGCTAAGAAATCATGAAAAGCTGTATAGATGCAAGGGGATGGTATACTGGTGTCAACTCCTGTGGAATCCTGAGACTTTCTTCCGGTTACCCCAGGATAAGAACCACAGGCCCCAATCTCACCTGTGACACAAAGACCTGCTGTCCCTGTGTCAAATGGCGGTGGTGACCTTTAATCCCAGTACGTGGGAGGCAGAAGCATGTGGATCTCTGTGAGTTCGAGGCCAGCCTGGTCTACACAGTGAGTGCCAGGACTATTACACAGAGAAACCTTGTCTCAAGAGAAAGACAGACAGAAAGAGATCTGCCCCAAGCTTTAGGCTCAGGTCAACCTTTTCAGGGTTCACTCCAGCCAGGTAGAGGTACAAGGTACAAGGCAGAGTAGAGACCCACACCCACCCCAACACTCCCAGATTTTCTAAGATATCAGGGAAATAAAAGATCTCTGTCTTTGAGCTGTGTCCAAGGAAGTTTATTAGAATTCCAAGACTGAGAGCATACACATAGTATAGTAAAACCACCGCAGCTCAGCAGACCTGGCCATCCATGGGCATGGTAATATTCCTGCCTCAAGCAAAACTAATGTGCCCTCCTTTGCCCTGTAGTGTCCTAAAGAGGTAGGGTGTCCTCTCCAGGGAAGACAAGCACACAAGGGGTTTCCAAACTCGACCACTGTCCGCGAGCATCCCCCCCCATACCTCTGGAAATCTAGAGCCATACTGTCTGTCTGCTCTCTGGCCTCAGCCAGGACTGGGGGGACCCACATCTGGCAGAACTAGTGTTCACCTCAGCACGGCGGTCCCTGCTCACCCCTCAAGCCCGATCACTAAAGTTTGGCACGAATAAATTCCAGTAGGTTCTCCAGCTGATCTTCCAGACACTGCTCATCTCCGTGGTTCTCAATGACCCAATCAAAGTTCCCGAAGTTGTCCAGGCCACACTCTGACTCAGCATCATCCACCCCTGGGAGAGAGAGTAGAGGAGTCAGGCCCCAGCCCTCCCCATATCAGGCACCCACCATGCCTCCTCTCTGATAACCTCTGGGAAGCAGGCGTGGCTTCCCACCACCAGCTCAGCTCCCAGGCAGTCCCTGAAGAAATTACTCTGCCCTTGCTGTTGCCTACAGAGAATAGACTGGGTCATCAGAAACTACAGACTACCCAAAAAGGCTTCACACTGTTAGGGCAGGCTGGCATATGCTGGACTAGAGCCTGCTGGGCGACTATGTCCTCAGGGTTGGAAACAGGGTGAAAGTGGCTCCTCCTCCCACTCTTTATGACCTTGAGAAAGAGACTTGGCCTTTCTGGACCAAATCCCTACCATGAGTACAGGAATAGCAGCACCCCTGTGGCAGGTGTAAAGCAATGAGTATGTAAGAGGAAGTGTATAAAGTAACCACACAGACTGGCCTGCTAGAGTGCCCAGGAGATGCACTGTTAGTAGCAGTCATGACCATTAGATTTGAGTGTATTGCCCAGCATGGTGGCATACGCCTTTAGTCTCAGCACTCAGGGAAGCATAGGCAGGTAGATTTCTGGTTTGTTAGAGGCCAGCCTGGTCTACAGAGCAAGTTCTAGGACAGTCAAGGCTACAGAGAAACTCTGTTTTGGAAAAAAAAAAAAAAAAAAAATCTGAGGCAGCTGGAGAGATGGCTAAGAGGTTAAGCTCACTGGCTGCTCTTCCAGAGGTTTTGAGTTCAATTCCCAGCAACCACATGGTGGCTCACAACCATCTATGATGAGATCTGGTGCCCTCTTCTGACCTGCAGGCATACAGGCAGAACACTGTATGCATAATAAATAAATAAATCTTTTAAAAAATATAATTTAAAAAAAGAAAAAAATCTGAACGTGTCCAAGGAACAGTGATCTGGGGCAGGACAGGGGCCTGAGCTGCACTTCAGAACTGCCTGGAAAACTCCTGTTTCCCCCCGATTTGTCAATCAAACAGAAGCAGGGTTTTTTCATCCTGTTCACAGCTACTATCAGCTCCCACCAGGTTGGAAAGAAAAGTCTAAGGGCCACAATAATAGGGGACCAGAGAAGTCCACTGGCTTTGACAAGACAGCAAAAGCAGGTACCCTACAAACTTGTCCTTCTACCAACCTTCCCTCAGGCCTTGGATTCCCCTTCATAGCCTCTCAGTCAGGAGACCTAGAGCACAGGGGTGGCTGAGCAGTGTGCTGAGCCTTGGGGATGCCATTTTGCAGCCTACCCGGTGTGAACACCTTTCACAGCCCCTACCTGGTGTGAACACCCAACCCCTTTGCTGTCGACTCTGCTCCGAGGCAACCACACGGACTGTCTGTGTCACAGCCCCGTAGGTCTCCAGAAACCACTGGATGTCAGACAACCTCCGTGTGTCACTCACCAACTGCAGAGAAGAGACACAAATAGGTGACCATTAGGACAAAGTCCTATAGGGGAAGGGAAGTTGGGGTGGGGGGCAGAAGCCAGAAAAACGGTGCAGCTCCCTGAACAGACACTTCTACAGCCACCTGCAAGGCAGCGCCATTGTAGGGCCGTGGCTCTAAGTAAGGGACACCTCAAGTACTTACTGTGCCAATCAGGCCCTGAGGGTGAACTCATAAGTAAAACCTTAGTCCTGCTCTCTTAGTGCGAACACATACCATACAGCAGGAGAGACCCAAGATACACAGCAGCTTCTCCAATAACCAGACAGATAAATGTCAGCCCACAATGGCCAACACATTCGTCGGTTCCTGATCTCTTCAATGGTGACCCTTCCTGTCCCAGAAAATGACTTGTCCTACTGCTCAGAACAAAATCCATGCCCTGGGCTGGAGAAATGCCTCAGAGGTAAGTGCACTGGCTGTTCTTCCAGAGGTCCTGAGTTCAATTCCCAGCAACCACAGGGTGGCTCACAGCCATCTATAATGGGATGTGATTCTCCCTTCTGGTGTGCATGAAGGCAGGTTACTCATATACATAAAATAATAAATATATTTTTATATCCGTGTCCTTCTACCCCATAACCAACTCATCACCCACTCAGCTACTGGCTCTATCCTTAAAATCCATATAAAACTGGCCCCTACCCAAGTCTCTCACAGACCTGAGCTCCAGCCAATCAATGGCCCATCACTTAGGACTCTCTGCCAGGCCTCTGTTTCAGCTCTTACCCTCCAGCAGTCAGGGTAAGTCTGTTAAATCCTTTGGTTTTGAAACAAGGTCTCACTATGTAGCCCTAGCTAGCCTCAAACTTTATGTAGCTAAGGCTGACCTTCAACTCCCAATCCCCCTGCGTTTGCCTCCTGAGTGCTGGGATTACAGGCCTACACACCACATCTATAATCCCAGATGTAGGAATGTGCATATTTGTGTCTGTGTACGCGTGCATTAATGAATTCCTATCACATGTTTAAACATATGTATGTGCAAGTGGATGTGCTATGTATATATATACATGTGTGGAAGCCAAGGTTGACACCGGGTGTCTTCCTTAATCATTCTCATGCTTGCCAGGCTGTTTTAAAAATATATTTAGTTTGCTGAGCTGTGGTGGCACATGCCTTTATTCCAAGAACTCAGGAGGCAGAGGCAGATGGATCTCTGTAAGTTCAGGCCAGCCTGGTCTACAAAGTGAGTTCCAAGACAGCCAGGGCTACACAGAGAGATTCCGTCTCCAAAAAAAAATAAAATACTTTGTGAATGTATGTGTCTGTGTATCTGTGTCTGTGTGTGTCTCTGTGTGTAGTCTCTGTCTTTCTGTATGTCTATGTCTGTCTGTCTGTGTGTGTGTGTGTGTGTGTGTGTGTGTGAGAGAGAGAGAGAGAGAGAGAGAGAGAGAGAGAGAGAGAGAGAGAGAGAGTGTGGAGATAGTTTGAAGGAGTCAATTCTCTCCTTGCACAGCGTGGGTCCTGGAAATCAAACTCAGCTCTTCAGGGTCAGCCAATGCTTTACCCACTGAGATATCACCCTTAACTGGCTTTTTCGTGTGGGCTCTGGGGATCTGAACACCAGGACGTTATCCATTGAGCCATCTCCCAGTCTCAGGTACTCAGCCTCATTCCCACCTACTAACAACTATCTCCAGATACTAAAACATGCTCTACCACTGGCCTACACCCCAAACTATCCGTAACTGTGTCTTCTCTCTTCTCAAAACTTCCCAGTGACTTCTGGACTCTTCTGCCCTTAACCTCCCATAGCCACAATGGCTGTTTCTCAAACATACCAATAGGCCCCTTCCCAACCTTCACATTCCGGTGCCTCTTTCCAGAAAGCTGCTTCCCAGATATCCATTGGGCTCTCTCTTCATTTCCTGCAGGTCATGCTCCAAACTCACCTTATGAATGAGGCCTTCTCTGAGACCCTTAAACAGCAGTCTGTCCCCAACCTGCCCCACACCTCCTGCCTTGTTCTGCTCTAGCCGGCATCATTTACTCAGTACCTGACTCCCAGCTCTTAGCTAGAACATTAAGTTCCTTGAAGGTACAGTCGTCATTGCATTTTGCACCAGCACATCCTCGGAAGCTGGAGAGGTGCCTGGCACAAGGAACACCCCACAGTTAGCACAGGGATTAGGGGCTCAGGGTCATCTTTGCTACACGGGAGATCCAGGGCTATATGAGACCTTGTGTTAGGCAAAGGAAAGAAAAGGAATAATGGGCTATCCAGGAGGCCTTCCCCATGGAGGTGACATGAAAATGTTGGATACTAGGTAAAAAGGGCAGGAAAGGGCAGTCAGGCAGGAAACACACACAAGGGTGTAGTAGGAGGTTTGGGGGCCTGGACAAGTCTTATGGTTTGGATTTGTTTATCTTCCTTTATTTGGACCAGTAATCTTAAAATCTTAATGAAACATACAGATGTTTATATTAATTTCATTTTGTTTGGCCTGGTTTTTTGGCATATTGCTAGTTTTTTATTTTAATTTTACTTACTTTTACTCATTTGTTTTGTCACATGGCTTGTGGCTTATTATTTTTTTATATCTTGATTTTTGGGGGGTTGGGCTCTATTTTTTTTTTACTTTTTTTTTATTTATGTTTCGATTTTTTTGTCTATTTATATGGTGTCTGTCATGGCCAAAACAGTCTTTTATTAATAGTATATATATTATTTGTTTGTTTAATTAAAAAGGAAGGTTTTCATTTTAACATAGCAAAATTATATATAATAAAACAGCTATTAAGTAAGAATTAGTTAAAATATTTACTCTTTGTATTTAATAAAATTAAAGAATACACTTTATTATTTATTTTATTTTTGTGAGTTTAAAGTTTTATATTTATAGTTTTTAAAATAACTAAGAAAAACTATATTTATAACTATTTAATCTCTAGCTATATCAAAGACTATAGAAGGATATAATATTATTTGAGTAAACAGGAAGTGTAAACAACTTTTACGATCTAGAAATGACAGAGATGACATTTGTTTGCTTGGACAGTCACTTCAACCTCTTTTGTAACGTTGGGGCATTTACTTTTAGTTTATAGGCCTAAGGTTTTTGGTATATCTTTTAGTAAAATAGGAAATTTGAAGGACTGTTTTGTCTTCTTTGGCATAGTTTGTCAGATTTGTGTGTGTGTGTGTGTGTGTGTGTGTGTGTGTGTTGAAGGATGTTTGGCATGTTTTTGTGTGTGTGTGTGTGTGTGTGTCTTGAAGGATGTTTGGCAGGTTTTGTGTGTGTGTGTGTGTGTGTGTGTGTGTGTGTGTGTGTGTGTGTGTGTCTTGAAGGATGTTTGGCAGGTTTGGGGGGTTTTTCGGCAAAGCAGGAACTTGAAGGACTATGTTGGTTTGTTTTGCTAAAATCTAAAGGTTACATTTTTATGAAACCTGTATGTCTAGTTTATATGGAATATTGTCAAGCAGTTAATATATGAAGCTTTTTTGTCTAGTGGCTGTTTTCACAAAATAAACTTTATATGGAGTTTTTTTGATGTTTATTATTTTTTTGAAGTAGACTGGTGTTGTCAGGGGTAGACTTGTCTTATTGTCTAGAAAAGTCTAAGTTTTTAAAATATTTTAAATGTTATATTTTGTAGGTCTTAGAAGTGTTTAAGATTATCTAATTGAAATATATTTTTGTATATCTAAAAAATTTTAATGAATATAGCTATAAGTTTAGTTATCATAAATGACTATAAATCTGTATTTTTAATTATATATTATAATTTTAAATGGGTTATAAAACATACTTTAAACAAGGGTAGAATAATACATATAGCACAATGAAATTGACTTTAAATTTGTATTAATAAACTAAAATTTATATTAATGTAAAGTATTTTGAGATTAACAGCTGATTTTTGGATTAGAGTAAATTTAATAACTTATTTTTTAATCATTTTTTTAAAGCAAAGGTGTGATCCATCAGGCATGGTGATGCATACATTTAATTCTAGCACTTAGGAGACAGAGTCAGGTGGATCTCTGTGAGTCTGGGGCCAGCCTGGTCTACAGAGTAAGTTCTAGGCCAGTCAGTGCTACAAAGTGAAACCCTGTCTGAAATAAGAGGAGGAGGGGGGGTCACTCTGGCTTCTGAACAGAAATGGCCCCCCAGGGGAAGACTAGGAAGACAGGATTTGTGAGCCATGGCTGAGCCCTCTTACCCAGATAGGCTGGGACACGCCTTCCACGATCTTCCGGCAGAAGAAGCCTGGGTCCGCCTGGCGTTTCTCCTCTCCCCAGCAGATCATGTCCTTCCGATAGGCCTCCTTGTAGGTGCTGGCATCCAGGAGTTTCTGGAAGTCCAAGCCATGCTCCTGCCCAAAGCACAGTCCATCTATGACAAGGTCCTTCCCGAAATGGGAAGAACCAGCCCTGCCTGGCACCACCCTCTTCCCGGGCACTACCCTAGAGCGTGGCGAAGGCTGCAACGAAGCTCAAATTACAAAGGAATAGACCTGAGACACTCAAAGCTGAAGGTCTTAGGATAATTCTAGAAATTGTTTGAAATATGTAGTGTAGTTTTTTTCTCTTCTGGGGTTTCATCTTCTCGGTTATTTTTAGCTTAAACCAATCTTGAATTAGTTTGCACCCCCTGAGCACAGCCTAAGCCTTCAACCAAAGTGGGAAATTTGAAAAACGAAAGCAAAACCGCATTCCAATCAGAAGCCTTGTGTCCTTCTGGTATCATCGGCCTCCATCTCAAACGCAGAGACAGCCCCCCCCCCATCTTTCTCCATCCCCAAGGTCCTGCAGGCACTTGGCTGAAATGGCATTATTCCATGTGGCTCTGGGCATTCCTAGGGCCTTGTACACCTAGATGACCCTTCAGGCAGGAGGGATTACTCTGACCCCCAGGGAACTTCTTCTAGACATGCTCTCCCCTTTCCAGAGACAATCATAAGCAAAGGGTCCATCCAGATGGCTCCACAACAGGAAGAGGTTCTCAAAACTATCACCCATAGTCAGGGGGTAGTAGCACACACCTTTAATCCCAGCACTCGGGAAACAGAGGCAGGTGGATCTCTGAGTTCGTGGCCAGCCTGGTCTACAGAGTGAATTCCAGGACAATGAGGGCTACAGAGAAAAACCTTGTCTAGAAAAAAAAATAGAAAGATAGAAGGAAGGAAGGGAGGGAGGGAGGGAGGGAGGGAGAGAGGGAGGGAGGGAGGGAGGGAGGGAGGGAGGGAGGGAGGGAGGGAGGAAGGAAGGAAGGAAGGAAGGAAGAATAAAATCACAGAGGCTGGAGAGATGGCTCAGTCATTAAGAACATGAACTGCTCTTCCAGAGAGTTCAATTTCCTGGGTTCAATTTCTTGCTCCCACGTGGTGATTCCCAAGCACCTTTAACTCCAATTCCAGGTAATCTAATAGTCTCTTCCGACCTCTGAGGGCACCAGGCACCGAGTGGTACCCTGATGTACATCAGAAAAATATACTCATATCTATAATTTTTTAATTTAAAAAAAAAAGCACTCAGATCATGTTCTGGTTCCTCTATTAACTCAATGAAGAGAAACCTCTCCTGGGCCTCAGTGTCCTTTCCTCAGGTACAGATCCTGTTCAGAGGTAGGTGAGCAGCTCTATTTGTGAACTGTTTATCCTCCATGAGGATCCTGACCCTCCCTCGCCTGTGGTGTTTCCTACTAACCAAAGAAATCATTGTGTCAAGAGAGTCCCTTTGGGGTTCAAGTTGCTGGGGTGGGGAGCACTGCTGGAGTGATGCTGAACCGTTAAACATCAAGGACCAACAGGCCATCTGGGCCCCTATTGAGGGTTAAAAATGCCAACTCCTGAATCTGTGGATGTAGGTCAGTGGGGGAGTAGAGAGCCCTTGCCTAGTGTTTCTGAGGTCAAAGGCTCTACCCCCAGCCCCAAAGAAAAAGAAAATAATAAAAGAAACCCCCTCTCCTCAGGCTCCCACTATCAACAGGCCTGGGGCAGAGCCTAGCTTGGGAACTTCAGAAGCACACAGTGGGTGTGAAACTGAGTATCAGGTCCCACCAAGGAGAGCCGCCATTTCTCCCTCTGCCTTCCCTCCTCCTCCCCCTGGGCTTGAGGAACTCCTCCATCCAGCTTCACTTGGGAAGAATTCTCCCTCAGAAAACGTGGAAACCTCTGAGTCTTCTAACCCCACGATCCCTCAGGCTGCTACCCTATGACTAGGTCAGCTGAGCTGGTAGAAATCCAAAGAGCCAAGGACTACAGATCCAGAGATTAGACAAGGCCACTGTATGAGGAGGTGAGCACAGGTCCCTGAAAGGATGCTCTAAGATCAGCAACAAACATTGGTGTCTAAAGGCTGTTCATTGGGTGAAAACCTGAACTTGCCTCTGTTCTTTCCCTGAAGTCAAAAATGTTGGAGTTCCAAGTTTTAATCCTATTTTAATAATCAATAACCTTATTTTCTTCTATCCACATGATTTAAAATTCAAAAGAGGTCAGACTTGGTGACACATGCCTTTAATCCCAGCACTCAGGAGACAGGGGCAGGCGTGTATCTGTGAGTCTGAGGCCAGCCTGGTCTACAATGAGAGTTCCAGGACAGCCAGAGATCCACTTCAAAATAATCATAATAATAAATAACAATAACCAAACTTCAAAAGAGATGTGTTAATTTACAATAAAAATCTCTTTTGCTCTCTTCCTCCCCTCCCCGAGATAGCCAATACTACAGTTTCCACGATGTCTTTTCTAGCAGCTTAGGTCTGCATACCTCATAGCTGGAACAGTACTCCATAGGGCAAGCATCTCATATATGTACTTGAGAAAAAGCTGGCTACATGAGCAAATATACTTAACGCTTTGGGCTTTGTTGTTGTTTGAGTCAGGGTCACACTCTGTAACCCTGGCTGACCTTGAACTCTCTTTATAGACCAGGATGGCCTCAAATTCACAGAGCTCCACCTGCCTCTGCTTTCTGAATACTGAGATTAAATGCATGTGCCACCGTGTATGATTCTAATTCTCAGTTATTAGGATGGTTTGTCCCCACCAAATCTCCAGTTCAGCCTTTTCCCCAGTATGGTGGTATTGGGATAGGGAGCCTCGGAGGTATTATGGCTCCTAGGGAGGATTACTGAGTTCCCAATCTTGTGGGACTGCCCTGGTCACTCTAAATGTTGGTTATTATAAAAGGACCCAGACTCTTCCCCTCGGTCCCTCTTACCACGTGATCCTTCTCTGGTCCACTGTCCTTCCATCCTAAGGCCCTTGGCAGAAACTACGTGGATGCCAACACCATGTTCTTGAACCTTCAGAACTTGAGTTATACTTTTCTGTACAAAGTACCCAGCCTCAGAAATTGCTACACCTAAACAAAACTGGCTAGGACAGTGACACACTGCTCTGCACCTCAGCATCTACCCACTTAACAATATATCTTGACAACTCACGTGACTGAATTCCTTTGGGGAACGTTGTATGTGCACACATTTGGAGGTCAGACGTCAAGCTCAGGTGTTGTTCCGTCCACCTTGGGGTTTTTAATTTTGTTTTTGAGATAGTTTTTCTATAGGACCTGGCTAAGCTGTCTGGCCAGCAAGTCCCAGAGGCCCTCCAGTTCTCTGCTCTGCCAGTGTTGGGGTTACAAGTGTGCATGGCCTGGCTTTTTATGTAGGTACTAGAGAGAGGCTCAGGACACAGCAAGCATTTTATCAACTGTACTATCTCCCCAATCCCTAAGAATTCCAGGGTTGCATCAGGTCAGCTGGATGACATGTCACAGTTTTGAGTAAGGGGATAATACAGATCCTTATTAGTATGGTGGGCCAGTTCTGTAATGGATAACTCGTCTGTCTACATCCTTATTAGTTATGTGGCAACAGAGCTGCCAACTTGAGTGTCTACAGCCTTCCCTGGAGCACCTTGTTTGTTTCTTTGTTTGTTTGTTCTAAAGTCAGGGTCTCATATTTAGAGTCTTGGGTCACAGGGACCATGCCAGTGATCAAGAAGCAGCCACAGCTCCAAAACCCAAGAGCAGGTTCCTCCTCCCAGCCCCCCCAGATGCCGCAAGCCACCACCTACCCGAGCATACTGCTCCTTGAGTGGACCAGAGAGCCGCAGGACAGCACAGATGTTACCTCCAAGTCTATGAGACAGGGAATCAGAACCCAGTTAGCCCTAAGCTGCCAAGAGTCTCCAGTGTCTAGAAGCGGAGTCCAGTGCCTCAGTTGCTCATTTCTACTACAGGACTCCACTGGGCAAGTCTCCCCTTTCCTGATCCTCTTTGCTCAGCTATAAAATAAAAATAACAAAGATGACATTGTCTGCCCTGTCACTCATACAGGATCATTGTGAGAGTCAAAGGGATATAAAGGAGCCCTGAAACTAACAGGTAGAAGATATAAATACATGCCATGGGAAACTCCAGGCCTGCCAATACTCTGGCTAGAACAGGTTACAGCTGGAACCCTCATTCTCTCTGAGCCACAGAGCCTCAGAGCCAATTTAGAGCTGGTATAAACTGACCTGGTCACCACAACTTTCATAACTTGTCCTTCTGGTTCCTCAGTTACTTGTCAGCCATATACTGGGTGCTATACTCGCCCTCAAGTTACCAATGTAAGTAAGAGTCTCGGTGTCTACCTGCACCGAGGTGCTCACAGGACACTTAAACACCTACATGGTGAAACAGGTGCTTGATTGGGGGGGGACGAATAACTTTTAAAAGTCAGATCCCTACTTCTATCATGTGGGTTCCAAATCAGTCTTGACAGCAAGTGCCTTTACCTGCTAAACCACCTCACTAGCCCACGTTTATGTTCCAGATGAAGAAACTGAGGTTGAGTGGAGAAAATTAAACCAAAAGTCACATTTGTTAGTGATGAAAACAGTAAATAACAATAGCCAACATTTTATTTCTGGCTAAGAATCATTCTAATCCATGTATTAATTCATTTAACCCTTCTAACCATTCTACATAATGCCCATTTAGCAATAGGCAAAACTGGAGTAGAGCGGGTAAGAAGTCTGTAGCAGATCATACAGCAAATGCTGAGCCAGGACATGAATTCCCAGAAGTTTAATGCCAGCATCCAGACTTCTGACTTGCTATCTGACTGCATTTGGAGCTAAGGACTGATGTAATTTAGAAATTGTTAGTGATTGTTTAATGATAAAGGATTTGGGTAATGGCCTCTGGCCAGGACCCTCCTGAACCTTTTAGAAAAGCTGGGGTACATAAAACTTGGTGTCATCACCATACTGGTCTTGGAGAAGAGCTCACTTTTCTTTCTTCCCATTCTTTGTTCTCTTAGCCCAAGTGCCCCCCCCCCAAAAAAAATGATCCCTAGAATATCTTACCAAAAATCCAGGGCTGGGAAAATAGCTAGCCTCATAAACCTGATAACCTGGGTTCAATCCCCAGAACCTATGTTTTTAAAAAGCTGGATGTGGGACAGACATAGTGGCACATGCCTTGAATCCCTATACTTGCTGTTTTTGCGGACCAAGGTTCCATTCCCAACACCCACATGAAGGCTCACAACTGTCTGTAATTCCAGTTGTGGGAATCAGACGCCCTCTGCTGGCCTCCAAGAGCACCTGCAGACACACAAGCACAAACACCCATACAATAATATAATTTGAATCCTGAATTTGCTACTTTGACCCTAGGAAATTTCTAACGAGTTTTTTGTTTGCTGTTTGTTTGGTTTTTGGTTTGTTTTTCAAAACAGTGTTTCTCTGTGTAGCCCTGGCTATCCTGAAACTCCCTCTATCATGCTGACCTTGAACTCAAAATTCTCTTGAGTTCTGGAACTAACAGAATGTTCCAACACTATCCTGTTTTTAATGTTTTTTTTAATAGTCGAAATCTCACCATGTTGCCTTAAACTCAAGGTTCAAGGGATTCTTCTGCATCAGCCTTCCCTGCAGCTAGCTGGACTACACACACACACACACTCACAGCAGCAGCAGATTTTAGCTTAAGGGCCTTTCCTTCTGCATCTGTGATGCGGAATTGCTAATAATACTACGTGACAAAGAAGCTATGTGGGTTAAATGAAAGAAATACTATATAGATGTACGGTGCCTGGCCTAGAACATTCAAATAAATCCCTGCAATTACAGGGTGTTCTGGGCAGATTCTCTTTGAAACAGACCCACTCAAGACTTGGGTCTTGAGAAAACCCTTGCAGCCACTTTAGTCTCCTCATCTGTACCAGTTACCTCAACACAGTCGTGAAACAGGAATAACACACTGAAGATGCCTGGGTAGTAGTCGTAATTCATGTTTCATGAAGAGAGACCTACAGCTTCAGAGCTCTGCAGAGGCACACTCTGTTCCTCTGAGGAGGTCGTGTGAAGGCTGCTGTTTTACTGATGGTGAGGATCTACCTTCTGCTGCCCTCCACCATGCCCACCACTTGCGGTAGCGCCCTTCCTCCGGCTTCCCTGCACCCGCGGACACCTGCTCTGCAGCGTCTCGGTCACGAAGTCCTTTCCGGATTTCCTCTTCCCGCTAAACAGCAGCACCAGCCGCGGGGCACCTCCGAGAGGGGCCATGGGGCCACCACGCTTCCCTGGATCCAAAGCTGACACTTGGGACCCTTGAAATCCAGCCAAGCGCGAAGTGGATGCGTCCAATCGGAGTAGAAGGGAGGAGGAACCCCGCCCCTTCTTCACGCCACATAGACCAAGTCGAAACCAGCGCGCAGAGAAAGGGCGAGAGAAACCGGAAGGGAAAAAGCATTACATCTTCCTATCTAAGGGTAATCCCCCCCCCCGCCAGCACGCACTTAGAACAGTCCAGCCCCGCCCAGAAGTGACGTCACGGCCCGCCTTCTCGGCTGACACCCTCAGCCGAGATAGACACTGAAAGGGAAGACGGTCCCTACATTCCCTTCCACATAAAGGGAAAACATAAAGAAAAAGGAAGAGAATAATTTTGGAGACACTTGCAAATATACCTTTTCATTTGTGCGTTACAATGCATGCTTTAAAGCAAGTATGTGTTTGCTGCACACTAAAAATAGCTCCAAAGAAGTAACCAGACATGACATGATAGGGTGTGTTTTCGTGACGTCACGGGAAGGGAGGGGCTTAGTAGAACTCACGCTGTTTCATTGAACAGGTTTTATAACTGCAGGGGCTGCCAGCAAGAGCCAAATCTCTTTTTCAGCCACATTCTCCTCTCCAAAGGTTTTTGGAACATCGATGACGTCAGTAGTACAGGCTTTGACGCCACCCTAAACAAGATTACCCAATTTTCTCTGGATACCAACATCCAACCAGGGGTTGAGGCAGAATTAGGGGTGCTCTTGACACCCACTTTCTGTAGATGTAATTTACTGCCCTGCATTTTTTCTGAGCTTGTCAAAATAGAGCTTGAAACCCAGGATTTCCTGCCTCCCTTTTATGGACCCCGTGAAGTCCTGTGAAGAAAGTGAAACATGAAGAAACCTCAGGGAAAAAACAACAAAAATTCTTTCCCTGTGTGTTGTAAAGAGGCAAAGGGCTGGGAAGATGAATCCGCAGTTAAAAGCACTGACTGCTCTTGCAGCGTGACCTCCAGGCGGCTCATAACCAGTTATAATTCCAGTTCCAGGGGACCCTATTGCCCTCTCCTAGCCTCATGGGAATTACATGGACATAATACATAGACATATGGGAAAAAATACATAAAAATAAACAAATCACTTTAAAATAAATAAGGAGCAAAGGAGGAGTCAGGTACAGAAAGAACAGATTTAGGACGGTGCATCAGAGCTGCACTCATGGGTGGGGATGCCACAACTGGTACTTACCTAGTGCTTGTTTAAGCCTGTTGGAAGCCCTAGCTATTTAGTGATGGCCAGCACTGAATAAACTGGGTCTGGTTTTGTAGTCCTCACTAGCACTGGAGGTGGGAGCAGACAAGTTCCAGGCCAGCCTGGGCCACAAAATGAAAAAGATAAAATGCAGAGACGGAAGTGAGAGGCTAGAGAAAGAGAAAATACGGAAACATGGCAGTCCAACAAGATATTTTGTAAGTTTTTAAAGCCTCCAATCACAGTGAGTTGTTGTACTTACTTTAAGCACTTCGTAGTTTCACCGTTTGTAATTCAACACATTTTCCAGCTCAGCTTCAATAAACACTTCTCTGGACCCCACTAAAGCCAGCTTTTACCTGGCCCACAAAGCCTATACCATGGCTAAGTCACTTCTGTCCCTCCCAGCCCATTAAGTCATCAATCACTAAAAGAAATCGGAACTTCTACCCAGAGTTCCTCATTTGCCTGACACCACTCGCCTCTCCCTTTGGCCCGTCCTGAAATCAAAGCTCCCTTAAATTCTCTGTCCCAATCACAAAACTTACCACACTGCCCAGTCTCTTCTTTTGTGTTTATTTTGAAACAGAGTTTCTCTGCCTGTCCTGGAACTCCCTCTGTAGACCAGGCTGGCCTTGAATCGGAGATCCACCTGCCCCTGCCTCCCCAGTGCTGGAATTCAAAGCTTGCTCCACCATTTCCCGGATCTCCTAGCCTCTCACAGGTAGCTCCCTTCTGCTGACAGCTTCACTGTGTACCTGAAGTCCTCTCCAGGTGCTTTCTCCTCCCCTCCCTGTCCCCTTCCCCACTCCCTCCCCTCCCCCTCCCATCCCTTCCCCTCCCCTCCCCTCTCAGCACTCATAGCTTAGCTGAGTCTGTGGCCTCTCTCCATGCTTCACTTCAGACTTGTATTTCCCTACATTTTGGGAACTCCTGGCTATGCTGTATGCACACACACACACACACCCCGGTGCTAACACCCCTCACCCTGCTGGCTCACTCTCAACCACTGGCTCCCAACTTCTTTCTCATCCAGGCCCCATCATTGTCCCTAGTGACTCTGCTATTCTCTTGACCAATCCTCTCGAAGATATTCAAAGATTTCCCTCCTCTTTGCAGACCCTAGGACACCTTTCAATCTGCCCACTCATACAGTCAGGCACCTTTTCAGGTCAAATTTTCTGCAAAGCAGCGTCTCTCTTCCATGTCCCTCACTAGTACACACATCTCTCTCTGCCCAGACAGCCGTCCTAGGTAACACAGCTCTCAGGAGCCTCCATCACAGGACTATGTAGATGGAATGCTAGGGCTGAAGGCCGATGCCCTTTTCCTCTGCTTCTTTCCCCAAAACTGCATTCAATGCCATCCCCGGCTGCTGGAAAACACATCAGTGGTACCAAGGCAGGGTTAGACACACTGCAGGGTGGAGTGGGGCTGTATCCCAGATGATAGATGGAGAAATGAAGGCCCACTGGGCACGTGCCTTTAGTCCCAGCACTCGGAGGCAGAGGCAGGTAATGAGTTCCGGACCACTTGGTCTACAGAGTTAATTCCGGGACACCCAGCAAAAAGCAACAAAATGAAAAAACAAAAAATGGAAGTGTAAAAGAATGGGTGCTCCATGGGAGAGCCTGGGAGGCCAGGACTTTCCCCGAGGTTAGAAGGGACCTCTGTGGGTATATCCAAGGCTGTGACTGCAAAACCCTATACCCAATAGCTCAAAGTCCTGGAGTAGCCCATTGGGCGCCCCCCTTCTTTCCCTCCCTCCTTTGCATCCTAGTTCTGAGCAAGTCCAGCCTCCAGCCTGTCCTGCTGCTGCCCCCTGTGGTCACAACCACACTTTTCTGCAGAGTTAGCTGTAAGGGACAAAGATGAGGAGCCTGACCTGTATGTCACGCGTGGCTCCTCCTCAGTTCAAAAACTAAATTCAAAGTCCAATGTGTGCTTGTGTGAGTGTGTGTGCATGTGTGTTGACGGGTGTGGGTACACTGAGGGAAGGCAGGAAGGAGAATCAGGAGCGCATTCACCCACTCACTCAGCCTGAGCTCGGCAACTCTGGGCTCCTGGTCTAACGGTGTCTTCCAGAGCTGACCCCCTTATCCACAAGCCAGAACCAGTGAAACTAGATGATAGCTGGTAAACAGAAGAAATGCAGAAATGCTTTCAGAAGGGGGGGGGGGCACAACACAGGATGGGGGAGGAGGGGGAGGGAGGGAGGCGGACAGGACATAAAGGACACAACCTCCCTTTGTTATTTTCACCAAGTGGTAGGTGGGATGCATAGGATCTAGAGAGAGGAGCCAGAGACAGTGCAGTAGGGCTGAATGAAGCTCAGAAGCTCAGGAGGATCACTGGTCCAGAAGGCCAAGGCCCTGGGTTCTAGTCCAGGCCCCTGAAAAATAACAATAATAACTACACAGTGTAAGTTCAGATATGATTACAGCCTTGACTTTGTGAAATGGGGAGAGCCAGAACTACGGTTCAAAAGCTGCCTGGGTCACTGCTCTCCCACCATAGCCAACTCTCTCCCTCTCCCACTCTGTGTTTCTTCCCCTATTAAGATATCCTTACCTCCTTAAGCATCTATTTCTCATTTTTCTGAAAAGTACAGAAAGGACGTGAAATGTTAATGCCCCCCTTGCCCAGATGCCTGGGTAAGGGCTAACAGCCACACTCCGGGACAGGCAACACGGTTCAACCTACTCTTCCAGCACCTTCCTCTCCACCCCAAGGCCATGTGGCTTTAGGTTTCTGCCTGTCCTCTTGGCTAAGAACTAGGTCTCAGCGATGACCTCAGGGGATGACTCAGCCTGCTTTGCTGGGTGCCGCCCCCACCCCAGGGTCAGTGAACACACCCCCCATTCCCCACTCCACCCACTCTTAGAGGAATGAAGGGAAGGGTGATGGTCATGGTCTAAAGGCAAAGCTTCAAATCTTGGTGGAGGCAGAGGTCGGCCAGCCCTATTCCCAGGCCCATATATCATAAAATCAAGCCAGACACCTCTCCACCCATCCCACCCTACCAAACCAGATTTTGCTTTCCCAACTTGCATAAAGGTATAGTCATCAACTTGTCCCAAGCCCAGGAGGCCAAGTGTCCTTGACTTCTTGTCCCATTTCATGCAAGGCAGAGCCTAAAACAAGTATAGGTCGGCTCCACCCATTTCCCATCTCTCCACCATCCTTTAGGCTCCCAACTTCCCTGAAGGCTCACCCATTTTCTCCTGCCTTTGGGGGCACCCTCTGGGCCCACAGGCAGGCTCTGAGTCCTCTGCCCTACATCACTCCTCCCTTCCTTCAGCTCACCTTTGCCCTTCCTAAAGTCTGTGTTCCCCCACCCACACCAAGGTCTTACTGTCTTTTACCAATTGGCTCTGAGACCCCTCTCCAGGTCCTCTTCTCTCCATGGGTCAGCAGAGGCTTCCTGGCAGCATTAATCAAGTATTAATGTTAGCATTTTGCTTGTAATAAATCAATCCGTTTAGCCTGAAGGGCAAGAACCAAGGACTGTCTCCAGGAAGTGCTCTCTCCTCCATGTCTGCAGCCCTCAGGCACTCCCAGTTTCCCCTAAAAGTCAGAATTAAAACCACCACTGGCTTTTGTTTTACTTTGAAGTTACACATGATTGTGAGGCACCCTCTGGATGCTGGGAAGTGAACTGTCCCCTGGAAGAGCAGCCAGTGCCCTTAACTGCTGAGCCATCTCTCCATCTCACTGTATCAAACTGAGTCCCAGTCTATGAAGTTAGCTCACTCCACAGCAAACTATTTGGACAGTAGGCTTGGTGGTATGCACCTACAATCCCATAAGCAGAGCACTGAAGGAAGAAGTCAGTCAGTTTGGGCTCTATAACGAGAATTTGCCTCAAAACTGAAAACAAAGGCCAGTGAGATGGCTCAAAAGGTAATGGTGTTGGCCACCAAGCTGACAACTGCTCGATCCTCCAAGTCACCACATGGTAGAATCAACTCTTGTGAAAGCTGTCCTCTGCCCACCACACACAGTATAGTATATGTATGCCTCTCCACACATATAAATAATAGGGAAGGGAGGGAGAGAAGGAGGGAGGGAGAGAGGGAAAAAAGAATGTAATTTTAAAATTTTTTAAAAATGAGGTAGAGTGTGGTGGTGTACACCTTAGATCCCAGCACTCAGGAGGCAGATATAGATAGATGTCTGTGAGTTCGAGGCCAGCCTGGCTACATAGTGAGTAGCCAGGGCTATGTAGAGAAACCCTGTCTCAAAAAATAAAAAAATAATTAAAGGAAAAATGACATGTCTTTAATCCCAGGACTGGTGAGGCAGAGGTAGGTGGATCTCTATGAGTTTAAGATATAGCAGGTTCTAGAACATTCAGGACTGCATAACAAGGCCCTGTCTTTAAAAATCAACAAAACGTGTGTGCGTGCCTGTGTGCACGTGTGTGCACACCTTTAATCCCAGATGGATCTTTGAGTTGGAGGCCACTGGTCTACGTACAGAGTGAGTCTCAGGACAGCCAGGGTTATTACACAGAGAAACCCTGTCTCAAAACCCCTCAAAAACAAAACAAAATAAAAACCCAAAAAAACAGAATACCCCCGCTCTCCAAAAAAGAAATAGAAGAAGCAGCAGCCCTCTGCTTCATCCCTAGCTGATGGGTTATAGACATGAGCCACAAAGAAATCTGAGACCAACCCAAGCCTGTTATAAAATTACCACAAAGAAGTAAAAGAAAGAAAACCGGAGGAAACGTGAAGATGGACGGGATGGGGAGGAGGGAAGAGAGAGGGAAGATAAAGTGAAGGAGAGAGGAAGGAGGAGCCTGGTGTGGGGACTCATGCCTGGAACCCTGATCTCACCGGGCTGGAGCAGCTTGTAGCTTTAGCTACATAGTGGGTTCAAACTAGCCTGATTTCCCTGGGACCCTGACTCAAAAAACAACAGGGCCTGGTGGCACATCCCTTTTAATCCCAAGACTCCGGGGGCAGAGGCAGGCAGATTTCTGTGAGCTCAAGGCTAGCCTGGTCTACACAGTGAGTCCCAGGACAGCCAAGACTTCATTGAGAGACTCAGTCTCAAAAAACAAAAAAAAGGGGGGAAAACCAGTAAGAAACACTAAGAAACCTAAAAATGAAGCAAAGGAAAGTTTTTTGAGCATACGTGGGCTTTTCCCCTTGTTACTCCCTAAACAATAGTTAACATTCATCACATTATCATCGTAAGTGGTCTAGAGATGTTTTAACTGCACAGGGGGCTATGCTTGGGGAATATGTGAACACTACACCCTTTTTATACAAGGGACCAGAGGATCAGTCATGGATCCTAGGAAAAACTTCCAGTATACATCTGCAATGACTGTATCTACAGCTTGAAGAAGCCCTGTCATTGATGACTCACTGGAGTTAGATTCTGCCATTCGTCCCCCCTGTCATGAGAGGCTGGCTGAGCCCTAAGAGAGTATGGACATCTCACCCTGGGCCCGTGGGTGATCACGTCAGAATCCTCATACTTTAGATTTTCTGACCCTAAATTTACTCAGGCCAAAGTCCTCATTAAGTCACCTGGCCCAGAAGTGGAACAGTCATGGAAATGGAGTCATCCAGCGGGAGGGGCCCAGGAACGTGGGAGGGTGGGGTCTGCGGACTCAGATAGAAATCTAAGTGGGATTTTGTGGCTCGGGTAAGCCAGAGAAGCAGCAGCAAGGCTGGGAGAGACCCGGTATGTAGGACATCTCTACACTCCAGAGGGAGCCACCCAGGCCCTTATTGTAAACATGTGATGGGACCAGACACATCTGTGGCCTAGAACAAGGCTGAGTATAAAGAGCTGCTGCATCTGGGTGCCTTTGAGAGGTTCCCACGGCAATAGCTAGCTAGCCCGAATTCTGTCCTTGGGCCCAGCAGAGGGGACTTGGAGCAACTCACTACTTTTCCTAACTCTCAGGAGCTAATAGGAACAGACAGGACCAGAGGTGACTTACTGCACTTGGCATTTGTCACAAGTGTGTGTGTGGGGGGGGGGGGAGTAGGAGCCTGCAGGAGGCACAGAGAGGGCAGGCCAGGGGTGGTAAAAGTCTGGGTTGAAGGCGTGTGGGAAGCCTGGAAACGCTGTGGGAGGAGAATGAGATGCCCAAAGGGCCCTGGGGAAGCAGCTTTGGGAACTAGCTAAAGGAAAAATTGGTTTTCCGCTTAAGAGTGGAAGGCCCTAGAAAGGATGTGGTAACACGTGACTAGAGTCTCAGCATCTCTGGCACCAGAGGCAGAGTTGAGGCCAGCCAGGTATATACAGCAATATCCTGTCTCAAAACAAGAATAGCAAGAGGCACTGCTCAGTGATAAATCCTCCGACTAACATACACGGAGTCCTGGGTTGACTCCAACGAGATGAGAAGGGAGGGGGGGAGGAGAGAGGAATGGGTGAGAGAAGGGAGAGAAAGAATAGAAGGGGTGGGAGAGAGAGAAGACAGTGGAGAGAAGAGGGTTGAGGCCCAAGACTATCCTCAACTCCAGTGACACCCCCACAAGACTCCCAGAGCCACTCTGAGGGCTGCAAACCCTTCCTGGGAAACTCCCAGGGAAGGAACTGAAAGCCAAGCCAAACACCCCATCCAGTCCCCAGAGAGCCAGTGGCAGCATCCAGTGACTCTGTTCTCAGGGGGAAGGGGCAGGGCCAACACTGCCTCCAGCCCTTCTCAACACTTTCTTTCCACACACTGACCCCGTAGTCAGGAGCTCTTGTGGTCACTCTACAGTGTTGCTGTGGGTTTTGGAGGTAACAGAGAGGGGCCACAGAACCATGGTAGGTGTGAGGCCCTCCCCCATGGAGCCCCAGTGTACCTGGCTCCCTGGCCTTCCCCAACACGCACCTTGGGTTAATGGTTCTCCTTCTCCAACTGTTCCAGACTCGCAGCTCACCTTATAAAGGCCTGAATATGTGGGAAGGAGAGGGAGCCTGTGGGGCTTCCAGACTCCAAAATGTGTTATCCAACAGAAATAAGCCCTCGTCGTGGAAACAAGAGGCCAGAGACACGCATGCCAACACTCTCTAGGGAACCAAAGACCTGTGTACCCCCACCTTTATGTCCAGCATCGTGAAAGACAAGGAATCCTGCCTGCCTCTGGCCTTGAGCGTTCTCCTGGCCACCAGGATCACCTCAGCTGTTTAGACAGGATAGTCTTTGAAGACCTGCGGGTGAGCAGCATAAGCAGGGCTAATGTAGCTTCCTCCTGAGGGACAAGGGTCCAGAGAGGTATGGGATCCAGTCACCATTCTATAAACAGAAGGCTCTTTTTGAAGGCCCAGCTTACATCACTGACCTGTGTGAGATAAGGCTCCTTCTTGAGTCTAACCAAAGTTCTTCCTGCTGCAGATTATACTCATGTTAAAGGCTCTATATCCCTAAGACCTCACTGGTTCTCATACAATACACAATAGACTTTGAAAAGAATGTGTATGGGCATTTTGTTTGCATGTATGTCTGTGTCTGGTGCCCAGGAGCCCAGAAGAGCATTGGATCCCCGGGGACTGAAGTTACTGTGGTGAGCCACCATGTGGGTGCTTGGAATCAAACCTGGGTCCTCCAGAAGAGCGGCTCTCAACATCTGAGCCAACTGAGCCCCACACAATAGACTACATGTTTGGAGGATGAACCAACCTTGTTCTGTTTCCACCTGTCCTATGTAGCACCATTTAAACAAGCCAGTGCACTTCAAAGCCTTTAAACAGTAGCGTGAAAGAATTGCTAAATAATACAGAGATCAATCACAGCATGTTTCCAGAGCCTGCTCCCCTCCCTGATAGACCTGGCCTGAGTAGCTACTCTACCCACATGCCTCTGCCCCCTGCACTCCCTGGGCAATTTCCAAAGTCGTCTAGAAGCCCAGTGTGCTATCAATGCATGGGATAGAGGTTTGAACATAGGGAGACTTCCTAAAAGAATAGCCAGGGGCATTCTGGACTTCTTGAGAGCTAGTCAGTGGGTAGGGGTCTGAGATGCGGGGTAGTGATGAGGGGCAGGAGGGAAGCAGAGTCTGAAGAAATGTGGGGCCAGAGTGCCACCTAGTGGCTGCCTCCCTCTGCAGACCTAGCACTGTGTGTTTCCAGCCCTGCACAGCATTCTCCAAAGAAGGGAACAACTCGTGTGTGGAAGAAGCAGGTGTTTGTCTCTGTCCTTTATTTACTCTGTTCCTCAGACCGCAGTCATCTTTCTGAGGATAAGAACACCATGATGTCCTAGCCTGAGGCCACCCAGCCTGGATTGGAGCCCAGGGTTCCCTAGGGGTTCAGTCAGGGCAATTGTGAGACAATTGGTGCTGGGCTCAAGGCTAGGATCCTTGAGAAAGCTGGGTGATCACTGGGAAGGGGCTGCAGGAGGGGAAGGCTGAGGGCAGACAGGAAGGTTGAGTGCAGTGTCTAGGTTGTACCTATCCACTGGAGTGGCAATTGCACAGCATCCCCTGCACTTAGAAACCACTTCATATGGCAGTTCAGATGGGGAGGTCAAAGCCACAAGAAAAGCATGATAAGGAAATGTCATGCTTGGGGACAGCTGCCACCAAAGCTAACAAAACCCCAGGGCAACTCTGGAGCTAAGATTTCAACCAGCAGCTACAATGCAGGGTTTCAGGCTGTGTTGTGTTCCTGGGAACAGCACAAAAAGAAGGACAGCTCTCTGGCTCCCAGGCTCTCCAGTAGGCCCCTTCACACTCAGAACCCAGGGCCTTTAGCATTTGTGTGCTATTTGCATAGACAGTTCAGTAGAACCAACTATGGTCTTTTTGTAATGAACGTGGTACCAGTGTGGAGCCAAGTGCTTTGCTCTCTTCCATGAAGAATATTAAAAGGCACTAAAGAGCCAAGAGGGACCCACTGGACAGTGGGAGCACAGCTTCTAGGGTGACATAATTCCAGGCATCTTGAGCTGGGTGCTTGCCAAGGCCATTTGTCGCAGCAGGGGCAGGGCTCAGCCATGGTGGTAGTGGTGGTAATGGCGGCTGTGCTCTTCCCTGGGCCCCATGGCCCTGGGATTCCAGGGCTGCTTCTTCTTCCTTGATATGTGGGAAGACAGGGGTTGAGGAAGGGAGAGGCATTTAGGAAACAATGCCACTGAGATAGCAAAGCTCTGTTCTTCTGGGGGAAGCCAACTAGGCAGCTGCCACCAAGCATGGCAAAGATCTGGGCTCCCAGGATGGATCCACTGAGGGAGCAGGAAGAGACCCTGTAGGTACAGGCAAGGTGAGAAAAGGGGACCCTAGCTCTAAAGGGGACCCCTCAGGACTACTGTAGCCCTTCATAGAAAGACAGGAAATATACCTAGAAGCCTTCTCGAAGGCCTGGGAATCAGAAATGGAGGACTCCAGCTAGAGGCCTCTTCCATTCAGGGTCCCAATGCCTTCAAACCCCCCCCCACAGCTATTAAACTCCACCCCCTCCCCGGTTTCCCACCTCTTCTTTAGTGCCTTGTCTCCAAAGAAATGGCTGAAGATGAAATCCTCAAAGTCATCCACTTGATCGTCATCACCCATCTGTTTCAATGCCACCTCCTCCAGGCTGTCCTCTAGAGCATCCACAAAATCCCGGAAGCGAAGGCGGTCATGCCTGAAGATGCCATCTTCTCCAAAGTAAGCAGGTGAGAGGGGCAGCTCTTTCATCAGTTGCCCAGCCCAGGGCAGCCTTGCCAAGTACGCTCTCAGCACAGAGGCCAGTTCCTGTTGCTGCACAGGGGCTAGCTCTGTGCCAAAGAAGGCCAGGCCCTCCTGCCGGGCACAGTCAACTATACCGGAGCAGCCCTGAGGGGGCCGAAACTTGTGCCTCAGTAGCTCCTCCCAGAAGGGCAGGGGATAAGGATTGTTGTTTTTCCCCCAAGAATGCTTCTGCCTTTCTCCAGAGTGGGTGTTCCCACTTTTCCTAGGGTGTACCTTGGGGTCCTGTTGCCTGCCATCTTTTCTGTCCCCCAATTCTTCGACCCTTGGCTTGTTCTTCCACCCCGTTGGCTCCCTGTCCTCATCCCTGCCACTCTTCCTCCTCTCCTGGACAGACTCCTCCCTCCTGTGCTTCCAGTGCTCAGCCTTCTGGTCCCTTGGCCCACCATGCCACTTCTTCCTACTCCACTCCCTGGAATCCTGGAAGTGGGGTTTCTTCTGGTACCAGGCCTCTGAGTCATTGGCAAGAATGCCGCTGTTATGACCCCAGTTCTCTAGGCCCTGCAATGTCTGGGCCAACATGTGACCAAGTTTAGCCAGGCCAGCATGAGCTGGGGCTCCTCGGCCAGCGTTCTGCAAGTCACGGTGCACAGACCCCAGCAGCTGCCTCTGTTTCTTCAGTTCCTCTCTTAGGGCCTGGGCTTCAGCCTCGAGTTGCTTATGCTGCTCGAATAAGCTAGGCTCTGACCCTTGCCCCTTGTGGCCTTGCTCCTTGGTAGCTTTGTCACCAGGGCCTCCTCCCCAGCTGAGACACACCCCATCTACACCCCGGACACAGTTAGCCTCCAGGCTTTGGAGTCGGGCCCTTAGCTGCTGTAGTTCTGACTCTAGGGCCTGGTGGGAGGTCTTGCCCTGCTGCAGGGCCTCCCGGAGCCGGGCATTCTCCTCTTCCAGCCCTTGGGGCTGGTGCAACAGGCTCTGAAGCTCTTCTTTCTGAGCCTAGAATGTAGTTAGGAACAGAAGAAAACAGGAGTCCTTGTCAGGGTGGCACAATGCCTTCTACCAACTCTACTCTATTAGAGCGGCAGGGGCTAGTTGTGTTGGTAGAGAGCCTGCTTAGTGTGTATGCAAGACCCTAAATTTGAGCCCCAGTGTTGCCTTGGACAGACAGATGGGTTCCTCCTCTTCTCCACCCCTGAGCCAGTTCCTGAGATGGTCACATTTTACTCCAGCATCTGTCCTTACACAAGCACAAACTTTTTAGATTCACCATAGCCAATATCTAGCTCGCCCGGTTCCATATCCACCTCCTATGTGATCTACAACAGATACTGTCCATTTATCCTAGCACTTGGCATGAACTCTTCTTCAAATGCTCCAGGAAGATCACAGCCATCAATGAAAGGTGACCTGCCGTGCAAACAAGTGCACCAGCCCTGACAGTCCTTAGCATGGGGGAGAGGTAAACTGACCAAGGAGACATCCCGACTACAGTGTGGCAGAGGTGAGGCTCGAGACTCAGACAAACGGGGAAAACTCCTTCCGGGGGAGCCTCACTAGAACATATACCTGGTGAAGGTGGCCAGATGAAGCCCCTCCCTCTTACTAAGGCCCACCTGTAGCTGGGCCTGCAGCAGCCGGATATCCTGGTTTTCCTTGGCCAGCTTGTCCAGCAGAAGCCCCATGCTCTGTAGGCTTGGGCTACTGTCTGGTGGTGCTGAGGCCTGTAGTTGCTCCAGTTCATCCTGAGGGCAAAAAAAATAGATACTTCATGCTCCCTCCCAGATAGGGCAACCCAACCTCTCCCCACCAGGCCCCACATACCTATGGAAAACTTATACATACCTGCCTGTTCCCTACAGTATCTACCAGCTCAGTCTCTGGCCCAGTATCTGGAAAAACCTGCAAGTCTGCTTCCTCCACAGGTCCTGTAGGGAAGTGAGCCTCTGACTCCAGGCCCATGATCCATAGAACTCATCACCCCTCTCCCAGTCACCCCTCCTTCCCTGAACACACCATGTGGTTCATAGGTCTGCTGAGATAGGGACAAGAGTCACCCTGAACATCAAATCAAGGTCAACAACCGAGAAATAATATACAACCCTGAATACCTTACCTGAGGACCACTCCCCATACACATTCTCATTACAGAAAGCAAGCCAGGGTCTCTGCCTACTCACCAGCCTCGGGCTCCAACAGCATACCTAAAGACAAAAAAATGTCTGATGAGGCCCTCAAGGAAGCAGGGAGGTAAGGACAGAAGGGCAGCAAGGCAGGGCCAAAGGACAGACTGGAGGCCCTAGCCAGTACTACTCACCAGAGAACAGCAGGATCCCCAGGCCCAGAAGAACCAGGCTCCCCAGGAGACACATGTTGAGAGAGATGCCCAGCTCGCCTCCTACATCCTTGCCTTTGGCTTGGTCCTCCACATCCACAGGTATCATGGGTTGAGGTGGGCTGGGCTCTCGGCCCCTCCGTCTCCGCAGACCCTCCACATCCACATCGGTGTCATCGTCACTGCTGGAGTGGTGGCACTCTTTCCAAACTGGAGGAAGGGAAGAGATTGGACAGTAAGATAAGTAGTGAGGAGAAGGGAGGCACAGGAAAGCCCCAGTTCCAACCCTTAGTATTGGAATTTTGTTGGGGACTTTAATTTGTGGACTTTGTGTCATAGAGTGAGCTTTACTGAGTAAAGGCATATAGATTGAAAAATAAACATATGTGGGTCATTTTTGAAAGAAGAATTTCTTTTTAATTGGAGTTCAGGGAAAGTTTGCTATATTGGGGGTTGTCTTTTGACTGAGTAATTTTTGTAGTTTGGAAGTAATATTTGATGTAGTCAGCTTTTTTGTCTTTTAACTTTTTTATTTTTAAATCTTAGCACTTGTTTGGGTGTAGCTCTGATAACAGAAATGAACCAATTGTTTCCTGTAAACATCGCAGGCCACTAAACAGTGCTAAGCCCTGGAGGCTACAGGCTGACTCTACATATCCCCCTTCCTTTTACATAAAAAGGACATTTAGACTAGGCCTGTTTTAGGTGGCATAGGAAGTTAGATTGTATTTTTATTTGTTATTAGAGAATTTTGTAGTAGAGGGCACAATTTTTTGGTTTTGGTTGATATCATTTTTTATATCTTATCTGTTTTGGGTTTGTTAGTTGGTTTTAGGATGTTAATTTATATTTTGTTAGGTGTTGGACCATGGGCAACAGTATAAAGTATATTTTTTGTGGCTATATTGACTTGGGTTTGTTGTTGGCTCTGTCTTAGGAGCACATGAGAAGTAATGTTTTTTGGGGGTTTTTTTTAGTATTGATTTTATCTTTTAATTATTTTTTAAGTCTGTAATTAATTGATTGGCGCTTTGGCTTTATTTATTGTAATGATTTTTTTTAGACAGGTGTATATAATTTTTAAAATAAATTTGTTTTTATAGTAAGGAAATTTGTAAGTGAAGCTGTAAGATATTTTATATTGTTTTGTGTCTTTAAAGTATCGGCTATTTTTGTAAATAGCGACTTTAATGTGGCTGCAGGGGCTATAGACTGACCAAAGGCGATCTTTGTTGTCACCCCTGACAGAGGCAGACACAACGGCAGGAATGGTAGTTAAGATGATCTCTCTTAGGACAAGCCAGGATGAGCTGATCGAACTATTAATATAAATGCCTTATATTTTTAGTAGTTAAGTCAGGAGGCAGGATTTTTTAGAATAATTTAAATTGTTAGACATATTAGTAGCACTTGTCACCACAAAGAAAAAAAAGGAAAGAACGGAGAGTTTTTAAACTTTGTATTTGAATTTTAAGAAGCAGGCTCATTAAAATCGATTGTTTGTATAATGTCTTTGGCAGGGGCTGTGGCCCCCACCATTATAGAGGGTTTAGCTGACATGGAGGATCTGTAATATATTTAGTCTAATAATGGTGGGCTGTCTAGGTGGTAGTCAGGGTGCCAAGGCCAGCAATGATTAGCTGGAGGGATGTGGCCAGTGTGATTTTTGAGACTTTTTATTTACTGGCATTAATATAATTTTTAAGCCTATAACAGAAGCACTGGAGTTTTGCCCAAAGTTAGTAATTGGGGCATTGTTTATTGTAATAGACACTATAAAAAAATAAACAAAAAAATCAAAACATAAATTAAAAAAAAAAAACAAACAAAGTCACAAAAAGCCAAACGCACCCCCCAGAAGAAAAAAAAACCATATAAAAACCACAAGTGAGCCACAGGCCATGTGGCAAAACAGATTAATAAAAGTAAGTTAAGCTAAGATAAAATAGCTAACTAACAATGTACCTAAGCCATAGGCCAAACAACATAAAGTTAATATAAATATCTACATACTACTGTAAAATTGATAGGCCAGATAAACAGCGGCAGGCAGGACCAAACCGTGGAGCTAGCGGGGGCCAGGAAACCTTATTGCAACAGACCACAGAGAAGGCACACAAAGACTGCCCAGGTAGGCCTGTCCAGTCTAGAGACAGAAGAAGTGCCCTTCCATTTACAAGGACAAAGGACAAGAGGCACCTTCATCTTAAAGTCACCTTCTCCTTCCAGTGTGTGCCTCATCTCAAGTTTCCACACAAGGTGCCACCCTCCTGGGTCCCCTCTGAACTCCATGGCCATCATACTGCTTTGTGTTTTCCCAATCCTAAGCTAATAATATCTTTAGGACCTTCTCTCCCTTCCCACAAGGTCATAATCTCTCACCCATCCACTGACTTCCCCTCTGTGGCCTTCCTAGTGCCCCAGACTTGCCTGTCTGACTAAAAGTCTTTTAGCCACATTCCTCTGGGTCCCCCCAGGGTAAAAAAAAACATTCAACATATCACCCTCCAAATTTATCTTTCCTAGTGTGGCTGCCACCTCTGGTTCGGGGAGAGGCGCGTGGCAGCCTTGCTGATTCACCTCAATCTTCCCCGTCCATCTCACATCACAAGTTGGACAGTTCTCAGAGTCAGAGCCTCTATGGTCTACTCTCTTCACAGGCCTTGGGTCATTTCTCTGTCTGACCCCCTGCAGCTGCCCCTTAATGGCTTCAGGCCCCAACCTCTCCCTCCCCTGGCCATCGACAGATGGAGGGCATGGGAAGGAATGTACCTCTTGTCGCCTTGGACGGACCTTGGACAGAGCCCCATTCTTCTGTTGATGACAGAGCTTTGGAATGTTTTCTCCTGACCTACTCCTAGGCTCAAGACTCTTCTCAAATGGCACCTCCAACTAAATCCTGCCTCTCTTTTTGTGGGGAGGGGGGTGAGACAGGGTTTCTCTGTGTGTAGCCCTGACTGGGCTGGAACTCACAGAGATCTGCCCGCCTCTGCCTTGAGAGTGCTGGGATTAAAGACGTGCATCACCACCACCACCGTCTGGCCACCTCCCCCTCATCCTTACCCTTGCCCTGACTAAGCTGTTTCCCCCAGCACCCCCTGGAACTGCGGAGTTCTGAGTCTTTCTGCATCTCTCAGAATCTCATTTGTTCTTGACTCAGCTCAGTCAGCTTCTCAGAAAACGCCTGAGCCTCCCACCTTCCCTCATCGCCAGTCATAGCCGGCACAAGGAGAAGACTCTGGAAATGAAGGTTATGTTCTAGAACAGCAATTCTCAACCTGTGGGTCACAACACCTGTGTGTGTGGGGGGGTCAAATAACCTTTTCACAGGGGTTGCATATCAGATATTTACATTATAATTCACACCAGGAGCAACAAAACAATTTTATAGCAGGGTGGTGGTGCCTGCCTCTAATCTAGCAGAGGCAGGTGGATCTCTGTGAGATCGAGGCCAGCCTGGTCTACAGAGAGTTCTAGGACAGCCAGGGCTAGACAGAGAAACCCTGTCTTGAAAAAAAAAATTATGGTTAGGGGTCACCACAACATGAGGAACTGTATTGAAGGGTTGCAGCGTTAGGAAGGTCGAGAGCCACTATTCTAGCTAAAAGCAAGAAAAGAGGCACATGGAAGAGAGCACACAATGAAGCAGATGAGGGTCATCATTAAGCTTCCCAACTCCTCTGAGACTCAGTGTCCTCCGGGTGAAAATGAAAAAAGCAGACAGAAGGTACCAAGTTCAGGACCTGGGCCTCCTCATGTTCTCAGTAGTGAGACCTTCTCCCCACACTTTCTATTTATTTTTAAATTTTTATGTGTTTATCTTATCAAATGCATGACTATTTTGCCCGAGTGTATATCTGTGAACCATGCACATGCCCATGGCAGTCAGAATGGAGCATCAGGTCTGAAGGAACTGGAGTTACAGACGCTCATGAGCTGCCATATGGGTGCTGGAACTGAGCGCAGGTCCTCTGGAAAGTCAGCCAGTGTTCTCAACTGCTGAGCCATCTCTCCACCCCACCCTCCCATACTTTCTAAAAGGTGGGAAACAGGAGGCAAGAAGGACCCTGACCTGCTTTGGGACTTGAGGACAGGTTCTGTGGAGGGCTCTCATTTTCCAGGTCCCCTGTGTCTGGTCCCAGGCTTGTCACCACAGGAGTCTCTTGAAAATCTTCCTGGAGGAGTCTGTCTCCAGGGGGCTCCATCCCGTGGTCATCATGTCCCAGAGAGCCCTGATGTGGGTACAGCTGTGAGAAGCGCTCTCCTTGCTTCCTCCCAGCCCCAGTGACACCTCACCTTGGTCTCCTCGGAGAGACGACCACTTTCATTCCGGGAACCTTCCATCTGGCAAAGCATCCCTGTGGTGGAAAAAAAAAAGCCCAGAAAAACCCACAGTCCTGAACTGAAGTTCACTGTAACTACTTTGGGTTACAGTGTGGCAGCTCATAAACCAAGATTAGCAAGCAAATAGCCTAGGTGAGCACTCTTCCCCCAACTAAAAGGAAGCCCCCTAAGACAGAGGATAGTTTATGCCCAACCCTTCACAAGGCCCCATTACCTTCTCCACTTAAGGTCCCAGATAGTTCTTCATCATCTGCCTTGGAGGGGTCTGAAAGGGCCTGGGAGGCTCCCTCAGATTCTGGGTCCATCCTGGGTTCTGGGCCCAGAGTCTCCACAGGCAGGTTCTATCAGGAGAGAGGTGAACACTAGGATACTTTGTCAGGACATCAGGACAAAACCAGGAGCAGGAAATGCCCTGATGAGGGGCTGGCTGCCCTCAGGTACATTGGTCCATATCTCCAAAGCTATGGCCTTCGCCACTCTGGAGTGATAACCAAAGCGTCTTTTTCACTAAGCAACGCCCTAACCTTCATCACTGCGCCAGAGGCCAGGCTTCTATAAAATCATAACCTTGAGTAAGTATCTGGGATCAAAGATTTAGCCTAGGAGTCCCTGAGGAAGGCTTTGGTTGGGGTCCCTGCCCCCTAATATCAGCACTGCCCTCCCCACAAGCCAACAACTCAATCCAGACCCAGACCCAGACCCAAGCACTGACACCCCCAAAGCAGTCTCTCTTGTGCCTGGCCACACATCCATGTGATTTCTCTGGGCCTTTCCCACTGCTCTGTACTCTCCTGACAGCCACCTCCAACAGTTACTGGCAGAAGGCCAACTACCCCCAGTCACAGGCAGCCTGACCCCATGGTGCTGACTCACAGCCTGGCCCTTCCTACTCAGCCTGGCCAACTTTTCTCTGCATATCACTTCTTAGCAGCCTGCCACCTGCCCACTCCATCTAGGATTCTGCTCTTCCTCCAGGAATAATTCTTTGTTTTAATCTCTCTCTTAATTTCTCCCTCCCTCCCTCCCTCCCTCCCCCCCCCCTCTCTCTCTCTCACACACACACACACACCACAGCAAGAGTGTGGAGCAAGAAGTCAATCTCAGCTAGGTGCTGAAGTACACACCCTTAATCTCAGCACTCAGGAGACAGAGGCAGATAAATCTCTGGAAATTTCAGGCCAGCCTGATCTACATAGCAAGTTCCAGGTGCATCAGGGCTACACTGCAAGACTCTGTCTTAAAGAAAAGAGATAACTTCAGCGTCAGCCCTCACATCCCAGCTCTTTACTCTGTCCTCTACTTGCAGACTAGCTGGCCCTCGGTCTGCCAAGGATTCCTATCCCATCACAGGAGCACCAAGATTACAAACTTGTACTATCATATCCAGTGTTAGTGGGGTTTGGGGATCTGTACTCAGGGTCTCATGTTTATGTGGCAAGTGCTTTATCCACTGAGTCATTTCCCCTAACCCTCCAAAAAGGAAAAGATAGTTGGTGGATAGGATGGATGGATGGATGGATGGATGGATGGATGGATGGATGGATGGATGGATGGATGGATGGACGGACGGATGGGCAGGCAGACAGACAGACAGACAGATGCATTTCTACATAGCCCTGGCCTGGAACTCATGATGCAGACTGTTGGCCTCAGACTCATATCACAGAGAGTCACCTGCCTCTGCCTTCTGAGACCTGTGGTTAAAGGTGTGCACCACCACACAGCTCAAGAATAATTCTGACCTCAGTATATTTCTTCACAATTTACAAGTCATATTTTTCTCAGGGTCACCCCTGCAAGGCACAGATTACAATTCTGTCTTATAATAGAGGATGGACAGATGAAATAATTGGCTCAAGTCCCCCAGCTGTAAGCACAGTCACCATGACAGGAAACCAGGGCTGAGTGAGCACAGAGCCTATTTTAATCCCTGCCGGTGACCACTGGTCCTTGTGTTCTGTTCCAGGGTCATTGCTAAGGTCAACTCCTCACCTCCAGCTGAGCTCCTAAAGGGCATCTCAAACTCACCATGTCTAAATGGAGTTCTGTGGCCTCTCTTGCTACTGTTTTTGATTATTTATTCAGTTGTTATTTATTTTTAATTAATTTGTTAATACAAAGTTTCATGTATCCCCAACTTGTTATACAGCCAAGGATAACCCTGAACTCCTGATCCTTCTGCCTCATCTCCCAAGTTGTGGTATCACAGTTTGCTCTACCATGTCCAGTTCCTCTTAGTGCTTCTGAGGAAGTCTCTGAGATCCCTTTGACACATCCTCTTCATACCTCTCTAGATACCAGTTCCCAACCCAGCAGCCTTCTCTCTTCTTGGTGGCATCAGAAGCCCTTAGGTTTCCTGTCCTACCAAAGGCCACCTGGAAGGCTGCAAGAGCTTGAGAAGCATTCTCTGTTCCCAACCAGCCACAAAGAGGCTTGGTTCCCTGCCGATGACATCAAGTATTGGGCTACTCTCCAACTCAGCAGATCTGCACCGTTTGATCATCAGATGGCAACTGTGCTGGCTAATTTTGTCATCTTGACACAGGTTAGAGTGATCTGGGAGGAAAGAGCCCCACCTGAGAAAACACCCCCCTAAGATCAGACTGTAGGCCAGCCTGTAGTGCACTTTCGTAATTAGTGATTGGTGTGGGAGGATCCAGCCCATTGTGGGTGGTGCCATCCCTGGGCTGGTGGTCCTCTTTGTCACCTCACAACCCTACTCCAGCCACTCTCACACCAGAAGTCCCTCTGGTCTTCTCTCAGTTTATACATCTGGTCCCTTCTTCCCAGAGGTGGCCCAAGCCTCCTCCCTGCCACTGCAGCCCCATTAAGAGCCAACAGGGGCAATCAATGCAGATGACCATCAGGACCAACTGAACGTAACAGATCCAGAAAGCAGTGCCAGGAGCAAGACCGACCCAAGAATTTCTCAGAGTTCTGCGTCTTTGTTCATGAGCGGACTTGGCAAAGTTCGTCTAGGGTTGGAGCCAGTGCCTCAGAGGAGTAAAGTTTACATTCTTGTGACCGGATTTTTCTCTCTAGGCTGTGCTTATTATATATCCTAACGGACTGGACCAGCGTCAGAATTCCCATAACAGCAATATTGTCTGATTTAGCCTTCCGCTGACCTTGGCCATTTTCCCTTCTAAACAGTATGTAAGATGCTGTACTTCTTAATAAGCTTCCTCGGCATAAGTCATCAGCGTGTACAAAACCTCCTGGTCCTAGCTATTACTCTTGTCTTTTTTATTCCTCAATCCCCGGCTCTCCCACCAGCACCTCACCATTCAGGACCCTTATTCTGGCAGGTTCTGGGCAAAGCAGTCCACCCCTGGAGGAAGGGTTGTCCTCCCTCCTCCACCCTCCACCCCCCCACACACACCACCCCCACCTCGTTCCATGGAGTTCCCAGGTCTAGGGTTCCTACCTCAGAGCCAGCAAGCACCCAGCTATTATCTGAATCTGGACAGGAAGAGGTCATAGCTGTGGCGGTCAGGGGTTGCTAGAGTGGCCACCTGCAGAGAAAAGCTTTCTAAGAATAGGAGTTTCTGGGTTGGAGAGATGGCTCTCAGCAGTTAAGAGCACTGGCTGCTCCTGCAGAGGACCAGGGTTCAGTTCCCAGCATGGCAGCTCACAGCTGTCTTGTAACTACAGTTCCAGGAGATCTGACACCCTCACTTAAGCAGGCGAAATGCCAAAGCACAGAAGATAAAAATAAATAAATAAAATTTTTGAAAAAGGAGGAGGAGGAAGAGGTAGAGGAGGAGAGAGCTTCCATCAGGGGAGGCAGACAAGAGACAGCAGCAGGGCTCTAGGAATTAAAAGCTGGGCAGTTCAGTCCTTCTGCCCCATCCCGCGCCTTCCTGGCTTTCACCTTGCTAAAAGCCATAGAGAAGTTGCCTCTTCCAAGGATCCACAGGATCCTGGGAAACTGACTGACCTTGAAAGGTCAAAGAGGCCAAAGTCTGAAAAGTCCAACCCCCTGGTGTTTTGGTGGGGACTGGATGGGGGGGGGGCGTATCTCAGAGAGGTTGACTGAAGGAAAAAGACCTGGGTCCCATTCACACTACCTGGGTCCACCACGGTCCCTAGAGTCTTCCCACAGAGCCCAAAGAGAAGACCCACCAGCCTTCCTAAGGCCCAAGAGTCCCTGTACGCACCAGCCATCAGTCCTCTATGCATTTGGTTTAGGGTAGTAGTTCTCAACCTGTGGGTCACAACTCCTGTATCAAATATTTGCATTTCATAATAGTAGCAAAATTACAGTTATAAAGTAGCAACAAAATAATTTTATGGTTGGGGGGGTCACCACAACATCAACCCTATTAAAGATTCACAGCGTTTAGGAAGGTTGAGAACCTAAGGTTTCCCAGCACTGGCTGTGGAAGGCTCAGTGAGTGGGATCAGGCCAGGCAGGAAGCTTTCCAGTCCTACAGACCCTGGAAAGCTGAGCCCGCCTGGGTGTACATTTGGGGTGACTCCTTTCCACGACCTCTCCACCTTAAAGTCTATAGTTTGATCTCAGCGATCTTGAAAGGGACTGAGAAGAGAGATTTGTGCCAATTATCATTCATAAATCACATTAAAATTTGCAACAAAAAGTGGGGATGGGGCTCTTGCTAATCAGCTTGAAGGGCAGCTGGAGTTAAGGTATCACCCCCACTTCCAAAGACTATGCCCTTGGGCTAGGGAGTATAGCACCTGGGATCGTGACTGGCCCACAGAGCCCTGGACTCTGGTCAGACAGAGATAAGTAACCGCTTCCCCAGTGAGGAGGGCTGTATGGGAACACTGAGAAGGGAAAGTGGGATGGGGAGTCCGGTAGTTCTACCATCAAGACCAGCCAAATGCTCCCAAAGAACAACCACCTCACACCCCTGTTCTAGTGTTCTCAACCCCACCCTTTACTGTTCTGACCTGTCCCCTTCCCAGCTGCTGTGTGTGACTGTTAACAGGTGTCAGCAGGAAGGATGTGGAAGCAACTTGAGCAGAAGGCCCTGTTTATCCCTGCCTGTTGACAGCCTGCTCAGGTCCTCTAGAACTAAGCACCATGGCAACCAGGGTGATGTCAGACCCAGTGTCTCCATGGAAACCAGCAATGGTATGGTATTTGGGTCAACAAGACAAACTGTCTGAAACCTAAGCAGGGGACTTTCTGGAACCCCTGGACCCAGGGTCCCAAGCCCCGATACCAAAAAGCATCGCTATTCTCCTAGGCCAGGACATCAATGCCTTATTAGGAAGCCCCCTAAGAAATCGTGCCACTGCCTAGCTGCCGCCTTCCCAACTGTTTCGAGGATCTCAGTTTTTGACCTCTAGAAAGAAAATTCACTCCCAACTCTACCCTTTCCACTCAAGCAGGATTCAACAACAACAAAAAAATCTTATCAGCATTGTCACTGAATTCTGCTGCTTCTAAAAAACAGCTAAGGGGGAATGCCCCTACTCTGTCAAAGCTGTAACGTCTGGTTTGGTACACACTACCCTCTAATAGCCTTCTCTGACCTTTAAAGGAAGGACCTGGGATCACAGAACTTGCCTGAGTTTCTGCTTCGGAACCATCGGTCTCCCTCCTTCTCTGCCCTTAGGTCCTGTGGTAGGCAGTGTGTGGAGCCCCGGGGGTCCCCGTTCCTTTTATATAACTCTGCCCTTTTTTTTAATCTGGGGATAAAGTGGGGGGGAGGGGTGCCAGCCTATCCCCAGTTTTACCTGACCCAGCTCTCGCTTCAGTCTTCAGCTTAACTTGTTGCAACCTCCCCAGGTTTCAAGCCCAGGAAGAGGAAAAAAAAAAAAAAAAAAAAAAAAAAAGATAGTCACGTGGTTAGCCTTTGACCAGTGAAAAGTCTGCTTCCTCGCAGAAGGTGGAGGGGATGAACTTTTGACCAATAAAAACTGGACTTGATCCCCCCCCCAGGGGGGAGGGGGACGATGGAGAAGACCTACGCTGTACTTCCCTTGGTCTATCTCTTGGTGGGCGACTGTGGTCCCTAGCAAACAAAAAATGAGGGAGGCAGGGGGACGGACCTCTCGTCCCCTCTTTTCAAAATGTTTAGTGTCTAGTAGGAAGACCTAAAACTGAAAGGTGCTGTCTGATGAGATAGCAAGGACCAGCTGCCACACTGGTCCCAGGATAGACAGAGACAGCTGTAGGATGGGGGATGGGGTCCGATGCAAGTTGTGGGTTTAGAAATAGCCTTCCTGCCTGTAGGCTGAGGGTGCCACTGCTTTCAAAGCCGGCCAAGCGTGGTGGTGCACGCCCATAACCTCAGCTCTTGGGAGGCCAAGACTGGTGAATCTCTTGAGTTCGAGATCAGCCAGATCTACATAGCCAGGGGGTAGCTCAGGACACAGCAGGATAAAACCTCCGGAGGTGCTCTGTGCATGTGCCTGCCCCCAACACACACCAACACAAATACACATAAAGAGGAGGTGCTGTCATCCAGCACCAGGGAGACTGAAGCTGGAGGATGAAAGACATCCCCGGCTACAAAAGACTACTTCAATAAATCCCAAACTAAAATAATGAAAGAACCGATGCAGAAAAGCATCCACAAATTAAATTCAGGGCTGGATGTGACTCAGAGGTGGAACACTGTGATCTTTTACATGAAAAATGAAATATTTAAGCATTTTAAAAGTTTTGTGTATATGAGTGTTTTCCCTGCATGTCTATGGTATTGAGTGCTCCAAGAACTAGAGTTACAGATGGTTGTGAGTTGCCATTGAGTGCTGAGAACTCAATCTATATCCTCTGCAAGAACTGCCAAGTGCTATTAATTGCTAGCCATCTCTCCAGCCCCCAAACAAAACAAAATCTGTGTGTGGGGCAATGCACACACACAGCACATGCGGCATTTAGGGGACAAGCTGCCAAGTCAGTTCTCCTTCAACTATGAGTTCAGAGAATTGAATTCCAGTCCCCAGGCTTGGCCAAAAGTATCTTTAGCTGCTGATCTATCCCCGTGTGCCTGGCCCTCCAAATAAATAAAATTTTGAAATAACAAATCTGCTGGAGGTAGGGAACTGGAAGATGTGGAACAATGGCTTTAACCCCAAGCTTAAGCACCAATGCCGGAGGCCTTGGCTCCAACTCTGGCTTCCAGCCTAGTATAGCTTCAAAAGCAGGGCTCCCACATCAAGGACACAAGCTGGAGCAGGGAAACTGGGGGATCTCTTCCATTTAGCAGCTTACATTAGGGCAGCCCTAGCAGCGACAATGGGTTCAGAAGATTAACACGAGTTCTTGTTTGGATTTTCAAGTCATTTTATTAATCCAACCATACAAAAAAGATCCTGTAACCATATCTTTGCCAACACACTTTCTTACAGAAAGTAGTAGAGAAGAATGGGGCGGGGGGCGGGGGGGGGGGTGGACCCTCCTCCATAGTATTTTACAAACCATGGAGACAACACAAAAGTAGTGACAGGTCATAGGAGCAAACAGAACCACAACGAAGTTGAGCAGAGGCTGTATATGAAGTTTAGGAGTTGCAGGGCACAGAGTAAGCAGGTCCTCATCCTCTTCGGCTTCAAAGGCTGTGAACTCCACCAGTGTCTCCTCTTTCCATGTACAGGGAACACGAGAAGTGGAAGACAATAGGCCTTGTTAACAGGCATAGTGCTGGGCACCAAGATCTCTCCCAGGAGAGGCACATACACCTATAAGAGGTAAGAGAAGCTGAGGGGCTCCTGACCAGGAACCCCATAGCTGGCAAGGAATGCTACAGAAAATAAACCAAGCCTAGCTGCTGGATCACCAGGCCCAGATGATACCACAGAATAAAAAAGGGCAAAGCAGAAAAGTTCAGGTTCTTTTAGCTTTTAGTACCATGGCTTTGAGGATCCTGCTGCCCACTCCCATCCCCCCAAAGCCACAGCAGGGTCTCGCTTGGATCCTTTTATCAGGGAAGGAATGAGGTATAAGGGCTTCATGCCTTTCCAAACTTTCCCCTGAGACAGGAAATGAGGGCACCAAGAGCTGAAGAATAGCACTACCATAATGTGCACCAGACAAAAAGGTGGAGAGAAAGGGGGCCACATCTCCAGTCCAGACCTCCAGGGGAGCCCGAACTTCAGATATTCTGGTCAGTCTCATCACATATCCCAACTCTTGGCTTAAAAAAAAAAAAAAAAAAAAAAAAAAAAAAAAGGTCTCAGAGAAAAGCACAAGAGAAACTGAGAAAGGGCCAGTGACTTTGGTGTGAAGATGTCTTCCCAGCATCTATGTACAGTCCTGACCCCCAGACAAGCAACTAATTGCCCTAGTCAGGAACTCTTGCTTCTTCAAGGTATTTGGTGCTCTGAGGAGAAAAATCAAGTCCAGGGAAAGGAAAGGGAAAGGCAGAAAAACAGAGAGCTCCCCATTTGTTTCCAGAATCCACTCAGGGAGTGAATAAGCCTTGAACACGTGACTCCAAAGCTGCAGCTGTGGGGCTACATGGGTGCTGTAGGCACGGGTGTTAGGGTCATCTCTCATCTGTGCACAGGACATCCTTGCCATCTGGAACTTCCTCCAGCCCTTTTCTTTCTGCCTCCAGCTAGCCTCTAGGAGCAGCTCTGTTCAGTGGGGCTTCCTGGATCTCTGAAGGTCTCAACGCACAAGTCCCCAGGAAAAAATGAGCAATATAGGCTCTTCTGCTTGCCAGCCTCAGTTCCTCTTCTGCTTCTAGGAACCATGTTTCTGCTCCATGGGGATGAGAAGCCAGTCAGAGCCACATAATCACTCTGCAAGAGCACGGTGAGAAATACCCCGAAGTCAGCCATCGTTAGCAGCCACCAGCTGCCCCATGCCCTCTCGGATGTAGACAGATTGGATCTCTTTGGTCTTGAGGCAGAGATCACAGGCCCAGACCGCAGAGGCTTCAGTGGTTAGCAGCCCATAGGCGCTCTCTGTCATGCCGGTGCATTCTCGGTGAAACCACTTCTGGCAGGAGGCCTCACACAAAATGGCATCCTGGTCATCATTTACCTCACTCCGACAGGCACCACAAGGGTACACTAGGCCCGGGGGAGGCTGGGGCCCTGAGCCTCCACCTGCCTTGCCAGGGGGTGCTAGGCTGTTGGCATCTGGAGTGCCCCCACCTCGACCGCTGCTGCTGGGAGGGAAACTAGGTTGGTTCCCATTAACAGCTGCAGCGGGGGAGCCTGAGTGGGGCTCCTGGGGGAAAGCAGTGGGAGCAGGTGGATTCAAGGGCTTTCCCCCATCCTCACCGCCAGGGCCAGGAAAACCAGGGTCTGGACCGGGAAAGGGACTTGTGTTGGGAGGCAGGCTGGGGAGTCCCTGACCAGGTCTCTGAAGAGAAGGACCAAAAGGTGCTCCTGGTTGGGCAAAGCGTTGAGGGAGAGGAGGAGGACCCAGTTCCCCTCTAGGAGGCTGTCCCATGGTGGGGGAGATCATGGGACCAAATCCCCCCACTGGGCCTGGCATCATCTGCCCACCAGGTGGGCTAAAGTTTTGGCCCAGAGACTGGTTGAAGGGCTGACTGGGAAAGTTCATGTTGCCTGGAGGTGGATAGCCAGGACCCTGAGGAGGCATATTAAAAGCTGGGCCCATAGGATTGGGAGGAAAAGGAGGAGGCTGTCGACGAAGTGGCTGAGGACCCCCTCCTCCAGTGCCATAGCCTGGGGGTACCTGGCCTGCCATGCCTCCCTGTACACGAAAGCCTCCAAAGGGCACAGGACTGCCAAGGAATGGAGGGCCTGCACCCCCCACCTTAGGTGCTCCGAAGTCATCCTCAAAAGGGTTAGAAGCAACCAGATGATCCACCATGGGAGTTGGGGGTGGTGCAAACTCCGTCAGATGTGAGTATGCAGGACCCTAGTGAAAGCAGGAGGAAGATGTTACAAGATACAGAACCAAGTTGGGAGAGTACCACATATATAATATACTCTGAAGACAGACACAGCTCAGATCCCCAGGAGGAAGATGTTACAAGATACAGAACCAAGTTGGGAGAGTACCACATATATAATATACTCTGAAGACAGACACAGCTCAGATCCGGAACTGTGACTGCCTTCAGAACACATAGAAGGTAGAAGGCAGAACCTACAGTGCAATAGCACTGTTTTTAAAAAAAAACAACAAAAATCAGGCCGACGGATGGTTCGGTGATTAACAGCATCCATATCGCAGGCCTACAACTCCAGTTCCTTTCAGCCCTTACACTCACTCACATGGACATAAGAGTTCATATAATTAACATAGTAGGATAATAAAAACCATAGAAATACAGACAGAAATCACACCAAGACCCAGGTCTGATTTGAAGCAAATAATTCCACTCCCTGCAGTGTCTTATATAACCAAGGCTGAACCCAAGCTCGGTCTGTTGCTGAGGAAAACCTTGAAATTAACATTATTCTCATCCTCCTGCCTCAGTGTTTGGAGTACTGGGACAGACATGAGATGAGCCATTACATCTGGTTTAGGAGGTGCTGGCGCTTGAACTCAGGGCTTGGTGCAAGCTAGCTAGGCAAGCATTTCCCTATTTCCTCAACTTTTATAATAGCAACAACTATTAAACCACTGTATTAGTATTAGGACACTTAGGAAAAGACTCAGCAAGCTGGGCCTGGTGAGACACAAGCCAGTAATGGGAAGTTGAAGCGGGTGACCTAAGAGATCAAAGCCAAGCTGGGCACTTGTCCCCCAAAAAGTAAGAGTATAGGCTGGAGAGAGGGCTAAGAGCATTTGATGGATGCTCTTGCAGAAGCCCTGGGTTCTGTTCCCAGCACCCACGTGGCAGTTCACAACTGCCTGTACCTCCAGTTCTGGAGACTCTGACCTTCTCTTCTGGACTCTAAGGGTACCCAGCACTTGTCCTTTGGGTCCCCAAGTCTGCAGAAAACCAGTATGGTGATGGGCATCTGTAACCCCACAACTTTGGAAGGGAAAGCAGGGGGATCATAGATTCAAAGTCATCCTTGGCTACACAGCAAATCTGAAGCCAGTCTGGGATACAGGAGAAGGGGGAAAAGGCTGGGCTAAATGTTGTCTCCAAGACAGAACTAAGACAGGGCTCGAGTGGGAAAGAGAAGAGTATTTCTTTCTTTTCCCCTGCACCTGGTGGAAGGCTCAATGGGGAATCTAGGTGGACCAAGTTGGAGGGGCTTCTAGGAACAGGCCCATCACAGATCACCATTTACCTGAGTGTTGGACTTTCTTCGTTTCTTTTCAGGGCTCTTCATTTGCAGACCTGGAAGAGCAGCAATAGGGCAGACGGAGGCAAGTTTTCCTGAGGTTTCTACTGTCTCCTTCCTCCCAGCCACTCTCCAGACTCTAACTTCCACGTATGGCTACATTCTCAACTTCTTTAAATCAAAGATATCCGGCTCCAAAACCTGAAGTGATCTGGGACACCTGCTCCCAACCAGTCACTAACCCTTCTCACCTGAGGCTACCTCCAGGTGCCCCTAGGTAACCTACCCATCCCCCAACCCTTCCCGCCGAGGTTCCAGGGTCCTGGGCCTCACAGCCCCCGGCCCTCTCTGCGCTCTCACCGGCCTTGCCCTGCTTCCTCCCGGTGCTGGGCGGCGCGGGGGGCGGTGCGGGGCCGCTGCCTCCCTCCAGCTTGTCCGGTGGGGGCGGCGCCGAGGCGGCCATGGGTTGGGGGACCCGAGTCAGCGTCGGCGGGGGATGGAAGCGTCCTCAGACCGCACCATCGCCCGGAGGAGAGTCAGGGGCAGCGCAGCACCCCCGAGCTGCAGCAGCAAGCCCTAGATACGCCGAGGAGGAGGCGCGGAGCCAGAGCACCGAGTGCACGCCTGCTCGACTCACCGCCCGCCCGCGGCCACAGCAACCGGAACCGGAACTCCGATGGGGCGCCACCACCGAGCACTGTAGGGAGGGGAAGATGGGAAGGGCCAGGACACCGCACCCAGGAAGGCCGGGCCTCCCCACGCCACTCCTCCGAAGTAAGGCTGCTGCCGCCCTAGCTGGCCCTGCAGCTGTGCCGGACGCGCCACTCGGCAGGGCCCGCGGAGCTCTCCGAGGCCTGGGGGCGGTCCGGACACGCCCCTTCCCGCCGTGAGCCAGTGGCTTTTCAGATGCGTCCCTGCCGCGCATCCGCACTGCCCCCCATAGCCTCCGGGCACTGACTCGGGTTCCCGCGTGACAGGCGCGCTGACCAATCGACCTAGCCCAGGTGGGACCCGCCGCCACCTCCCACAGACGACCCCCATTAACCACACTTTCTAGAGGTGTTGAGGCCGAGGTAGAAGAAATACAGACTTTAATGAAGGCTATTTCCCTTTGGTATAAGACATCCAAACCAAAAATAGGCGATGGCCAAGACCGAAAACCATTCTACCTTCCTTGTCCACAAGGCCTACAGAGTGAGCTTACAAGGTTTCTGTCCTCGCTGTATCGGTCCACAAGTGAAGGTAGGATCTTAAAGTTTTCACATCATTACCCACAACACTGTTTAACCAAACTTCTGATCAGGTCTCTTCAGGAAGAAAAACGAATCCTGTCCTAGTTACTTTTAAGGCCAGAGAGTAAAATTCCAACAGTTGTATAAAAAAAAAAGTTTGGAAAAGTCAACGAGGTGATGTATAAATGTAATCAACTAGCATAATTTGTGCTCAAAAGAAACAAAACCAGGAAAACAAATCTACAGCCCTAAAATGTATGTGTAATTTAAAAAAAAAAAAAAAAAAAGTGCAGTTCCAGACCTACAAATGGGATTGGGAAGGGGATTGTCTACTGCTTCAGTCTCAAAGCCTCCACAAAACCCACCTCGAGGTTAACTGTACACATACTGGAGGTCCATGTCAGTCATATGCACCCATCCCAAGAGAGGAAGACAGGATGGGGTTGCAGGAAGAAGGGCTATACTTTGGCTGTAGACTATAACACACATGCAGACATGGGAGGGGCAGGCTTAAGAAATGTACAGACCCCTTGGAGGAAAGTGATCAAGGCCAGGAGGCACTGAACCAGGCTGGGGTCCAATCCTGCCCCTTCCCCCTCTGCCACCAGGAGGGGGCTCTGGGGCAATCTGTCTCTCTTTTGGTTTTTGGAGTCAGGGCCTCTCTACATAGCCCTGATTGTTCTGGAACTCACTGTTGTAGACCAGGCTGGTCTCACAAACCCTTCCTCTCTGCCTTCTGAGTGCTGTGATTAAAGGCATGTGCCACCAAGCCCGGCTTGGGGCAATTTCTTAAGGGCTGCACAACCAAAAGGCAGAGGAGATAGCTGCCACTCCAGCCCCTATTCTTCCCAAACAGAGGAAGGGGTGCTGGGCATGACAGGGTTCCAGAAGCCAAGGTGTCAGCAACCACTATCACAATGAAGGGCCTGAGAACTCTGCATAAAGTCTGCAGACCTAGGAGATAGTCAAAGGCACAAAGTTTTAAGGGGATGCATAGGGCACAGGATATGTTAAGAGGGATCTGGGGTACCCTGAAGACCAGAGGTAACCAGAGGTATGATTATTTCCCTTCCCCCAAAGGGCAATTGCTCCACTGGGCCAGTCACCACAGGGCATTTTCCATTTAAGAACCCACCCTTTGGGGGGAAAGGCATCAGGTTGGCACAGACAAGGCCCAGGCAAGGGACCACTCTGTACATTAATACTTTGGTGAGGTTTGGGCAGGTTCACCCTCTCGGGTGAGCACTAAAGCCAATGTCCACACTGCTCCCAGCTCCCACCCAAGGCCAGACCCACACAGAGAGGTCCCAGGAGTTAGAGAACACTATAGAAAGGGATGGAGGGCATCCAGGAAAGACGGAAGATCACACTTTCCGATCCACGGGTTGCTGTAGACATAGTTCGCTGCCCGCAGAGATGATGGGCAAGTGATTGTCCATGTGGTAGCTGATGAGGTGACTGACACTCTCAAAGCGGTGATCCTTTGTCCTAACCTGCGAAGATGGGAAATAAGAGTCAGTTCAAGTGTTCAATAAGACCTTAGTCCCCAAGACTGAGGAAGATGGGGGTGGGGTGCAGGTCAGCCATGATTACCTAGGCTTCTTTTACAAAGAAGATATTCTCACACACACACAGGAATGGGTAGGAGAATGTGAAGGAGACACGAGCCCAGAAACACAGAAGCTGATAAACAGTGAGACTTGTGATTTGAAGGAACTGGTGTCTGTCAACGGAGGGTACACAACACAAAAACCATTGTGGGAAAGGGGCTGAGAAGAGAAACCAAACCAGGATGTAAGGAACGGTAGGAATGCAGGTCAGATTTTTAAAAAGAGGAAAAAGGCATTGAGTTTAAAGCTAAGGAGCTAGGGAGACTCCTGACTCCTCACAAGAGGCAATTTGGGGTCAGTTCCTAAAAAGGAGCACAGATCAGGTGAGCACTTTGTAGGGCTGGGATTTGAGGGCTGGTCAGAACTGTGAAGAACACAGTTCAAAGCCAGCAGTGGTGGCTCACGCCTTTAATCCTAGCACTTGGGAGGCAGAGGCAGGCAGATCTCTGGGGTTCAAGGCCAGAATGGTCTACAGAGCGAGTTCTAGAACAGCCACGGCTGTTATACAGAAAAATTCTGTCTCAGAAAAACAAAAAAAGGAAGACAGAAGCGAAGAAACCTTAAGGCACTGCAGAAGGATATCCATTATCTAGAAGAGCAAAGGAAACCATAGAAAGCTTCTAGCAAAGAAAAATCTAGAAAGTAATGAGGAAAAGAAAAGGAATCTTTTTCTACCATCCCCTACACACACCTCAGCCACTTACCACACCTTCAGGATCCACTAGAAGCAGGTGCTTGGGCTGCCCACTCTGCAGGCCAGTGAGCACATACTGGCCAGGTGTGGTTGTGCTCTCCCGCACCAAGAAGTCACCATTGAGCTGTAGCAGGGCTTCAGCCTCCCGCCGGCTCAGCTTCCCATGGAACCAGGACTCCCCTTGGAGCTGCTCAGCCATGGACATCGACTGGGGAGGTGGAGGCACCCGAAGGGCATCTTCAAAGGGTTCTAGGGGTGTAAAGAGATGGCTAGGAGGTTGGCCCAACATACACCTGGACCCAGACACTGTGGGAAGTCAGGTGGGTGGGAAGAGATAGGCAGAAAAGGAAGAAAAAGAAAGAGGGACTACCAGAGACTCACTCACTCATGTCAAAGAGATCTCGGGGTGCACTGCCATTAACGGAAGGGTTGGGAGGTCCGGCCGCACCCCCAGCCTGCCGAGCCTTGTCTAGATTTTGGATGTTGACATAGGAAGGGTCATCAAAGAGTTCTCTGCCTATTAAGGAAAGACACAGACTACGTCAATCAATCCCAGCCCTGCCTTCTGTACTCACCTCTGTCCCCTTCAGCAAACTGTTTCTACCTGGGCAAGGTGGGGGAGGCAGCATCTGTTTACGGACTTCAGGGTCTCCTGCAGCATGCTGTCCTATAGGCTGGAAGAAGAAAAATCAGGTGAGACCAAGGTCCTAGCCAGCCACCCATACTGGAATGGTGGTCTCCATCTTCGAAGCTTACCAGTGTAGCTCCCAAGTGGCTGGGCATCTGAGCAGTGGGCCCAGAAGCCCCTTCTCGAAGCCTCATGTCAACCACCCCACCGAGAGGGGGCTCCTTCCCAGGGAAGTCATTATAGTACTGATGGTCCGGGGGTTCCTCTTCTTCCTCATCCCAAGCTGAGCCATCAAAGCCAGCCATCCTGAGACAAGAAGGAGAGAGTGATGTGGGTGTAACTATGTGGTGGCAAGAGACCCAGGAAGGGAAGAGAACAGTGACCACGTACTGTGGGTCAGACATGAGGCTCAGTGCTGTAACCCCATAAGGAAGATACTCCTTCCAAAATTATAAAAATAAAAATCAGAGGTGGAGAAGTTTGCACAGAGTCACTCAACTGACAGGAGGTAGATTTGAGAATTAAACTAAAACCTCGTGACTTTTGACAGGTATTGTATCTTCTAAGAGGGATGGAAGCAGAGCACTATAAACAAAGGGGATATCCCGACGGTCTAATATAACCAGTCCCTGATAGTTAGTCGGGAAATAGCTCAGTGGCTAAAGTGTGAGGTTCAGATGGACAGGACAGGCCACCTGTACAAGAATAGAGGCTGCCTATAACCCCAGCGGCACTCCAGAGGCAGACAAGCTCCAGAGCAAGCTGGTCAGTGAAAAGATCCTGACCTTAAATAAAGTATGACATGACAAAGGAACATCTGATATCAACTTCAAAATGCTAAATGCACACACATTTGGGTACGTTTGCACACACAACATATGCCCCAACACATGCAAACACATATACACATGCAGAAAAAAATATCTTCTCAGTCTAGACTTGTTTGTTTGAAACAGGGTTTCTCCATGTAGCCCTTGCTGTCCTTGAACGAGATCCACCTGCTTCTGCCTCCCAATGCTGGGATTAAAGGTGTGCTCGTCTCCCTCCTCCCCCCAAATCTAGACTCTTAATGACCTTCAGAGGCAGGACAATGAATGGGGGAGGTGTGATGCACAGGGACTAAGAACACTGCTGATCTTGCAGAAGACCCAGATCTGCTTCCCAGCACTCACATGGCAGCTCACAAACCACCTTTAATTCTAGTTCAGAGTATCTTCTGGCTTCCACCAGCACTGCGCACACTTACATACACGCAGTAAAACACATATGCATAAAATAAAAATTAACCTTTAAAGAAAAAAAAATAGTGGGGCTGGAGAGATGGCTCAGTGGTAAGAGCACTGACTGTTCTCCCAGAGGACCGGGTTTCAATTCTCTGCACCCACATGACAGCTCACAACTGTCTGTAATTCCAAGATCTGACACCTTCACAGGTGAAACACCAATGCACAAAAATAAAAAAATAAAATAAGAGAAAACTAGTATATAAGAGCATAGGGATAGGCTAAAATGAGGAACCTGAGCCAGACCCACCTAGAAAAGGCAAACTAGTAGGAGGAGCAGGAATAGGACCCCACCCTAGGCCAACTAATGGAAGAAACTGTCCCCGATGCAGACAAGGCCCTCAGTAGACTTTCCCTCTGAGCCACTGGAGACCAAATGCAGTAGGAAGAGGGAGGCAGGGTCTGAACCCTTAGAGCTCAAGCATGGGAGGCGGAAACTAGTTCCCAGTCCCAGCCTCAGGCTCCAGAGCTGCCTCCTACTCTTTGCACAGCTTACCTGTCATGGGGGGTGACCAGCTTGGGTGGATTCCTGAGATATTGTTTGAAGCGCAACTCAAAGGCCTGACCAATGGTGCTGATGACATCCTGAGCACGCCCTTCAGGACACTCCAGGATATGGCAGGCTGGAAGCACAGTACAAAGTACCAGTGAGCTCTGAGGTAGGAGCCACCCACTCCCCAGCCCTCATCTGGATAGCCCCATCAAGTGTAACTGGTAAGAGGGGAGGGAAGACATAACCGGCCACACCCACGGTTGCTCACAGCCTCACCTCTCTGATTCACAGGGTCTTTGGCAACATAGGCAACATACTCAGCTGTGTCCTAGAGAGGACATATTCAGAAGAGACCAGTTAGCTAAATTTTACAACTCCATCTTATCTGACCCCCTATGACTGTCCTTTTCAGACAGTTACAGACACAATCCTCTCTCCCTCTTTTGATTTTTCAAAAAAGGAGTTCTCTGGCTGTTGTGGAACTTAGAAGGTGCTGGGATTAAAGGCATGTGCCACCACACCCATCCTCTTGCCAGTATCTTCTTTTAAAAAAAAAAAAACATTATTTTTATTTTACTAGATTGGTAGCAAAAGCCTGCATGTATGGCAATGTGGGGATGTTGGATCCCTGGAACAGGAGGTACAGGCAGTTGTAAGCTGCCATGTGAGTGCTGGGAATTGAACCTGGGTCCTCTGAAGACAGCCAGTGCTCTCAACCACTGAGCCATCTCTCCAGCCCAACCAGTATCTTAACCCCCAGTCTCTCATTCCCCACCCCCATCTTTCCTCTGTTCCCCAACTCACCGGATCCCCACCAGACGCGAATGAGATAGATTGCATGTGATGGTTGGCAATGATCTGATGAGGCAGGGGGTGGAGAAGGAAGGGGATGGTAAATGTCAGGCAGCCTCAGGGCTCAGTGTGTACCCTCACCCCAGCTTAGAACCATGGAGCCCTGGCCTCATGCTCTTGGCGTCTAATCCTACATTCTCCTAATTTTGTTCTCACCTGCCTCTGCCTCCTGAATGCTTAAATTAAATCTGTCACTATACCCACGCCCTCTAATGTCTTCCTTCTGTACCCTCCAGTTGTTCCTGAGGACTCCCAAGTTTTTAGCCTGCAGACACACACACCCCATCCTCCCATAACTCTCCCATCCCTTTCAGCAGCCCCACCCACCTGTTTGCAGTCTGCTGCCATGAGGTTAAGGCTGCTGGTGGACACAGTGAGAGTGATTGGCATTCCAGCAAACTTCAGGTTACTCTTCCCCAGGATAGAGCTGAGGGGGCGGCCACAGGGCTAGGAAAGGAGGCAAGGACCAAGCCTCAGAATTTGAGCATTCCCAGCACCAGGGACACTGTCCTTTTCCCACAGGCCTACATTCACCTTCTCCCTGCCTTCCACAATTCTTACATATACCTTTCTCCTCCTTGTGGCTCCTTTGGCACCAGGCACAGCTTCACACACCAAACTGATGGCCTCCCTGGAGGAAAAGGGGTACTTAGCCCCACCACTGGCCTTCCACTGCCTGAGGCTGCCACAGAGCTGGGGGAGGGGCAGGCCAGGCCAGACTCCCAGAGCACTCCAGGCTCTTTGTCGTGGTGGATTGAATTAAGGGCCTTTAATATTTGATGACACCAAGGGGCTGCTTCCTGGCTGATTGGGTTAGGGCCTCAATGGCCAAAGCCCCACCTCTTCCCAGTTGCCAAATGTTCCATTCCCTTCCCAAAAGCAACAGCAACCTCCTACCCCACCTTTTCTAATCCTTCTTCCCATAATCTCCAAGGCTGGATGATATGGGGTAAGGTGCTGCTCCAGACCAGAGTTGGCTCTTTCCAGTCAGACACACTTTTATAACTTTCTCTCAATTTTCATGGACACCCAATGAGAATTCACCATCAGCACCACCACCAAATGCCCATCTTCCCTCCTCCCCCTTACTTAGACTTCTCTAACTTTACTAATCCTAGGAGTCCCACAATATACCTGCCTCTCTACTAACCTGGTGACCTGAGTCCGGGTATTGAAGTCAAGGGCACGCATTGACTGCAGGACCTCTACACAACCCATGTACTGTGGGAGAAGGAGGCAAGAATGGATGGATCAGTCGCCCCTCCCCCACCCCGCACTCCCCAGCCCTTAGCCAAAGGCTCTAGGACTCTGCCCTGTGGTCCCTAAAGGGGAGTAAAGGTGAAGTAGGCTTCCCACTATCTGGGGCTACCACCCCAGAAGTGAAGAAGAGCCACCGAAGAGGGCTCTTCATGCACTGTGGAGAGGCTGTGAGAAGAATAGCGGGCATTGGGTGGGATGGAGTGACATCCCTGGAAAAGGGAGGAGTCTAGAGGGAACAATCAAGAAGTCATTTTTCATTCAACACTTACTAAAAGCCTCTGATGTGCTTGGGCATTGTGTAAGCTGGGGTAGGGATCAAAGGAGGAAAGGGGGCCCAGGCTGATGCCCAGGCTAGAACAGAAGGGCATGGAACTGGAAAAGGGATGTGGCAGGTTTTAGAACTGGGGGAATAACACTGACGTTAGGGGAAGAGCAGGAAGTCCCAGCAAATCTGGAGTGAGCAGAGGAACTGGATGAGGTATGGGAGGGGTGGAAAGAAGGATGTTCACTCACCCGAACCGAGTAGGAAACCCCAGGTCCCATGACTTTGTCGTTGGGATGCAGCCAGCCTCGCGTGGGCTTATTGACAAAGCTCCCGTGTCTGGTCCACTCTTCGCCCCCCAGCTGGCCCCCTTCTACCCGAGTCCTGCGCCCGCCGCCTCCACTCAGCTTGTTCATGTCCTGGAGGAGGGGCAAGAGGCCTGAGGCCCGAAGGGCCCCTGCATTCCCTTCCCCATCTTCTGCAGCTTTTCCTGGCTCCCCCTTAAGCCCCAGGCGCCCCCCAGCAGGATTGGCCAGCTTCAAGTTGCTCATCCGGGGAAAGAAGGAACACAGGGTAGTCGGACTATCGTCCCCGGGCAGAGGAGGCAGAATGGGTCCCAGGGATGAGGCTGATGGGGAAGGCAGCTCTTCCGTGGGGGTAGACCCTGAAGCCCCCTCCTCCAGCGATGACAGAGACTCATTTCGAAGTGGGTTGTACTTCGGCTTGGGGGGTAGAAGATCCATGGCTGGGGTGAGAAGGGGGCTGCTGCCTGGCCCGGCCCGGCCCCCCTGCCAAATTCAGGCAAGGGGGCCAGGCAGGGAGCATCCCCAGGCCCTTAGCCTGGTCTGACCTCTGAAGCCTGGTGATAACAGAGGACCTAGGGAGGTGAAGGACAAGTGGCCTCTGCTCTCCAACGTCAGACCTAGACAATTTCAGGACACATCCTTGCCCAGCCCAGCGAGGAAGCCTCTTATGACTGAGGAGTACAGGCTGGACCCAGAGCTGGCTGGGCTCCTCCCCAGGGGCGGGGAACTAAGAAGAAGGACCAATCCTAAGGACAGTGCTGACTCACAGGCTCAGAGGGGCAGAGACACCTCCCCACACAATTCACGCTACCTAAGCCACTCTCCTTTGCCCAATACAAAGAACAAGTAGTCTGTCTGGGGAGGAGAAAGGTAGTAAAGAAAGATGGAAGAATAAGAGAAAGAGGGGGGGGGAAGGAAAGAGTTAAGAGCAACTCTGGATCAATCCAAACCGACTTGGGCAAGCCAGAAAGGGCCGGAAGCCAGGGAAGGCTAGGAGGGATAAGGAGGAAACAAGCTGTTGAGGGTGGAAAGTATGTGTAAGGGGGAGAGGGGATCCCCAGATTTAGCGTTAACCGTACAGCTCAGACCATTTCCACCCCTACCATACAGTGAGTGAGGTGGCAGCCCCAGGGAACCTGGACCATTAGCATCTTCAGCCACAACAGCTGTGGGCAAGAGCAGGGAACCAGAAAGGGAGAGTAGTCCCAGTGGATGTAGATTGTAGCTTGAGGCCAAGAGGAAAGGCAAAGCATAAATAAATAAAGGCTAATTTGGGTGGTGCATCTGGAAGTTACCGGGCTAGAGCTAGAGCAAGCCTGTTCTTTATACTTGTCACCTATCAAAGACCAACGGGACTTCTTAGGCCCTCTTTCCCACAGGCCTAGTGAGGAAAGCCAGAGGCTATGGAGGGATCGGGCTATCCTTGGACCTACAGGCATACCTCTCTCCAGCAGGCTGTAAGCCCCACCCAACAATGTCCCTCACACTAGTAGGGGATCGGCCTTGGAGGTAGGAAAATGAAACAAACTGGTGCCTATAAGCCACAAAGGGATAATAGGGCCATAAACAAATCTGTGTTAATAAAGGCAGGAAGGAGAAAGGGATACCAGAAGTTGGGATCTGGCCAAAAGTGCATAATAACACCAAAGCCATATTCCTTTGCCCACAATTTCCTGCCACAGCTCTGCTAAAGGCCATCAGGAAGTTAAAGAAAGTGACCAATCAGCATGCTCCAGAATAAACTATCACTTATCTCCTTAGATACAAAAAGTAAAAGAGTTTCTTACAAGCTGACCTCCAAACTACTCTGAGGTTTATTTTGGAGAATTAAGATCGGTATGATTGTGATTAACAATACCAGCATTTAAAATGAGTTAAAAATCATCCTTCACTTTCACTGGCCTGAGTTCTCATCCCAGGAAAGCTATACACCACACCTCTTCCTGGAAAGAAATTCTGTCGTTCCGTTTGCTAAGACCTCAGCTCTTAGAGGAGAAAAAATTCTGCCACAGCCATACACTTCCAATCACACAAACATACACCATGATGTCCCCCGGCTTGAGAGCTGGCTTTCTCTGGGAGCGTTCATATTCAAAGGTATGGAAAACAGGGAAGCATGAGCCTCTAAATTTGCTTAAAGAGATGGGAGATTGCCTACTGACCAAAGCTAGGTAATGGGGGCTGGGAGGGAGCTCTGTTTTGCACCTCAGCCCAGCAGGGAGGAAGCTAAAGGGGCAGGAAATGGCGAAAGCCTCAGGAATGTTTCCAGCAGGGAAGGTTGGGTAAGTGGTGTCAGGAAGAATGCCAGACAGAAGTCGTCTGGTTAGGAGGGGTCTTTTAAAAACAACGGAAGACACCCCTACTCCTGACTCCAAAACACCGTTTTTCTTCTGATGGAAGGAAAAGTTTTCGCTTGTTAGGTTCACACAAATTCATACGTAGTCCAAACCATGGGAAGGTGCCACGTATGGCCTCTCTCAGGAATAGGGTCTGCCCCAGGAAGGAGTGGGGTCAAGAATCTCTAAGCCACTCTCGTCCGTTCTCCAGCCTCTTCAACTTAGTTCAGTCAGCACTGCTAATAATCTCACTCCTTTGCACGAATTTCAACCTCCCACCTGCTGAGAACGAAGGCTCAGGAAAACTAAGCACAAGGCTCAATGAAAGGAGAGAGCTATAGAAGCAGGTGAAGCGTCCAAAACTTAAGACCTGGTCCCTTACAAGTGTGTGTGCCACATCCTCGGGACCAGGCGTGGACAGTGGAGGGGGCGGGGCCCGGAGGGGGCGGGGCCCGGAGAGGCGTCGCTTCCACAGAGCCGAACCGTTCTCTCAAAAGCACGGTTTTGCCCCATTTGGAAGCTGGGCTTCTGGCAGACTAGGTTTAGAGTCCTAAGAAGGCATTATCAGAGAGCTGAACATTCTAATTTTGTGGAGTTAGGAAACCCTGTCTGGGGGTGGGATTTCCAGGGAAGCGGGACGGCAGGGTGTGGTCGCGACCGTAAGAGACAAGTAGGGGTTCGGGGAGCCCCTAGAAGTTGGAAGGTGGGACTTCCGGGGAGGGGGTCTCGGGGCGGGACTTACACAACATAACCGGAAGTAGGGTTCTGGGAGAGGGGTTCCGGGGTGGAAGAGTACTGGGTCGCCACGGAGAGAAAGTCTACACTTACCAGGGTCGCATGGAGTCTCCACACTGGACCGCGGGCCGATCTGGTTCCGGATCACGTAACTGTCGGCTTAAATCACCACCTCAACTTTCTCCCCCCCGGCCTCGGCCTCCCCAGACAAACTTTATTACACTCACTTCCGGTCTCACTAACCCCTGACCCCCCCCTACCTCGCCCTCCCTCCTTTACCAGTCGGCTTTCCAAAGCCCGCCAATAGCTGCGCGAGCAGGCGCACGGGTCTCAGTGGGAGCCAATAAGAGCCCTAGTTTTGACCCAGCTCATTCTTCAGAAACCTGAGCGCCGCACTCCATTTACGACTGCCGAAGACGCCAGTGCGAGCCAATCGGAAACTTCTAAGTGGAGCTGTCCCGCCTTCGGCCGAAGAGACCAATAGGAACTGCAGGCGGTGTGTTTGAAAGCGAGGCCAAAGAGGGTGGGAGCGCGTGCTGCTGGGAGTTGTCTGGAGGCCAGCGGCGCGGGGCTGAGCGCCCTCGGCCAGAGCAGTCATGTCGCACAAACAAATTTACTATTCGGACAAATACGACGACGAGGAGTTCGAGTACCGGTTAGTGCCGGCGCGGGGACTACAGCCAGGTTGTGTGCCTCGACAAAAGAGAGCGCACGAGGAGTTAGTGACTGGGGGTGGGGGGCGGCGGTGTAGAACCGGCGCGTGCGCAAAAGGTTTTGTTGGAGGGGTGTACAGTAGTAAAGCGCATGCGCAAAAGGTAGACCGAAAGCTTTAAAACAATGAAAGGGAATTTGGAGTTGGCCGAGTGTTAAATAAAAGTGTGTTGGAGTTCACCTTTGGAAATTTTCACAACTTTGTTGGTGCGGGTTAATTTGCCTAATAGGAACTGTTCGCTTTACTGAAATTCTAAAGTCTACTGGTAGAAAGAAGGTAGCCATAACAGAACTGAAAGTTTTATGCTCTCAATGAAAGGACAGTTCGTAAGAGCTTTAGTGTTGGTTATTAGTTTATGAAAAAAAAGAACAGGAGCGTGGTTGTCAGCCTTGTTTTAGAGAGTTTACAAGTCTTGGAGTACCTTGAAGACTGTGGACATAGGTAGACACCCTTCAAATATTTGAGCATGTATGGCGCGCGTAGGGGTTTCAAGCGTTCTGTTAAGGTACAAGGTAAGCCAGTACGGTAGCTCACACCTTTAATCTGAACATTCTGGAAGCTGTGGCTGCACGATTGTCACACGTTCTACCCAGCCTGGACTGCAGAATGAAACCCTGTCTCGAGACAACAAAGTGCAAAGCCGTGCATGGTCGGTGCTTATGACGGAATAAACTGACTCCAGAAAGAACGAGACTTCTGTTGTGTTAAAGCTAAGGACAGCTGTGAGGAGAGCGTGCAACGTAGGGAAAAGGATGGGGAAATTTAGCTAGAGGAGACTCCTGAGACCCTTAGAATACAGGGAAGAGAAACAGCTCATATGCCGAGCATTGAATGTGCAAGCATTTGGATGTGATAGTACCAAGTCCATGAATTTCAATTTAAAAAGTGAGGTTTTACAAATGTTGATATTACACTGCTCTGTAATAGTTAACAGCAGATTTTTAATTTGTATCATCACTCCTTAACTAGAGAACAAAATGAAAATTAGCTTTCCTGTGTGTCTTCACTTGCCCTACATCAGGCTTTGGGCGCCCTGGAGAATTGGTGTGTATTGACAAATATATAACAATCTTTTTGGCAAGAAAACCCCACACCATTTTACTAACATCATCTGGGTCTCAGAAACTAAAGTCAGGCTGCCTTGTTACTTGAATGGGACAAACAGCCACATCCTTCTTGGATCCAGATAACTTTTGTACTCAACTGTTTTCCATGTCTAAATAAAACATGCTTTCAGCATTCTCGTGGCTCAAAAGATATCAGTAGTTTCATCCCCTGGAAGATGTAACTTTTAAGCTTAGTGGTGGCATTTTTGTTTAAGGGAAGGTTTTTTTGTTTTGTTTTTGTCTTTAGTCTTGTGCATTGATGTCACAGTTTTGTGCCTAGGACTTGTAAGAACATAAATTCTTTTCTGACATTTGGACTTGAATTATGGGGTGGGGAGATTTTCTTGTTAGTACTATAAAGGGAACGTTTAGTGCATGTTCATTGAGCTTAATAAACTCTACCTGAGATAGTCTGAGTCAAGTTGCATAACTTTTTTTACCATTGACCTTCTTTTGGACTTCCCAAGTGTCATAGCACATCCCTTAAAAGTTGGAAAGCTAGCCAGTGGTACTCAAGGCAGAGGCAGTCAGATCTCTGAGTTCCAGTCCAGCCTGGTCTCTACAAATCAAGTTCCAAGACTGTTACCCTATCTCAAAAAAGGAAAAAAAGTTATAAAAGAATTCAGTAAGAACATTTACATATTATCTTTTACACCTGTTCCATACCCCACACCATAATAGACCTTTCGTCTCCACAAAGTAACTTCTTCCTTAACCTTCCTTTTACCCTAGAGTGGGTAAAAATGGGTAATCAACTGGAGGACTGTAAGGCCTGTGAAATCAGAGAAAACACAAATATCCATGTGTTATATCCAGGTATTCAAATTGTTCATAAATTTGTGTTAATATCTTATAAAAATTTACAAAGCCTGTGCCTCTAGCTTCCTGTACTACACAGTATTCCATAGTAAAACCACAAATTTCCTGATATCGGACTAGCTACAGCTTTAGTTTTCTTGCATTTAGTGTGGTTTGGTTGTTGGTTTTGATTTTTGGCTTTTCCCCAGAGACAGGGTTTGTCTGTGTTGCCTGGAACTCAGAGATCTACCTGCCTCTGCCTCCCAAGTACTGTGCACTGACATGCCTGGCTGCTTGCTTGTTTTCCCAGATTCTCTAGCCCAGAAAGCCCTGTAATCCTCCTCCCGTATCCCTCTGAGTGTCAGGTTTACAGGTGTGAGCTACCACGCTCAGTGTGGTTTCTGTCCTTTGCTTGTCTTTGTGTATAGGTCAGTGTCTAACACTGCACCCACAACTAACACAACCTCTTGACATCCCCATGTTTCTGTTACAGGCATGTCATGTTGCCCAAGGACATAGCCAAGCTGGTCCCTAAAACCCATTTGATGTCTGAATCTGAATGGAGAAATCTTGGCGTTCAGCAGAGTCAGGGATGGGTCCATTATATGATCCATGAACCAGGTCAGTGCAACATAAGGAAGCTTCATTCTGGCTGAAGAAAGATTATAAATCAAAACAATATAGGGAGGAGGGCATCATTTCCCAGGATTCCTTCCCTCATGCACGATCCAAAGAAACTAGAGTTGCAAAAAGAGAGTAAAAGCATCTAGGAAGATCAGGGGCAACCCAGCATTATGGTCTTCAATTGAGCTGGACCACATATACCCTGATGGTGGCCTCTGCAAATAACTGGATGTGTTCCAAAAAGCACAGGCAATTTTGTGTCTTGGTAAGACACCAGACACACAGCTGCCAGACAAAACTAATAAAGGACACCCAGGACTGTACAAACAACCCGGGGGGGGGGGGTATCTACATAGCTGAAAGGCCAGACTTTAGGGACTGCCTCTAAGGTGCTCGCTTTTACGTGTTAACTTGGCTCTGAAGCTTGAGTGGGTGTGGCTGGGGGGACACTGGCTTGAATGGTGCCAGTTTCCTTAGAGTTTACTGATTTTTTTTCAGAGCCTCACATCTTACTGTTCCGGCGGCCACTACCCAAGAAGCCAAAGAAATGAAGCCATCGAACCACCTTTCAGCCTCAAGCTTTACACAGCTGTCCTTACTTCCTACCATCTTTCTGATAGCATGATCATGTTGCTTTCTTATTTCTCAACGTTGATATGTAAAAGATGTTCGTTGCATACATTGTTTGGATGTGCTGGTACCTACCTTGCTTCTTGAGTTGAGCCACCAATGCCACAACCCTGTCAGATGAGTGTGACCTCAAAGCCATAGTGTGCTCTGTATCCAGCAGGCTGTCTTTGCCATCTCTGCATGTGAAAATCAGATCACGGCTGTTACAGGGATAGTGTGAATTTGCTGTTGTGGTTTTCACTATTGGGTATTATATTTATGGTGACTTAGGGGTTTATGTTTCAATGTATTGGAAACTTTGCCATTTTATCTGACAGTACTCTTCATTGTTACAAGCCTTAATTAAAGGAAATTTTTATAATCTAAAGCTGTCATTGTTGTGCCCCCTCCCCATTCCCTCTGAACCAGCTGCCCTCCTGCAACCAAAGTTATGTTATAGAATCATTCTGATTCTATGCCTTTCAAGTGGATGGTGGAAACTTGGCTCTGAGTAAAGTAATGTTTAGTCGATATTGCAATAACTAATTTATAATCTATTTTAATTGGACTTACTTTTAAAAGCATTTATTGAGGGGCTGGAGAGATGGCTGAGCAGTTAAGGGCACTGGCTGCTCTTTCAAAGGACTTAGGTTCAATATGGCAGCTCACAACTGTCTGTAACCCCAGTTACGGGGGATCTGACACCATCATCCAGACAGACATACACACATGCAAAACCCCATAGTACACTAAATATATCTTTTTTAAAAATTTTGCTGAAAAACGTATTTCACTCTGAATATTAGCCTAATGATGGCTTTATTGGGACAACCTTTTCTCATCAATGGAAATGGAACTGTTTCCTACAGTCGAAAGTTGTTGCTGACATATTTCCAACATTTGAAGAACATGCAGAGATGGGGTGGTGGAGTGTTGACTCTGTCCAGTGCAGCGGGACCTGCATTGGACTCCAGCTCTGTGACTAATGGCTGGAGCTGGTTTTCGATTATAGTTGACAGTTTCAAGTACTGATGCCCAATAGAGTAATTCTTTGGAGTGACTGAAGATATGGCTTAGCTGTTAAGGGCACCCACCCACCATCTTTCAGAAGACCTGAGTTCAATTCCCAGTACCCAGATTAGGGCACTCAAAGCTGCCTATAACTAAATTTCCAGAAGATTGAACACTTGTGATCTCTTCAGAGACCAAACATCTGGCATACACTTTCATGCATGAATTTGGGGGGGTTCTATTTTTAACAAAAATTCTGCAGTATAGACTGAGTGTAAGGATGTCAAGCAGAGGGCTAGTGAGATGACTCAGAGTTTAAGAGCATTGGCAGCTCTTAGGACCTGAGTTCAATTCCCAGCTACCACATGATGGTTCACAACCACCTTCTGGTGCCCTCTTCTGGCCTGCAGTATAGGCATATATGCAAACAGAACACTGTATATACATAATAAATAAACCTTTTTTTAAAAGAATGCTAAGCAGAGCTGGCAGTGGTGTTGTAGGCCTTTAATCACAGCACTTGGGAGGCAGAGGGAGGATAGATCTTTGAATTCAAGGACAGCCTGGTCTACAGAGCAAGTTCCAGGACAGCCAAGTCTGTTGCACAGAGAAACCCTGTTTAAAAAAAACAACCAAAAAAAAAAAAAGTCAAGTTATGGCACTGAGCTTTGAGAATAGAGCAGCTATCAATTAGCTGTTTTAAGATGGTTCAGTTGGGCAGTGGTGGGTGGGCTGTGCACACCTTTGATCCCAGCATTCTGGAGACAGGCAAAAGGGTGGTTCAGGGTAGGAGAGGTGGTTCAGTGATTAAGAGCACTGGTTGCTCTTGCAGAAGAAGATCTGTCTTTAGTTCCCAGCACCCACTAGTGGCTCACAATCATCCATAACTCCTGGGATATCAACTTAGAGATGCTTACAATGTTTGACCAGTACTCTACCACTAAGACATATTGGCATCATGTCCCCCACATGTTAAGAGATCCGAGTAAAATATGGCCATTTGTAGTTTAGCATGCCTCCAAGTCACAGCTGAAAATCCCATTCAAACTTGCTGAACTATAATTTACATACTAACATTATCCCAGGGCTAGTGAGATGGCTCAACAGGTAAAGCTTTTGCCACCCAAGTCAGACCACCTGAGTTAGATTCTGAGACCCACACCTACCATGATAGTAAAAACTTAAAAAAAAAAAAAAAATCCGGATGATTAGTTTATGAACTATTTTCCCCAGCACCAAAAGGGGTGAGGGGCACTGAAATAATGTGAAAACAAAATAATCCTATTTTCCCTGTATCCCTATAGGGACCGACCACTGAGAAGTAATGTATTATACATTTGTTCTTCTGGAGGGAGGTATAACAGGAAAAGCTTTTTAAATTTTTAATGTCCAAGAGGCTTGAGTAATTGTTTTCCATTTACACTAGAAACGAAGATTCTACACCCTGCCCCTCATACCCCATGTCAATGCAGATACAGATGTCTTCACCTTCTTTCTGCTACAAAATAAAACCCCAGCTTGGTGCAGTATCTTGGGCCATCCATCCCAGAGACTCAGGCGGGGAGGGATATGGCAGGAAGATGTCATAAACTCACCTTGAACCTTAAATTTAAGAGGCAAAACTGGGCAATAGCACACACCTGTCATCCCAACACTTAGGAGGCAGAGGCAGGTGTATCTCTTGAGTTCGAGGCCTGTCAGTCTATAGAGTGTTCCAGGGCAGCTAAGGGCTACAGAGAAACAGTAAGTAAGTAAATAAATAAAAAGAAACAAAAGAGGCAAAGTCTTTTGATGCCAAATAGCATCCCCTGACCCCTTAGACTAGAATTATCCTTAGCTAATGAAAACAGTAGTGAGCGCACAAGGGTAAGAGTGTAGTGAGGTCTCTAAGCACGGGGAGAGGCAGAGTTCAAGGACAGGCTGATTTATATAAACAAACTGCAGGGCCATATAGTGGGACCCTGCCTAAATGTTTTGTTTTCTGTGTTTGAATGAAATAGAACCAGGCCTTTATTTTCTCACGGTATAGACAACAAACACCAGACAGCACTCAAGGAACCTCCTCTGGCACCCCAAACCCTAACTCCCGCCCTCCACAGGCAAAGACCAGGTCCCTATTATTTCCGGGCAGCAATGACCACGCGGTGTTGCCAATAACAACTTAGTATTTCCTTCAGCGCCTAGGTAAAGCGCGTAAGCGACTGCCGGCTAGACCAATAGGACCATTGGTAGGAGTAAACGACAGACAGAATAACCAATGAACATGAAGTATTGCAAGGCGGGACTTGAGTACGGAAGCTGTCCTAGGACACGCTGATAGAAAAGAGCGAAGGACCGTGTGAAGAGGCCAAATAAGCTGGTGGGATGATACAAGGTCAGTGATCAGAAGCGTGGTGAAATAAACAGATTTCAGGCTAAAAAGGGTGCAGAAATACGTTGGGTTCTAGTCGGTGTCGGGGAGAAGGAGGAAAGGAATGAATTTAAAGGGGCCCGAGGCCCAGAATTAGGTAGATATTTAAAGGGACAGGTGACCCGAAGAGAGAGATTTTAAAGGTGCACGTACCCCAGATAGAGCAAATCCCAAACCTGCTCGGCAGACTGAATATCTAAAGTGGTAGGTCTTGGAAGAACATAGCACTTTAAGGGAATAGGAATCGAGACACTTTTAGGAGCCCGGGACTTGAGAATACGTTAATAAAGAGGCCGGGGTAAAGGAGACATTTCTAAACGCTGTGACTAGAGAAGATTGAGCCTCTGTCTAAGAAGGAAGGTATATTTCTGCATTCCATTGTCTTTTCTGGCTCTTCCAGGTTCCTTTCATCTCCGACTCTGTACTCAGGCTATGGCCCCCAGTATCCTATAGACCTGGCGGTCCCTCAGTCCTTACGGCCCCTATTTGGGGTTCTGAGTGGCCACTGGAGAGCCTTACAAAAGAGCAGAGAGGGCAAGGCCATGGCCTCTAGGGCCTCTGAACTTCCTCCGGGACGCAGCGTGACGGCGGGCATCATCATTGTTGGAGATGAGATCCTTAAGGTGTGTCTCGAACTGAAAAGGGGAACGGCGCGGTATTTTCTTACTGTGGGCTTTCTTTCCAATGAACGATGGTGAGCCTGGGTGGGAATCCTCCTGCTTGCCAAAGTAAGGCCCTGTAGTGAGTCCCAACATATTGGAGGAAGAGTGACCCTCCTATTATTGATGTTTTTTCAGTTGAAAGATAAGTAGCAACTTTCCTAAAACTTATGGTGGGGAAGAGCCACAGCATTACAGGAGGAACCGTAAGTAGAGGAAGCACAGGTGTAATTAATATGTATCCAGCCTATTTAGAAGTTATTCAAGGAGCTCAGCAGACTAGACAGGCAAGCCAGAAGGCAGGTACTAGAAGACATGGCAGGCATAAGTTTGTAACAGTAATTTTGTCCTGATTTTTTTTTTTAACCAGAGGCTGGCATGTACTTATGATATTACATGTGACCTTACAAACTCAAACAGCTCCATGAAGATCTAAATAGATTATGAAACAGCCTCAAAGAGGCTGAGAAACTTGTCCAAGGTCACAAGCCTACAGTGTTAGGAGCATGGGGCATGCACCTTTAGTCCCAGCACTTGGAAGACAGACGGCAAGTCAGTTTCTGTCAGTTTGAAACTAGCCTGGTTTACATAGTGAGTTCCAGGATAGCCAGAACTACAAAGAGAGAGCCTGTATCAAAATAAATAAGGAAGAAAAGGGTAGAGGTGGAATTCTTCCTTACTTCAGAGCACCAACTTTTTCTGAGACAGGATCTGACTGAGTAGCCCTGGCTGTCTTTGAACTCACTCTGTAGACCAGACTGGCCTGGTGCTGGGATTAAACATGTGTGCCACCTTGCCAGGCTTAAAGGTTTCTGTTTTATGTTTATATGTCCGTGTATGTATCCTGTAGTGACCACAGAGGCCAAAAGAAGGTAACAGATCCCATGGAGTGGGACAAGCTGCCCTAAGTGCCAGTGCTGGGGACCAAACTCTAGAAAAGCAGCAAACACTCTTCACTGCTGAGCCATCTCTTTAACTCGAGAACACAAACATTTTCATTTATTTTATTCTGAGACAGGGTCCGACACAAACTCTTAACTACTCCTCCCTCTATAGAGAAGTAGAAGTTAAAAGCCAGGAAAGAAGACAGGGTACACAACATAGCCAGCTGGCCTTTGAATGACTGCAAAAGAATTTGAACTTTATTTTGTATGCAACTGGGAACAATACGTGTTTTTTGAGCACAGAAGTAATTCAGTGATCACATTAGAAAGGTTACTTAAAAGACGGGGAGGGAACAGAGCCTCGGGGCTGGAGACTGTCAGCATTGTCCGGGTGAAAGGTGCTGAGGCCCAAAGGAAAAAGGGAAGAGAGAAGAAGGCAAGGATTTTTGGAGGTGGAGTTGACAAAATTAAAGGCCTAGCTGACCATGGATAGTGTCTGGGATGCCACTAAGCAAAATAATAATAACCAGGGATGTGGTGAGACTGTCCAATAGGTACTCGAAGCCAGGACTAAAATTGAAACTGTTGGGGTTGGTGATGAAGTCAAAAGGTGCACACATAACTAATGATTGAGTCTAAATATAGGTGAGGCCAAGACCAAACTGCACAACTGATAACCAAGTCTCTAAATGCAGGTGAGGTCAGATTGAATGGATAGCAGAGGAGCCCCAAGGAGAATCCCCTCTCCCCTCACTCAAATGCATTTTCTCATTTTTTGTTCCCGTTCCAGGCTCTTTGGCAGCCTAAGAAGGTGACCCCCAAGAACAGAGCACCCCATCACTAGGAGATGTAGCTGTATCCCCCTCTGCCCTCATCCCCAAGCATTGACAGTCTTATCCTTCCTCCAATTCCTAGGGACACACTCAAGACACCAATACTTACTTTCTATGCCGGACACTGCGTTCCCTGGGGGTCCAGGTTTGCCGGGTCTCTGTTGTACCTGATGAGGTAGCCACCATTGCAGCTGAGATCACCTCATTCTCCAGCCGCTTCACTCACGTCCTCACTGCAGGGGGCATCGGCCCCACTCATGACGATGTAACATTTGAGGCAGTGGCACAGGCCTTTGGGGAGGAGCTCAAACCACACCCTGAGCTCCAAGCAGCCATCCAAACCCTAGGAGGGGAGGGTTGGGAGAAGCTGTCGCTGGTGCCCTCCTCTGCCCGCCTGCATTATGGCACAGATCCTCGCACTGGCCAGCCCTTCAGGTTCCCGCTGGTCTCTGTCCGAAATGTCTACCTCTTCCCAGGAATTCCGGAGCTGCTGCGGCGAGCCTTGGAGGGATTGAAAGGACTGTTCCAAAACACAGCTGTGCAATTCCACGTGAAGGAGTTGTATGTGGCTGCTTCCGAGGGCTCTATCGCCCCCATCCTAACCGAGGCCCAGGCCCACTTTGGGCGTAAGCTTAGCCTGGGTTCCTACCCTGATTGGGGCAGCAACTACTATCAGGTGAAGCTGATTCTAGACTCTGAGGAAAAAGAGCCCTTGGAGGAATGTCTGGCCTATCTGACTGCACGTCTGCCTCAGGGGTCATTGGTTCCCTACCTGCCCAATGCTGTAGAGCAGGCTAGTGAGGCTGTTTACAGACTCGCTCAGACAGGTAGGAGTCTACTGGGGAAGGCAGGGTGGACCGGAGTCTGGGTTCTCCTCTAGATCTAGAAATGCTTTGCAGAGGGCTCCCCACAGATCCAGGAACAACTGATCGCCTCCTTTCACCGGCACCGTGCTGGTGTTGGGGGTTGTTATAGCTTGTCAGAACAGGTGTGCTCTACCTTGAGGAGTAATAGTCAGCAAAATGGGTTAGCCGTAAGTAGATGATGAGATGTGAGTCTGAAGCAGATTCCACCCCAGAGATAGCAGCTTTGATCTGGGATCAGAGAAAGGATCTCTGAACAAATGACAGAACCCGAGAGATGAGGATTTGGTTGGATCTGGAGCAAGAACAATGTGAGACCGGAAGGAAGCAGCTGGAACTGCAGAGGAGGAAAGGAAATGAGCACCCGGTACTCCCACTCTTGAGTTCCTGCCCCAGAGGAAAGACTAAAGCCAAAGTCATATAAGGTGGGGTTGAGTAACAGGCAGGGAGCCAATGCAGGGCAGCACGAGAGAGTTTGGGTTTAATCCCAGAACTCTGGGAAGATGGTGAAAGTTTTAAGCCAGGGTAACCTGACTTCTTTGACAGCCATGTATACCTAGCTGACGCTCTCTTCCCGGCCTGCACGGCAGGATCTTGTTTGGGAAAGAAGGTAGCAAGTGCTCTCCAGACCATCGAGACCGCCCTCGATCAGTACCACCTTGCCAAGCTCTGTGTGGGCTTCAATGGTGGCAAGGACTGCACTGTCCTCCTCCACCTCTTCCATGCAGCTGTGCAGAGGTAAGCCTGAAGGCCCCCAAAATACCTACTCAAAACCCCTCCAGCTCCCAGGCTCAGGAAGGGAGAAAGGATACACGGGTGGGAGTTGGGAGGAAGGTAGCTGGGTGGTGGAGCAGTGCTATCCCCCACCATATTTCTTGAGCATCTGACATATGTCTAAGTGTGTAGTCAACCGTCCCCCAACATAGTTAAGTCACAGTCCAGTTGTGCAGGTGAGATTTCCCAGAAATCATATGACCTGTCAGTCCTAGCAGTGGGCAGAGGGGAGTGAGGATGCCTCATCTGAGCTCAGGAACTGGAAGCTAGCCTAGGGATGTTTGCTATGTGTGTGTGTACCTCATAGGAGCCTTGGTCAGAGGAGAATTGGATCCTCAAGGCTGGGAGTTACAGACGGGTTATGGGTCACCGTATGGGTTCTAGAAATGGAACCCAGATCCTCTGCAAGAGCAACAAGTTACTGAACTAACTCTTTAGTCTACAAGTTTTTTTAAAAAAGCCCTATCTCTTAAAAAAAAAAAAAAAAAAAAAAAAAAACACACCTCACCTAGGTGTGGTGGTAATCACAGCAGAGGCAATGGAGGTGGAGGTGGATTGCTCATGCTAACTTACATGGTCTATGTAGTGAGTTCCAGGCCAATCAGTTAGACCTAGTTGTTTTCTGTGGTTTTGGTTTTGGTTTACCTTAGGATAGCAGAAACAACGCTTAGATTAAGAGCAGAATGAAACAGGCAGACTGGCACATACCTGTGATCCCAGCTGTCAGGATGCTAGAGCAGGGTTGCAAGTTTAATGATGAATTGTAGGACAGCCTGGGCTACACAGCAAGATCCTGTCTCAAAACAAAAGGATAGGAGGTCAGAGTGAGCGTTGCAGAGAAAGTGGGTCTAGGTTTGCTGAAAGGAGAGCCAGGTGGCAGAGATGCACAGCTTAGTCCCAGCGCTCAGGAGGCAGAAGCACGAAGATCTCTGAGTTCAAGGCCAGCCTGGTCTACATAGTGAGTTCCAGGACAGCCAGGGCTACACAGAGAAAACCTGTCTTGGAAAAACAAAAAAGCTGGGAGTGGGGAGAGGGGTTAATTGTTGATCCTAGAAGCAAACAAAATACTGAGCTCTCTTGAGAGCAACTTTTCTGTCCACCCTGACAGAGACAAGTCCGTGAATCCTTACTCTCCCCAGGAAATTTCCTGATGTTCCAAAACCTCTCCAGATCCTGTACATCCGAAGCATCTCGCCTTTCCCTGAGTTGGAACAGTTTCTACAAGACACCATCAAGAGGTATTGGGGTCTGGAGGTTTGGGCTACGTGAGGGCCTTGGCAGGACCTATTCTGGCCCTCATCTCTGTTCTCTTCCTCCCTCAGGTATAATCTGCAGGTGTTAGAAGCCGAGGGTGACATGAAGCAGGCTCTGGGTGAGCTTCAGGAAAAGCACCCCCAGCTGGAGGCTGTCCTGATGGGCACACGGAGGACTGACCCCTACTCTTGTAGTCTTGGCCACTTCAGTCCCACTGACCCTGGCTGGCCTTCATTCATGCGCATCAATCCACTGCTGGTAATGAGACCGGGTTGTCGGTTTTGGGGATCCTTGGACTTTCTGCTTGTCCACTGAGAGTAGGCTAGAGCCTGAGGCTAGAGCCTGAGGCTAGAGCCCAGGGGCTCCATCTCCCAAGAGAAGTGGTGCTATCTGTTCATTCTTTTGACCAATATTGAGCACTAATTCAGTGACAGGCACTGTACTTTTCATTGTGGTCAAAACAGTGACCTGGGCCTGTGCTAGCCAATATGATAGTAGTCGTGTGTTCATACTTTAATTGCAGTTGAAATGAAATATAGACTATGGGCTGAGGATGTAGCTCATTTGATAGAGTGCTAGCCCAGCATACCTGACCATCATATATGACAGTTCATGCCTATGATTCCAGCCTTCGGGCAAATTAGAAGTTCAAAGCCAGATCTGGTAAGATGGCTCAGCCAGTAAAGGCTCTTGCTGCCAGATCTGATGACCTTACTTTGATCTTTAGGACCCAGAGGGTAGAAGAGAACTGGCCTTACCCACAGCTTTGCCTTTGACCTCTCATACACACACATAGCTTGTACAAAGTCCTGGATTTAGTCCCTAGCACTACCCTTACTCAAGTCTTCCCGTCACCCACTTGCCTATTTCACCACTCTAGGTACATATATCACTGGGGACTTGAGAATGGTATGAGAAACAGAAGTTCAAGGTCATTCCCAGCTATATAGTGAGAACAAGGCCAGCCTAAGATGTGTAAGGCATGCCTAGTGGTGCACACCTCAGCAGGAAGGCAGGAAGATGGCCATCTTGAGAACTGAATGAGCTACATAGTAAGACCTTACCAGAAGGAAAGGAGGGGGAAAAATCTTTTTAAACAAATATTTTATGTGTATGGGTGTTTTGCCTGCATGTATGTCTGAGTACTGTGTGCACACCAGGTACTTGAGAAATCCAGAGGTGGTCAGAGTCCCTGGAACTAGAGTTACAGATGGTTGCGAGCCGTCATGTTGGTGCTAGGAATTGAACCCAGGTCCTCGTAAGAACCATCGGTGCTCTTAACTCCTGAGCTATTTCTCCCGCATAAAAACTCACTTCTTAAGTTATACTAGCCACATTCAAATGCCCACAAATGAGAAAATATGAGACACCATGGCAGAAAGTCCCTCCCCATCCTCCTGGAAACTGGCAGGGGGCAAGGACATCCATCGCCAGCTCCTGTCTCCATCTCTCCACTTAGCCTGCACAGAGCAAAGTACAGCAGAGATTCAGATAGCAAGCCTTCCCCAAGGCCAGAAGAACAAAAGTACCTTTGATGGACCCATCCCCCATGGCAGTGGTAGATGTGGTGAGGAGAGTTCTAGTGACTGATTATCATTTCCCAGGACTGGACCTACAGAAACATCTGGGATTTTCTGCGTCAGCTGTTTGTTCCATACTGCATCCTGTATGACCGAGGGTAAGGTTGCTGTGGGGGGAGGGGAGAGAGGCTGCTGGGATGAGGAGAACCCACCTACCCTCCATGTGCTCCTGTTTTAACACTGTAGGTACACATCACTGGGGAGTCGGGAGAACACAGTGCAGAACCCAGCCCTGAAGTGCCTGAGCCCCGGAGGGCGCCCCATCTACCGTCCAGCTTACCTACTAGAAAATGAGGATGAAGAAAGAAACTCCCGCATGTGATCTTACACAAGCTGGCGATAAGATGGAAGAAAGGGGCTGGCCTGGGTATAACCTCTCATGTCAGTAAATCGTACCTCATACACCATTGCTGGTGCCTGTTGCTCTCGCTGTGCCTTCCTGCTTCAGGGTCAAGGGAAGCAGAAGTGGACCAAGGCTGCCAGCTCTGCACTGGCATTGCTCACTCAGGGGCCCCGGAGCTGCTAGGGATGGTTCTCAGTGTCAGCCTTAGCCAGAGCCACCAAACAGGAGGAGAAAACTAGGCAGAGGACTGCCTGCTTGGCAGGGAAGTTCAGCTGTCCTGGCTGTGGAGGATTAAAGATGGGGTGGCCAAGCCCTCCCTTCTAATCACCACCATCCATCACTGTCTATAGGGCTGACTCAGCCTGTTCCAAGGCCCAGAACCATCTTTTGCTAGACCCTAGTGCCTTTGTCTTTAGTCATGAGGCCTGAGAGGGTGGGGACAGTGGATAAAAGGCCCCAAAGGCAGTGTCCACACCCTTCTGCTGAGCTGCTGTCCACATGAGGCCACCAATGCAACCCCTAACCCAGGCCCTGCCCTTCTCTCTTGGAAATGTCCTTCGAGGCACTGGCCTCCGGGTGCCTGTCATTAAGATGGGCACGGGATGGGAGGGCTTACAGCGAACTCTGAAGGAAGTTGCCTACATCCTCCTGTGTTGCTGGTGTATCAAGGAACTGCTGGATTAGCAATAGCAGTGGCAGGGAACACCTGACACCAAGACCTGCTTCACACATCAGGAGGTGTGGCTGTAGCTTCTGAGGTAGAACCTGCAGCCCAGCTCTCCCATCTTTTCCATAGCTCCAAGACTCCTGAAGCCAGCTGGCCTTCACCAAGGACAGGCCACCAACAGGTGAAGAGTGAAATGTGGATCCTGCTTTGAGATGTTCATATGTCTGACCTGCCTTACCCTGGGGCATCCATCGCCAGCTCCTGTCTCTGGTGTGCTTCTGGTAGGCGTGAGCTTGGCTTGCTGACTAGACTCCGGTGAGACTGCAGCAGGATCTGGTACTCTTCCAAAACTGACACAGTGAGCCCACCAACCCAGATGATTGGTCTTACCATGTACATGAAGAAGCAGGAATGGACTGCTCCTAAGATCTCCACTAATTGCTAAACTACACATATAATAAATAGGCCTTGAGGCCAAAAATTCTAACCGTCTACAGGGGAATGGGGACATGCGTGCCCAGAAGGGGCTTTAGAGCCAGAGTGCAGACCAAGAAAGAAGGATAGGTCTGCAGAGAAGTTAGACTAAAACCAGGTTTGCTGACTGTGGTGCTGGGATAGAGGAGGGCAAAACAGGCTGGTTCCTCCCAGCCTCTGTGTAGAGTGGACAGGAAGGAGAGAGCCTGATTCTGTGAGGCCCAGGCTGCTAGGATGGGATCCAAAAGGCTCAGCCTTCTCCCGAATAGGAGATGTGACCTAGGAAGCTCCCTGTCGAAGGAGCATGGGGACCATACTGAGCTAGTTCAGACACAGCTATAAGAGAAAGCATCTGTGTGGTCACACGAGTCCTTCAAGCCTATCACAGCACACCTCTATCAGGACACAGTGGAGGAAGCCGACTGACTTCACTTCCCCTTAGCAGCCACAACATACGCGTTCCTTGGATCCATAGCACATGTGTACAGGTCTGTCAGTCTGTTCATACCTGTTACACCAGGACCTAAGCCCCCTTTCGACTAGTGCTCTGGCCTAGCCATTGCTCACATCTTTCCTAGCTGCACACTGACCTGGAGGTCATAGACATTTCTCACTCTCCCTCACTGGAGCCAGCTCTTCTTTAGCCTTTTCTAAGTAAACTCCTTTCTCTCTGGGCCTTTTGCTTAGTGTTGGTTGTCTGGTTTGTTGGTTGTCTGGTTTGTTGGTTGTCTGGTTTGTTGGTTGAGTTTTGGAGACTGAACCTATAAAACATGCTATACCATAGCCTGACTCTTGTCCTACAGATACTATGTGCACTAGTGTGGTAACCCATACCTTTAATTCCAGCACTTGGGAGGCAGAGGCAGGCAGATTTTGAGACCAACATGAATTACATAGCAAGTTCTAAGCCAGCCACGTCTGCATAGTGAGACCTTCTCTAAAAATAAATCAATAAATACTTTTGTTTTTTGAGATGGGGTTTCTGTGTGTAACAGAGCCCTAACTGTCCTGGAACCACACTGGCCTCTAACTCAGAAATCCCCCTGCCTCCCAAGTGCTAAGATTATAGGCCTGAGCCACCACATCCATCTTGGCTGTATATTTCCTAGTTATCTGTGGCTTGATAGGAAAAGGATTTGGGATATAGTTCAGCAGCAGAATACTGCTTACCTAGCATGGGCAAGGGCCTGTAATCCCCAGAAAATGTATGAGTATGTGTGTCTGGGAGGGTAATATGATACAGGCCTAAAGTAAAAAACTCTCAAAATGCTAGAGCGGTGGCTCATGCATGTAATCCAAGCACTTGGAAAGCTGATGCAAGAGACTGCCTCAAGTTCTAGGCCAGCCTGGGCTAGAGTGAGACCCTAACCCAACAGACAAAAACAGCAATAATAAAACAAATTCTGTAACTGTTCTCCAAACCCCCGTTTCTCTGGAGATAATCATGAAATGGCACATGCAAAGACTATCTTCATTCAACAAATATAACTGTTTACTGATTACCAGCCTGGGTGCTTCGGATACATAGGAAGCCATTGGAGCTTGTATTCTAGCAGGTGGGAAACCTCATCTAACTGTAGAGTTAACTATATAGATAATATTTGGTGATGGAAAAACAAGAAAATGATCCGGAGGTGAATATAAGCAAAGTCATGTAGGATAAGTTAAAGCTTGCGCCTTCGTTTTTAATTCTGCGTATTGGATCTGTGTGGGTATATGGTGCAGAGGTTAGAAGCATTGGATCCCCTCTGGAACCGGACTTGCAGGCAGAGCTACCTAACAGAAGTGCTGGGAATCAATCCCAGATCCTCTTCAAGAGCTGTATGCAGCACTCAGGAAGAACAGGCAGGCAGGTCCTAAAGGGCTATACAGAGAGACCAATGCTGTATGTGTCCTTGCCCACTGAACCATCACCACACCCTCTAGTGACGTGGGCCTTTATGCTGGTCAAAAGGAAATAGAGTGAGATGTTGAACTTGAGCAGACATGAGAAGAGTTTATGGAGTAAGAGCAGAATGAGCCCTATTAAGAAGTAATCCATAGGAGAATGTAGGCCATCCATATTGTGGCTCAGGTTAAATATGAGGTGACAAGTAGGCTGGATTGTCTGTTTGGTTTGGCTCTTTTGAGACAGGGTCTTACTATGTAGCCCAGGCTGGCCTTAAATGTAACAGCCATGCCCCTGCCTCAGCCTCCAGAAAACTGGAATTTGAGGCATGATCCACCATGACTGGCTTTTGAACTCCCCATGTTCACTCACGGTTGATTGGCTGACTGCTATGCACAGGGCTCTGCACCTTACCTTTGTGCAGGACATAGCGCTTCCTTTCTTTTCCTTTTTGAAACTTCCAGAGTGCCGGGGTTACCAGTGCATTTTTTTTTTCTCCTTTTCAAAAAGAAAAAGGTTACTTACTAGTCACTGTGGAGCCAGCATAGAGCACAGCGGTAAGAGAACTGTCTTCTGCCCATCTGCTGCAGTGGGCCTGGAACTATGTGTTACCTGAAGTCATGATTGTTTCTTAGGCCTTGCCAATCAGTTTCCTTTTCTTTCTTTGATTTTTGAGGCAGATTCTCACTCTGTATTCCTAACTGTCTTAAACTTATGGTAATCCTCCTGCCTTGGCCTCCCCAGCCTTGGAAATAGGATAAGCCACGATATCTGCTCAGTACCCCCTCTAAACACCTGAAACCAGGCACAGATGCCACTTGGTTCCTTCTGAGCCCTCCCTCTCGCCCCCTCCCCCTCAGCACTGCAGAGTAAGGGCTGACTCTGCAGGCAGAGTCTACCTTCCCATTGAACCTGGGGGGGGGGGGGTTCCTCTAGAGTCTGCATCCTAATTGAGCCCTGGCCTGCTGCCTTCTGCTGTCCTCTAAATCCTACTGAAATTAAGCTGGCGATGCCTAGAAGTGGACCCCAGAGTCTGAGGTCTGAGAACAAAGTCTTGCCGGAGGAGAGGATTCTTGGCAAAAACTACTAAGGAAGTGGTGGGTAGAGGAAGCAGAGGCCAGAGCTGCACTGGTGGGGTAGGTAGTGGGCGCTGGTGGAAGGAAAGAGGAATAAAGACTGCCCCAGGGGGGGCAGCGGGGAGACATGTCACACAGTCTAGAGACACTTTCCAGACTGATGCTTTGACTCTTCAAGCTGGGTGTGGTAGCTCATGTTTATAATCCACTATCTGGGGGGTGTAAACAAGAGGACTAGCCTGGGCTAAAGAATAACCCACCCTGTCTCAGCAAAATAATTGGCTTTTGTTTGTTTCTTGGTTTTGTGAGACAGGGTTTCTCTGTGTAGCTCTGGCTTACTGAAACTCACTATAGACCAGCCTGGCCTTGAACTCACAGAGATCCACTTGTCTCTGCCTCCTGAGTGCTGGGATTGAAGGTGTGCATCGGCCACTGCTGCCCAGCTGACATTTAAAAATAACAACAAAAACAAACAAAAATCTCAATATGTAGCTTTGTCCAGTCTGGAACTCATTATGTAGATATGAGTTCAAATTTATAGAAATCTTTGCTTTGCTTCCTGAGTGTCTGGCTCAAGTGCTTTTTTTTTTAAAGTATACTTTAGGGCTAGCAAGATAGTGGATAAAGATGCTTGCTGTTGAGCCTGATAAATTCAGTCTCTAGGATTCACATGATGAAAGGTGAGAACCAATTCCTGCAAGCTGTCCTCTGACCTCTACACTTGTGTGTCTGTGTGCTCAGGAGCAAAAGTACACAAAAAAGTAAGCAGCCTTGAGTGTGGTGGTGAAACCCTATCTCTGAACAAAAACCAAACAAAACATGCACACACATACGGAACAAAAGTAGGCAAAATAACGATAAAGGTAATTATACCACATAATAAGCAGACCCTCAGAGGTAAAGTGACTCACCCCAAGGTCAGAAGGACAATGTTCTTTAATAGGACAGACATTCCATGAACCCACATTTTCAGATCTCCACTTTAGGACTTGCCAGGTTTACATCGATTTCCCCTGGTTGTTCTGGAGGCTGACTCTGGAGCTGACTGTTTGATCTTAGGAACTAGAGAACATGGGCAATATAGTAAGATTCCTGTCTGAACAATAAAGAAGCAAGTCAAAACCAGAGTTCCTCATTAATCTGCCTTCCTCTTCTGACAGAAGTGGCTTAATTGCCCTAGGAGACAGAACCATGCAAGTGTAGAGGCATCTCTCCTAAACTGCACGTTTCCCATATAAGCTCTAGGCTGTGTCCTTTGCTCCTTGGATCAACTTAAGATCCCATCCAAATAACTTCCCCACTCTTCTAGGGAGAAAAAGGAAATGAGGCAATTTCTCCCAGTGCTCTTTCCCAAAAAGAGCTGCTCAGGTCCTGAACACTATTGCTTCAGGAGCTCATGCCAGGGATAAGCAAGATACCAGGACAAGGAGAGTTACAGCTTACCCCCTGGACTTCTTGGAACCCTCTAACAGCCATAAGGGATAGGGAAATAGTTGGGGGTGAAATGGAACAGACCAGACAGACCAACAAGCTAGACATGACCTTCAAATATTACTGCAAGAGAAAAGCTCTTCTGTAGATGACATTCCATTTGGAACCCTGGGTGGAGTGTGAGATAGAGTGGGGGTGGAACACACAAAGATAAGAAGGGATCATAAGATGAGTTTGAGGGCTGAGGGAGCCAGTCTTTTAAATTTTCACTGCAGGCCAAAGGGACACCTGGAGAGGAGAGGCTAGCAATCACTGGAGGAACCAGGACACTGACTCCCCACTAGGAAGGACGCTCTCATCTGCATTTAGTTTACATAGGAGTTATTTCACCATCCACATACAGAAGTCCTCTGGCCCTTTTCTAGGTGGCCCCCAGACTCCAGATTGTTTTCCCATCCTTCTGAAGTTTATCCATTCGAATCTGTAGCCACTCACAGCTCCTTAGCCATCCCACATGGATTTCAGGACCGCTACTCCACACCCCTAACTGGCTGGGATTTAGGAGCCTAGCGCCACCTGGTGGTGAGTAGGGAGCAGGCTGTACGCAGAGGGGTTCTGTTTTGCCAGCCCGGGGACGTGGAGTTTTGGAAAATGTTCCCCGGAGCTTCCTGAAGCTAAATTTACCTCCCCCAGCCCTGGGGGGCGCAGAGATCCCAGCGGCGATTAGCACAGCGCTGCTGCGGGCTCCAGCCGAGAGGCCCAGAATAGGCGCGCGGTTATAAATAGTGCTACCCGCAGGTGTCGGGGGGAGTCGGCTGGAGGGAGTACCCTTGGCAGCCACCTCCCCTTCAGGTGGGTTGGGCGGTCGCGGTGGGGGTTCTGGGGGGCGGCGGCAGGGAGGGGGCTGCGGTCTGAGCGTCCCCAGCGGTTTCCTGGGCGGCGGGTTTTTCGAGGGAAGCGGAGGCAGCCGCGGGAAAGGGGCGGGGGGAGCAGAGAGTAAGTGGGCGCCTGGTGCAGGCGAAGGAACTGCTTTCAGCTCAACCCCCACATCCAGAAACGGGCCCCCAGACTCACTTTAAGACCCTGCCAAGGAGAGCCTCGCCTCCCGCTGCCAACTGCACTCTTTCTCCGGGTCTCTACGAGCCTTGTAACTGCTCAGCAGCCACTTTGCAGTGTACTTGGACCAGCTAGTATCGTAACCACCAGGCCCTCGGAGTCGCTGTCCTCAGCATTAGGTATAGAGTCCTTCTTGCTGGGACTTCTCAGGACAAACGCCTCACTCTCGGGGTATTTACCACTTTCCTCATACATTAAATTCTAGAATCTAGAAAGTAGCCTGAAGATTTAAGTCTCACCCTGTAGATCCCTCGCTTGCTTCCCAGTGCCCAGTACCAGTTCAGCTTGTAGGAGACTGGGAAGGGAGCGCCAGGCTCCCTGGATGGGGGTGGGGATCCCAGTGATTCTCGGCCTTCCGCTTTGGCAGTTAGGACCCAAAGTTGGGGAGTAGGCAGGAATTTCAAGTCAGTGCCTCTCCCAACACGAAACGGAACTATTTGTATCGCAAGAAAAAGAAAACCATGAAAAAGGGTGAGCCACTGTAGATTTCCAGGACTGCTGGAGATTGGCAATCCAGCCGCCAAAGATCCGGGTTGTGTCCAGTCAAACGCAACTGCAGGGTGGGGGGTAGAGGGGACGACAAAGCCGTTCAGGTCTGGGTCCCCAAGAGCTAGTGGCGAGACCCTCGCCTTTCAGGAGTGCTGGGCCACTTTCCTACTCTCCCCCAAACCTCTCCCTAGTCTTGTACCCCTGCCGTGAAAACAGTCCATTTACTTAGGTATCTAGCACCGCCGCCTTGCCCTTGGTCAGCGAGACCCTGACAGCAAGGAAGGGAAAAAACCCAGTCCAGACCCATCTTGCTCGGAATCCTCCCGACTGGAAACACTCCGGCGGGGCCGCTAAGAAAACCCGGAGCAAAGATCAGACTTGACCCAGGCCGGCTGGGGGCGGGGGAGGTAGAAGAGGGCAGAAACGATAGGAAAACCCGGAACGGATTACTTAGTAGGCTCCCCATGCCTACTGCTATCCACTGGTCTCTATTGGCCCCCCAGTTCTCCAGTGAGATAATGTCTGGGATGGGGGGCTGTTTGCCTTGGCCTTGGCCCTCCGGGGCGCCTCACACTTTCCGCCTCTGGCTGAGGGGCAGAGCAGCGGCCTCGAGGCTGAGTCACGTCAGGGGGAAGAAGGAGAAGAGGGAGGGAAGAACCGACTCCGCTCCTCCCCCTGCTCGGGGATCCTGGGTCAGCCCGGGTGAGGGCCAAGGCCCCCCTGGCGCCGCCCATTGTGGTCCAACAGGTTGAGCTGGTGTCCTGCGGAGCCACCTGCTGGAAAGGGAGGGAGGCCCCCTGCGGAGGGGGCTGGGAGCCGAGAACGACTCCGACCCGGTTCGGCTCAGCCGGCTGCTGCCGAGCCGAACCTGGCCCTAGAGAGCCGGATTTGATTCCTTCTGAAACCAGTGGGAGGGGCCCTTTGGGGGTACGTAGCACCGCCGGCCCAGTTGGAAGCGTCCCTCAAGAGGCTACCTTTCTCTGTTGGCCCGGCACTCAAATACGAATGCTGGCTGGTCCTTTCCCAAATACACTCAAGCAGACATCCTAAGACACTCAGACCTCTATCGCCACCTGGGTGCCTGAGCGAAAATGCGTCCAAGGCATCGCTTCCACGGTGGGGTCTTAGTTTCTCCACTACAGGAGCTGGCGATGAAGGCAAGGAGCCGAGAGAGAGCGCACCTCCCCCCTTTCCCAGACTCGGTCTCCCCCCCCCCCTGAAAATGCCAAGGCAAGCAACGGGCACTGGCTAGAGCGCAGAGGATCCTTGCCCCGGGCACTGTTCCCTCCCCGCGGGGCGCCGTCACGCGTGGGGAGGGACACGGAGTGCCGGCAGCCTCAACTCCCCCGCTCCCTCTGGGGGATGGGCCCAGGGGCCGCAGCTGAAAGTCTAGTGGCCTATTCCCCTTCCCTCCAGGGGTTCTGACCTGATTAAAGGCGCTAGCGGGACCCCACTCTTTAAATTCTAAGTCTTCATCCCCACGCTGCCTACCCGTAACCTCTCGTACCCTTCCTCCCCCAGGTGCTGACCCCCACAGAAGCCCCTCTGGAGGGAGAGGAAGTCCCCGAAGGGGCCGCTCCATTCCCTGGCCACTGCGGACACTGTCTTCGACCTCCCTCCCCTTCTGGTTTCAGGCCAGCCCTAAGCTCCACCCACTCCCTGGATGAACCCTAGGCGCGTCCCAAATGGGATAGGCGGGTGTTCAGGCCAATGGGCGGGCAGGGCGGTGGCGTGCAGGGGTGGAGCTGGACAGCAGCAAAGGGCTGGACGGGGGTCGGAGGCGGAGCTCCAGTTAAGGTGGACTGGAGGAGATAGTGGTAGAAAGCCTAGAGGGAGAGGGATCGCGGCAGGTGAAGGGAGATAGAAGGAAAGAAGGGAAAGAAAAAGGGTGGGAAAGGCTCTGGGAGCAAAGTAAGAGCTCGTAGGAAGGGGGCGAAAAGGAGTGAGGGCCCCACATGCTCCCCGCTGGAGCTAGCTGTTGGAAGAGGTGGAAGTTTATGTCCTTATTGGGCGGAGGGAGGGGGTGCCTGGGGGGGGGCGGATGAAAAACCAGGAAGTGACAGAGGGTGTTGCTAAGGGTGGGGGGGGAGTTTGGGGGTGGCAGGGGCGGGGGGAGGGAGGGGAGGGATGGGGGGAAAGCAAGCAGGAGGACAGGTGAGACAGCAGGACAGGTGAGGCGGGCCCGGGGGGGGGGCGGGTGGGAGCCAGGTGAATGTTCGGCTTTCCACGGCCAAGGGGGGGCGGGCAGCAGGAGGAGGCAAAGGGTGGCGGAGGAGGAGCCCCCCAGCAACGAGCGGTGAGCCACTGACCGCGGCCTTCTGACCAGGACCGGAGCAGGGCCCCAAGCCCCCGGGCCTGGCAAGGGGACGCGCTTCTTCCCACACCCTGTGCCTCTGCAGCTCCAGCGAGTGGACCCGACGGCTGAGAGGTAAGTGAACCCCACTTTTTGTCCCTTGGCTCGGGGTCCACTAGTCTCGATCCTACCGCAGTGTCCTTCGTGCGTCCTGTGAGACCCCTGTACACACACACAGACATGCAGACCAGATTTCAACCAGTCGCTTTCTCGGTAGCTTTCTGGGTCTTTGGAATTGGTTTTCACTTGGAGGAAAGGTAGGGAAGTACGGCTCCCCCCAACACTGGGCGGAGGGTCTCCAGAAACTTTCTGTGCACTTCTAATATCAGACTGTGAGCTACGGGATGGAGAGGGGGTGAGCTGCGTTGAACTTCCCCCCCAGTCGCCTTCGTGACTTTAGGGGGGTCTTCCAAGCCCGACCGAATGGAGGGAATGGAAACGCTGACGGACTCTAACTAGGACAACGCGTGCCCCCCCCCTCCGCGCCCCCCTGGCACGGTGGGCTGGACCCAGGCCAGTGGCATGGGGGCTGGGGGGCGGCGGGAGGATCCAAGGCTCGGGGGAAAGTTACCGGCTGGACTATTCGGTTTCTTGCGCTTCCAGAGCCGCGTCGTCTCTCCAGCGGCAGTGCGGCTCAGCAGAACGACCCCTCTGCCCCTCCCGCTCCGCAATCACATTCCCTTCTCTCTGGCTGCAGCCCCACCGCCACCTTTCAAAGTCCGCTTTTGCTCTCTCAACTCCGGTGCGAGGGGTGGGTGAGAACTCTACCTACCACCGGTCTCGCCGCCGCTGCCAGCGCACCTGCCCTAACCAAGAGCGGGGGTCGCCGTGTAATAGAAACCTAGCGCGCGCCGCTGGCAGGGGTTGGCCATTCAAAGGGGTGGGGGGCGCTGCTTTCCATTCCCAGCTTTCTCTCCCCTCCTCCCACCCCACCCAAGTAAGAGAGCGACGTGTCCTGGCCAGAGCGAGGGGGGGTGGGAGTGGGGGGGCAGCGTGGGCAGCGGGTTGTGCCCGGACACGTGCCTGCCCAGGCGCCCCGGCCCTGCTAGTGTTTGGAGAGAGGGCGGGTCCCCTGCCCCCCGCCCCGCACAACCCCCATGTATCAAAGGGCGGCTGAGACGTGGTGAGACCTCGGGGCGCCCTGGGGGGCGGGGGGTAAGGCGGGGAGCCTGGGTCCGGAGCAGGGGAGGGGCAGAGGCGCCGGTGCTAGCTGACCCACAGGAAACGAGCACTGCTGACCTAGTTTGGGACACCGGAAGTGGGTGCTGGGGCGAGGGGGAGACCGGCAAGCTGTCCTGGCTTCCGGGCCAGGTGGAGCGCGTTCTTGAATTGACCCCCGCCCGAATGCCTTAGAGACCCCTAGCTGCAGCTGAGTATGGCAATGAGTCAGCGGGCTATTTCTCCTTCCCCCAACTTATTCCTAGAGGAGGGGACCGTTTATCAAGGGTTGGGGGGGAGCAGATTGGGAATTGAGGAGTTAAACCAAGATAGGAACTCTCTGTTCCTCAAGGGAGTGTGTGTTTTTTGAGGAGGGGGGGGCGTTAAGGCCTGGAGGATCATGGGGTTGCATTTTGCTACCCCACACACACCAACTGGTTTGGTCACCCCTGTACCCTCCTGGCACTGTTTATAGAGCTGGCATGGAGTGGACATTAGATTGAGAGGCGATACTGGCATAAGAAGTATTGTGCTGGGCTGGAGAAGGGCATATTTGTGACTGGGTTTGGATGGTAGTTAGTGTTCCTCCTTAGTGGTAACTGGGGAGAAGGACAGGGGGCTCCCCCTGGAGCAGCTGATGAAACAAGAAGAAATCTCTGCCAGTGCCTCCTGTCCCTGGCCCCCGGGACCCCAGCTCCCCCAGCGTGCCTCTGTTACATGGTTGCTGTAGGCACGCTGCTGCCTGCTGATACCCCCAGACACTGTCCCCTCCCCTGGGTACCACCACCCCCAGCCTGGGGGTCAGGAAGGGGTTAATACCACCAGAAAGGGGCTCTGGGGAAGAGAGCAGGCAGTGCCCACTAGGCTCAGGTGTCAAGGAGACAGGCCTGATCTAATGGGGCCCTCTCACCACTACTCAGGCCAGGTAATATGGACCCTGTGTCTGAGAGACAGGTGTTGTCCTCTTACCCCTTCCTCATGGTGCCCCCTGGCACCCACCGCCCCCAGCTCCTCCTTGGCCTAGTGCCTGCCCCAGGAGGGCGAGGCGGGCAGCGGGGGCTGGGCTAACAATGCACCATCGGGCCCTTTGTGTGCTTGCACTTGGCACCCTGGGGAAGAGTGGGGGAGGGGACCCAGCAGGCAAGGGGGGGTGGAGCACCTCTGGGGTGGGGACAGTGAAGGCTTGGGGAGAGAAGCAGAGAGTGAAAACAGGTGGGGAGGAAAGAGAAGTAGGTCAGATAGTGTGCTGGCCCCCCCATTCCAAGCCAAGGCTAAGATGAATGGGATCCTGAATGGCATCATGTTGGTACCTGAGGCCCAGGCCAGGAGTGGACATTTGGGGTCAGAAGTTACTACTAGCCCAGCCCACTGCTCAGGTGGAGGAGGCAAGGCCCTCTTTTAGATGGCAGAGAGACCCAGTTCTTTTGGCCCCAGGCCAAGGACCTAAGATGGGGAATAAATGGGTTCCAGGCAGGGCAATGCCCTTCTGATAGAAGCCTTTAGGCCTGCTTCAGGGCTTCCTGCCTCCAACCTGCTTGGCTCTCTGACCTTCCTGAGAGTTAAGATAGCCCAGCCACCAGGCCTTGGGGCTTGTGTCTGTTTTGGCCTAGGGCTGAAAAGGAGGGTGGGGGAGGAAGGTGGAGACAGGCAGATGGATAGGACCCTGGCATGGGGTATGCCTGCTCTGGCCTCTCCCCCTCCTGCTGAGTAAACTCGTGAGTAAACTTGACGTTTTGCCCGGACAGTTTGAAGTTGCCTTGCCCCCCCCCCCCCAGTTCTGCCAACACAGAAGCGGCCAGGTGCCAATGCAGTCCTGGGGGACTGGGAAGAAATGGGGTAGAGTGGCGGACCCACCATAAAGGACTGGAGGGTCCAGAAAGACCCCACTGCCACTACCACTTAGCCAAGCTCAGGTCTTGGCAGTAATCTTGCGGCCTGTCAGCATTTGTCACAGAACTTTGAGAAACCCAGAAAAAAAAGTTCCCTCAGAGTAGTTCCCTGCCCATCTCTGACCTCCATCTCTACCAGGGAAAGACACCCAGTTGCCATCTGGCTCCCTGAGAGGCCATCTTTTATGTTCACAGGTCACTAGACAGGAGGAAATCTACCTTTAGCAAATGCTTCAGTGAGGTTAGAGAAGGCTTTCCTCTTTTGGCCCATATCCTGAGATGGGTGGGAAGCAGGCACAGGGACCCATCCTCTCTCTCTTCTCTGAGGCTTCTGGCTGCTGTGGTCTCTGTCCTGCCCATACGCCGACTTCACACCTGGACCTAACCCCACAGGTGCCTTCACTGTGCCTACCATCAGGCCCTTCCTTACCCCACCTCTTCCTCTGCCTGTTAGCTTTCCTAGAACTTTGGGAGGTTCCTAACCTCCAGATACCTATACAACATCCAGAGTTTGAGGGTGCTCTTGGCAAAAAAGGGCCGAGGGCAGGTAAATAAAGCCATCGACTATCCATTAATTTGATACCACTTAACATCACTAATTCTTCTTATGGCTTCCAGAATGGCAGAAGACATGTCTTCCCAGTCTCTGCCACGCCTTAGAGTGGGGCTCCCCCAAGACCTTGCTTTCGAATTCATGTCTCTGGCTTCAATTTCCTTCCTGTTTCCACCCCCCCAGCCCCTCCCCACCCATATGCCCCTTTCAACAGACATCCTCTCCTTCCTTCCTCCTTTTTTTCCCTTTTTGACTGGAGTAAGGGGTCTTCTCTCCCCACCTTGGACCTCCCAGCCTGTCTTATTCTTAAGTAGTGTTGCACTTAGAGAGGTCCATGACCATTCTCTCTAACCTACCAGCTAAGCTCTTGGATAGAAAGCCCAAGGCCTCTTAAGGGAACTACAACTCCCAAGGTACATGTAAAGCGGTTGTGGTGTACACTGGGAGTTGTAGTCTTCATTGAACACTCAAGTTGGTTGAGTCTAAAGTGTTTCTGGGTAAGGGTAAAAAGTCTGCACTGGGATGGGCAACATAGAGACCTTCTGTACCCTCCTTTTTTCTTGCCATTACACTCCCATATGACACCATGTATTGACATCCATCTCTCATGCTAAGACATAATACCCATCCTCACCTTAGGATGAGCCCCACCCAAGAGATGCCCACACCCTGCCCTGATGCCCCTGGCAGGGGAAATGAGGGGCCCCATGAACTCCTTCCCTGCCCCCTGCCCTCCAGGCTAGTTCCCTCCCTTTATGGGGATCAAAGGGCAGGGAGCAGCCCCACCCTATTCCCTCACAAGCTATAGGCATTAGACTGGGGCTCTGAGGAATTGCAGGGACTTTGGTGCCCAAGCATTTGCAGGTGGAATGCTGGGAGATTGGCAGGAGAGACACTGGTCCCCACCTTGGGGCGTGGATCCTTCAGTAGCTGCTCATAGGTCTATCCATGCTCTGTATCAGCCCTGAGCAATATGCTTCCTCTTAAGGAGGTGGCTTAAGGACAGGGTCTTGGGGCTTATCTATAGGACCTCAGGGGCCTGGGCTCGCCTGCCTGGCACCAAGGCATAGAAGTGACCCTCCCCCACCCCAGGCCCACAGTTGGCATAGGGCACTGGGAGCAGGGGGTAGGAGGGAGAGGCGGGCAGGACTGCCAGCATCCTGGTGGGTAGCTGCCAGCCAGGCCGGGAGCCGGTGAGGAGCAGCAGGCCAGCGGCACTGAGCCAGCAGCTGTTGGGGGTAGCAGGGAGCGGTATCTTAGGGGACATTTCTGTGATTCTCTCTGAGCCTAGCAGGACCTGGGATGGCCTACTGTCTGGAGGACACTGGGGTACCTTTCACTTCAAGAGTTAGAAATCCCAGGAGTTTCATGACATTTTGTGGCCACTCATCTCTTCTCAGAGCCTTCCTGAGTTGCCCCTCAGGCCCAGGCGGGTCCCACCCAACCAGCCAGGGTAGCAATGGCTTGCGCAAGGGGTGGGGCTAGGAGCTTCCCAGCAGATGCCCCCTCCCAGCTCCTTCCTCTTTCCGTGGTGCCTAGAGCTCCCCCAATATGTCTACCCTCTCCCTCAGCCAGCTCTGTCCCCCTGGTCACTGGGGTCTGGCATGAGTGCTGCCCCCTGGCCTGGTTGGCAGGGCTGGCACCCTGGCGAGGAACTGTGGTATGTGAGTGGGTTTGGGGTGAGGCTGTGAGGAGGGCGGGTGCCGCCTTGCCCAGCCCGAGGGCCCCAGCCTGGTACAAGGTGAAGAGAATCCGGACAGCTCCCAGCAAGGAGCAAGGGTTTACTAGAGTCTTGGAGGGTCTCCTTATGTTCCCTTAATCCCATATACCCTGAGGGGCTGGGACCTGGACACCTGTCACCACTGGCACTGACTGTCCAGAGTTCCCCTCCTCCCAATTTGGCCACTGCTGTCTTCTGTCCCCTCCCCTCCCTTCTTCCTTCTCCTGGTCCCACCTCCAGCAACCTCTCCCATGGCTCCTCCTCACCTCTGTCCTCCTGGACTGGCCTAGCTCCTACCTTCCCAACCCCTCACCTTTTTCCCCTTTTAGGACCAAGTGAGGACAGGCGGGGGTGGGGAGAGCTGGGGCTTTGGGCACTGCAGGCAGAGACTCTGGGCGCTCTCCCACGCTGCCAGCCCTTCTGTAACCCCTCCCTCCAAGCTGGGGGGAGGGGGACAGCACCCAGAGGGTTAAGGCTGTAGGGGGAGGGACTGGGCCAGGTTGTGGGCGGCCCCTTTGAAGGAGGGATCCGGAGTGGGGGAACAGGCACCCTACCCCCCCCCCAGTTATCCTTCCCCCACCCCTCCCAACGTGCTGCCCCCAGGGGCCTGGAGGAGTTGCCGACAAGGCCCCTCAGCATTCAGGTGAGTAGGCCCTGCTCTGGCTCAGGAGGTCAGGCCCCAGGGGAGGCTCAGAGGCCTAGAATTGGCCAAGGGTCAGAGGAGGACTGGAAAACAGGCTAGGAAGAGGGTGCCCAGATTTCACTGGAGGTTTTAGGGAACAGAGGAGCCTAGACACTGTGGTGTGGGGAGGCTTCAGAGTCTAAGGGACTCCAAGAGGACCAAGAAAGGCAGAAGGGTCCCACGGAAGCTCTGCCTGCTGGGCCAGGCAAGGAGGTTGGACAGGCTGGCAGGGAGCTGGGCTCCGGGGACCCGGCTGGGGTGTCTTCTGGGGCTTGGGGGACTCAGGTTTCTGCCTGCGGCTAAGCGGGTGTGGGGTTACCAGCCAGCTTGGTTACCCAGCCAAAGATATGGCTGGGGGAGGGGGATACAAGGTAGACCCTGGCACTTTGGGCAGTCTACTTAGGGCTAAGAAGAGCCGGCACTGCCCAGCCAGACACTGCTGGGAACCCTTGATGACCAGGGTCTGTCCAAGTGAATAGTTACCTAGTTCAGGGTGGGCATGCTCTGGGGGAAGTCCAGTAGCTTCAGGGCTGGAAACTCTGACGGGCAGAGAGGTACTCGCTGTCCCCCATCCCCACATCCGCTCTCACTGCACACCCTACCTCTCCCACCTCTTTTCTCCAAGTGGCTCCCAGGTTTTGGTCCTCCACTTCTTCCAGAAGGCAGGTATGGATACCCAAAACTAAACCATTTCTTCATAAAACCAGGCTATGTAGAACAAGGCCTGGTCTTGATTTGGTTCCTCTGCCATGCTACCCCACAGGGGCCTAGAGGGATACTTGGAGCATGGCAAATGTTGGGCTCAGGAGAGGCTTCTGTGAGAGAAGGGATGTGAAGAGGGAAAGAATCTCTGAGGATGGTTCCTAGCAGAAGTCCTGGGGATGGGCATGCTGGAGAGATGATATAGCCTATAAGGAAGGTTCAGTCTTGTGTGGAAAGAAGACAGAAATTACAGACAGGACTGAATGAGTAAAAGAAATCCCAACCAAGAAAGGTCAAGACTAAGGGGCTGCTTGCTGATGAGCTGGGCTTCCCAGAGATGGAGCTGTGAGGCCGGGAAAGCTTTGCTCCATTCCTGACTCCGCCATCTTTATCTTTCTCCGCTCTCCTTGATGGGTTAAAGGGCTGTGTGCTATAGAGCTGATGGGACAGAGAGAAAAGGAGGTTTCAGTGTCCTTCAGTCAGGAGCCCCTGCCCCTGGATCGGGACCTGGTGGGAGCTTAACCCCCACAGCACCGGGAAGCAGACAACTCCCCTTGCCTCCTTCCCCCTTCGTGGCTTGCGGTCTCTCTTCCCCGCCTCGGCCCCCAGGAAGTGTGAGTGCTGGGGGTGGTGAGGTTAGGAGGGGGGAAGCTTCACATGGGGGATGGGAAGGCATACACAAGTTTGGAGGGGCTAGAGAGGAGAGCTCTATAAGTGCCTTTGGCGTCCCAGGGCCCTCTCTGTGGAAGTTCTTCCAATCTTCTGTAACATGTGACTTAGCTACCTCACCTGCCTGAACTTGGGCAGGTCAGATGTCAGTAACCCTTTGACCCCAGAAAGGATGGCGGGACCATGGAATAAGGATTCCTGGGTCCTGAAGACTTTGGACTGGCTGTCCAATTTTCCCTACCCCTCTGGTCCAGCCACAGGCCAAAGCCCTAGCTTCGTGCAAACTGGGCTCAAAAAAAAAAAAAAAAAAAAAAAAAAAAAAACAGGAAGAGAACCTGAGGCTGGAGCTGGGGTAGGGGTGGGGGCAGAAAGAAGAAGAGGGAGGGGTGACCAGCCCAGGCATCAGGAGCATTGGGCAGAGCCTTGGATCATAATCATCCCTAGCAGAAAGGTGTTTCAGCCTGGTCCTCACCCTCCTGCTGCTCCAGAAAAAGCCAAGCCAGGGCCCTCTCTGGCTCCCTGGTGGAGCTGGGAGAAGGGGCCTTGGAATGGGAGGGGGGTGATGCTCTGTGCGCCTGTGTATCACCCCACATCTATTTTCTACGCCACTAATCCTGGTTCTGCCTGCTGCCCCCCACACTAAGCCTCAGTCCCCTAATCCCCAAGGTGGAGGGGGGGGCAGCTTTACTCAGCTGCCCCATTCAGGGCCTCCTATGCCTGCCCTTCAGCTGGCTCAGACCAGCAGGGTTGGCTCTGGAACCCCTCAGCTCATCTGGAAGCCTAAGGTCAGCACCTGGAGGATTCTAGTTGCCTTTGTCTTCCTCAGCCAGTGGCCTCTGCCTTTGGTTGTTTGGTAGATACATTCTGGCAGGTGCCTCTAGGTTCTGATGGGTAGGTGTGAGGGACCCCCAACTTTACCACCCTTACCATTTTCACTCTTGAGTTCTTCCCCATCAAAGATGGCGCAGGCTTGACACAGGGCCCGGTTTCAAGAAAGCTGCCCACTGGCTTGGCCGGTCTAGCAGGCCTGACAATGAGGGGGCCTGGGGGGGGGTGAGAAAGAGGGGAGTGATGGGGCGGGGCCCCCAGTTCTTTCCCCTACCAGGCAAACAGACCAAACAGACCTTGCCTGGTTCCCTGGCACAGTTGCCCCCCCCAACCACCACACACACCCATGCCCACAAGGTCTTAGCAAGAGGGGGCATGCCAGGCTGGGTGGGGATGGGCTGCCTGCATGGAGCGTCAAGGGGACTGGGCCCTCTGGGACACAGATGTGGGAAGGGTGCCTAAGGTGGGGTGGGCACACTGGCACCAGTGCCCCACCCTGGCAGAAAGAAAGGGGAGGCCTCCACCCCACCAACTCCTCCCATATGGTAGAGCTAGGAGTGCCCCCTTGGCCTGGTTGGCACCATCATAGTTCCAGGTGGCACCTCAGTTGGTATGGGTGCCAGGGCTAGGGGATTTCCCAGAACACCCTCTCCTCCCCTGTATGCCATCTGCCTCTCTAGTCCTTCCTTGATACCTTGTGGCCATAGGCATTGGATTTGGGCCTAAGGAGTTAAACACCCACCCTTGCCCAAGCCCTGTGTGAGTTGGTGAACCACTCTGAGCCTGTGACCTGACAGCCGGAGCAGCCAATCAGTATGCCTGCCATACCAAGTTGCCACAGAGATCAGCCCTGGGGTAGGAGAAAGTAGGCAAGTGTACCAACGGGAATGGGTGGGGTGGGTAGGGAAGGAAGGGTGAGCCACGTGTCTCCAGGTGCCCATCTTGAAGCCAATGGGCAGCAAAGATAGCTCCGCCCGTGCCCCTTAGGAGGAACATGGTGCACTTGGGCCAGGAGGGTGTCCACAAGTAGCAGATACCTGCTGCTGCTTGTATTTTGCTGCCCACCTGAGTTTTGTTTGCTCCTAAGTCCTGAGGCCATTTGCCTCTCCAACTATATGTAAAATACTGGGAGGGGAGGGACTACATGGGCCCCCAGGAGGAAGAGTAGTTTGGGAGCTAAGGGTTCCCAGCTGTCGCTTCTAAACAGAAAAGTGGTTCCCATCCACTCTGTGCCTCCATGCAGGAGTCCAGCTTTGCAGTGAAGGTGGCCAGCAGCTGTGACAGTGTAATTGTTGTGTTCTAAGAGGAAATGTGTGGCCCCTGACTTACACTCCCACCCCCTCAAACTCTTTCCCATAGATGGCAAGGGCTGATCAGCTGTTGGAGTATCTGAGAGAACTCTGACAACATGTCAGTGGGACTTGCCCTAAGGAACATCAGGCCTTTATTATTACAGAGGCCTACTGGGAAAGGAAGTGACTTGTCCAAGGTCAGGTAGCTCCCTAGTAACCTAGCTCCCTCAGGGTACGTTCAGGGAGGAACCAGGCAGACCTCCTCCATGTGAGCATTGGAATCTGCCCTAAGGCCAAACTATGGACTGAGTCCCTACTGTGTGTCAGGCATTATGCCACACCTGGCCTCACTCACCCCTCACCCCAACCCCTGGAGTCAGCTGGAATTATCCAATATTACAGATGAGGAAAGAGACTTAGAGATAAAATCACTTGCTTAAGATCATGAAGCTAAGAATTCAAGCTCAAGCCTGGTTGAGCCCAACTCTGTTGGAGCTGAGCATTGTTCCAGTTTCTGTTAACTCCAGAGCAGTGGTTCTCAGCCTTCCTCATGCTGCGACCCTTTAAGAAGTTCCTCATGTGTGGCGACCCTCGACCATAAAATTATTTTCATTGATCCTTCACAGCTGTAATTTTGCTGTACATGTCTGTGCTTTACCACAGTCTAGGTGACCCCTGTGAAAGGGTTGTTCGTATTCCGAGGGGGTCGAGACCTATAGGTTGAGAACTACTGTTTTAGACTAACAAAATGTTGGGGCTGATGGGTCCAGTTTTGCTGATTGGTCTTTTTTTTTGGTTTGGGTTTTATGTTTTGTTTTTTTGTTTTGTATGAGACTGGTCTCTCTACATAGACCTGGCTGTTCTGAAACTTAACTGTGTAGACCAGGCTGACCTTGGAGCTCACAGAGATCCACCTGCCTCTGTCTCCCAAGTGCTGGGATTTAAGGTGTGAGCCACCACACCCAGTGTCCCCAACCCCTTCTTGTATAACAGGAAAGTATAGGTCAGGTCAGACCACTGACTGAGTTACAGTGAGCTAAACACTTGTCACACCACAGAGACTTGTTCAAGGTCATCCAACGAGGCTGCTCTACCATCCTTTCCTCCCCACCCCTGTGAATGGTAGGTTGGGCCCTGCAGGGAGAAACGCTAAGGTTGTCTCTGGAATGGGGAGGGGAAGATGGTTTAAGGGGGAGGGCAGGGACGGGACTTGGCCTTTCAGCAGTGGCAGTGATGCTTATCTGTGGGGGGCAGGAAGTACCTGCATGGTGACACCCCAGCATTGGTAGCTGCTCCTTGGCCCATGAGGGAGGGAGGGTGTGAGGAGCAGGGATCTTAAGGAAAGATGAACTTTGGGTGGCTGGGGCAGGTGGGGGGGCATGAAGAGGAAAAGGGTGGCTTTTTTTTGTTTGGTTGGTTTTTTTTGAGACAGGGTTTCTCAGTGTAGTCCTGTCTGTCCTGGAACTCACTCTGTAAACCAGGCTGGCCTTGAACTCATAGAGATCCACCAGCCTCTACCTCCTGGGATTAAAGGCATGCTTGTTTGCTGCTGGTTACCCTGGGCAAAGGATGACTCCTTCTGTTTGAAGGGTATACTATGCTTGTGACAAAACCCAGACATGCCAACTTTGGTCCTATATCAGTCTGAGGTCTCTCCTTGGCCTCTACCAGAGCTATGGGAAGACTCATTCACAGACCATCACTCAGTTTTCAGATGTCTGAAGCAAGCCAGTGTCACCAGGGTCCTTTAGTCAGCTTTTCCTGAAGCCTAAACTAGGACACCAGTATCTTAGCTCCCAGTCTAAAGAGATAGGGATGGGAAGGTGAAGTGGAAGTTTGTCTAGAAACCAGCAGAGGCAGGAACTTCACAGAAGCAGACTAGAGCAGTGTAAGAACTCAGAGGGTAAGGTGGGTCTGAGTCTGACGGTGTGACCCCACTCACTGGCACTTCACCTGGAAAGCAAGTGCTTCATCTGTTTGACCCGCTTCCTTTGTACTCGACATGGAAGGTGGTCACACTTTGGAAGGGAATGAGTTACTTACTAACATAAAACATAAAGAGTGTCCGGCATGTGGCCCTCCTTCAGTAAGTGAGCCAACACTGGAAAGGGTTCCCCATCCCCCTTACAGGAATAAGTGCTCTTAACCTCACCCTCTGCTTGACCCTGCAGGAGAAGATGGGGAGCCCCGAGGATGACCTGATTGGAATTCCATTCCCAGACCACAGCAGTGAGCTTCTGAGCTGCCTCAATGAGCAGCGCCAGCTGGGCCACCTATGCGACCTTACCATCAGGACACAGGGTCTGGAGTACCGCACCCACAGGGCTGTGCTTGCTGCCTGTAGCCACTACTTCAAGAAGCTCTTCACAGAAGGTGGGGGGGGCACTGTTATGGGAACAGGAGGTGGAGGGACAGTTGCTGGAGGTGCAGGGGCTGGTGTGTGTGAGCTGGACTTTGTAGGGCCAGAGGCTCTGGGTGCCCTGCTTGAATTTGCCTACACAGCCACACTGACCACCAGCAGCGCCAACATGCCGGCTGTACTCCAGGCTGCCCGGCTATTAGAGATCCCCTGTGTTATTGCTGCCTGCATGGAGATTCTACAAGGCAGTGGGCTGGAAGCCCCCAGCCCAGATGAGGATGACTGTGAGCGAGCCCGACAGTACCTGGAGGCGTTTGCCACCACCACAGCCTCAACCTCAGGAATGCCCAATGGTGAAGACAGCCCTCCGCAGGTGCCCCACCTCCTCCCACCACCACCACCTCGACCTGTCATCCGCCGCAGCCGCAAGCCCCGAAAAGCTTTTCTTCAAACCAAGGGGGCCCGAGCGAACCATCTGGTCCCTGAGGCACCCACGGTACTTGCCCATGCCTTGACCTATGAAGAAGAAGGGGTGGTTGGTAGAGTGGGCAATAGTGGGGGCGGTGGGCTTAGGGACAGCTACAGTCCTCCCGCGGCTGCCACTTCACCTCCTGAGGGGCCCTTGAACTATGAGGTCTGTGAGGGTGAGGAAGAAGAAGAGGAGCTGGTATATCCCCCGGCCTATGGGTTAGCACAGAGCAATGAACCCTCGCTATCACCAGAGGAGCTGGGTTCAGATGAAGATACCATTGATCCTGACCTGATGGCCTACCTAAGTTCCCTGCACCAGGACGCCCTGGCACCAGGCCTGGATGGCCAAGACAAGCTGGTGCGTAAACGCCGTTCACAGATGCCCCAAGAGTGCCCAGTTTGTCACAAGATAATCCATGGGGCAGGCAAATTGCCACGCCACATGAGGACCCATACCGGTGAGAAGCCCTTTGCTTGTGAGGTCTGCGGTGTCCGCTTCACCAGGTAAATACCAGGTGGGGAACAGGGCACAGAATGGGCTGAGGGTGGGTATGAGAGCAGATGCAGATGGTTTGTGTGGGGGCCAGCTCTCTTGTGGGTTCCTGGAATGAGCTGGGAGGCCAACCAAGGGCGATGGTGGTGAATGGTCTAGTGCCCAGAAGGTTGCACTGGAGACAGAAGAAGAGATGGTAGCAGGGCCCATTAGGCTAATCAAAAATTAGTATCCTGGGGCTAATGGGGAGGTAGAGTGAGAATGACTGCAGGACAAGGCCAGGATGGCTGGGGGTCCTATTGAGTCCTGAACGTTTATACCCTTTCCTCCTGCTTTTCTAGGAATGACAAGCTGAAGATTCACATGCGGAAGCACACAGGAGAACGTCCCTACTCATGCCCACACTGCCCAGCCCGCTTCCTGCATAGCTACGACCTCAAGAACCACATGCACCTGCACACCGGGGACCGGCCCTATGAGTGCCACCTGTGCCACAAGGCTTTCGCCAAGGAGGACCACCTGCAGCGCCATCTCAAGGGCCAGAACTGCCTGGAAGTACGCACCCGAAGGCGCCGCAAAGATGATGCACCACCGCACTACCCACCACCCTCGACCACCACCTCATCCCCTGCTGGCCTTGACCTCTCCAATGGCCATCTGGACACCTTCCGCCTCACTCTGGCCCGATTCTGGGAGCAGTCAGCCCCCGCAGGACCCCCAGTCACTACGCAAGGGCCCCCTGAGGAAGAGGAGGAAGAGGGGACACCTACAACACCACAGGCTGAAGGTGCCATGGAGTCCTCTTAAAAGAGGGCTGAATGGCCGGGCTGGAATAACACAAGGCCTGGGATGCCATGCCAAGCAATGAGGAGCACATAAGACAAGTGGAGTTGGGGGCAGGGATCCTGAGCCTTGTTGGCATCAGAACCACCCTCTCCCCCCAGAGCCTTCATTCCAATTCCAAGCTGAGGTTTTGGGGCACAAGCTCTCTAGATTGGGGTGATCACCTAAGGAGTTACACATGAAATATGTATGAGTGTGTGTGTGTGTGTATATGAATATGTGTCACACATACACTGCACATATATATATATACACAGACACACACAGTAAAGGTGGGGTCCCTGTCCCCAGCTGCTACTGGGGAATCAAAGCAATAATCTATCTCTGATTTGTGGGGTCCCACTTCGGCTATGCGGGTTTCTAGGAGGCTGGGGCTTGGGACCAAAACCTTGCCCCACTACCATGCCCCCTGGGTTTTGGCTGTGTGTAAAGGGGTGGACTGCCCCTCCCTTCCGAGACCCCTCCTTCCTGGTTTCTGTTCCCTTTTCCTGGCAGTAAATTATGCAAAGGGTGGTGGCAAAGGAAGGGTAAGTGGGGGGAACAAGGTGGAAGCTTGAAAGACTTGGGGGGGGGACAACTGGGCCTGTAAGGACGGAGCCATCCCAGTCCCCCCTCCACCCAGTTCCAACGCTGAGTCATGGGGTCCTGGAGAAGGGAGCAGGGTGGCTTGATTGGCTCGCCCGTCCCTGGGGGGTAACAGGAGGGCTCCGCCCAGCTAAGGGAGCTCTCCACCTCTCCCCTCCCGCGTCCCGGGGCAGGGAATGTCTTGTTCCTGGCGCTCCCTCCCTGGGGCCAGAGGGCAGGGCGGGCCGGGCGTCTTACCCTCTTCTCCTCCCCACCTCCCCGCCCAGGTGCAAACGGGTGCCGCCTCTGCTGCGTGCTGCCCCTGACTCACGCCGCCCCCGGGCTGGCGGGCGCTGGGTGTGGGATGGGGTGAGGGGTTGAGGTAGCCTTATGGGGAGCGGGCGAGCCAGCGCCATCTGGTGGCCATACCCTATAAGGGCGAGCGCCCCCCAGCGACCACTTTTAGTGAGCTAGTGTCACACTCGGCCATCCTGGCCTGTGAACGGATGCCCCCTTGCCAGCACAGCGGCTAGGCAACTCACTTGCCCCCGGGGAAAGTGAGCTGCGGAGCGGACTTAGGAGAAAGGAATCCTCTCTTCAGACCTTACCCATCACTCTTAGGACTGAGTCCACCCCTATCCTTCTGTACATAGCCTCTTCTGATGGTTTGTTGAAATCCAATTTCACATTTTAAACTACCAATTGTGTGGTGGAGAAGAATCTTCATCCTTACCCCTTCCTCGCTGGGTGCTGGACCCCCATTGCGGCCTGGGCTCTGCCTTGCACTATTTACCCCCTTTGGCCTGGTGGCCCTTCCCCCTCCTTAAAAGGGGCAGGTTCAGGGGCCCGGTGCTCACCTCTCCCCATGCACCTCCATGCCCATTTGCACAGCTGCCCAGGTATCCCCAACAGTGGGGAGGGGTCAAACAGGGAGGGGTGGCGGGACCAGTCCCTGTATCTATTTAAAAAGTGATGATGTAATATATTAGGAGGGAGGTCAGTGCCCTGGGCCTCAGCATTTCAGGTGATAGGAGAGCCCAGGGCTGGAGAAACCTGGGGCTTAGTCCCTGAGAGTGGTGACAATGTGGCCTCCACTCTCTCTCTACTTGTGGCTTTCCCACTCAGTGCCTTAGTGGGGGAAACCATTTCCCCCTCTCCCTTCCCTTCATCTACCCCTGCCCCCGCCTCGGGTGTAAGTGACAGGAAGAAATAATAATAATTTAAGATTCATACTTGTGTCCATTTTTGGTTCCTTTATTCTTGGGGGTGAGTGGGAAGGGTCGGGAGGTTCTGAGACTGGGGAGAGCGCTGCTTTGGGGACTGGGTTTTTGAAGCAATCCTGGGGTTCAGGAGATGATGAACTGAAAGATGCCGCAGGGGCTTCCTTTGGGGCTCTTAATCTTCGTCCTGGTCACTAAGAGGAAAGGAAGACCTAATAAGCTCAAAACCATTGTTGGACAACCTTGCCCATCATCCTGCTCAACCTTAGCTGCTACCCTTCTGTCCGCCTACTTTTGGTTGGGTTGGGGTTTTTTTTTTTTTTTTTTTTTTTTTTTCAGTTGTTTTTTTAAGACAGGGTTTCTCTGTGTAGCCCTGGCTGTCCTGGAACTCACTCTGTAGACCAGGCTGGCCTCGAATTGGCAGAGACCCACCTGCTTCTGCCTCCCAAGTGCTGCAGTTAAAGGTGTGCTACCCCACACTTGTTTTGCTAGTGTTCTTCAGTTAATGAGATATAACACCTAGCATACCCCTCCCCAACCCAGCCAGCGTGTCAGCAACTTGTCCTCTCCAAAAGCAATCATCTCAGCGACTGAAGAAGATGCCTCCATTCTCTCCTCATCCCATGTTCTCTGACCCATCTACAAAAAAGTCTTCAACCTTCAAACTCATGGCTACCATCTTTGCAAGGAAAAAAAAAAAATGTGATAAGCCTTCAGGAAGCCAAGACAGGACAATCCCTACACATTTAGGCCAAACCTGAGCAGGAACATACGAACAGTCATAGAGGTTTTATACTCTGACCTGCCTTAACTCTGGGAATCCCTCAGCCTCCTTGGCCAGTTTCTTTTCAAAACTCTTGCCCAGGCATTGCAGCCTCCGCCACCCACTCTTTGGCAATCATATGCCACTTCCAGCTCTGCTCTTTTAACAGGCAACCTTGGCTCCTACTCCCTAGAGAAAAGTGAGGCTGGGGCAGGCTGGGCTCTGTTCAGAAGGGTCTCTCCACTCTTTGGTCTCCATTCCCTAACACTACCTCATCCAATTCATCTGGTCTGTCTTAACACCCTCTCTCTGGCACCCTAGTCCAGAGCTAGGGACTGAACCCAAGACCTCGTGCAAGCTACACAGGTGCTCTACCATTATGCTACATTCCCGGGTCTCGGTGCTCTCTCTTCCATGACCTAAATGCACTAGGACATAGAAACGCCTTTTGATGCTGTGTCTCTTTATGTAAAGCCATCCGATTCTTTAGCATCATCAAGCTTCCTTTCTTAGAGCCAGGCATGGTGGCACATATCTTTCCTTCTACAGAGACTGACATAGAAGGGTTGCAAGTTCAAGGCCAACCTAGACCATATAGTAAAAGCATTCTAAAAATAAGTAAATCAATAAAGCCGGGTGGGCAGATGCCTTTAATTCACCTGGAGGCAGAGGCAGGCAGATCTCTATGAATTCAAGGCCAACCTGGTACACATAACAAATGTCAGGTCAGCAAGGAGCTACATAGTGAGACCCTGTCTCAGAAATTACAAATTAAATAAGCCCTCTGTTTTTAATCAAAGGGATCCGAAACCATCTCCCTCATAAAGCCACATACTCCATTACCAAGTTGTCTGTCAGTTGCTCCTGAAAACCACACAAGTGCCCTGGTCCCTCAACTCTGGAGGGATTGTCGGTCCCCTGCCTACTGCCCACATCTGGCCTACCATGGGCTAGGCTCTCCCGCTCTCTTGGGCCTCTGCCTTCAGGTTCAGTTGGGTTCTGTCTCTGTCTCCCTCTCTCTTGCCAGGGAAGGGAACAATCAATTCCACTTTCTCTTAAATTCCCAACTTCCTAAAGAGACACCTTCAGTCCAGAGCCCTGCTGGGCATCTTTGCACCTGCTCCCTGGCTGGCTCTAGCTGGCTGCCCCTATAGTCATCTCCTAGCTTCAGATTGGGCCAGTCCTTCTACCTTAAGCCTAAGTGTAGACCCCAACATTCTCAGCGCCTCAACTTCAGACCGCCACCGGCTGAAATTGCTGCCCAGCTCTTCTGTCTCCTTAGCCTATTTGACAGTTTCCAAGAATAGATTCCCTCCCAATCTCCCCCTTCCCGTTTCTCCTTTCTCTTTACTTTAAAACTTTTTATTATGTTTTTATGCATTGTATGTCCACCTGTGACAGTATCTGCCAGGTGTGTGGGTACCTGTCCAGAACACACATCTGATCCCCTGGAGCTGGAGTTACAGGTGGTTATAACTCCCCCATGCCCAACATGGTTGCTGGGAATTAAACTCAAGTCCTCTGGAAGAATGGCAGATGTTCCTAGGCACAAAGCCATCCCTGGCCCTAAATATTTTATTTTCATTATGTGTGTGTGTGTGTGTGTGTGTGTGTGTGTGTGTGTGTGTGTGTGTGTATACATGTATCTTAATGTTTTGCTTGTTTGTATGTATGAGTTCTGCATACATGTCTCGTGGCCAGAGTCCAGAAGGGGATGTTGGCTCCCCTAAAATTGGAATTATGGATAGCTAGTAGCTGCCTTGTGGGTGCTAGCAACTGAACCTGGGTCCTCTAAAAGAACAAGTGGGTATTTTAGTTTTGGGTTTTTTGTTTGTTTTGAGACAGGGTTTTTCTGTGTAGCCCTGGCTGTCCTGGAACTCACTCTGTGTCTGTGGAGCAGTCTGGTCTTGACACCTCCCAAGTTCTGGGACTAAGGGCTTGCACCACCCCTTTCTGACCTACAAGTGTTCTTAACCTCAAGGCTGTCTGTCTCGCTCCATTCCTGCCTTTTGACCTGGTTACCATGGAACTCACTCTAGCCTCAAGCTTGTTCTTAAGACAAGGTCTCACTGTGTAGTCTTGACTAGCCTGGAACTCACTACATAGATCAAATGGCCTACACACACACATCTTTGAAGACCACAAGGTTTGTGAACCACCCAGGTAATCCAAGCCCTAGGAAGGGGAGTTCAAGGCCACCCTTGGCTACTGGAAAAATATTTTTCAACAAACAAACACTAAACAAAAAGAACTCAGGCTGTGGGGTGTGTGTGTGAGACCCCCACTTTAAGACTTTAATCCCAGAGTTCTTAGTGAGTGGAATTCCAGGCAAACCAGGGCTACGGAGTGAGACCCTGTCTCAAAGAAAAAGAAGGCCATACCTTGCATGCGCAAGGCTCTGGGTTAGACCCAAGAGAAGAGAAGGGGGTGAGGAAGAGAGAAGCTGACACTGGCTTATCTGGCTTATCTGCGATCCTGGAGAACTACTGAACATTTGGAGCCAAGGCCAGGAATGATCCTGCACACCTTAAATCCTAGCGCTCCATGGAGGCCAGCCTGGTCTAGGAGGCTCAAGAACAGCAAGAATTACACATTGAGACTCTGTCAAAAACCAAACAAAAACAGATCCACTCTTAACCACCTAAGATCTTCAAATGGCCAACGAGGCTTTCCTCTGTTCTCCCCACTCAGCCTCTAACACTCTCTGAGGCCCACACCCAAGCACAAAGTCACACACACACCCTTAGGCTTTATTTACCTTCCCAAATGTTTTACATTCTCCAAACTCACGTAGACCACAGCTTCCTCGCCTCCCTTAGCATGTGCCTAACAAACCACCAGGTCGCCCCCAACCCCAGTTTATTTTTCTCCTTTTCTGTGAAGTGTTTGGTTGTTTTGTTTCCTGTAGATGGGTTTCTAGCCCTGGCTGTCCTGGAACTCACTCTATAGACCAGGCTGGCCTCTACCTCACAAACTCTGTCTGCCTCAACCTCCTGAATGTTGGGACTAAAGGCGCCACCATGCAGACTCTGAAGTGTTTTAAACCTTCTCATGGTAGTGACGACGGGACGGTGTGACCTCCTTCTCAGGAGCTCTACACAGGACTGTTCTTCTGTGACACCACTTTGTAAGCAACTGCAGGCTGGGGGGTGGGGGAGGCGGGACAGGCACCCAGCAAACCTCAGTCTCCTGTGCCTCCAGTCCCTGCCCAGATGTGACAGAACATGCTCCTAATTCCCAGGTGCCTCCATACTTGTTTCCTGCTCACCTGGACTCTGGGCGTGACTTGTCTGAGTGGTTCTTGCCCAGTAATTCCTGGAGCTGTTCTCGAAGTTTCTGCGCCTCCTTGGGGGCCCTTCTGCGAGCCGCAGCCATCCAGAGCTGAGGGCCATCATCGTCACTGGAATCACTAGAGAAGCCGCTATCTCAGTGGGCCCACAGATATCCTGGGAGAAGGGTATCATTCCCACTGCCCCCTCATACTGTAGTCTTCCCCACCAATGAAAGACTCACAGTTCCAGGTCTAGGTGGCCCTGTTTGGAGAGAGGAGATGCACACACAGAACACGTGTTGCCCAGGACACGGAAACAGGTAGGACAGTAGAGACCTCAAGGAAGCCAGGAGGGAATGGAACCTTAAGCTAACTGTGATTTCTAGTTTGGGGCCTTGCCTCTCCACCCTGCCCTTGGAGGAAAACCCATTTTTGTCAAGTATGCACTTAGGGAACTGCTACCCAGGAGAATCGAGGTGATTCTGGGGAGAAAGAGCTATGTACGTGAGAAGATGCATGGTAAGGAGGGGTGCAAATGTATAAAGAAAGGAATGGGAGAATTCCATAAAGGAAGAACCATGGTTGAGTGTCATGGGCAAACATCGTGGGTCCCTCAGGTAGAGGGGTACTCACCTTTGCAGCCTGGGGTACTGCAGGACACAAAGTTCTCTTCTGTGTCCCCTTTGCCTTCAGGCTGCCCACAGCCCAGGCAGCAGTACTGATGCAGTAAAAATTGGCCGAGCAATGGACGTAAGCAAGGGCACCTGAGGAGGAAGGTCACAAATATGAAGCTCAGTGAGCCTAACCTTTCATACCCTCCAAATTCGAGGGAGACCTTCCAGTGCCCTAGCGTCTGTCTCTGACCTAACAACTGTTCCTCCATTGTTCTCTCCCTCACTCCCCACTCTCAAGAATCTTTATTGGGTTAGAGAGATGGCTCAGTAGCTAAAATCAGTTGCTCTTGCAAAAAACCTGAATTTTGTTTCCAGCACCTTCATAATGACTTAAATCATCTATTAAACCAGGTCTAGGGGATCCATTATTTTCTTCTGATCACCACGGGTACCAGGCATGCACTTAACATACATACATACATGCAGGCAAAACATTCATACACATTAATAAATCTTTAAAATTTTTATCCTTGGAACTGGAGAGATGGCTCAGCGGTTAAGAGCATTGGCTGCTCTTTCAGAGGACCTGAGTTCAATTCCTAAGACCCACATAGCAGTTCACAACATCTATACTCCAGTCCAACGGGATCTGATGCCTTCTTCTGACCCCTATGAGCACTGCATGCATATGGTACACAGATGTGTATACAGGCAGAAAACACTCATACACATAAAATAAAGACAAAGAAAACAATTTTTAAAACTAAAACTCTTAGACAGGCACGGTGGTGCATGCCTTTAATCCCAGCTCTTGGGAGGCAGAGGCAGGTGGATCTCTAATTTCGAGGCCAGCCTGATAGTTCCGGGACAGCAAAAGCTGTTACACAGAGAAACCCTGTCTTGAAAAAAAAAATACATAAATAAAATTCTCATCCTTAAATCTTCCTCCAGGACATGAGTTGGATACCCTCATCAATCAAACCTGTCACTCAGATTCACTCTGACCTCTGGCTCTTTTTTTTTTTTTTTTGATTGTCACCCCATCCCTCTGGGAAAGCACCGTAGACCCACCTGTTGACTAGCACCTGGAGGACACTCATGTGACCCTGGTCAGCTGCCCGTCGCATCACTGCGCGGTGCACTGCAGCCAGCATGTTGGTCCGACGACTCAGTAGCATGTTGTAGAGGTAGGAGATCCTTTCCTGGTGATGTGGAACCCGGGATGGGCATCCTTGGCATGCTCCTCTATACTCATCCTCACCCCTTGCCTGCCTTCTCCCTTCAAGTCCTGTGACATCCTCAAGAGTTAGCTCAAATGACTATGCCTCCAGGAAGCCTTCTATACCTCCCCAAGCAAGGTAAGCAAGCCATCCCTCCTCTGGTTTTTCATATCTCTTTATTGACCCCTTAGTAAAACCTCTTTTTTTTTTTAAGTGATAATATTTTTTGATTTAATTTTTTAATGTGCATTGGTGTTGGGTCCCCTGGAACTGGAGTTACAGACAGTTGTGAGCTACCATGTGGGAGCTGGGAATTGGACCCTGGTCCTCTGGAAGAGCAGTCAGTGCCCCCTAACCACTGAGCAATCTCTCCAGCTCCTTATTTTTGTTTTTTTTGTTTTTTTTTTTTTTTTTAGGTGATAATATTTTATTAAAAACCTTTCTTCCTGGGGCAGGAGAGATGGCTTAGCAGTTAAGAGTGTGTGTACTTCTCTAGAGGACCCCAGTTCAATTCTCAGCACCCACATCAGGCAGCTCACAACTGGTTGTAACTCTAGTTCTGGGGACCCAACACCTCTGGCCTCTGTGGGCACTTACAAACACGTGGAATATAGTCTCACAGAAAAAAGAATATGCGCATGATTAATATTTAAAAAGCAAAAGAAGTTAATCTGCTTTAAATTCCTGTCAGCCTAACTAGACTATCTATTTCATCTTGCCTCCTCAGAGTCAAGCACCACGACTATCATATGACACCTCAGTATGTCACACTCCTCTCCCACTATGGTTTTAGCAAAGCCTCGGAGGCAAGATGTGCCTCAGGAAGGCCTGGCTAAAAGAACATCTTACTCCTGGCTCCACCTGAGGGCCAGGTCTTTGCTCTGGGCTCCAGAGACAAGTAAGGACTAAGGCTTCCAAGGGCATCAGTATTGTCAAAGCCGAGACAAACATCCCACAGTTTAGCATCAGGGCCATAGCAGAGAGCTATGGACATGGACCTCTCACCTGTTCCCTGAATGGGTAATAGGAAGCACAAATGACACGCCGCAGCCTGCTGACATAGCTGCCAAACAGAGTGACAAAGAAGCACAGGCCATACATGGTACCTGGGAACACAGCACACAGTGAGCACCGCCCGCTGCCCAAAGCCACACTGCTGGTCCACATGCTTCCCTCATCCTGCCCCCCATCTTCGCTTTAGGTGAGATAGATACCGATGAGGATGTAACTTTTGGTATCTGGTTCTGAGGGATGCAGGATGCAGCGCTGAGACAGAATACTGATGTTGCCTTGTTGCAGAATGTCAAAAGCTGATACCAGGTCACGGTAAATACTCCCTGAATAGCCGGTTCCTTCCACTGTTATAGACACCAGCACAGGGCCTAGCACAAAGACACTGTGAGGGATACTCATGGGAATGGCCCAATCTCCATCACCCTCTTGCTAGGTGGAAAGGAGAGCCAGGAGGGTCAGAAGCATGAACCACACCCTGCTCAGGTATTCCTCAGGGTACACTAAGGCCTGCCCTCTGTCCTAAGGTCATGCTCCAGCTGTCTGCTACTACCATAGTCTTCATTATCATCCCAGAGGCATTTAATATTGGCTGGAAGCTGATAATTTTTTCCTTGGTTTTTCAAGACAGGGTCTTGCTATGTAAGCCTAGTCATCAGGTTCAGCCTCCCAAGTGCTGGGGTTACAGGTGAGTACCACACTGCCTGTCTATTGTTGCCCTGTATGTCTGCTCTGAGTTTCAATTTTTTTTTCTTTTTCATTTATGTATTATTAGTGTATGCATGTGTGTGTGTGTGTGTGTGTGTGTGTGTGTGTGTGTGTGTGTGTGTGTGTGTGTGATGGAGGGGGCACGTGTGTGGAGGGCAGAGGACAGCTTTGTGGAGTCAATTCTTTTCCCTCCTACATTTTCGAGGGTCTTGAGGATTGAGCTCAGGTCACACCTTTGTGACAAGTGACAAGTGCTTTACTCACTGAGCTACCTTGCTTGTTTCTCTTCTGTTCTTTGTCCTGATACAAGAATTAACAAATTCAGGTTAATTATATCGCTTGGCTTGCGACACAGTCTCCATCATGGGTCAAGGAGGTCTGGTCTCACTTCTTACAGTGACCCAGAGAGCAGAATTGCTCCATTACTCAGATGAGCAAACTAAAGTTGTGAGAGGTTAACCAATTTGTCCTTGAGTGTGTGGGTGTGTATGCTGGGGTTGAAGCTGGGGCACTATGCACGGGGCTCTGTCCCCAGCTCCCAAGCAACTTCCTTAAAAAGTCCTGACAAAGGATAGGGCTGGGATTCGAACCAACCTAGTTTGGATCACAGCTTTGTGCCTTAGCTATTCTGTTATGCTGTATCCTTGACCCAGATGGGAGGCTGGAAGAATGGAGAAACCCAGAGTCTCCTCCAGGAGAAGGCCCCAGGGAGGAGGAAGATGCATGGAGTAGGTGGGCACTCACTTCGGGCTACAATCTCGCCCTGGAGGTGGTACCGGGCCAGGTCCAGTAACCAGAAGACAGCATAGTCCAGAAAGACCAGGAGGAACACGAGAAGGATGTGACGGGCAAAATCAAAGACCTCCAACATATAAAAAATCTTCTCCCATCGGGACAGGAAGATAGAGCCTAAAGGAGTGGGTGATCAGGAGTGTGTTTCCCAATTCTCCTGCCCACAGACCCCCAACTCTTGGGGAGATGCCCCTTCTTGTCAAGTTCAGCTTAATTGCTCACCCAGAGGACAAAATGAAGAGAGGCTGATGAGGATTAGGGCGGAGGTGGGAAGCACTCTTCAGGTGTAGGTGCTTGATGGAAAAGCCTAGAAGCTTTACCTGGAACCAGTGGTCCATCCCTGGACCCCTGTGCCCTTCCTTTACTCTTACATCCTGGGCTGTCTTCTCCCTCTTGATAAACCCACCCCACCTGCCCTCACAAGAGAGCCTTCCCAGCCTCAGTGTCCCTTCCATGTGTCTCCCTTTGTCTCCCTCTAAGCCTGGAGTGATCACTCTTCCCTCTGGTCCCTATGTTCCAAAACAAGGTCGGGGATATGGGGCTGAGGAAGGCTTTGGCTGCCCCAAAGCCCTTCTTTCCCATCCTCAGCACCCTCACCTGGTTGGATGTAGCGTCTGGCCTCATGAGCAGTGAGAGGTAGCACTGTGGGCAGCCCGGCCATGGAGCGTACTGCCTCCATGTGCAAGAAGTGGCTGGTGATATAGATGTTGTCAAAACTGTCACTGTTCAGGTAACGGTACCGATACCACAGGGCTCTGAGGAGAAGCGTGTGCATATGAGATTCCTCAGCTCTCTTTACCAGACCCCCAGGCACCCTAGGCAATGCTGTCCTGCCAGCTCCCCCCACCTCCGAGATTCCATAGATGGACAGCCCCACAGTAGCCCATCCATTCCACAGGCCCTGGCAGTCCCTCACTGGAGGTACAGAAGTGCCAAGAGAAGAGGCATGGTGTAGCCCATCATAGCCAGGACCTCCCTGGCACTGTACAACTTCATGCTGACAGCCTCACGAAGATCCAAAGCCACCTGGGACAGGCTCCGAGAGGCATTGAGGTCCATGGAGAAGTAGTGGGTGGCTGTCATGTTGAACTCAAACTCACGACGCACCTGGTTAAGAAGCTTCATCACAGCTGGGACCAGCAGAGCCAGAGGAGACATGAGCCAGGATAGTTAGTAGGGCAGGGCTGAGTGGGGTGGGGGCTGTCCCCACCTAGGAATTGCACAGCTCACAAACCAGCCAGAGCTCCCAGGGCCCAGATCTAGACTAGGAAACAGTGACACCTTCCTGACACACAGCACTAAATTTGGCCTAGGGCTTATGCTCCATCACGAGTGAGAAGTGAGCCGTGACCTACGCTCTGGTGAGAGGCCCTCTTCCAGCTCACATGACATATGTCAGGCAGGAGGCCCTGTTCCTCCCAGATTCTTCTCTGAAATCTGGCTTTGATGGGGCCCTCCCTCGCTCATTGAGCCTCAGTTTCTCAATCAGCTCAGCTTAGACATTAGTCTGGGTGACCCTGCAAAGTTCTTTCCTGCTCTGTCATCCTCACATGCGGACCAGGAGACTTCAGCTGTCAGTGGCCGCAGTAAGATGAGAACACCCGTAGCAGGAACTGAGGAGTTCACTCACGGATACTGATGGTCTTTCTCAGGAAGAATTGGATGTACGTGGGGATGACACAGAACATCTGGACCACTAAGAGTCAGAGAGCTCAGTGTGAGGATAAGGACCTGAGATGTAGCCTGCCCGCCCACACAGAACATCTGGACCACTAAGAGTCAGAGAGCTCAGTGTGAGGATAAGGACCTGAGATGTAGCCCGCCCGCCCAACATGAGAACCTTCCTCTCATGGGGCTGTCTAGACTACCTGTTCCATCGGTCTCTATGTTTGCTAACAGCTTTTAGCCTTTTCCCACTGTGCATTGCTGAGCACCAGTCTGTCTTTATTTTCCACCTTTTCCTTACTAAATGCAGCATCCTTATGGGCTCCATATTCAATGCCCCTTATGTGGTCCCCTGTGCCCACCCTTCTCACAGAGCCTGTGTTCTCATATCCTATCCCAGCCGCCCCACAGGGAACCCGTGGTTCTCTCACGGCTGGCAAGTCCACAGAACACCAATTTGAAGGACACAATCACGTAACACAGGTGATAGACTCTAGATAGGATCTTCATACAGTTGTCCTTGGCGTCATCAAATACCCGATTACATTTTGTGTAAGGGTTGCCCAGCTCTGAGTTGCACACATCGCCGATGTGAAGGAGCCAATACCACACATTCCGTAGGGACCTGGCTGGGGACAGCTGTCCAGTCAGTACTCAGGATAGGAGGTCCCCCTCGCCCCAAGACCTGGTCAGTGGTCAGACATGCTATGCGGAGTGAGACTTGAGCAGACCTAGAGAGCACTAGGAGACTGGGGCATTTTCACCTCCCAAACCAGACATGCAACACACCTACCTACATGTTTCACACCATCCATGATAGACCTGAAGAACCTGCGGACCCGGTCAGCCACCACTTTCGCCCTCTGGGCAATAGCTTTAATCTTGGTCAGAGCACCTGAGGGACAAAGGGTAATATTGTGGTAGGCCTCTTTCCTTCAGGAACTGAATCTCACCATTTCCTGGGGGAGGGGATGGGAGAAGGCTATCAGAGAGGTTAGGGAGCCCGGGTACTGGGGTGTAAAAATAATCAGGTCCAGCCACTCTGACTATGACACAGTTCCAAAGGAGAAGCTGAAGGCGGAAGACCTTACAGGATGGGAGTCGGCGGTAGGCTAGAGTAGACATACTGACAAGGGGCTGCTTGGCTCGCTCTAGAACTTCTGCAGTCTGGTTTAGGGCCAGCTCTGCCCCACAGGCCACAGCCTCACTGGCCCGGGTGAAGTTGCGCAGGGTGTTGACACAAGGCCCTTGAAGCACAAGTCCAAAGGCAGCCACCAACAGCAGCATCCGACCTTGCCCTAAAGAGACGGGTCAATCACAGTGACCCAGGACCCCGCCCCACCCCACCCCCAGCCCTGCTCCCAGGGTGCAAGGCTCACTGGAGAAGGCCTGGGGAAGCAGCAAGATTACACTGACACGGACCTGTCGGGAGAACCCCATGCCCAGGCTAAGGAAGGCAGCCAAAGTGACAGTGGTCACCAGGCAGCCATAGGGGCTGTACCCTTCCACCAGAAGTTCCAGAAGGCCATAGGCTGTGGCCAAGGACAAACCCAGAATAAAGCCACCCATGCTTCGGACCACAGCCCGTGCCATGCTGGGCCCCTCCTCCCCGGGGGGCCATTCTACATTAATTTTGGACATGGCTGAGAGGACCAAATGCCAGCGTGTCTCCAGAAGAGGCCGCCAGATTCTATATAGATGCGGAATTCTTCATATCATTCTAAGGTTCCACCAGGCTAATAGCACGGGCGTGTCTCAGAATCCCTCACCCAGTTCTGAGGGCTCACAGAGCTGGGAAGTTGAAGGACACAGGCCACGGTCACGGGCTGTGAGCAAAAGCAGGGCTTTCTTTCTCTCATCAGAATTTCACAGCCTGGGAATCTTTGAAGAGACTTCGAGGATGAAAAGGTTTCTGGAGAATAGACTGATGGGCATTACACAGCATCAGAGCGGATCAGCAAAGCAGCAAAGGAAACTGCCCCATACAAGTGAGACAGCCAGCTCTCAGACTCCTGCCCCTTCCCAGCATCCCTCAAACTTCGCTGGTCCTCTCTCCTCCACTTTGGAGCCTTCCGACCTCTATCCCTCAGGGCTTCCCTACAGTCCAGCCCCCCTCCTTCTTACCTCCACTCCCGCCTTACCCTTCAGAATCCCTATCTCTAGTGTACTCCACGTCCATGTCTCCATGTTCCCCCAGCATCGGCTCCTCTTCAAATCTCAAGCCTTAGCACAGGCAGTGGTGGCACATGCCTTTAATCCTAGCATTCAGGCGACAGAGGCAGGTGGTGTGAGTTCAAAGCCAGCCTGGTCTGCAGGGTGAGTTCTAGGACAGCCAGGGCTACACAGAGACCCCCTGTTCCTACCCCTCCCCAACATTCCCCCCTCCTGTACAAATACATCTCAAACCTTGGGGCTGGAGAGATGGCTCAATGGTTAAGAGCATTTACGCCTTTCCCAGAGAACCTGAATCCAACACCCACATCAGGCAGCTTCCAACTGCCTGTAACCGTAGCTCCAGGGGATCTACTACCCTCTGACCACCTGCATACATACGGTAAACATAAACGCAGGCAGGTACACACGTAAAGTGTTTCTCACTTCAATGAACCTCATTCAGCCAGAAGAGGCTATGAGCCGAGCTGTCCTCTTTTTTCAGCCATGCAGAGGCTCCTACGATGGGGTCTTCCAGTTTCCTGGGACCGGTTCCTATGGCGCCAGCCAGGGGAGTTTCCTGTCACAGCTCTCTTGCTAGGGGCAGGAACTGGTGGGTTCCTGGCCATAGGCAAGTGCGGGAGCAGAAGGGCAGGGCTGGGCAGGGCTGGGCAGGGTTGGGGCCATCAGTTGACTGTTGGCTACATCCCATTCCTTCAGGTCTCTTTCAGCTCCTGGTGAATCCCATGAACATTTATGAGGAGCAGAAGATGACAGCGTTGTATAGCATGGCAAGTTAGTAGGGGGTAAATGCTGGTTATTAGGGGCCTTGAGGAAATCGGAGCTTTCTCCCTCTGTGCCCCAAAGTCCATGACTTCCGCCTCCTCTCACACTTTAGGAAAGAGAGAGGATCCCGAAGTGGGAAGATCCAACCCCTGTCTAAAATAAGTCAGTCTATGAGAGAGTTCCACTGCCCACACATCACAAGCCAAAGCCTGAGCCTTGTAACCTGCTCTGGAACACTTCCTACTCGGTTCATTTGTTCATTTATTCATTCCTTACTTACTGAGAATTCAGAAGTAAACAAAGTTGAACAACATCAGCCTTTTTTTTTTTGAGTTTCCAGTATATATATAAAATTCAGGCATAGCTGGGCTGGGTGTGGTGGCTCATACCTACAATCCAAGAATTCATAAAGCTAAGGCAGGAGGATTGCCTTAATTCAAAATCAGCCTGGCATACACAGTATGTAGGAGTGAGTAATGTCCTGCCCCCAAAACTAGAGTCTAACCAAGGAGGAAGGAAGGATTGGGCGAGACCCTAACTAACCCTGTCAGGGAAGATTTGTAGAGGTTTGAATGGAGACATTTGCTTTGGGATGTGGTGGGCCACAGACAGGAAAGGGGTGGCTGAGAAGGGCTATGTAAAAGTGGCTAAATCTTAGAGACAGTTTATCATCCCACAGAAAGAGTCATGTGAAAAAGAATGTGGGGCACACTCCTGGAGTTCCAGGACAGCCTGGGCTTACACTAGAAGACTGTGTCTCAAAAAACTAGGCAGAAGAAAAAGGCACAAAGAAGTTAAAAAGAAAGAGGGTTTTAGAATTTGAGAAATCTTACAACTCCCCGGAGGCATGTGTTTATAATCCCAGACCTTGGAAAGCTGAGGCTGGAGGATTGTTTATTTAGGCTAACCTGGACTATGAATTAAGGCTTTAGTTCAAAGGGCTGGCTGGAGAGATGATGGTTCCGGAGTTAAGAGCACTTGAAGCTCTTGCAGAGGACCTGGGTTCAATTCCCAGCAACCACATGGCAAGCTCACAGCCACCTGAAACTCAACTTCCGGGGCATCTGACATGTTATCCCAATCTCCAAAGGCACTAGGCACACATGGGGTGCATACATGCATGCAAGCAAAATATTCATATGTATATATATATATATATATATATATATATATATATATATATATATATATATATTTCTTGTCTGCTTGTTTGTTTTTCCAGAGACAGGATTTCTCTGTGTAGCCCCAGATGTTCTGGAACTTGTTCTGTAGACCAGGTTGGCCTTGAACTCAGGAGGGCACCTGTCTTTGCCTCCTCAATGCTAGGACTAAAGGCATGTACCACCACCAATGGGTACCTAATTTTTTTTTTAAATATTTTATTTCAAAAAAAAAAATACCAACTGGAATCTTTCAGTTTTTTTTTTTTCCCCTGAATTTGACTACAGTTTATTTATTTATTTATTTAACTTCTTTTAGAGCTGGCCTCGAACTCAGAGATCCACAGTCTCCCAAGTGCTGGGATTAAAAACATGTGCCACCACATTTTGGGGGGATTTTGTTTTTATTTTTTTACAAAATCTCTGCCATAACTCCAGGCATCACATCTCTATGCAGTAATCTCAAAACCTTGGGAAGGAACATCTTTAAGGAGGAACTAGGAAAACTTGCCAGCCGGCTTTTCACACCTCTTGGTCAGTACAGCAACTGATGGCCTTCTCTAACCCTGTTGCAGCCCAGGGCAATGAAATTAATGCCACTCGCTTATTGAACACATAATATGGCCAAGACCCCAGTAAACGGTTTTCCTTCTGATCACTGGATTCATCATGGGTGTTCTGTGGATGACCTTTTACTCAGATGTGTAGGAAACTCCAGGGGTGGTGACTAGTTAGTTTGAATGTGACCTACTGTGTTTAATTACTAAGAAGCTGTGGTAACTTCTCAGTAGGTACATCACCATGCCTAACCCCTCCCCCACCCCCAACCCCCCACCACACCACCCTGCACCCTCCTCCACCTAGACAAGGCCTCTGGTAGCCCAGGCTAAGATTGAACTCCTAATCCTCCTGTCTCCATTCTCAAGGGCTGGAGTCCCAGGTGTGCACCACCATACCTGGTCTCCCGTCTGCTTCTTCTGATGTCAGAAAAGAGAGAGGAAGGGTCAGAGGGGAAGACACAAAATCTTTATTTTTTTTATGACAGTGATGGGGACAAAGTCTTTAGTCACCAATGCTGACATAACCCTCCCCCAGTGCCCTCAGTGTGGAAGGCTCAAGGATCGTTCTGGGAGTCCCTTGTGGTATGAGCTTTGGCTGGACTCCCATGGAGTCCCTTAGCTTCTGTGAGCCAACCACAGTCAGGATCTCCCTTTGAGATATGCATCCACCGGACCCCAGCAGACCGCCCTTGGGGATGGAGAAATCCAGGCTTGCTGCCTTTAAGAATTGCTATGGACCTTGTAGTTGTCCCTCCCCCGCCCCCCACACTCTCCAGATCTGCAAGGGGACAGGAGCCACAGGAGCCCAGCCCAGAAGGGATGAGGCAGGGTCCCTAGAGCTGCCTACACTAAATGCTCCCTTCACTTCCAGAACATGAACATTTCAGGTTTATTTTTATTGACTGACTGATTGCTCTTGTGGCCCTGGCTATGCTGGAATTAGCTGTGTAGACCAGGGTGGCCTGACTCTCAAGTTCTGGTGTTAAAGGCATAAAGGTGTGTACCACCATGCCTAGCCCTTCTTCATTTTCAATTCCTCTCCCTCCTCCCCCTCCTCCTCTCCCTGTCCCTCCCTCCCCTCCCTCCCTCCTTCCCTCCCTCCCTCCCTCCCTCCCTCCCTCCCTCCCTCCCTCCCCCGTGAGGACTCGAGTTAAAGGCGTATACACTATACCACCCAGGGCAGCATGTCAGGCGAACACTCTCTCAACTGGGCTATATTCCCAGTCCTTCCCAGTCCTTTTTGCTTTTTTGTTTGGTTGTTGTTGTTTTAATTTATTTATTGTTTACTTAAGTGCTCTGTCTTCATATACACCTGAACACCAGAAGAGGGCACCAGATTTCATTATAGAAGGTTGTGAGCCACCCTGTGGTTGCTGGGAATTGAACTCAGGACCTCTGGAAGAACCGGCAGTGCTTTTAACCTCTGAGCCATCTCTCCAGCCCACCCCCCTCTTTTATTTTTTATTTTATTTAGTTTGACTTTTTGAGACAGACCCTCATGGAGTTGATCGGACTGACTGTGAACATGCTTGGTAGGCAAGGCAGGCTTTAAACTTTTCTATTCTCCTGTCTCAGCGAAGCTATAGGCATGTGACACTGGACCCAGATCTCTCTTATTTACTTAGTACTGGTGAGTATAGCAACCCAGCCAGGTCTATTTCTATAGACTGCTTAGGCAGGGGAGCTTTTGCTGAATTCTGCCCTTTGTGTGAAGCTGCAGGAGTTCTGGGGACATAAAGTTGGATCCTTCAGCTATTGTCTCAGCTGGAGGCTTTAGCCAGAAGGTCAAGACCGCAGAACAAGTCTCTTTCACTGGCCTGTAATGCATAGATTGGTTTAGGCAAACCCAGACGCAACCCCCAGGGGCCCGGCAGAACCACGCTATTGTCCTTGAACAAATTCCAAGTTGTGTTAACAAGTGAGAAGCCAGAAAAAAAAAAAAAAAAAAGAACTGCTGGGTGGCATCCAGGGTCTCCACAAACCTGTATGTCTAGGTGGAGCCATTGGGGAAGAGCGTCACTGCAGGGCAGAGGGCAGCAACCACTTAGGACCTGGGGAGAAATGGGCAGCAGCCAGGGCCCCGTGGACTTATGGGTAAAAGACTCAGTGGTATGGGATCACCACAGAAGGTGGGACGGGCTGATCGCTAGGGTCTCTCAAGCATGTCAAAGGGTTTGGATTCTATCCACCAAATGTAGTAGAAAGACACAGACTTGAAGAAGGGAAGGGCCACGGACCGTCTGTTTGTGCTTTGATAAGATCATCTTGGCCACTGAAGTGGAAGGTAGTGAGAGAGGAGGTAAGAAGACATGTTGGGAAGTTTCCATCCATGAGGCTGGAGAGATGGCTCAGCAGTTAAGAGCACTGGCTGTTCTTCCAGAGGTCCTGGGTTCAATTCCCAGCTCCCACATTGAGCTGCTCACAACTGTCTATAAACTCATAATTCCAGGGATCCAACACCCTCTTCTGGCCTCTATGGGTTAATCAAAAACACTCCTATGCATAAAATAGAATAAAGGAAGTTTCAGGCCAGGAGCACGGGCAGAGCTCCATAGTAGAACACTTCACATGAGCAGGGCTGTACCCTCGCGTTGCCACAGGAGTTCTAGTTGCAGCGAGTGATGGAGGGGACTGTGGGAGGTTGGTGGAAAGCGTGGGAGTCTAAGTATTTGGGGTTTGCTTTGGCCATCATTGGGCAAAGACTCCATCTTGTTCCCTGACTAGCTCATGCTGTTCCTTTGTCCTGAACTGCCATCTGTGCCTCCTGACAACAGTTACTCATCTCCCAGGCCCAGCTGACACATCAACTCCTTTGTCCAGCCTTCCCAGCCCCACCCCTCCCTGCAGAAATACCCACACCCTCCTTGGCTCCACAGCTCTCTCCATAAGTCCCTCCCTGGTGCACTGAGCACTTCTGTCCCACGCTAGTCATTTGTTTACTTGTCTGTCTTTCCGGCTTATGAGCTTTAAGGAGTTCACTGTCTCCTTGCAGAGACCACATGGACGACGGTGCCTACTGTAAGCTACTAACCACACATGATTAAGAGCTCTCCCGAAGGGTGGGGATGTGGGTGCTGTGGTCACTGGAGGGGGGGCTGTCCAGGTGTGCTCTGGCTGTTCCTCTGACCACCTTGGCCATCAGTGCCCATTTCCTCAATGCCTCCTTTGTTGCCTAACATAAATGTGCATCCTGCCCGGATGTGCAAAGTGTAAGCTCCTGACACTCACATGCATATTCACAAGCACACACAAGTGTGATCATGACTTTTCTATCTCTAACCATCTCCCCAGGACTTTCCAAAGACAGGTTATAAATCTGTACTCAATAAATGGCTGATAGATGAGGAAGGAAGGAAGGAAGGAAGGAAGGAAGGAAGGGGCCTACAAAGTGTATAGAGCAGGTATAAATGGAGATGAAGCAGGATAGATCTAGGAGAGGGCTGGGCAGGTGGTCTGCTTCCTTAATCCATCTCCTTACCTTTTGGATTCCCAATAGGCTTGGGGGCCATAGGCTGGGGAACCTCTCCTCATACTCGTTGTGCCAGTATCCTGTTGGTGCCCAAAATGCTGGGCAAAGAAGGCAGACTCTTTGTCCTGGGATATGCATTGGCTGCCATCTACAAAGGTGAGGAGCAGCTGACCCAGAGTGCCGGTTGGTGACACCAAAGCAGTGGCCATGGGCAGATCATCCACTGGGGACCACGTTGTTGAAAGAGGAAAGTGTATGATGGTTGTGGGGATGGAGGTGGTTGTAGTTAGTGGTGGTGTGGTGTCACATCTTACTGTTCCAACTTGCTACATTTCCCTGCCTTCCCACCTCTTGGCCTCCGTAGTTTATGGGGCTGAAAAGAAAAGGGTTGGACGAGATCTCTCATAGACTCGTTCAGGCCCATCATTACACAGCCCATCGCAGGTGGTCTGCATGTCTGTGGTGGCTTTAAGAAGAGACTGAGTCTGCAAAGAGGTGATCTACGGGGTCTCTTCTGCCAGGGCCAGCAGCCAACCTGAAGTACAACCTCAATGAAGTGGTAGCGTCCCTTGGCTGCACCGTAGAGCTGCAAATCAACAACACCCGGGCGGCCTGGCGTGTCTCCACCGCCCCGTTGAGGGCCGTGTTCAAGGACCTGCTGGTCAGGACCCTGTATAGTCCCTGTCCCCAGGACTGAGTGGGTTGTTCTGGGAACATGACCTTGGATCGATGGTGTCCTGGTGGGGATGCTCCTAGTATACTGTGTAGCACTGTACCCAAATATTGCACAGCCCTTCCTGATCTTGGGGTGCTAAAAGCCAGGAGGACATGCTATCATTAGAACATACATAACTCCACAGTCCCAGATACCTGCATGAGCAGGACTCTAGCTAAGCAGCTGAATTAAAATGTAGGGAAATTGGGAACATAGGTCTTTGAAGACCAGAGGCATCAGAGGATAGGAAATTCAGGGGCTAGCAGCTAGGAGGTTGGGGATGTTAGAAAGGAGAGGCCGGAGGGCTATCAGAGATAAGGAGTGGTGGTCTAAAGTTAAATGATGGGGGCCACTGAGCAATAAGGATGAAGGAGGGGAGGATTAAGGGAAGGTTGAGGGTCTGAGAGTAAGACAAGGGGGAGGGAGGCAAGGCTACCAAGCATGTGAGCTGTGGAGATCTCAAAGGATGCTTTGTTTCAGGCCTAGGTCCCTGTGGGTCTAGGTAAGAGCCCAAAGTGTAGCATTGCTAGAAGACACACTGGGAAGCAACAGTCTGCAAACCCCTTCTGCTTTCTCCTACCCCTCTAACCCCAGAGCAGCAAAGACTCATTAAGGGCAGAGACTTTGAATATCTCTAGCTCCTTCAAGGACCTGGATGCCCAGGTGAGGAGTGAGATTGGTTATTTACCTGAGGATGCCACAGACACTCCAGGCACGGAGGCCCATAGAGTTCGCCGAGGCCGACTTCGCCTGTCCACACAGAAGATGTATGAACGGAAGACCAAGCTGCGTTGCTCTCGTGAGGAAGTTTCCTGAGCAGGACAGGGAGGGGTGGACTTTGGGGCCAAGCTCCAGGCCAAAGCATGGGAACCCCAGATACTTTTGTCTCTTTGCTACAGATGTGGTAAATAAGGCTGTAGTCAGCTGCCGCCGCTGGTTTGAGAAAAAGCATCAACAGTGCATGCAACGGATCTCCGTCCCACTCCTGAACCACCTGCTCTGCCTGCCAATGAAGTTCAAGTTCTTCTGTAGCATTACCAAGGGTTAGTGGTAGGATGGATTAAAGGAGATGAACCCTTAAGGACCATAATAGGTATAAAGGCCAGAGGGTAGGCAGGTATAGAAGATGTGGGCTCTGTGTGTACAGGAGTCCACTCCCAACTGACTTCTCTGTAGTAGAGATGAGTCTCAGCTAAGCTTCGAATTCCGTCTCTCTATTGGAAAGACTGAAATAACAATAGTTCTCATCCCCATAAGGGTTTTGAAATTTAACAGGCTAATGCATGCCAAGTACTAATAGAAGTGGTACCCAGAGGAACCTGCTTTAGAAATTCTGGGTACCGTTATTCATATTTGAAATGGTTAAGGACAGATGTGAAAATGGGTGTGAATTAGCCGGCCCCAGCACTTGGGAGGCAGAGGCAGGCAAAGCTCTGTGAGTTCAAGGCCAGTCTGGTATCCAGAGTGAAACATCAGGTCTTACTGCAGGGTAGTAGAATCCAGGGCTTATAGACACTGGGCTCCAGCCCAAAGAGGTTCTGACTTGGCCCCACTGTCCACCAGTGATGGAGATTTGGTGTTACAAGCGCATCCCCGTGGAAGGCAACTTTGGGCAAACTTATGACTCACTCAACCAGTCAATTAATGGTCTGTATGGAGAATTTACAGCCAATATTGACATTAAGGTAGGAGAAAGAGGCGTGGGAGATGGAGAAGAGCAGATGGGGGACAGGAAGGGAGGAAGGAATCAGGGGAAAGGCAGGAAGGACGAGTGAGAGGTGGGGAAGGGGTGTCTGAGTGTGAAGGAGGGAAGGAGATGACCGTGCCAGGGGATACTGCCAGCCTGTGGAATGTAGGTAAACGGCTTGGGGATAGGGTGGACAGTCAGGCATGAGACGGAGCCAAGTAACGGTGGGTGCAGGGAAACAAGTCTGTCACAGAGACCAGAGAATAGGTAAAGTGACATGAAGTGATGACTCTTAGAGGTCCTGGGAGGACCAGGGACTTAAGTAGGAGACCAGTGGAAATGCATCACCAAGAGGCTGTGGGGTGTGGCAAGACAGAGGCTGTACGGACATGTTTCCTCCCCAGGAAGAGAAGCAAGCTGCAGTCGTGGGTCTCAACACGAGCTGGGAGCACGTGAGTGTTGAGGTGCGGGACTATGTTCGGAAGCAGGAGGCCCATCTGCAGTGGGCAGCTGGACTGCTGCATGTGCTCCTGACCTGCACCTTCCTGATGGTCTTCCACGCGTGAGCCACAAGCCCCACCTGTTGCCACTTCCTCCACCCCGGGTGGGAACCCTGGTATAAGAGGTGCAGAGCCGAACCCCTAATTCAGAATCTGATTCTTATTTGCCCGTTTTTATAGTTAATAAGCATGTAGACATGTAAGGAGTGCTATTATCCATGTTCCTAGGGTCTTAAAAAATACAACTGTCTTCATTATCTGCCTCCTTCCGGCATCTATCCTAACACTGCCCCCCCCCCCCCAGACACATTTAGCTCTGACTGTGGATTTTTTCCCTTGTCCTGCACATTCATTCCCCTTGATTCCGACTTTGTGCCGTTTTTATCATCCAGTTCTGCTTTATTCTCGCCTGCCTGCTGTGTTGGCAGACTTCTTTCCTTTCTTTTAGAACAAAGTCCTCAACCCTCCCCAGCCCAGTGTCTGCCTGGGGCTGCACTGGCCCCCACTTTGCTCAGGTTCCCCCACTGGCTTCTGGACCTTCTCCTTTTTCCCCGCCCTCAAGTGCGTGGGCTGGGCAGGAGTTGAGAGACCCTTGCTGTCTGTCCCTGTTCTTCGAGCTAGAATGGCTCCAAGGGAATGATTATATGCATATCCAGGGCCCTGTGGAAGGACAAGGGTGAACAGGTGAACAAGCCATATTGCTAGCCTGGAGTCATTCCTGGTTAGGTGGTCGGAAGGACACTCAGAACACAGACAGCTCAAGGACAATACTATGGAGTGGCTATGGGGGCAGGCGTGGGAGCTAAGGAGGCACAACATGGGAAGCGGGGGTCATATCTGGGTTCCAGAGGCTGCAAGTGGCATCTGTAGTCAAAGGAAGGAAGGGTAGTGTCTTGAGCAAGGACCTTAACATCTGCAGTTTATGAGGCAGTAGCTGGGGTAGAGGGCTGGGCTGAGGGCAGCTTGGCTAGGAGACTCTGAAAAGCCCTACAGGAAGACCCTGAATGGGGGTGGAGGTGTGGGTAGGGGGGTGGCAACAAGATGGATGAGGGTGGAAGGTGGGTGGTACAGGGGGCAGAGGCCAGGCTAAGTCAGAGGTTAGGGAGCCTGGAGAGTGAGGCAGGGCAGGAAGATGGCCCAAAATGGAAGGAAGTGGGAAGGTTCAGCAGTTTTCAAAGCCAAGCTTGGGAGGGAAGGAGAGGAAGCATAATTTAAAGTCACTGCCAGGCTTTCAACCTGGGTGAGATCACTCAGAAACAGGACAGAGCTGGAGGGAGGTGGGGGTTGTCTCCAGCCTAGGAAACCCAATGTTGCAGTGGTAGGTCTCTCCACAAGGGGGCGCCCCAGCCTATCTTTGCATTTCTTTGAAGCACTCCAGTGACATTTTTTAAAGGTGAGATTTATGTTTCATGTTTTGCAGTTTATTTCTGCAATTAACATGTTTTCCCAGCTAGGATTTTTCACTAGGAAACAAGCATTATATGGGACTTTGGGAGTTACACAGAGAACACTTACATCTCATTTATGTCTGCACAGCAGAAGGGAAGTCAAGAAGGGCAGGGAGATGCTGGAAAAACATGTCTGAATAGTTTTGTTTGAAGTGTGCAGCAGGCAAAACTGGAAGGCACGGTGCCCCACACCTTTAATGCCAGAACCCAGGAGGCAGAGGCAGACGGATCTCTATCAGTTTGAGGCCAAGGTTACACTGTAAGACCTTATCTCAAAAATAAATGCAGGTGAATTTGGGAGCCATAGTACTACTGAGTGATTCTTGCAGTCTGGAGAGTTTTCTGCCTCTGTGCATCAACTTCTTTTCATCCTGTAAGATAAACATCTGCCCCTAACTCACAATCTGCCAGACTGCACATGCACACCTCTGTTGGATCTGACAGTCTCATAGATGGACATCTCCTCACAACCTTCTGGCCTGCTCCCTTCATACCAGGTCATCTGGCCCTGCTTTAGGCACAGGGATGCTCAGTGAATGCCAGTTGATCTGATGAATGACTGGGTCTAAAGGAAGCCCATCATTGGTGTAGATGGGAAACACGGACACAGGAGACAGACCCTGTCTGTCTCTCCATAGGTCCTTCTCCTACCTGGATAGCTATAACTGGGATATCCGCTTTGACAACATCTACATCAGCACCTACTTCCGTCAGATTGATGAGCGCAGGAAGAAGCTGGTGAGGGAACTCAGTCCAGCACAGGATGCTTTACTGCATCCTGTATGGGCTTCATACCCCAGCGAAGGCCCTTAGGGATTTTACCCATGGAGGCTTTTTTAAAAAATGTATATTGCCTGCTCGTCTGTATGTGTGCCATATACATGTATGCAGTGCCCTCAGGAACCAGCAGCTGCTGCTGAAGCCCCTGAAACTGGGTTACAGGCAGTTGTGAGCCACCTGATGTTGGTGCTGGGAATTGAACCTGACCTCTGAAAGAGCAGCAAGTACTCTTAACTACTGAGCCACCCCCCAGTCCTTAGGTTTTTTTGTTTGTTTGTTTGCTTGTTTTTTGTTTTTGTTTTTAGGGCAAACAGAGTCTGTTGCCCCTCCGAAAGGCAGAAAAGAGATACGTTATCTTCCCTTTCAAGCCCTCTATCCAGGCATCAGAAATGCGGAATGTGGTGAGATTGGATCAGAGAACAGGATGGTTGGGCAACTTGCAGGTGGGACTTTGAGGGTGGAGGGGCAAAGGGCAGAGAACTCTCCAAGCCAGGGCAGGGGGCACCCACCCCACCTACCTGGGCTCTCTCTGCAGACAAGGGAACTCCTAGAGACACTGCCTATCCTGCTCCTGTTCCTGGTGTTGTGTGGGCTCGACTGGGCACTCTACTCTGTCTTTGACACCATCCGCCGACATTCCTTCCTACAGTACTCTTTCCAAAGTGAGCCCAAGTGACACCCCCCTCCTACAAAGCATCTCCTCTACCCTATCTGCAAACATTCCCCCCTCCCCTCAGCCCCTTAAATACAGCTCTTCCCTGAAACCCCACAACCCCCCTTTCCACTCTTACCAGGCAGTCACAAACTGGAGATAAAAGTTGAGGGAGATTCCATGCTGGCCAGGCTTCTCCGAAAAACCATTGGAGCTCTGAACACATCCTCGGATACAACAGTGCAATCAAACAACATGCGTGAGTATTGTACAAGGCTGGCATCTGTGGACTTGAGGCTAAGGTGCAACCGGAAGAAAACAGGATTGGACTGGAGACGGTTTTGGAAAGGGAGAGAAGAGGCATGCTCTGGAAGTCAGAGCCCAGAAGCTTGGTTCATAGAAAACTGGTTGCCAGCTCTACCTCCTGGTCCAACAGACCTTTCTGCCATAATGAAATTGAGATTAAGCAGCCTTTGTAGGGGGCAGACAGTAAATAGCTATGGTACCAGCAAAGAAGCTATGCAAGATGGAGCAGAGGTGGAGGGCATTTAACTGCACGTCCTGCTGGGGTGGGAAGGTCAACTCAGCGCTGTCTTGTCCCTCAGCTGGCCCTGACCAGATTGCTGACAGCCTTCCTTCTCCCCCAGCCTGCCTGCCCCAACCCATAGGCATGGATGCTAGGGCCTACTGGAAAGCGTCGCTGCCAACCATCCTGCTTGTGTGTCTCTGCTTAGCCCAAGCTTTTGGCTACAGGCTCCGGAGAGTGATTGCGGCATTTTACTTCCCCAAGGTGAACTCTCCCTAACACACACACACACACACACACACACACACACACACACACACACACACACACACACACACACACACAGCTCCCTCCCAGTCCTGTATCCCTCTGCTCCTCTGGTCATTAACACTGAGTTCCCCTTGCTCATCACCCAACCCCTCAGCGAGAGAAGAAGCGGGTTCTGTTCCTTTACAATGAGTTACTGAGGAAGAGAGCAGCTTTCACTAAACTGAGGAGGGCCGCTATTGTTCATCGGGCACGTCAGCAGAAGGCTCCGGTAAGCACAGTCCGGGGCAAGCCTGCCGGCTCTTGGCTGGGTCTGAAGACTCTCAGAGAAGGGGCATCTCTTTCAATACGCTCAGCGCCCTCAGTGTCCCGGGCCTATTGGAACCAAGTGGGTCAGGCAGAATGCTGGTTCTAGCTTCTGGAGGTCAGGGCTGTGTCTGTCTCTGAACCACAGTACTCAACACAACTTGAGCAAGTAGTGGCCCTTTAGGAAGTGGCAGAAAGGGGAAGTCAGATCTGACGTCTGTTGGAAAGCAAGCAACACTGATCAGAAGGAAGCCGCTGGGGAGCCCAAGGCAGTTCCGGAAAAGGGAGAGGAGCCAGGTGGTCAGGGGCCAGGGGGCCTAATCTCCTTACATGCTCCTTCATGAAGACACCGAATCAGAACCAGATCTGAGTCCACACTCCTGTAAGCTGTAGGAGCCTGTGGTTCTCACTTGTGTCTGTTTCTCCTTGGAGAGATGGAATGTTTAGACAGGTCTGTGAGGCTAATCTTAAATCCAGCTCCACCCTCACCATTCTATAACTGTTGTATACCTTGAGTACTCGAGGGCTGGGCCTTGCTTCTCTTTTATGTAAGATGGTGTTAACTACTTCATTCCTTCAGTTGTTACAATGACTGCTTTACTTCCCTGACGGTGGTATGAGAATAACATTCTATGTGTGTTAGCTGTCACTGTATGTATGTCACTCTATGTATGTCACTGTATGTATGTCACTGAATGTCACTTTAGGCCTGAGCAAACAACTTTTATCCCCTCAGTTCTCTCACCCAAAGGAGAGATGGTAATAGTAACACTAAACACAGCCGGGTGATGGTGGTGGCACATACACCTTTAGTCCCAGCACTCAAGAGGCAGAGGCAGGTTGATCTCTTGAGTTCAAGGCCAGCCTGGTCTACAGAGCCTTCCATAACAGCCAGGACTACACGGAGAAACCCTGTTTTGAAAAACAAAACAGCAAAGTAACAGTAAAGGATCATGTTGGGGATGGGCCAGAAGGCATGAGCTCCACAGCTGGGCTGGGTATGTACTTTGCTATAGTCTCCTTTCATTGGAGGAGACAATTGTATGTACAATTGGGGCTGGTAAGACAGCTAAGAGGCTAAAGGTACCTGCCACCAAGCCCACCCACATGATATAGAAGGAAAGAACTCCCACAAGTCCTCTGCCACACAAGCCCCATGGCACACGACACAGCATCCACAGCCTGGGATCCCTTGACCTTGGTCCTGAAGTAAACTGAACCCAAATGGCTAGATGAGGTTGGAGGGAAATGCATTCTAAGCTCAAGAAGCAGGATGTGAATAAACTCAGAGACCAAAGGCTAAGCTAAGGAAAACACCACACACACACACACGCACACGCACACGCACACGCACACGCACACGCACACGGCAAAACAGCAGGACCAGGGAGGCAGAGTAAGGCTTCAGAGAAAAAGATCGTGTAGGACTCTGTAGGCCAAGCCCAGATCGGCTGTTATCTGTCACATAGTGGGGGCCCTGGGCTTTCTTAAGCAATGGCCAATGAAGGATACCTGGCAGGTGTATGAAGAGGATATTTGGAAAGTGGGATACTGAGCCTAGTGATAGCAATCTTTGTGATTTGCCTCCTGCCAGGTTTGACTGAGATCTGGCTCATGAAAGTCACACCATCTTTCTAAGATTTTTTATAAGATTTAAAAAATTTTCATTTGCTCATTGCAACCGAGTGTTTTGCCTACACATATGTCTGCGCACCTCGTGAGTGGCTGGCTCCCAAGGAGGCCGGGAGATCATCAGATCCCCCTGGAACTCGAGTTACCGACAGTTGTTAGTTGGGACTCAAACCTGGCCCTCTGGAAAGAGCGGCCAGGATTCTGAACCACTGAGCCATCTCTCCAGCCCTCCTGTAAGGTCTAAATTCTGCTCTACTCCCTTGTAAGAATCAAATTAAGCTGCTCTACAGGTGTACACATGATAGTTGTTTCGGGTTATCCTCTGGGGAGAGAGTTTCCGCATTCCATCATGGAGGAGGACTCACTTCCATAATACCCTCGCCCTCCAGGGCTCTCTGGTCCACCCCAGCTTCCTCTAACAAACCACTATCAGGCCTTGGCCTTGAGACACGAAGAGCTGCCCAGTGCGCTCGGCCCACCTGGCATTAACCAACCCACCTCGTCTCCCAACAGCGCCACCACCTGGTGGACACCCTGTACCGCCGGTACCCTCTCCTGCGCCGCTTGACGCGTCGGCGCTGCGTAGTGTGCCAGGCACCGGAGACGCCCGGGTCCTACGTGTGCCCAACTCCGGACTGTCAAGCCGTGTACTGCCAGTCGTGCTGGGACGACATGCGTCGGCGGTGCCCGGTGTGCACGCCCCACGAGGAGCTCTCTTCCTCCGCCTACAGCGACAGCAACGACGACGCCGTCTACGGCGAGTGAAGGGATGCTGCCCGCCTTCTTGCTTAATAAAAGTGTGATGCACGCTTCTGCGGCTGGCGCTTCGCGGGGGTCGGGGACTGGGTAAACCCGAGGCGCCGGCCCCGCACAACCCTCGCCAAGCGGGGTCACAGACTCGAGGCCGGACCGCAGCAAAGTGGGGGGGGAGGGCGCGAGTCCCGCTGCATCCACGCCTATCCCCGGAGCTGCCGGAAAGAGGCTGCGCTGGGCCGCAGGGGAGGAGCCTCGGGGGGCCGCGGAGGGGACGAGGCGGGGCCTAGTGGCTGCGCAGAGCGGAGCTGGTGTCCGCGGCGGCGGCGGCGGCGGCTGCTCGTCCACGCGTGGCCCCGCACCTGCCGCCCTCGTCCCGCCCGGAGCTCCGCGGTTATGCGGCTGGCGCTGCTCTGGGCCCTAGGACTCCTGGGCGCGGGCAGCCCTCGGCCTTCCCCGCCGCTCCCAAATATAGGTGAGTTCCCAGGCGAGAGTGGCTCTAGGGGGGTTACTGGGAAGAGGTACAAGAAAACCTGGAGGTGTTGGGGTGCTGGGGTCAGCCAGATCCTAACCAGGGTGCAGCTTGCCTGGCTTGCTGACCAAGGCCTAAGGCTGGCCATTTGGCCAGGCAATGGAGAAGGGAGGAGGGGGAGGAGGAGGATGCTGGCGTCCTCTATCCAGAAGTCCTGAGTGTCCCCGCAGCCACTTTCAGGCTCCGCGCCGAGGGGTCTGCCCAGCACCCCTCAGAAGCATGGAAAGAGTCACGTCTCGGGACTGACGTCTTGTCTCTCTAGGGCCTAGCTGACAGTTCCACTCCGTACAGTGCCTGGAATAGGCACGGCTCGTGGACTTTTAGTAAAAGGGTAATTTCCAGCCTTTCGTTCCACATCTGGGCGGACAGCACCGCTCACCCTGGTGCGGTGGCCACCAGAAGCCTGGCGGAGCGGGAGGGGCCCCGAGGAGTCAGGGGAGGGAGCATTTGCCAGGAAAGAGTCTGGGACACCAACTCCTCCTAGGAACTTTCACTTCCCGGTGCTGTCTTGGGCTGGGGGCCGAGAGGGTAGGCGGGGGTGGAGTGTCCGGAGGGGAGAGGGCCATTGTTGGGGGTGCTGGCGGAGGAAGTGGAGGCTGTTCGGAACGGGTGCGCCTGACTGGGCATTAAGGCTGTTTAGGGAGGCCGGAGTGTTTGCACTGCTCACCCAGAGATGGGCGTTCCCAGCATCTCTTGTGTGAGGGAAAGGAAGGACTAGTGGGCACCAGGCCACAAGGCTTCTCCCAGTCCTAAGAGAGCACATTCCTGATTGGGTGGGGGTTGTGATTGAGAAGGGATGGGGACAGGGTGGGTGCCTGGGAGAACCTGGGATTGGCCAGAGGGAGACGAGGAGGGGCCGCAAACTGGAGAAACTGAACTTTCTTTAGGGATTTGTGGATGAAATCGGCAAGTTGGGATTTCCAGTATCCTCTTTTAAATCCCAGCATGCAGTGTAGGAGCCCTTAAGTCCTTGATGTGCTGGGAGTTGGTGGGTCTGAGGACACCAGTTACCCCAGCCTTGCCAAGGATTCCCTCAGCAATCTCTTAGGATGTTCTGGGACCCTGCAGGAGACACCGAGGAGGAGCAGCAGCAAGGCAAACCAGAGAGGGTCCTAAGTGGATTCTTGAAGAGACAGGTCGTTCAGGACAGCCCCCCAGTTAGCCTAGCAGAAGTGCTTCAGGTGAGTCCCATCCTGCTAATAATATTTTCTCACACTTCACATTAGTAATCATCTTGAAGCCAAAGTTTGGCCATACAGGCAGTGTGTTACAGGTCCATTCGGGTCTAATTGCTTTTCCTCAGCATCTGGCTACACTTAGCCCCTTTTCTGTCTACACATCCAGCTGTCTGCCTTAGTCCCAGTCAGCTCATCCATGTACACCAGGAGAGTGACTCTCAATCTTTCACCCCATGCTGTTTATTTTCTCAGTAGGGAGAGGTTCAGAAAAGGAAAGACAGACAGAGAGGGAGAGACAGACTCTCTCGGTCTCTGTCTTTCTGTCTGTCTTTCTGTCTCTGTGTCTCTCTCTGTGTCTCTCTCTCTGTCTCTCTCTCTCTGTCTGTCTCTCTCTCTCTCTTTCTCTCTGCAGCTGAGTCAGAGGAAGGGCTGGGGCCTGTGCTGGGTCCTTCATAATGCTTCCTCTCTGGGCAGGAAGCCGAGAAGGGGTGGCTCAGATACCTTCCTTGACCTCCCTGTACAAGCCCCTAGAACAATGCCCCAGTCCAGGCAGGGCTTCCTGGTCCCTCCCTTGGGATCCCCCAACCAGTGACCTCATCATTGGTACTCTCCTGAGAACATGAGGTTTCCTAGTTAGAAAGGGTAGGAGTTGTGGGCAGGCCTAGTGAGGGTGACATGCCTCTGGTGTCCACAGACTGGCTTACCTGAGGCCCTGAAGATCAAATTGGAGCTGGATGGTGAGAGTCATGTCCTGGAGCTTCTACAGAGTAGGTAAGGTGGCAGATATGAATAATCACAGGGAAACAGTTTACATACATTTATTATGTACCAGGTACCAAGCACTTACCCTTATGGACTTCTTCACATCAATCCTATGAGGCAGACACTATTATGAAGTTATCTTTATTTAACACACGAATCAGTTAAAGCCCAGAGAAATTAAATCAGCTTGCCTTAGTTCATACAGTCATATATCTCCAAAATCATATTGGAACACAGAAAGGCTGGAGGAGACAGCCGCCCAACGTTTAGACTCTGTGGCCTCAGAGGAACTGAGGAGTTTGGTGACATTGCCTGGTCCCTAATGTATCCTTGCCCACCCTGCTAGCTTGTCGCTGCAACACCCTATGAAGTGGCTCAGATACTGCCTTCCTTTTGTCACAGAGATCTAGTCCCTGGCCGCCCAACTCTGGTGTGGTACCAGCCTGATGGCACTCGGGTGATCAGTAAGGGACACAGTCTGGTGAGTCAGGTCTTCTTATGCCATTTCTGGCCTGGGCAAAGGAGGGGAAGATGGTGGGAAGCTGGCAGGCCTGGAGGATGTGAGGATACTTTGCTAGTAAGCTGGATTCCAGCGCTCTCTGATCTTCCCCATTGTAGGAAAATTGCTGCTACCGAGGAGGAGTACGGGGCCACCCCGGCTCCCGGGTCTCTCTCTGTACCTGCTCTGGCATCAGGTACTGTGGGTGGCTTTGATATCAGGGAAGAGGACACCCAAGGCAGGCAGCTGAAATGCTCTCTGACTCCTGACTTCTTCCTTAGGGGGTTGGTGGTCCTGTCCCCAGAGAGAAGCTACACACTGGAGCTGGGACCTGGAGACCTTCAGGGTCCTCTTATTTCTCGGATCCAAGACCTCCTCCTGCCAGGCCACACTTGTGCCCCAAGTTGGCATGCACTTGTGCCCACTCAAGCTGGGCCAGACCCTCTTCTGAGACAGCACCACAGTCATAGGGTGAGGATGCATGGAAGCGGCATTGGGCTGACTCAGACCCCAGGTCACAGTGACAGCGGCTCCTTCCTCATTTGCTCTTCCTCTGAGAGGACAGATGCTACCAAGAGCTCTCTTTTCAAATGAAGAAACAGTGCTAAAATAACTTCCCTGAGGCCACACACTAGTAAATAGCATGTGTGAGATTCAGAAGCAGGGTTCACCTCAAATACCTGCCCTGTCTTCTAGGCCCATTGCAGAGAGCGTTCACTTGAGTAGAAACTTCCAACTGGAAAGCAATACAAATACAATTTCTTAATTTACAAAGGTGGGAATTATAGTGTGGTGTGAAAATTAAGGGCAATTGATTATATATGTGTCAGCCAGCGCTTAGTACTGGGCCTGGAGTAGTGTGTTTGACATGTTAGCAATTATTTCGTTACTTTTTGTTTCTGTTTTTGAGACAAGGTTTCACTGTGTAGCCCTGGCTGGCTGGGAATTTACTTTATAGACCAGGCTGGCCTTGAACTCTTGGAGATACACTTGCCTCTGTCTCCCAAGTGCTGAGATTAAGGGCATGGGCCACTATGCCTGGCTTTAGTGTTTTTAAACATTGGAAGAAGCCAGGTTTGTGGTACACAGCTCTACCCTAGTAGTTGTTTGGGAAGTGGAGGCTGGAAGGTATTGAGTTCACTGTCAGCTGGAGCTGTACAACAGACACTGTCTCAAGAAACCGAAATCTTGGGTTTTTGTTCTTAATTAGAAGAAGCAGAGTTAGTTCATCTGTTCTTGGCCTGCTGTGGGCAGGTTTCTGGCCTCTCTTGCTTCCTATGAGGTCTTCATCCTCTGAAGTGGGCATGGGCACAGCTTGCTAAGCTGAGACCATGGCCCTTAGGGGGACGTGCCTGACACATCCCACTTCTTGTCCACAGCTGAAGCGGGATGTTGTAACAGAGACCAAAATTGTTGAACTGGTGATTGTGGCTGATAATTCAGAGGTGAGTGTACTGACACCAGAGCCCTCTCCTGTTCACCCTCCCTCCCCCATTTTCCTACCATATTTCAAGGTAACCCGTGGTTTGGGTTTTGCTCTTTTTTATTTGGGGGGGCACCACTCAGCTCCCAGATAATCCACACAGGAAGGTTTATTCTTAATTATAAATGCCAGGCCTTAACTTGGCTTATCTCTTGCCAGCTTTTTAAAAAAATTATCCTGTCAACCTTATGCCTCTGGGCTTTTCCCATTCTCTTCCTTCTGTAAATCTTACCGGTGGCTGTCCCCCAGCACTCTCCTCTCCCTCCCAGATCTCTCCTCCTTGTTTGCCTGGGCCTGCCAGCCCCTCCTGTCCTTTCTCCTGCCTCGCTATTGGCCGGTGAGCTCTCTATTAGACCATCAGGTGTTTTAGACAGGCACAGTAACACAGCTTCACGGAGTTAAATAAATACAATATAAACAAAATAACACAGCTTCAAATAATATTCTACAGCAGCCCCTCTTGACTCCCAGGTCAGAAAGTACCCTGACTTCCAACAGCTGCTGAACCGAACACTAGAAGCAGCCTTCCTGCTAGACACAGTGAGTGTGGGCTGGGTGAGAGCCCTACAGCTCCCTCAGGGCAGACCCAGCCCTCTTACTGAGCCTGAGCTCTCTCAGTTCTTCCAGCCCATGAATGTGCGGGTGGCACTTGTGGGCCTAGAGGCCTGGACCCAGCATGACCTGATAGAGATGAGCTCCAACCCAGGTATCCTGCTAGACAACTTCCTCCGCTGGCGCCGGACAGACCTGCTCCCTCGAATGCCCCATGACAGTGCCCAGCTGGTGACGTAAGGACCCCAAGCTCAGCTACTGGGACCTGGTGCTATCTTGTCCCTTCAACTCCCCCAGAGCTCTGACAACGGCTTTAGACCCTCATTTTTTTACCTCCATCCTACAGTGGTACTTCCTTCTCTGGGCCCATGGTAGGCATGGCCATTCAGAACTCCATCTGTTCTCCTGACTTCTCAGGAGGTGTGAATATGGTAAGTTATCTGCAGGCCTCCTCATTACACTTCTCCTGTGTATGGAACCTTTAGTCCCCGAAAGCTCACTTTAAACTTGACCAGCCTCAAAGCTGTGTGGAAAGAGAGCAGAGTCCACAGTGGCTTTTACTTGTCAGGGGACGCATTTGTGGCCTATTCCTTATGGTTCACAGAGTTGTCATTTATGACACTTCTGCATTTCTAGGGGGGGGGGAACCTGAGGCCTAAAGGCAGAGATGATATCCAGGGGCTATACAGGGTGGCAGGGGTGGGGTGGGGATTAGGGCAGAGCACAGTTAGAACTTATTAAGAGTTCCTGTCACCCAGGCCTTGGACTCGCCTACTTTAGAAGCAATTAGAAGACAGTAGGCGGGAGAGGCAGGGTCAGCTGTCCATTGTGTATGTCCACACTGGGGTTGGACCTGGATTATCTCCCTCCCCAATGATAGGACCATTCCACAAGCATCTTAGGAGTCGCCTCCTCAATTGCCCATGAGTTGGGCCACAGCCTGGGTCTAGACCATGATTCACCTGGGAGCGGTTGTCCTTGTCCAGGTCCAGCCCCAGCCAAGAGCTGCATCATGGAGGCTTCCACAGAGTGAGTAACTGGGAGGTGGGGAGGTGGGGGATGGGATAGGATGCAGGGGGGTAAAGCAGGCTAGGAGAACTTCTAGTCCAGATCTCCTTGCCATTTTTCCCAGTTTCCTACCAGGTTTGAACTTCAGCAACTGCAGCCGACAGGCCCTGGAAAGAGCCCTCCTAGATGGGATGGGCAGCTGCCTCTTTGAACGGCTGCCCAGCCTGGCCCCTATGTCTTCTCTGTGTGGAAATATGTTTGTGGACCCTGGCGAGCAGTGTGACTGTGGCTTCCCAGATGTGAGTCCCTGACCCCAAAGCCTTGCTCACTCTCATCTGTGCCCTCATCCTGAGCATTCAGCCCTTTCTAAGTCTCCTGAATAGCTTTCTGGCTCGGGGAAGCGGGGGGGGGGGGGGGGGGGGGGGCTTCTGGTCTTCTCTGGTTCTCATTTACTGTGTGGTTTTGACACCTGGGTTTGCTCTCTGGGAAGATGGGAGGCCTGAGCACTGGTTCCAAGACTCAGCTTCCTCTGTCCCCTCGCCCGCAGGAATGCACCGATCCTTGCTGTGACTACTTCACCTGCCAACTGAGGCCAGGAGCACAATGTGCATCGGATGGACCCTGTTGTCAAAACTGCAAGGTGGGCATAGACCTGAGGCTAGACACCCAGAGCTCACCTGCCGGATGACAGGCTCAAAGAGTCATTCTGATCTCATGAGCTCCTGGCTGAATTTGCTCACCACCTACTTTGACATTCATCACCTTCCACAGTGGCACCCAGTTGGCTGGCAGTGCCGCCCTCGAAGAGACGATTGTGATTTGCCTGAGTTCTGCCCAGGAGATAGTTCCCAGTGCCCCCCTGACCTCAGGCTTGGGGATGGTGAGCCTTGTGCTAGTGGACAGGCTGTGTGTATGCACGGGCGCTGTGCCTCCTACGCCCAGCAGTGCCAGTCACTTTGGGGACCTGAGGCCCAGCCTGCTCCATCACTTTGCCTCCAAACAGCCAACACACGGGGTAATGCCTTTGGGAGCTGTGGACGCAGCCCCAATGGCAGCTATGTGCCCTGCACTCCTAGGTAAGTGAAACAAACAAGCTCCCCCTGAACTTGTGGGAATCTTGGCGCTGCTCTACTAACCCTCCTTGCCTGTCTCCCTAACCCTAGAGATGCCATCTGTGGACAACTACAGTGCCAGTGGGGTAGGAGGCAGCCTCTGCTGGGCTCAGTCCAAGATCGGCTCTTGGAGGTCCTGGAAGCCAATGGGATGCAGTTGAACTGCAGCTGGGTGCACCTGGACCTGGGCAATGATGTGGCTCAGCCCCTCCTGGCTCTACCTGGTACTTCCTGTGGCCCTGGCCTGGTGAGTATCCTGAGTGGCTGAACCAGGTGGGAAGGAACATCTGTAATATAGCGAGCTGTGCCCAGGTTTCACCCCATCAGCTGTAAAAGGCACAGGCTTCCCAGGAGGCCAGACTCTCCTCAGCTTGAACAGTTTTGTTTTCTAACCCAGCTACAGTTTCCCGTCTGGAAAGTACAGCCTCACAGCTTTGCAGGCCCAGTCCTGGCAAGGTTCTGGGAGAACGTGATCTTTACTCTTCTCTCTATGGAGCAGGTGTGCATTGACCATCGATGCCAGCCCATGGATCTCTTGGGAGCACAGGAATGTCGAAGCAAATGTCACGGCCACGGGGTGAGCTGGTGTGGAGGAGATGAAAGGGGACTTTAGAAGCAGACACACCTTGGTTTCGGTCTTTGCCTCTTCCTGAGAGCATGTTATTAACCTTCCTGAAGTGTTTCCTCTTTCAAATGGACATAATATTGGTACCCATATTCCGAGGGCATGAAATGCGTATGTAAGATGGTAACAAGTGACCAAAATACTGAAGGTATTAGCTTGACGTCACTTCCCTGGCATGGATAAAGGCTTCCTCCCTCTTGGACTGTTTACCTACCCACTATCCACAGTGTTCCTGTTGGTTTGAGAAGTCTGAGCTCTTGAAAATCTAGATAAAGGCTGGTAGTGGTGGCACAGGCCTTCAGTCCCAGACTTGGGAGGCAGAGACAGGAGGATCTCTGAGATTGAGGCCAGCCTGGTCTACAGATCGAGTTCTAGGACATCCAGGGCCATACAGAGAAAAAACATTTTAAAAGAAACGAAGGAAGGAAGGAAGGAAGGAAGGAAGGAAGGAAGGAAGGAAGGAAGGAAGGAAGGAAGGAAGGAAGAATGCCAGATTCAGGGAAATGACTCTATCTTACAGATGTCTTCATTGCTTGCTTTGTACCCCTAGGTCTGTGACAGCAGCGGGCACTGCCACTGTGAGGAGGGATGGGCCCCTCCTGACTGCATGACTCAGCTCAGAGGTAGCTAAGCCATGGGCCCAGGGCACTGGGGAGGGTTCTCCTTGGTCCCCTTCCTGACCCCTTCACTTCCAGTCCGGTGACCCTGAAGCTGTTTTTGGGGTCTGAGCGCTTCACCTGCCTCCCGAGAGTTCGTGGGCAAACCCACCTTCACTGTTGACCTCTTTCCATAGCAACCAGCTCCCTGACCACAGGTCTGCTCCTCAGCCTTCTGTTGTCACTGGCCCTAGTCATCCTTGGTGCCAGCTACTGGCACCGTGCCCGCCTGCATCAGCGGCTCTGCCAGCTCAAGGGATCCAGCTGCCAATATAGGTATGAACACCTTCCCTGCTGTTAATTCCTTCAATTAAGGACACTTCTGAATCCTCTGCTTTTAAAGGCCCAAGCCATGCAGTCCTCAGCAGCTACTTTTAAATCCCAAACTCTCTGACCCTGGGTTTTCTGACCATTCCTAGACCATCTCTATATCCTTAATGTGGCTCCAGGTACGAGGGCCACTTCACTCAGGAACCCAAAGTAGGGGAAAGGTAGCCTTCTTCCAGGCTATTCTATCACACCCCTGACATAAACCACACAATGCTCCCCTGCCAGGGCTAAAGGGTTAATTTCTCCCAGATCAGCAGGCAGATGGTTAATCTCATTCTCTTTTTGGCTTTCTTCATACCCAGGGCAGCCCAACCAAATGCTCCCGAACGGCCAGGACCTCCACAGAGGGCACAGCAGATGCCAGGCACTAAGGTAAGCCCTGGATGGCAGAGCCAAGAGAGTCCACATTATTTGGTACCTGCCTCAGGCCTAGAGATGGGACTAAAGGTTCAAGACTTAGAGTGTTCAATCAGTCCAAGGAGTCAGGACCAGTAGCAGGCAGATATAGCAAGAGTGCCGGATCAGTCACCCATAGGAGGCTCAAATCAGTAACTTTGAGAGGCAGTTGGATCCATACCCATCATTAACCAGAGCCATGGGATAATGGGGTGGTGTGCAAAACGGCCTTCAGTGTGCTAAGATCTGACAAGGTCTGGGACATCATGTGTGAAAAGGATGCCGAATGCCCAGGACCTGAGCTCTCTTCCTTAAATGGCAGGAGGGTGTGTATGGAGTCAGCCTGCATGTCCCTTTATTACATGTCCCCTGCATGTAGCTGAGTAACTTCCCACTGCCTCTGGGATTCTGCTGCCCTGGTCTTAACACTAACCCCTTTCTGCCCACATCTGTCTGTTTCCTCCCGCCCACTCTGCCTGTCTGCACCTCCTACCCTCTCAGCAACCTAGTGCCTTCATCTTTCCGGTGCCCCCCTCCAGGCCGCTGCCACCTAACCCTGTGCCCAAGAAACTCCAGGTAAATCTGGGCTGGGCCTTGCCCTGGCTCAGGACCGGTGGGAGGCTAGGTGCTCAATCCCAGTTCTCATCCCCGCTTCCCCCTAGTGGTCTTCGTTAGGAGACCAGGGTGCCCCCTCAGCCTTCAAAGTCCCAGAAGCAGCAGAGTGAACCTCCTGCCATGGTCTCTACTACCACCTGGTGGTCAATAGTAGGAGTACAACCATCCAGGGACTCCATGATTGATCCGCACCTTCCTTCCCCGAGGCTCCTGTCTATTGGCAAGCACCCAAAGCCCCCTGCGCATGCTCCCATTTTCCTTGACACCCCCCCCCCGGCTGACTTTGCATGTTGACCCCTGGGGAGCCACTGCGTGCTTACTGCCTTTGAGCTTTCAAAGCCATCACTCTCTTTGTTCAGGCTGAGCTGGCTGGTCGATCCAATCCCCCCACTCGCCCTCTGCCCGCTGACCCTGTGGTGAGGCACCCAAAGGTAACAGTTAGGGGAAAGCAGGGCATTGCCTCTCCTACCTAGACCCACGGTGGCGATGGCAAAATGCCTCCCTCTATGCCCGAGGGCGTGTAACCCAGTGTGTCACCTTTGGTAGTGACAGGTTTGTTTGGACACAAAGGTGACCACCGCTTCTAAATCCTCTCCATTGAAGGGAATCATGACATCCTTCCAAACTGCTCTTCTCTCTCAGCCTCAGGGGCCTACCAAACCCCCACCCCCAAGAAAGCCACTGCCTGCTAACCCACAGGGCCGGCACTCATCAGGTGACCTGTCAGGCCCAGGAGATGGACGCATGCAGTTGGTGGTACCCTCCAGGTAGGTGCGGAGCATGTTGCCTGGGATCGGTGTCTTACTGCAGTGAGAGGCATCTAGGGCAAGAGTTCTGACTTTTTATTTTTTCTTTCTTGGCTTTCTAAACTCCAGACCAGCTCCACCACCCCCAACAGGATCTTCACTTTACCTCTGATCTCTCTTGAGGTTTGGCGGCCTCCTGCCCAGAGTTAAGACTTAAGTGAAATCTCTGCCGGATCTTCTTCTTCACCACCACCAAAATGAATAGAGGAGCAGGAGCCTAAGCAATACAGTATCCAGTCCTAAGGAACCACCCACCATCAGGAGCTGTTAAGCAATACCTGGGGACCCACCCATATAGCTGTACCTGGCTGTTGGGGAGGGGCTGGGGCTGGAGTAGCATTGGAGGGACAAGCACAGAGTCTGTCTTTACTCTTTTGTAATAAATGTGAGATCTTGGAATGTGGCTCGTGGAAGCTGGGTAGTTCCTGCTGTTTCCAGGTCTGGCCACTAGGAGATGCTGGCGGGTCAGACCAGGGCCTGTTGGGGACCAGCTATCCAAGAAAGGGTCAACTAGAATTTGTCACTGGGGATGCCTGTAGCTTGTTTCTGTCCAGTCTGGGATGGTGGCCCCAGTTTCCAAGTTCTCCCTGCCAATACTGTTCAGTTCTCACCGCAGCTATAGACAAATGACCTAAGTCGTCAGACCTGCATCCCCACCCTCTGACCAGTGGCTGGGAAAATGGATCTAACTGGTATTCTCAGAGCCCTGAGCCTGGGCGGAGTAGGGCAGCAGCTGCTTGGATTCCAAGGCTTCACACCTGCCTCCTCCACCTCCCTTCCCCCACCTGCAGGCTTCAAAACAAAGGTGCTTTGTGCTTTGTACAGATTGCTACTACCTCATCACTTGGTCCTCAGGACTGAAGCCTCTTGGGAGAGAGCTGTGGGATAAGAGGCAGGCTCTACCCCAAAGTGGTCATCCAGTAGGACACTAAGACTCTATAGGAAGGGGGTGTCCCCAGAGGCACTTCGTGCCTTCCTTTTGCAGCATCCTCTGGATGTGCAAAGAAAAGAGCAATCCATAGAAAGTAATTTCATCTGCTTCAGCCTCCAGAAATATTTGGGGTTTCAGGTGCTGTGCATACGTGCATGTGTGAACTAACTTCTTGCGTAGTTCAAGCTGACTGGAACTCTGGATTCTTCTGAGACAATTCTCCCAGTGCTGAGGGATGTAATTGCATATGCAGTCCAGCTCTGGCCTCCCAGACTTTCAATAAGGCTTTTTAGCTGAATTAAGGCAGACACAAAAGACAAGATCTGAACAAAACAAAACCCAGCCCTCTTAGGTGGTAGTGCGTGAGTGCATGGGGAGGATGGAGCAGGAAGATTATTGCCAGTTTGAAACCAGCGTGGGTTAAAATATAAATTCCAAGCTAGTCAGGCTTTAAGGTTAAGATCCTATTTCAAACAAAACAAAGCACAAAATGCGATTGGAGAGGACCGATCCTAGGAAAAATGCTTACTTACTCAGATCCCCAGCGCGCATGTAAAAAGCCCCAGGTGTAGTGGTTTGCTGCGGTAGCCCAACAGCGGGTGGGTGGGGCAAGGAAATCCGAGGATCCCCCTATCCCCAAGCTTACAGGACTGCAAGCCTAGCCAATCAACCAGCTCCGGGTTCAGTGAGTGACCATGCCTCAAAAAATAAGGTGGCGAGGGATAGAAGTGAGACCTCCGCCCCATGACAACTCGCACAAACACAAATACACACATACGAAACCAAAAACCTCAAAGCAAAAGCTCCTTAATGGGACAGGTCCCTCCGCCACCCTCTCTCGGCGCAGCGAGATACAAAGAGAAGCCTTGGCTAACCTGGAGCGCACGGGAATGCACAAAGGGTTAACAGGAGTTGGCCCTGGGTGGAGAGGCGGAGACGAGTTTTCATTGGTGGAAAGTTATCCAGGGGCGTGGTCTAAGAGTCTCCACACCCCCACCTCCTTTTCGTAAACCGCCCCCCCGCCCCCCCCCCCGACTTTTGAACCTTTCTCGCCGGGACAGAGAAGCGGGCCGGGACCAGCCGGGCCAGACCAGACTGGACCCCAGGGGCGATGCGGCTGCTGCCCCTGCTGCGGACTGTCCTCTGGGCCGCGCTTCTCGGCTCGCGCCTGCGGGGGTGCTCCAGCCTCCGCCACCCTGTCTACTGGAACTCCACTAACCCCAGGTAGCCCGGTCGAGCGAGGCGGGCGCCGGGCTGGGCCCGCGCTCCCAAGCTGTGCGCGCGCCCGCCGCTCGCCTTTTGCAAGGCTCCGGCTGAGCCCTGCCCAGCCGCGCGCCGGGGCTCCTTTGTTTGAGCCGGCGGGGGAGGGGCGAGGCGTGCCCGGGGTCCCCCGCCCCAACGTGTTGGGGGGCGGGCGGAGGACCCTAGTCCTGAGGGTGGTCGGATAGAGTCTGAAAGCAGGGAGTTGGGGGGCCTGGGCCCGTATCCCGGGCCCCGCCCCCCTTTTCTGGTGAGCCCCAACCTGCGGGCAGGAGCTGGGGCGGACCGCTGAGAACCCGGGAGAGGTCTTTACCCTAGTGAAAAATCGTGAGTTCCGTTCTGGTTCTCAGGTCCCCTCGGCCCATGATTTCGTTTGATATCTCTGCTTCCACCTTGATCTTATTTCTGTCCAATCCTGGCCCTGCCCTTCCAGCTGATTCACCTGTAGGTCAGTCATTTGACCTTGCTAACCTCAGTTATGTCATCTACAAAATGGGCTAATAATACCTAGTACCCTGGGAAGCAAGCGGACTGGCTGAGGTCAAGCTTGTGAATGGAAGTGCAGCTGTACAGATTTAAATGCGTATTTCTTCCTCTCTGCTGAGCTGGGTGCCTTTGAACCTCGGTAATTTTTGCTGTTTGCATCCTGCCTCCCATTTCTCTCTGCCTCTCTGCCTTCCCATCTGTTTTCCTTTCTGATTTTCTACTTCAGACAATCTGTGGTTCTGTTCATTTATTCACTAACGTTTGATAAGCACATTCTGTGTGTCAGGACTAGTGCTGATCTGCCGGGCATTACCAATATGGGATGGAGGCACACTGCCCTGTGGGAGGCCACAGACCGCCCCCCAGGAGGACAGGACTGGGTGATAAGAGCTATTGTTGTCCTGAACTCTGCCTTCTATCTCAGCGCCTGACCAGTGCCTCACCCCCCAGCTCTTGAATTTCTGGTTCATTCCCCAAATCCACAAGTATTTATTGGGCTCAGGCTTCGCAGGGGAGCCTTTCCACACCCAATGTAATGAAACATACAAAGACACTATGTCCCCTTCTCATGGTCTGGTCTGGTCTGAGCTTACTTAACACAGGAATCCTTCTAATCAAGAGTTCCCACAGCTACTCAGTGAAGGACATTTAGAGGCCTTTTCCAGACCATGCTTTACTGTGTGCATGGTGTCGGAGGCAGGATTCATTCAATATTTGGTGCTGTGGGGGTGGCCTGTCCCAGCCCTTTCCTCCTGTACTGACTTCCCCAGGCTGCTTCTGAGAAGTAAGGAAGGGGAACTGGGTTGAGTGTGGGAAGGGGTTGTCTCTTATACATAGCATTCTCTGGTCCAAAAACGGAAGCTGGACTCTGTGTGGTGGCACATGTCTGGCCTCCTCGGACACTTGCCCCAAATACATTCACATGCATAACTTTAAAATTAATATAATTTTTAAAAGACTGAGATGAGGTGGAGGGGGGATGGATCATGAGTTCAAGGCCAGCTTGGGGATCTTCCTACTAAGAAAAAAAGAGCCCATTTACTCTCCTTTACTATGCCTGCTTCTCCCGGTGTGTGGTACTGAAGCTCCTAAGAGGCTCCAACTTCCTCTCTGACTATCCTGGGAGCACATACCTGTTCCCCTGCCTTGGTCTTAGCCTCTGGTAACATACATTCTCTTAGCATCTATCAAGCACAGATGGGAGCGATGGGCTGCAGGAAGGCAGTGTCCTGAGAGACAGAGAAGGATAATGCTCCCTCACCATTAAGGAAGCCTTGTGGGCTGGGCACCACAGCCCCTAACCTCTCTGAGACTGACTTGATCGGTACATTTATTACCTACACACTGCCTCTCAAGGAGGTATTCAGTCTAGGAATTGACACAGACCTGTAATCTCAGCTACTTGGAAGACTAAGGAAGGAGAATCATAGGTTCAAGACCTGCCTGGGCAACTTAGCAAGAGCCTGTCCCAAAAGGAAGTTTTAAAAAGGCTATCATATAGCTCAGTAGTAGAGTACTTAGCATGTGGGCCTTCGATTCTGTTCCAGCTACCAAAAAAGAGAAAAAAAATTTATTTGAAAGGGGGTGGGTCGTTCTTGGAAACGCATGCCTCCCAGAACTATTCCATCTCCCGTGGGTGTAACAGAGGCTGGCTCAGACCCCACACCTGTCCCAACTGGGCTGTGTTATAACCCGTAAGCCCACACTCCCTTGTATCCACAGGCTGCTTCGAGGAGATGCCGTGGTGGAACTGGGTCTCAACGATTACCTAGACATCTTCTGCCCACATTATGAAAGCCCAGGGCCCCCGGAGGGCCCTGAAACCTTTGCTTTATATATGGTGGACTGGTCGGGCTACCAGGCCTGCAAGGCGGAGGGGGTAAATGCCTTCCAGCGATGGAAGTGCTCACTGCCTTTTGCCCCTTTTGGCCCTGTTCGATTCTCAGAAAAGATCCAGCGTTTCACACCCTTCTCCCTGGGCTTCGAGTTCTTGCCTGGACAGACTTACTACTACATCTGTGAGTGAGCTGGGCATGCTGCATGCCTCCTGGGGAGGTTGGGGGGAGAATGGGCTCTCGGCCTTTGCTTTGTGTTATAGGAAGGGAGAAGGGGGCCATGGCTCCCAAGGCTTAGGGGGTTGGGTTGAGCCTGGGACGAGATGAGGGAATAGTCCGACCAAATTTGTGCAGAGAAGAGAGTACGGAAGTTGGGAAGAAGGACTAGGGAGATGCCGAGAGGCGTGGATGAGCTGGTACTTGGTGTGACTCCCAAAGGAAGATAAGCCAAGACGGCCTGAAATAGTCTCAATCCAAGGGATGGTTTTCTCTGCTAACGTCTTCCTCCCAATTTCCAATCAGCGGTGCCAACTCCGGAGAGTTCTGGCCGGTGCTTGAGACTCCAGGTGTCTGTCTGCTGCAAGGAGACCAGTAAGTGGGCCAGGGTCTCACAAGCAGCCCTCAGGAGGAGAAAAAGGGGGGCCATGAACAAAGACCTAAGGGGTCCAGGCTGAGTCAGTCTACAGCCTCTTCTCCCATAAGTCATCCCTGTGGCAGCTTCTTAAAAGCTGGGCACAGAGAATGAGGCTCCCAAGCAGCCTCAATTCAAAGCCTTAATTAGACTTGAAGACTATTGATTGGGAAGACTTGGAAGTTGGGGTTTGGGAAGGAAGGGGCTGATCGTGGGAAGCAGTGGTTGCTTTGGGAGACCCTAGAGAATGAAAACAGAATGAGAGGCAGAGAGGGGGCTGCCGAGGAAACAGACAGACCCAGAAGTCTCTCTTCTCCCTCACAGGGTCTGAGTCAGCCCATCCTGTTGGGAGCCCTGGAGAAAGTGGTACATCTGGGTGGCGAGGAGAGCATACGCCCAGCCCCCTGTCTCTCTTGCTGCTGCTGCTGCTCCCAATACTTCGTCTCCTGCGAGTTCTGTGAGCCAAGTACACCTTCCTTATCACCCCAAGGAACCAGAGCCCTCCCCAAGACTTTCTGTTGAAGGGGTTCCTGCCACCTTACTGGTGATGCCAAGCCAGGCAGACGCGATGAAGCTTTGATGTGCAAAGTCAGAGGATCTGAAGTGACCCTTGTAGGTGACTGCCCCCTCACCACAGGCTGAAGAGGAACTGCAAGGGAGCTGCAGACAGTCCAGGGCACCCTGGAGCACAGCTGCTTTTATGGTTTTGTCTCCTCACCCTCAGAAGCCTAGGATTTAGTGGGATCAAATCCTTGAGCCACTGGGGGCCAAAGCCAAAGACCAGGGAACAGGTGGGTTCCTGGCCAAGAGCAACGGAGAAGCCATGCCATCTGTACCCTCTAGACCTCTTCCCAGGGGCAACTGTTGCCCTCCCAGGGGGGCCATTCACTTGTCTTCTGTGAAGACGGACTTGCCATGAGGTTGAATTTCATCCTGGTTTGTATTTTTATAAGTGTTTGGACCAAACCTTCAATAAATTACCCATTCTCATTGGGCATGGTGGCTCACACTTGTAATCCCAGCATTGGGGGGTGGGGTGGGGGTGGTCAGCAGGAAGTCAGCCTGGGTATAGGAGACCCTGTCTCAAAAGGGGGGGGTGCAGTGGGAAGGCTCAGCAACTTATAGTACTTGCCATGAAGCCTTGGTCAAGGCTGAGTTCAGTCCCTGAAACCCACATGGTGGAAAAGAGAGAACAGATTCCTGAAAGCTGTCCTTTGGACATACTACATGAAAATGGACGCACACACACACAAATAATAAACTTACATTTTAAAAAAAAAAACCCACCCATCTTTGTGTTACCCTCTCTCTGGCTTCTTCCCTGATACCTGAACTCCCTGGGGCCCCAGCTCTTAGCTTGATTTGGCCTGACCTCCATGCCAGCTGTGCCCAGGCCATCCATGCCAGACATCAGTGGGCACCCTTCTGGGCAGTTTGGGATAGGTGCCAGCAGCAGCTGTGGAGTTTGGCACCCTCTTACACCTCCCCAGCCATCTTCCTATGTTGGTGGCAGATGCTGCTGACATCCCACACTCTGGCGGTGCCTACTCCGGGTGCTGGAGTAAAACCCAGGGGAAATAAAAAAGCACCTGGGCTTCAGAATGCGGCGTCACAGCTAGCCTTTCGGCCCGCCCCCTCCCCAAGGGCGCTCTGGGCGGTGCCTGGCCTAGAACTGGCAAGGTGGGGTCAGATCAAAGCCTTCTTCCCCCAGCGGCTTCTTTGTTCTGAGCTTTTATAAGGAGGAGGTGGGGCTCAGGAGAGAGGGCTCCTTCACCCTTAGTCCCAATACTGTCACTTCCTCTCTCAGATAAGACTGACACCCCCTAACCCTGCAAGGACCTTTCTGAACTGTGTGCCCCTAGACGGAAGCAGGGGAGGGAGCACCCCTTCCCCTGTAGCTGCGCTCTGCCATCCCTGGTGCCCCACAGGCTCCTTTGGCTAGGTGCCGGCCTGCCTGGCATGGAGCCAGCGATCAGTAGGTGGATGTTGTGCTGATTAGCCCGACCCGGCTGCGGCATGGAGAAGCAGCGTGTGAACACGGAGGGGCGGGCGTTTGAGGGGCAGGCACCAAGATGCTGAGGATGGGCAGTCTCCTTGCATGCACACCTAGGTCAGACCAGTTCCTCTCTCTAAGGGAATGAAACCTGTCTATCACGCCACTGTGGCCCTCACAGTTCGTGGTAATTCTGTGGTTCTGGCTAAGGCCCAGGGCTAAGGCAGAGCAGATTTTGAGTTAATAATCTCTTTATTCGAGGCCAGTTTCAGAAAATGCTGCGTTATCAGTGCATGGGTTAGGGTCCTGACTCTAAACTTTGATCTTTAGCAATTAAAAGATGTTTATGTGTGGAAGAGAAGTCGGACTAAGACCTGTAGGCTGAGTCTTTTGGTCCAGCATTGGATTTCCATCGTGCCATCTTCCTGGAGGGCGTCTACGTGTTACCGGGGAAACCAAAGATCAGTTACCTCGATCAATCTTCAGAGAAATCATAAGCAGGGCAACCCCGGGGCAACTGTTTAGCAATCCTTTCCCTGGATTTAGAAATATGGGGATTCAGAAATATGGGGTTCTTACCCAGCTCCCCCGAGGTTTCATACACCTTTACGTGGACCCAGCAGGAGCTCTGGCTGGCTGCGCCAGAGACCTTGTGCAAAAGGGACCTGGATCTATTTGGCTTTTCTCGAGTTCTGACACATGGTCTCAGTCTCAGACTGCGTCTGACACAGGAAGCTCAGACCTTTCTTTGCAGGTGCAAGGGTGGAAGCTGGGGATACAGGAGCTACATTTTAGGGGGTTGCAAACTAGAGCCCTCAGGCTGTAGGGCTTCAGAAAAAGTCCCCGCCTCTTTTCTGTTCCCTTCCTCAGAGCCTGAGCCCTGAACCTTTGGCAAGCCAGGTACTCCCTGGCAGAAAGATCTGATGGAGTCCGCTCTTAGGACCAATACAGGCTGAAGGCTTTGGGCGGCTCTCCCGCACCTGGACCTGCCAATGAGAAGTCTTCGCGCCGTGTTCAAAGGTTAAGCAGGCCTGCAAGTTTGAGGCGTTACCGATCTCCCCTAAATTCAGCAGCGCTAGACCTGAGGGTGGGACCTTCAATTTAAACCAACTCTAGTTTCAACGGTACAGATGCGAAAATTTAATCTCTCTCTGTCTCCCTGGCTTGATAAGGTCTCTTTTCTGGATTCTGCTCCACACTACAAAGTGGCAAATTGCCCTTCAAATCCCGCAGTGCTTGCGCGCGCTCTCTCTCTCTCTCTCTCTCTCTCTCTCTCTCTCTCTCTCTCTCTCTCTCTCTCTCTCTCTCTCTCTCTCTCTCTCTCTCTCCTTCTTCCTCCTCTTTCTTGCTTTTCCATATTCACTTCATTCATTCATTCAGCGCTCCGTGAACACAGCTACCATTCTTTTAGTTAGCCGCCCTAGCTAGGGTCGTCGGGGGATCCCGGCAGTGACGCAGTTGAAAAGTGACCACTCTGGCTTCCAATAGCCAATAGAATCCCCGAACCTGGGGCATGAGGTCATCAGTGGCAATCTGCATTGGTTCAGGCCTGGAAACCGAAAGTCCCCATAGCAACCGACAGTGCGTCCAAGCATAACCTTGAGAGTGGTCATCGCCCCAGCTGCCGTTACCCATCTCCTGTAGCTGCTGTAAGGTGTTGGGAAATGGGATGAGGAAGCAGGACAAGGATTCAACGTCTCAGGTTCCAGTAGTCTTCAAGCAACCAAGCTCTTGTCTTACTTAAAATTCTTTTTTTCACTCAAAGCAAAGGTCAGTGTCACTTAACATAGAAAGTTTAGGTAAGGGTTATTTGCAAAAGCTATGGTGCCTTGGGTGCAGAGCTGCTGCCATGGGGAATGTCAATTCTGAGATCCTTGTGTTCATCTGCATATCGTCTGCATCTCATTTGCATTCTGTTCATTTAAGGTCAAATTGGGCAGACATCTCCACCTCCCTATCTCTGTCACTTGTCTGTATCTGTGATCTATCCCTTGGTGGCTCAGTATTCCTCCACTGTCCAATTCCAAGCTCTCTACCCCTCCCCCCACTCTCCAAAGTCTCCTGAGGGTGGCAAGTGGCAAAGACTAGCCAAAGGAGAAAGGATAAGGAGTGTGCCTCTCCTCTAGATGTTGGTGACAGATGGGGAGTGCTGGTCGGTACTGCCTGGAGACCAAATTGGCAAAGCTAGTAGTGGGGGGAGGTGCCTCGACTGGGCTGAAGGTCTCCAGGGCCAAATCACCCACATGCCTGGTGAGATGCTGGAACTAGAGATGCCTGGTTCCAGCAAAGAGCAGGCTTGCCCACCTGTCTGGTGCCAGGACAGCTTCCTTCCCTCAATTAAACACTAATGAGGTGTCATTTAACTCTGACCTTGCCTATTAGCTATCACACATGTGGAGCTGAAATTCATGATCTCACACCGATAGAGGGAGAAAAGGACCAGGGCAAAGTGCCTCTTAGGAAACAGAGGCAGGAGATCAGGTCACCTGGACACAGGAAGGAGGGGCCATACGCAGGGTATCTCTCAAGGGATTCTAGAACTCTCTCGAATTCATGTGGACTCTCAAAGGACTCTAGGAATGGTGACACTGTCCAAAAGCATTTTTCCTCTCATAGATTTAAAATCATTTATTAAACACCTCTGCTAACTGAATACCAAGCTTTTGGATGCTGAGTACACATCTTGCACAAGACAAGAACCTTTCTCTTAAGAAACCTCAGAGACATACCAGGTTGGATTGGAGGCCAGCCTGGTCTATAGCTTGAGTTCCAGAACAGCTGGGGCTACAGAGAGAAACCCTGTCTCAAAAGGATGAGGTGGAGGAGGAGGAGGAGGAGGAGGAGGGGAGAGAGAGAGAGAGAGAGAGAGAGAGAGAGAGAGAGAGAGAGAGAGAGAGAGAGAGAGAGAGAGAGAGAGAATCTTCAGAGACAGACTAGCCATTAAATAAGTATGATTCGATGCCAAGTGCAAGCATTAACACAGAGCTACACACAAATGACTGGGAACACAGGGGAGAATGGTCTCTCTGAGAAAGAGTGAAATTTATGGCAGGGAGATAAGTACAATTAATCATGTTTATGTGTTTTGACATAGTAAAGGTCCATGTTGAGATGTACTTTAAGGACTGTTGGTATATGTCTTCACAGTATCCTTTCCTGTACGTGTGTGTGTGTGTGTGTGTGTGTGTGTGTGTGTGTGTGTGTGTGTGTGTGTGTAAGAGAGAGATTTGGATCTCTTGATCTCTTCTTCTGAACTCATATTGTGGTTTTATTACAGATCAATGCCGTGAAGCTCTTGTGCAGATTGGCCTGAACCTGCACAGCCCAGGGGAGAGAAGTGGAGAACTGGTGTTGTCTCCCAGGGAAAAAGTGGGCAGACATTATCTTTGCAGCAGGGAGCCAGAAACCCAGCTCCTAAAACAGCAGCAGTCTGGCCAAAGGAGGCAAAGGGCTGGGCTCCAGGCTGTAGGTACCAGCAGGCATGGTGGGTCACTCGGCCTCTGTGACATGGATGTTACATCCACCACTCCCCACCAGAAGCCCAAGTCCCCTCCTCCACCAGTTCTCCTGTGTAAAAGAGCAGGCCAGCTCAGACCTGTCTGCTGGCTCTCTCCCTGGGGAGTTGATCCTTTCCAGGGGACAGGAGAGGGCTGGGGAATGCTGGGCTTGCTGAGAGGTTGCCAGATACTCCACCCTGACTTGACAAGGCTCTCTACAGCCCAGGTTCTCCCCACCCACTCTGGTCTTTGCCCAGGCATAGACTTCACTGCTAGGGATGCCCTTCATTGTTGGGAAAAGGGTGGGGGCCAGAGCTCTGACTGTGAAATGGGGTCTGGGTAGTGACACCCAGCTCAGAGACCTCTCTCCATCAACTCCTCTGTCTCCTCACAGCCACATTCTAGAAATCAAAACTTCAGTGAGCATCCAATCTAGGAAGAATTTGAGATTAAGAAGCAGCTATGGGGTCTAAGAAGGTAGAAAGCTCCTTCTGCCACACTTTGAAGGCAGGAGATTTCTTATTATTTAGTCACATTGTAGCCCTGACTACTCTTGAACTCACAGAGATCTACCTGCCTATTTTCCTCCTGAATGCTAGAATTACAAGTGTATGCTAAGACTTCTTTTAAAATGTGACTCTCCCTTCCTTCAACCTATTTAATCTTTTCTTATTCTCCAAACACTACATTACCTTTCTCTCTGTGATGGCTGTCAGGGGAAGCAAGCGGAAAGGGATTCTGGGCTGGTCTAGGTGGGCAGAGCAAGGAGGTAACCTCTTAATAAGGATTCTGATGAAGCCTCCATTAATCAAGCATCTCTTGGGCCCCAAGCACTGTGCTAAGTGCTTCCCAGAGAGTGTGGATCTTGATCCTTGCAACAAGCAACTTCTCAAGTAGGGAGGGTATTATTAGCCCCCCTGGAGAGATGTGAAAAGCAGTCCAGGAGAAGCTAAGTGACAGGAAAGCCACTGAGTTACTACTGTCCCCACTGATGCTGTGCATGCTTCCTCCTTCCCAGTGTTTCTTCAAGTACCACCAGAGGTATATACATTTCTACTGTAACCCCAGAGATGTCACCTACTTCAGAGCCCCTGGCTTCCTAGGCCCAGTAGAGGGATTGGGCATGTGTAGGAATTGAGATTATTATATTTTGACCACACCAATCAAGACTTTCATTCTAATTTTCTGTATCCTAAACAGAATTGGGGGTACTATATTCCCTGCTGTTATTCATAGTTCTGTATCCTACGTGTGGCTTCATGTTATCTCGGGCAGTCCAGCATACCACAGGTCCATGTGGACACACACTCAGGAATCAGAAGATGAACGCACCTGGCCCCACCCCACAGTACCCAGGTGTCTATGGTACTTACACAGCAGAACACTCATGACCCTGTGAAAGGTGCAGAGCCTGTGAATATTTCATGTCTGGAGCTGGCGGCGGCTGCTTCTGCTCACACCATGCCCAAGCTTCTCTCTCACAGGCTCCTTGTTTATTTGTTTAATGAATTATTTATCCAGCCCCCTCCCCTCCCAGCCTTCCCCTCCCCCAGGCCCTAGCCTCCATGATTTATTGAACTAAACTCAGCTCTGTGGTTGCTACCCTATGTCCTGGGAGTTGCCCTGGGCTACATAGCCTGAGTGCTCCCTATGCCCCAGACCTGCTCAGCTTCCTGATTTCTTGGACCCCAGGGATGGGGAGAACGAAGCACTTTGTCAGAACTTTCAGGAAGTCTGGGCTCAATGCTCCTAGGGAGATCATGGCAGGCAGCCCCAAGGCCAGTGAGACTAAAAGGCAAAGCCTCCCTGTGAGAGGAGGCTTGAGGTCCAGAGAGAGGCCAGGCCCACAGAGAAAACCCCAGGTTCACCGACAGCAGATCAGGGTCAGGCCTGATATTTCAGTGTTTCCCACTTAAGTCTATGACCTACTGTGGGAGGTGAAACCAAGGAACTGATTTCATCAGTCTTAGGCATCTTTTATCATTATTATTATTATTTTGAGACAAGATCTTATTTAGCCTAGGTTGGCCTCAAATGCATTTTGTAGCTGAAGATAATATTGAACTTTTGCTTGTCCTTGACTTTACCCCCCCCCAAGTGCAGGATTATAGGAACCACTATACTGATTTATTTAAAAATTTAAGACTGAGCATGCTGGTACACACCTTTAATGCCAGCACTCAGGAGGCAAAATTTGGTGGATCTCAAGTTCAAGGCCAGCCTTGTCTTCATATGGAGTTCTAAGACAGCCAGGGCTATATAGTGAGATCCCTGTCTCAAACAAACAAACCCTTTTTTATTTCATAATTTTATGTGCATGGGTGTTTTGCCTACATCTATGTCTGTGCACCATGTTTATGCCTGGTGCCAGAAGAGGGGGTAGGATCCCATAGAACTGGAATTAGAGATGGTTTCAAGCTGCCATATGGGTGCTGGGAACCAAACACAGGTCCTTTGCAAGAATAAAAAGTGTTCTTAACTGCTGAGCCATCTCTTTAGCCCCAAGCACACTTCTAAAGAATGAAACAGGGAAAATGAGGAATATCCTCTGTATCAAGGTAATTCCTGCTTTGTGAACCTTCCTGCTTCTGTTCCAAGCTATTTCAGCAGCTCCGTAGACAGGTATGCACATGCTGGATGGGGATGCCAAATAGATAGCCCATTCCTACTGTGAGTCAGTCAAGAATTATGGGAGTCACAGGTATAAACAAAGGCCTGCTCCCAGCTCATAGAGGAGTTCTCCTGACCAGGTGTCACAGGTCCTAGGCACAGACAGCAACTCAGATCTCATACACAGAAACCCAGTCCTTCGTGGATGCCAGTCCCAGCCAGGCTTAGTGGCACATACCTTTAATCCCAGCTGGAGGAAGAAGCAGGCATTTGAGGTTAGCCTGGTTTACCTAGTGAGTTCCAGCACAGCCAGGGATGCATAAAAACACCCTGTCTCAGATAGATAGATAGATAGATAGATAGATAGATAGATAGATAGATAGATAGATGATAGATAGATAGATAGATGATAGATATATAGATGATAGATAAATAGATGATAGATAGATAGATAGATGATAGATAGGTAGATAGATAGATAAATAGATGATAGATAGATAGATAGATAGATGATAGATAGATAGATGATAGATAGATAGATGATAGATAAATAGATGATAGATAGATAGATAGATGATAGATAGGTAGATAGATAGATAAATAGATGATAGATAAATAGATGATAGATAGATAAATAGATGATAGATAGATAAATAGATGATAGATAGATAAATAGATGATAGATAGATGATAGATAGATAGGTAGGTAGATAGATAGATAAATAGATGATAGATAAATAGATGATAGATAGATGATAGATAGATAGATAGATAGATAGATAGATAGATAGATAGATAGATAGATATAAGAGTCTTAGCTCCTTGAGGCTTTTAAACCCATCTATAGTTCTTCAACTATATGCATATGCTACACATTCTGTAGACAGAATAGTCACATACAGTTATGAAGTTTGTACTTGGTACAAAAATAGTTACAACAAAGGGCAAGAAGAGGCTGACATTAGTTCATGCTCCCTCCTAAGGTGGAGACACATAAGCCCACTTCCCACAAAGGAAGCTGCACCTTTGCTTTTGCACAAAGGCATCACTTGCCAAGGGTTGCACTCTAGTGACAGAATCTGCATAGAGGAATACTTTTTGTGAGCCACACAAAGGCCCAAATCAGCCAGCAGCCAATGGACAGAAGCAAGGTACCAAAGGACCAGATCCCACAGACACAGACCCCATACAGTGTCTGAACTTGAACTTGAAAGTTAGATTTTGGCTAAAAAGGTAAAGGCTCCTTTTTTTCCCATTTCTTTTTAATTATGGGGGTGTGGGTGTAGGTACCTGTGCATGTGAGTTCGGGTACCTTTTGAGTCCAGAAGAAGGTATCAGATCCACTGGAGCTGGAGTTATAGGCATTTGTGAACATCTGATGTGGGTAATGGGAATCAAACATAGGTTCTCTGTAAGAGTAACAAAAGCTCTTAACCTCTCCCACCATGAAGCTCTATGGTTATTAAAGAAAGTGGAGTAGTACATTCTAAAGAGAAACATCTGGGCTCTAGAGGATGGGGCCCAAATCACCCAAATCTTTAAATAAAAGCCAGATTGTATTATTCATTCATTCATTCATTTTTTTTAAGACTATAATGGGAATTGAACCTAGGTTTTCTTAAACATGCTCTACTAATAAATACATTCCCAGCTTGGAACCCAGAATCTAGAAACAGGAATCTAAGTTTTAAAAAATGGAATTCAAAGTTCTGTATCAATCTAGCCAGTCTGCACTTACTGTGCATAGGGACAGGCTCTCTGGCTCCTCTGTGCTACAGAGAGAAACTCACTTCTGTGGATCAGAGGCATGCCATGGAGGGGCAGGCACTAGAACTTGTGGTGCCTGGAGTATGCAGGTTAGCATTATTGGGGTGAAGCAAACCTCTTTGGGAATAAAAAGAACTGTTTGCCAACTCCCTTATTCCCATCCCAAGGGACCTCATTTATTTTCTGGATCCCAAGAAGAGAGAAGATATCTCCTGGGAGTGGAAAGGTGCCCAAGGAGGACAGCACCCACTCTAGCCTAGCAGCAGGGAGGCATAGAGCCTACTGTGCATGCAGTGCCCCTCCCCCAAATTTAACCCCTAAGGCAGGCTTGCGGTCAAGGCCTTGTACTGCCAAATGTAAACATGGGGAATGCAGATATCTGTCCCACCTCTTGAAACACAACAGAATAGCATCATGCTTGCCTCCCTGGGCACACCTGCTATGGGTCCTGAGAACATAGTCAGGCCTGGTTCTGCTTTGCTTTCTAAAAAAAAGGAAGAGATAAGGGGTGAATACCTACTAGGTCTGGATTCTGGACCCTTTGTGAGAGGGGTAGGCCAGCTTACTAGGGAGAAGTTTGTGTGTGTGTGTGTACTTCAATATCTGTGTGTGTGTAGGGCTATGTTTCTACCGGTCTCTTTAGTTATGGTAGCACCTTATGTGTGTATATCAGCCTGTGTGTTAAGGTCCATGTTTCTGTGCTTCTGGGTATGCATACTTTTCCTTCCCTCCTCACTGTGTGCATGTCATGTCTGTGCTTGGATGGCCTAAGACAAGGGCTGTGGTGAGTGAGTGATCTCTGTCCTTAGAGAAAACATCTGTGGGAGCAGGAATAAGCATGCCTGAGGACATCTTTGAGGGAATTGGAGATAGTGAGGGGGTGCTTTGTTGGCCTTCCAAGAAGACCACTCCATTCCTGCTTAGCTCCAACTGGCTCCTACCTTGACCCATCACCACCACAAACACCTTTGCCCTGGATTACCAGAGTAGGCCGGTTTTTTAGGACAGGGTCTCACCATGTAGCCCTATACAGACCTATGCAGCTTGGCTTTGAACTCACAGAGATCCAAGTGGCTCTGCCTCCAGAATGCCAGGATTAAAGGAGTGAGCTATTGTGCCCAGTCCCCAGAAGATCGCATTCTTTGGACTGAGCTTCTCTGCCTTGGCACCAAGGAAAACAAACTCATGCTCAGCTGAGGGCCTTTAGGCAGCCAGCTGTTAGCTCCCGGGTGCCCACCTGAGGGCTTCCCCATCATGTGTCCATTTAACTCCGCGTGCTCATGGAAAGGACGTAGAGGAAGCAGGGGTCCAACTTCCTTCAGATATGGGTCTAGTCCTGCTCATTCAGAGGTAGACCCTCACTCCTCAACACTCCTACACTCCATGGAGAAAGGTGTGGACCTACACAAGATGTATATGCAGGTCTTGGCTCACGAATCCTTCTGGGAACTCCAGCCTGGGGGAGCAAAAGACGCAAGCCGCTGCAGCAAATCACCTAGGAGAGAGGAGAGGCGCGTTGTTCCTAGAGGGGCAACACAGTTCCCGTCGCCCACGCGCGGCGCGCTCTAGGCTCAAGTGGGGCGGAGCCCGGCGTGAGCGCGCCAGGGGCGGGGCCTCGGGGGCGCGCCCAGGAGGGCGGAGGGAAGAATTGTGGGCGTGGCTAAGGTTGGGGGCTGGCAGCGGCGGCAGCAAGGAGCTGGGAAGCTGAGAAGCCGGGAGCGCGGGGCTCAGTCGGGGGGCGGCGGCGGCGGCGGCTCCGGGGATGGCGGCGGCTCCGCTGCTGCTGCTGCTGCTGCTCGTGCCCGTGCCGCTGCTGCCGCTGCTGGCCCAGGGACCTGGGGGCGCGCTGGGAAACCGGCATGCGGTATATTGGAACAGCTCCAACCAGCAGTGAGTCGGGGACCCAGAAAGCCCGTGCGGGACGCGTCAGGGATGGGGGAGCTGGTGGGCCCTAGAAGTCTTAGGGGAACCTGGCGGCAGTCCTGGAAGACAGGCTCGGTGCCGAGAGGCGAGGGAGTGGGGACGCACTACGTGGGCGTCTGTGAAACTAGGGGGTGTCTGAGAGAAGCTGTTGGGGCATAGTGAGGAGCGCACTGGCCGTGCAGAGGAGGCTCCTGGGGAGCCCCCAACCCCATCTTGGTTTCTTTCCACACTGGCCTCTGGAATAGTGTTCCCTGTCCTATAGTCCCCCCCATCCACACTCTTAGCCAGGCTGAAGTCTGGGGGTACCGGTGTGCTGGGGATAGGCCTGCATTTGGGAGCTCAGGGATGACCTGTTTTCAGCCTATAAACGTTGATGGGGTTATGCTTAAGACTCTTGCTTTTAAAAGTGGGGTTCGGCATTAAGGCAGGAGGTCCGATTCACCACCTCCCCAGAACGAAGGGGAATGGGTTGCTCTGGTTGTGTGGATAGACCCTGCTGGGTAAGTCCGGGCAGGATCGCGGAGTTGGGGGGCCCTGGGAACGCAGGGTACCGCTGAGGAAGAAGGCAGGGATGGCGTGTCACACACACACACGCACACCACACACACACACACGCTGAAGCTAGGAACGGCGTATGGCATCGAGTGTGAACGGGCGTGCGCGGCTGTCAGTGTGTGTGTGTCTGTGTGTGATTTGTGTGTCTGCGTCGGCGACCGTCTAGGGGTGGGAGCGGGCGGCGGGTCGGGGAGGGGGCTGCGGTCGGTGTCCGCGTGGCCAGTCTTGTCTGGGCTGGGGTGGCTCTTGGCGCCGCCGCGGTCTGGGCGGGTGTCAGGGCGGCCGTGTGGTTTCCTCCGGTGTGTGGCGCGGCGGCCCGGTGCCGGCTGCGGGACCGGGCCATCATTCTGCACAGTCCTCGCTGCCCTTGTCCTCTCCCTGCCGAGCTGTCGTGTGTATCACTCTGGCCACCTCAGTGTGTTGGTAGGGGGATCCCTGGGGACATGAGGATCACTGTCACACCTGCCCGGGCGGTGGCGGCAGCTTTGCTTCTGACTCCCCGCCCTAGGGGCCGCCTAGGGAACAAATGGTGAGACCCCAGGGGAGGGGACCTGAAGGGCCTCGACCACGACCCCCAACCTTCCGGGGGAGGGGCTCCTGCTTGCTGCTCTGCTCTTTGTTGTTTGGGGCTCTGCGCCTCCCCCTCTTCCTTCTCGCGCCCAGAGTGTCAGACTGGGGGTGGGGATGAGCTAATGACGCCCCCCTTTTGCTTCCCATGGAAACCTCGGGGGTGGGGTGGCAGCCCCTCCCCCCCGGAGCGGGACGCCAAGCTCCCCGGGGGGCGCCGAGGGCTGACTATCCTGCTAAATCTAGCTCGTTTCCCCCCCCCCCTCCCTGAGAGTCACACGTCCGACCCCCGCCCCGCCACAGTCTGGCACGAGCCGTGAGCTCGCAGGTGAGAGATCCGGGTTCCCCGCCACCCTTGGGGGAACCCCCCCCCAGTCGTAGATGCCAGCGCCTAGTGGGTGTGGGAATAGCCTTGAGGGGAGCGTAGATGAGGTTCCCCTCCCCCGCATACACCTGGGCGCAGGTGAAAGCTCCAGAACGGGATGGGAAAGCCGGGTTCCCAAAACCTGCTGTGGCCCTCTCCACTCCTGTGCGGGCAGGGACCGACGGAGGTAGGAGGCGGCGCAAGCTCGGCCAGGAGGCCGCTGCCGCCCCCGCCCCGCTTCCCGGGCCTTTGTTGCCGCTGCGCCCGGGCTCCCCGGCTCTCTCACTGCGGCATCCGCGGCCCCATAAATCGTGAGAGCGACGTGCTCCAGAGCCGGGAGTGGAGAGGGCCGGGGAGCTGGGGGCGGGGCCGGGCCGAGCCACAGGCTCCCAGGCCCCCCCCTTTCTCCTCCAGTCACGTGATCCAGACTCCTGGCTCCCACCTCCCGTCACGTGCGGAGGGTCTCTGCCCCTTGGGGTCACGTGGGGGAGGGTCTGCGACCCCGCCTCTTAGGGGTCACGTGGGAGGGTGCCGGTGGGACACGTGCGGGGACCTCTTTTTGACAGACCTGCAGTAGCCTCCGATGACAGACCTGGGGCTGGTGGCTCGGTCCTTGGCTACCTAGCCTTCACCCCTTCCCCCACTCAGCCCCTTGAGTTAGTCCCTGGGAATGGGCGAGACCTTTTCCTAACCCGGCCCAGAAACTGGGACGCGGTGGGAGCATCCTTATTGGAGGGAGTGACGAGAGTGTGAAGTCGGGGGGTCTCCTGAGCCGGGTACCGAATGGGGCGGAGTTGAGGGACAAACATGTACACCCCCCCCTCGCCAGGGCTTCATTTTTTATTTTTTATTTTTTTGAACTAAACGAGGGTGTTCGTACTGGCCTCAAGAGCATCTTTTTTTCTCGAGGTCTCCCTATCTTGGAAGCGTTGCTGTTGCTGATCGCTTCCATTCACACAATTCATTCAACAAATATTTATCGAGACCTCTACTACGTCCGCGGTGGTCTGTTTTCGTCCAGCCGCCAATGTGTCCTGATTTCTCTTCTTTTCCACGCCGCCTCCTTCTGTTACGGGCCTCTCTGGGTCGGATGCTGAGTCTTTTAGGTTCTTCCAAGTCCTGCTTGGTTCACGTTCCTTTTCTTCCTCTCCGTTTCTGGCTTCCCCCGTCTCCCTCCCTTTCCCCTCCGCGCGTTCGCCTCCCCTCTGTACATGGCAGAATCTTTTCCATCTCCGTGTGCCTCGCTTTCGGCGGGCCCTCGCTCTTCTCCGCCGCTGCAGATCAATAAACCTTCGCCGCCGCTTCTGTCGCTACTGTCGCAGGGTCGAGGGGCGGGGGGGGGGGGGTGACCGGCGCGCTGCTTCTCCACCAGACCCGAGCCGGTGGGGCGCCCGGTGGGGAGGGGGTGTCTGTGCACGAGCCGCCCTAAGGAGCGTTCCCACCCCCGCCGCTGCCCACCCCCCCACCCACCCCCAGCACCCGCGCGCGGACTCCACGCCGCGCGCACGTGGTTGGGCCTCGCCTGCTGGAGCGGGCGGCGCGCAGCCTCGGGGGCGCGCGCCAGAAGGGAAGGACCTAGTCTCTGCGTTTTTTCCTCCACTCCCTTAACTCTGCGCCTTGGTTTCTAAAGCCAAGGATAGGGGTTTAACAAGTTCGGGGTCTCTTGGGGAGCCTTTCCCTTCTCCCAGGTCTTGTTAGACACCCTGTTTACCTGCCCCTAATTGCCCCAGGGGGAGACGTTTGCTCCTTCCCCGCTCCCCCACCTCCCGTCCTGTTCCCCGCGGACACTGAAGGCTGAGTTCCACCGGCCTGGGGAGCTAGGGCGCTGTAAAAGTGAGAAGAGTCGGAATGCCCTCATGGCGTTGCAGGCCGGGAGGGACAAAGTAACCGGCCTAGGGGGTAATCCCTGTAGGTGAGCAGTGAGGACCTTTCTGCAAGACCAGTGGGAAGCCACGAGGAATAAAATGGAGGGTAGACTGGAGAAGTCCCTGTAGGACCAAGGCACAACCCAGTCCCCAGATGCTGGCCCGCCCTCCGCGGAGCGCGGGATGGGGGTAACTCTGGAGGCGTGGTTAGCTTCGAAGCTCTGCTGGGGCCTATGTGCACCTCCCTTTCACTGCTGGGCTAAGTAGGATGACAGATTCAATTAAAGAGGTTGTGCCTAACAGACAGGTCGGGTCTCCTAGGAGTTATGGTTTGGGATGTTCTCTATCCACCAAATACCTGTGGACACAGCTAACTTGTCAATAGGTTTTGACCCACATGGCCAGGTTGGAGGGGAATTCTACAGCCTTTCTTCCACCAATCACAGGGATAGGTAAAAGATGACTGACTTCCTGTTGTCATACAACAACCACGCTATATGCTCATCTCACCCTCTTGAGGAAACTGAGGTATCACCTGTAGGAATATCTCTGGAGTTGGTTTGCTCCTTGTTGTAATGGGGTGTGTGAATGGAGCAGCTTCAGGGAGAGGCCGCTTCAGTCTGGATACATGGGTGAGGCTCAGGGAACAAGGCTCCAGGGTAGCTATGGGGCTGCTCCAGGCCTGGCACGCTGTGCTGGCTGGCTGGTGGCCCCCTCCCCAGGACCTTAGGGAAGGAACAGGAGACTATGGGGATGGGATGGACATATACTGTATGGGTGGTGGCTGGGAGCAGCCAGGCCTTGTCTAACCCGTTTTCCTGCTCTCAGCTCCCGGCCCGTCGAGACTCCTGCCCACCTGAGTGCCAGGGACAGGGAGGGGCCCGAGTGACTGACCCATCACTCCCATGGGAACCAAGTGGGACTGGTGGCATTCCTGATGACTCAAGAAGGCTGTGCCCATTCTTACCGGGGAGCCCAAACACCAGCTGTTATCCAGCTGCCTTATTGGTAGTTCTGGGGAGGGGGCAATACCAGTGAATCCAATGAGGTTGGACAATGTCTGGGAGAACCCTCCAAAAGCCCCCAAGCTCATTTCCCTAATGTGTCTGATTGCTGTTTGTGGAACTGGGTAGTGCCTGGTGATGTGGAAAGTCAGTTCCACCCCTCAGGGAGTTCCCAGGGATGAGGGACCCCAGTGGTTTGTTCTTTCAATTGGGTAACCCATGCTTTCTTGTGCCCACTGTTCTGCTACATCACTGCCACATGTCTGCATCCTTGCCCAGGGAAGTCAAAGGAAACTTCCACCCACTCCTCCACAGCTCTGCATCGAGGTGACATCCCTACCTCATTCTGTGCTTTCAGACCAACACTTAGATGGAGACTAACAAGCAGGTGGGGGGATCCTGGGGACCCGGTATATCTGCTTCTCTGTCCCAGAGACTCCTCTGGAAAGTGGCAGACACAGTCATCTTGGCTAAGCCCTATGCTCTCATTACTGTGTCTAGCATTATCACGGCGTGTGCCTGGGGCGACAGGGGCTTCCAAGTGGAGAACAGAGATGTGTAATGAGTCAGAAACCTCGGGGTGATCGCAGGTGGGCCTTAATACTGAACTCTTCATCTCCCTGGCTTGTGTCAGGTTACTGGGGACTTAATTGTCCATGACCTCAAGATGGAGGTAAATGGGACTCTGAAGCACAAAGACAGAGGTCCTGTCATGTGGGGAATACATGGGGAAGCCCTGAGATTGGTGGGGCCAGCTAACACTGGAATAGGTTCAGCAATCTCGCTTTTCTAGGTATCTGCCGCCTGTGAGTGGGCGGCGGACAATTTTTGTGTTTGTGCCATTGAACTTGTGCGTGTGTGTGCATGAAGCTGCCGTACATGCGTGTTATGAGGGCAAGTCCTGTCGGACTGGCCTGGGGGTGGACCTGGAGCAAGAAGGCATTCTGGGAGAATGGGTGAGAGGGTTTGTGTTCCGAGGAAGGGGTCTCTACTTTTCACCCTTCTTTCCCTCCTTGGGCCTGGGGAATTATGGGGGATGGACTGAGGAAATCCGGGCCTGGGTCTGGGAGTCGTTGGGGCCTGCGCTGTTTCTGTGGCAACCAGAGCTAGGTTCCTTTTTTTCCTCCGCCTCTCTGCCTCTTTTCCTTAGGAGGTAGGCCAGGCTTCCTTGTGCCTTTGCTACCCTCTGGTGGCCACCACTGGAAGGACAGGCCAAAAAGGAGACGGCACAGTAAGGGGACTGGCACACTGGACTCTGGGGACAGAAAAGGGCCGAGAAAAGATTGTAGGAAAAGCCAAGAGTCTGAGGAATAAATTTTTATGATTATAGTACATTATATATATAATATATACAATGAACTAAAATGTCCTAATGAAGGTCTGGGAAGAGGTGACATGGGAAGCATTGGAGCATTGAGGTTTCTTCTTTGACCCCCGCTTCATTTGTCCACAGCCTGCGGCGAGAGGGCTACACGGTGCAGGTGAACGTCAACGATTATCTGGATATTTACTGCCCGCACTACAACAGCTCAGGGCCTGGCGGCGGGGCGGAGCAGTACGTGCTGTACATGGTGAACCTTAGCGGCTACCGCACCTGCAATGCTAGCCAAGGCTCCAAGCGCTGGGAATGCAACCGGCAGCATGCCTCGCACAGCCCCATCAAGTTCTCTGAGAAGTTCCAGCGCTACAGCGCCTTCTCGCTGGGATATGAATTCCACGCCGGCCAAGAGTACTACTACATCTGTGAGTGCCGAGTCCTTGGTCTTTTGAGTGACAGAGCAGTGCCCCGGGGGGTCCCCGCCGGCCTGTGTGGTGGTCGGTAGGGATAGGCTTCATAGTCTCATCTCTGAGGGATTGTTGTAAGGATTGGGGAGGGGGGCATTGGTACCGGCTCCAATACGGGCCATTCTGGGCCCGGCCTGGCTACAGAGCCATGGTGACCAGTATCCTAAGGGTGGAGCAGTTACTCCAGGGCATAGTTGGATGCGGGCAATTTGGAGGGGGATGGGAGTCTATGAGGAAGGTCTCATGGGCATCAAGTGAGTGCAAGCAACTCAGGCCCAGTCTCCTCCCCAGCCACGCCCACTCACAACCTGCACTGGAAGTGTCTGAGAATGAAGGTGTTCGTCTGCTGTGCCTCCAGTGAGTAGCGTCGGCTTCCAGTCGCGTCCGCATCCTCGCCACCCTGCTTTGGGGCTCCCTTGGCTTCCTGGGGATGGGGGGCAGAGGGCACAGGCGACCGGGATTAGCTCCTCAGCTGTAGCAGGGGGAGGGGGTCCTGGCCCTGACTTTCCCCTCCTCTCTCCCCACCCGCACCCCACCCCGCAGCATCGCACTCCGGGGAGAAGCCGGTCCCCACTCTCCCCCAGTTCACCATGGGCCCCAATGTGAAGATCAACGTGTTGGGTGAGTCTGCGCAGCGCCCTCTGGTGGCCACTGCTGGAACCGCAGCCCCCTTCCCGGTGCCTGCTTTTTTCGCATGCCTTCCCTTGGGACATCAGCCCTTCCTGCCCCTCCTGTCCCCGTCCGTGGGTGGTAACGTCCCTGGCTCCACTGCTGCTGCTGCCGCCCCCGCCGCGTGCCCCCCGCCCCAGCGCACAGCTAAGCCCTTACCAGTCTATTTATCTTTCCGCAGAAGACTTTGAGGGAGAGAGTCCCCAGGTGCCCAAGCTTGAAAAGAGCATCAGCGGGACCAGCCCCAAGCGGGAACACTTGCCTCTGGCCGTGGGCATCGCCTTCTTCCTCATGACACTCTTAGCCTCCTAGCTCTGCCCCTTCCTATGACAGAGAGAGGTGGGGCGGGGCCGAAAAGGAGCAGGAGTCAGCTGTGGGGCCTACATCCTTCTTCTCATGGTTGGGAGTGGGGTCTGCACTGTACATCTATCTGTGCCTGCCCTCTTGCCGGCTCTCTCTAGGACAGGCACTGTAGAGGATCAGGCACAGGGACAGCCACAGGTCCCAGGTGGCCTGTGGCTTTGGTAATGTTTGGTACCAAACCTGGGGGCTTTAAAAGGCAGTGCTCAGGACTCCCTGCCCCCTGGTACCTTTCCCTGACCCTTGGTGCCCCTCCTTTTTGTCTCCCAAGAGGCACATATGCCCCAGAGAGAACAAATGAAGCATGGGAGGTGCCCCCTTGTCACTCTCCTGGGGGCAGAACATGGGGAGGGGACTAGATGGGTGAGGGGCGGAGCCTCAGGCTACCCCCCTTCCCCTGTTTACAGCAATAAGCATGTCCTCCCTCCACTCCCACACAGAGGACTGTGGTTTTGGTTGAATCCAAGTTTACAAATAGACACCCCTGGGGGGAGCAGGCAGTGGACAGGGGTGGGCATCGGGGTGCCAGACAGGCATGTACAGACACTATATCTCTATATATAATGTACAGACAGACAGAGTCCCTTCCCCTTCTCAACCTTGACCTTTGACTCCTTCCAGATTCAGACCCTTTCCCCACCAGGTTAGGCCCCCCCTTGGGACCCCCCTGGCCCCTCTTTTGTCTTCTGTGAAGACAGGACCTATGCAACGCACAGACACTTTTGGAGACCGTAACAACAATGCCCCTCCCTTCCAGCTCTGAGCTGGGAACCAGCTCCCAGGACCTTGCCCTGCCCACCCTATGTGGTCCCCACCCATCCCGGGCCTTTTTCAAGTGCTTTGGCTGTGACTTTCATACTCTGCTCTTAGTCTAAAAAAAAATAAACTGGAGACAAAAATAACTGAGTGTGTGTGGTTTCAAGGGGCCATGTCCCTCTGTTTCACTGGCTGAATCCTATAGGGTTCAGGTCCTGGGTGAGCAGGGCATTATAGGTCCGAGTCCACAGAGCCTGGCTCTAGGGTCCAGCTCTGTGTGGAGAGAGGGACAAAGCTTCAAGTTGAGCCTGGGTGATTTTGGGCAGACTCCTTAACCTTTCTAGGCTCAGGCTCCCCACAGGGAAAATGGCTGGAATACCAGTTTCCCAGGGCCCACGTATGGGAGTTAAGGCTCAGGCTGGCGTTCTCTATGCTGTAGTCAGGCTTTTGGCTGGGTCCAAGGATTTCAGGGGATTTGTGAACCTAGATAGGAAAATAAATTACATCTTTATTTTCACTCACCTGTGACAAATTTAGCATTTCCCTTATGTACTTGGGCATCAGGCCACAATAGCGTTATCAGTACCTGTGACTTTGTAGCCAACAGAAATCCCAGATGTTTTCAGACTGCTTTATATCTCAGAATATCATTTATGCGTCACTACTTTGAAATGATCATAGTTGTTAGACTTTCCTTGTTTTTAACATGTTAATAAAGAAACATATATATTACATACCAAAAATGTAAATGTCTGATAACTGTGTTTCAATATTACTGGGTTCCTTCATGACCCTTTGAGATTTTTTTATTTGTTTGAAAACACGTTCCCTGCTGGGGCCTGAGCTTCACATAACCACAGCACCCTGTCTCTGTGAAAGGTTATGTGTGAAGCATGGGTGGGACAATTGAAAGAGTTTCCCAGGAGCCAGTGAGGGGCCTTTCTCATAGTCCAGGGGATTTTACCTCATCCCGGTTCCCTTCCTGCCGCTGAGGACAGGCTAGAGCTGAGGCAAGCAAGCGTTCCTGTGTGCTCCTGTGGATGTTAGTTACATCATGATAGCCCTCGTCAACTATGGTGGCATGTACCTGTAATCCCAGCACTCGGTGGGGCTGAGTCAGGAAGACCACTGCGATTTCAAGGGCAGACTAGGCTATGGAGTGAGACCCTATCTGAGAGTGTGCAGGCTCTATATAAGTCTTGGCTATCGCCTAACAGATGCTTGGAGTAGAGGGCAGGCAGGACTAGAACAGGGGCGGGCTGTGGGCCAGCCTGACACTACTATCCCAAAGACTGGAAGGGCTGGCCATTCAGTTTTCCATGTTGTCAGCCGATACTCCATGAACACCTGCCAAGTGCCAGCCGGTGGGACAAGGAAGACACTGTCTGTCCTCTTAGATATGCTGATTTCCCAGGCAAGGTGCATGCCTGTAATCCTGACACTTGGGAAGCTGAGGTAGGAAGACTGAGGGATCAGGGATGGATGGCCTAAGCTACATAGGCTGTCTCAAAAAGCAAGAGCTAGGACAGGGCCTGTCCAGTGGCTCCACCTGTGAGGACCACATGGCCCGACCTGATCCCCAGAAGCCACATAAAGGCAGGAGAAGAGGAGCTAGAGACTTGGCTCGGTGGTTAAGAGCTTTTGTTCTTGCAAAGTACCCAGGTTCAATTCCCAGCACCCACATGGCACCAGCATGCATGTAGTGCACAGATGTACTTTGCAAGCAAAGCAGTCATATGAGTAAAATAAATCTTTAAAAAGAAAAAAAGACTCTGGGCCCAACACAGCTTACTTTCAGGGCAGTGGTGGCACACACCTTTTATCCCAGCACTCAGAGGCAGAGGTAGGTAGTTCTCTATAAATTCAAGTCCAGCCTGGTCTACAGAGTGAATGCTCTGTAGGATAACCAAAGCTACACAGAGAACCTTGTCTCAAAAAGACAAGACGGGGAGAGAATGGTAAGAAGTTGTCTTCTGGTCCATATACTTGTGTACACACACACACACACACACACACACACACACACACACACACACACACACACGGCAAGGCGACACACACAGTATGCTATTGTATTTGAAAATATCACCACATATCCCCTTTTGTGTTAAATTTTAAAAAAAGGTTTAGCTAACATAAGAAAAACCATATATAATAGGTACAATGATTGTATATAATGTATACAACATTAAATGAGTAATGTCCAGTCCATTAACAATTGACAATTCAAAGAAAATATTTCATTAATTATCCTATTTTGATAAGCCCAAAGGATTATACCTAATTGACTTCCTTTCTAACTTGTATTACTAACTAAAGACTGTTATTTTGATGTCTCTTAAACTTATACACTCTAACTTCAAAGTTTCTTTTCTAAAACTGTCACTAGAAAACTATAACTATCTAATCTTCAACTACCTCAGAGACCCAAGAAGGAAATAATATTTACCCAAGTAAACAGGAAGTGCAAGCAACTTCCAAAATCTAGAAATGACAGAGATGACACCTATCTGCCTGGACAGTCACCCAAAGTTCCTTTATAAAGTTGGGGCATCCATCTTCAGCCTACAGGCCCAGAGTCTCTTTTCATTTCAGTGAAGCAGGAAATCTGCTCTGCCCATTCTGGTATAGTTCATCAGTTGCTTCTCCTTGTGTCCTGAAGAATATCTGACAATTTTCTCTGCAAAGCAGGAACCTGAAGGACCATCTCAGCTTGTTCTGTTAAAGTTCAGAGGTCACTTTCCTAGGGAACCTGCATGTCCAGTTTAAACAGCATTCTGTCAAGCAGTCAATACAAGAACAGGCTCTTGTCCAGTGGCTAACCATTGCCACAAAGAAAGTAGACTTCATATGGAGTTTCTTCGATGCCCATTTATCTATTGAAGTAGATTGGTGCAGCCAGGAGCAGACCTGTCTCACTGTCCAGAAAAGTCTTAAGTTCTTAAAATATTTTAAAAGCCATATTCTATGGATCTCTGAAGTGTTTGAAGAAGACCTGTTCATCTAAAATATATTTGTTTGATCTTGAAAACAAATCTAATATGACTATGTTTGAATGTAATTTCTAACTACTAACTTGCATTACTTTATATTCTAATTAGTTGGTAATAAAAACTTTCATGGACTAGCAACTTGTATTACATTGTTAGATGAACTGAATAAGTATAATACCTTGAACAAGCATAGAGATATTTGCATAGTAACACAATTAATCTCAATATACACAATTTGTATATGATATACAAAAATCCAATGCAATGTGAAATATTTAAAGCTAGTAAATCCTTTTAAAAGATTCAATAATCTATCCTTATATCCTATCTATCTGTATCCCCTTTTTCTTTCTTTTTTAAACACAAATCTTGAATCTAATCGTTCTTGTTTAACTTTTTTTCTAACCATAACCATTAACAATTTTTAACCAATTAACCTATACAATGACAGTCATCCATAACCCATTGAACAAACAAAACAACCCACACATTCGGAGATATCAGAGGGATCTACCACAGTCAGTCTAGGAGGATCTGACAGTGATAACTCACACCTTTAATCCCAGCACAGGGAATATTCTGGTAGTGGTGACCTACGCCCTTAATCCAATCTGAGTTCAGAGGCCACTTTAGTTTACAGAAGGAGCTCCAGGCTCCCAGGCAGGCAGTGGTGGGGCCACACCTTAACTGAGCAGAGAAAGTATTTAAGGCAGACATAGAAAGACAGAGAAGGCAGAAGAAGCCATGGCTCACACTGTTACTCCTAGAACTTGGGAAGCAGAGGCAAGAGAATCTCTGTGAGTTCAAAGCCAGCCTGGTCTTCAAAGCAAGTTCCAGGACAGCCAGGACTATTACACAGAATATTCTGTCTTGGAAAAAAACCAAAACCAAAAAACCAAAGACTGTCCTCTGATATCTCTGACTGTTTTTATTGTATTTGAAAATATCCCCATAGTATGCCATGGTTAAATGCCAGGGGCTGTGGAAATAGCTGGGGAATCCTGTCTTTGCCTGGGTCTGAGGAAGCCTCAGGAGGGCGGAGCCAATGCTGGCCTTATGGAGTAGGGCTCATTAGTGAGATAATAGGACTCAGCTATAGATCCCCGAGATTTCTAAGGTCAGGCAAGACTGGTGACCTAAATGGGGGTGCCTGTGACTTCAAACATTTAGGATAAGTGTCTTAGTCACTGTTCTGAAGAGTCACCATCCATGGCCAAGGCAACTCTTATAAAAGAAAGCACTTCATTGGTGGCTTACTTACCAGCTCGAGAGGTTAGTTCATTATCATCACGGCAGGGAGCGCATGGCAAAGGCAGGTGTGGTACTGAAAAAGAAACTGAATACTACTACATCCTCTGCACAGGCTGAAAATTGAGAGAAACCTCAATGCTCCCATCTCCCCCCACCCCGACCCATCTCCAGCAAGCCACACCTCCTAACCCTTGTAATCCTTTCGAATACTTCCACTCCCTGGTGATTAAACTTTCATATGTATGAGCCTATGAGGGTCATGCAAACAGAGCTGGTAAGAGGGTAAAAGTACTTGCCACCAAGCCTAGGGACCTAAGTTTTACCCGGAATCACATCTGGTAGAAGGAGCAGACTGTTCTGGAAGCTGTCCTCTGACCACCAGCAAATACTTTGGACAAAACAAGTATAGGGGGAAAAAATTAATGTAGAGCTAGTCAGATCCTGACGAGGTCATGGATTCAGGGCTGATGAAATTAATTTTTGTCTTCTCAGTTCTGTGTATAGCCTCTTAGACCTTACTACTGCAGTAACACACATATGCACACACACATATGCACACACACACATGCACACACACACTCACACATGTATACTCACACATGCACACACATATGCACATGCACACACATGTATACACACATACATGTATGCACACACACAGACACACACACACACACATCTAAGAGGCTATGTCCTTTGATGATGGTCATACCACCTGGCAGGTGTGACAGTCAAAGAGGTCAACTCTCACACCTCAGACCACCTCTGTCAACACCTGGAACCTTCCCCATAAATCCTGACTTCCTTCCTCATGCCCACAGCCGGCACTTCTTCCTCCTGATTTATGAAGGCCTCAAGCCTGCACAAGGGGGGTTCCAGGCCCTTCCTTTTACAGGTGGGTTAACAGAAGCTCAGAGACAGCAGTGACTTGGCCTCGGGCACTCAGGTCTGCCGGAGCCAGGATCAGAACTCTGTACCAAACCTTCATCTTCTGTCTTTGACACGCAATGAGAGGTGACCAGGAGGTTCTGCTCCCTCAGAGAGCCCTGTCCATTTCCCTGACACCCTCCCTCTCCATCAGGGCTGCTCCTGGTTTTATTTCTTTGGTTGTGACAGAAACTTGGGGAGAATGGAATTTATTCCAGCCCATCATAGAGACAAGTCACATGGCAAGAGGGGGGCCTTGTCACATCACACCTCACTCCAGAGCAGAGGGGAACCAAGTCTGAGGCCAGGAAGGATATTTCACATTTTTAATCTCAGCACTCAGAAGGCAGAGGCAGGTGGATTTCTATGAGTTCGAGGTCAATCCGTCCAACCTAGTGAGCTTCAGGACAGACAGACCTACAGTGAGACTGTTTCAAAAGGTGTGAAGGAAGGAAGGAGATAGAAGAAAGACAAGAGACATAAAATGCCACCGCCTTTGCATGGTTTATTTTTAAGGTTTTGGGACAAAGCCTCATTTTCTGTAGCCCTGGCTGGCCTGGAACTCACAGAGCTCCATGTACCTCTGTCTCCTGAGTGCTGGGATTAAAGGCCTGCACCACCTCATTCATCCTGTTTGCTACTCTTACCTTTCTCCTTCCTTGTTCTGTTCTGGAGCCCCAGCCTTGGAAACACCACCCACCGTGAGCTGGTTTTTTTCCCATCAATTAACAATCAAAATGACATGGCCCCACGCCATGATGGACTTCATGCTTCACTAGAAAGCTCTTCCCAGGTGACCCTAGGTTGTGGCAAGCTGACTGTTAAGTCGTCAGGATCAGTTACTGAGGCCAGGGCTCAGCACCTAAATGAACACAGACCAGGGCCTTCCAAGTGTTGCCCTAGGGTTTGCGTTTTTTGGCTAATTTTGCTGTCCCCACCCTGCATAGAGCTCTGAGGTAAGGCATTGTCAAGCCTGAAGATGAGGAAGGCAAGCTTCAGATGGGCAGCGCCCAGAGAGGAGTCTTCCTTCTTCTTAGACGTCATCTCAACAAGGACACCAAGGAGGGAGTCTCCCAATACAGCATTGTCACGTGCCCCCAATCCTGTCTTGAGCAGGGGCAGGGAACAGCCACAGCAAACACGAAGCTGGGCACGGACTGGGAGTGTTTCCAAGCAGCCGCGTCCTCTCCTGAGTGAGATACTCAAGCCAGCTGTGCTCAGGGCAGGGAAAGAACCAGGGCAGTTTGCAACACAGGCCTGGGAACTGAGTTTGTGGCTGGGTGCCCGCGCAGAGCCAGAAGTTCTGCTTAATATCCACCAGGTGGCGCAACATTTAGACTGACGGGTCAGCCATAGTATGTGTAGAGCTTGAGAAACGTTTTTTGTAGTGTTTTAATGGCTGCTTCTCCTCCTCCTCCTCCTCCTCCTCCTCCTCCTCCTCCTCCTCCTCCTCCTCTTCCTCCTCTTCCTCCTTCTGCTTGTTTTTGTTTTTGTTGTTTGTTTTAAGACAAGGTCTCTCAATGTAGCCCTGGCCGTGCGAGAACTCACTCTGTAGACCAGGCTGGCCTCAAACTCACAGAGATTCACCTGCCTCTGCCTCCTAAGTGTTGGGATTAAAGAAGTGTGCCACCACCACAGGCTCTTACCCAAGTTGTAAAATAAATAAATTAATTGATTTGTATTTTAATGTTGTGTACGAGTGTTCTGCCTGTATATAAATCTAAATATATATTAAATATATACTTAACTGTGTGTATGGGATTCTGTATGTGTGTGTCTGGTACGTGTGGAAGTCTGAGGACAGTGCCAGATGGCCTGGAACTGGACTTTCAGACAGTTGTAAGCCACTGTGTGGATGCTCAGAACCAAATCCAGCTCCTCTGCAAGAGCAGCAAGTGCTTTTAACCCATAAGATATCACTCCTGCCACAACCCTTTTTATTTATTTACTTTGGAAACAGGGCCTTGCACTATACTCCAGACTAGAAGTGATCTCTCTGCCTTTACCTCCTGAGTACTGCTGTGCTGGCATTACAGATATGTGCATCCATGCCTGGTTCTTTTGTAATTGATGTTTTTGAACAGTCTCATACTGTAGCCCACTGGGCCACCACTGCTGGATTGGGAGGGGTCTGTGAACTATGAAAGGGTGAAGGAGCGTTGGTTATTGAGAAGCAAGAGTGTCAAACCCCTCTCCACACACACAAAGTCTCTCACTCTCTCTCCCTGCTGTGTGGTCTTTCTCATCAGAACGGCCAGCCTGAGAATAAAGACAGAGACTTATTGATTATGAAAGCTTGGCCTTAGCTGAGGCTTGTTCCCAAATAGTCCTTATAATTTAAACTCACCCAATTTTTTTTAAAGATTTATTTATTTATTACTAATACAGTATTATGCCTGCATGTATCCCTGCAGGTCAGAAGAAAACACCAGATCTCATTACAGACAGTTGTGAGCCACCATGTGGTTGCTGGGACTTGAACTCAGGACCTCTGGAAGAGTAGCCAGTGCAACTAACCTCCGAGCCAGCTCTTTAGCCCTAACCCATATTTTTTAATCTATTTTCTCATAAGGCTCATTACCTCATCTCTGTACTGTTCATCCTGCTTCCTCCTTGGCCAGCCTTTCTTCTTTCCAGAGTTTTCTCTGTGCCTAGAGGCCCCGCTTATACTCTTCTGCCAGCCATTGGCTGATCAGCTTTTGTTAACCAGTCACAGCAATACACCTTCGCACACTGCACAAAGACCCCACCGCATCTGCCCCAGTTCTAGGTGCTCTGGGCTTGGGATAGACTTGGGCCAGTCCATACCTGTCCATCCCAGGGCTACTCAGCCCTATGTTTTAATCGCTCATCCTCTCTCACACGGTTTTAGTTGTACAACTGGTAAACTGGGGAATTTCGGTGGAATGTGGCAGGGACATATGTGGTGGCAATGATGGGTACCAGCTGGGACCAAGAGACAAGGACTGGGGTGAGAATAGAGGACATGGATGAAGACAAAGGAGGTGAATTTGGTGCGGAATATGGGTTGTCATGGGGAACACAGATGAGAAATATAGGGATACCACCTAGGGAACTGCAGCCCTGGGACAAAAGACTGGGAAAGCGTGATGCTGTCTCAAGGGAGGCCCAGATGTGCTAAATCCAGGTCAGCCAGAGACTCTTCAGGCCCTGAGCAGCAGGGGAAGCTGTGGGTCTGCAATCTAATCCTGGGGTCCAGCTTTCTCTAGTCTCCCCTAGCTTTGCCAGTGGGAGTAAATATGCCCTGCCCCCACCCCCGGGTCAATGCCAATCTCTTGACCTCCAACACAGCATCTGGACCCAGGTTAATTATAGAGCTGTCATCAAGCCTGGCTATAAAAGAGTGGATAGGCTTGCTCAGGAACCTGGGAGAATTAGGCTCATTTGGCTGGCCCCGAGGGGCTGGGGCTATCTAGGGAACACTCAACTTTACTCACATACTAACTCACAACTTTGCACACTTCAATTCATATTCACTCACATAATCCCACAACTTTGCAACCAGCACACAGTCAAACTCACTGTTCGGTGGGGAGAGTGGAGTGCAACCCTGAAGGGGCCTTAGGAAGGAAAACATGGGCTTGTTTACACAGCTGGGGTGCAAGGGACCTCATGTGCCAGAGGGACTAGCGTAGATCCACAGACAGACTCAGTCCCAAGGACATATGGCACACGCAGGTGTGCATGCTCAACCCACTTCCGATCTGTCAAGCACACAGGCACAAACTCAAATCATACCATCTAACACATTCCTACAACTCCAGCTCACACACAAAGAAAGGGTTTACAGGCAACTCAAGGCACATTTATATCCAGGGTCATGCAGGGTCATACAGAAAATGACATTGTTGTCCAACACAAACCAGCTGACTGTCCCAACAAAATAAACAGTGTTTGGTGCCAAGAAGGGCAATGGCCAGTTGGGCAAAGTCAGAAGTCTGGGAAAGTACAGGCAGGAAAGAAGGGTACCAAGGTCACGGTCACTTTCCTGGGATCTGCAGAACACACCAACAGCCACACACAAGACACAAAAACAACTCTAAAGACAGACAGAGACACATTTTACAAACCCCTAGAGACACAAGCCATGCTCTGCATAATTCTTGATGCCCACACACCTCCCCCCAGGGACTTGAACAGCCCACCCCCACACTACCTTGCAGATGAAGAAGACAATGAAGGATTATCTGGGAAGAGCTTAGCCTGAGGTCAGAGAGACCTTTGTGCCCACACCACAAACAGGCTTATCCAGATACACACAGACACACAGATACACACACACACAGACCTTGAGCCTCAGGGAAGGGCCTCTGGAGCCTAACATAACAGTGGCTGTCTCACCCAGGTGGGGTCACGCCCCTGTCTGCCCACCTGGGCCCCAGAATGGCCCAAGAGGAAACATTTCACACAGATCCCTGGCCAAGAAAGATGATCCTGGCACCCCTCTGTACACCGAGGCCAGTTTCTTCCAGAACTAAGAAAAAGGAGTCCTATCCCCCACCCCGCCCTGAGCGTGATCCCTAGAAAGGCCACCACAATGGGTCTTGAAAGCACTCCTTACTCCTTGACTGCCAGTTATACACAGGCAGGAGCTAAACTTTGAGCAGGCACAAGTGAGCCTCGTGGTGCAAGCTTGTGAGCTCAGTCAGCACTTAAGAGCTGATTGCAGGAGAAGTAAGGGTTCAAGGCCAGCCTCAGCAATATAGGGAGGCCAACCTAGGGTACAGGAGATCCCCTCTCAGAACAAACCTTTGCATATGGAACCCAGAATAAGGTGACTGTGTGGGTTGTTAGAGGTGGCCTTGAGAAGGATCTGATGCCTCGGGAATGGTTGACAGCTTGCCAGATAGGAGGCGGGGCAGGGGCGGGATCGGGGGCAGACTGAACAGAAAAAACACTCTGGACCAAAAGGTCAGTGGCAACATCAACAGTCACACTCAGAGCAGAGCACACCCTTTTTACAGAATGCCTCTATGTACAGCCCTCCTTAAGCAAGAGCTATTTATTCCTGACTCCCAGACCCACCACGCTGGACCCCAGCCCCAAAGTCCCGAAGCTGCGAGAATGGCGCCCCCTAGAGATTCTCTCATATATCTGTGATTCGTTGTCCGTCCAGCTGTGTGTCTGCTGGGACCCATAGTAAATGAAGCCCCTTCCCTGAGGCCACTGGCAGCCAGAGAGAAAGCCGCCCCTGTCACCGCTCCCTCTCTCCCCAGCCCCAGAATTTTGGAAGCACTGTCTTAAGCATAGGCCAGAGTTGAAAACACACGAGATTACTACCAGAAAGGTGGCAGGAGAGGGGCTCTTTCTTGATCTATCCGGAACACCTGCAGCGGTTTGGTGGGGACCCCGCCCCACCGTCCTGTGGAGTGGGCAGCGGCGTGCCCTGGTGAGCTCTCCCTGTGACCATATCTCCATTTTCTTTCCTGCACTGGCTCATTTCAGCTTTACTTAACTCGATCTCTTTAGGACAATGAGTGCATCTTCAAACCACATCCAATCTTCAGATATTTCAGCCCGCTTTGCTCAGTGTGAGTCTCTCTTCCAGCCTCTGCCCCCCCTACTGCCCTGTTCTCATGTCACACCGGGCTTTACTTGTACACATCCTGTGAGTTCCACAACATATATAGCGGGTGTGTGGATGTGGGTGTTTTTACTGCTTCTATGTCTGTGCACCACCCGAGTGCATGGTGCAGATGAGGTCCAGAAAAGAACGCTGGATTCCTCTGGAAGAAGAATTACAGTTTAGGTCCTCTGCAAATTCAGCCTATGATTTTAACCTCTGGGCCATTTCTCCTGTCCCCATTAACTTTTAAAAAATAATTTATTATTATCATTATTATTATTACTTATTTATTTATTTATTTTGGTCTTTTGCCTTTATGTATGGCTATATGGGGATGTTAGATCCTGCAGTTACAGACACAAGTGTTGTGGGAACTGAATCTCAGATCCTCTGGAAGGGCAGTCAGTGCTCTTAACTCCTGAGCCATCATCTCTCCAGCCCACCTTTATTTTTTTCTTTTTAAAAATTCCCTTTAAAAAAATAAGTAAAATGGTGGTGTCACATCCATTTAATCCCAGCACTCAGGAGGCAGAGGCAGGAAGATCTCCATGAGTTCAAAGCCAGTCTGGTCTACAAAGCCAGTCCCAGGCCAGCTAGGATTATAAAGTAAGATATTGTCTCAAAAATAAAGAAATAAAACAAACATTTACAGTTTTATTATCCATCGAGTCTGCATCTTTGTGTAGATAGAGGCTTCTATCATCTGTCATTTTTCTTCTGCTTGAAGGATTCTTAAAAACATTTCTTACAAGGCAAGCCTGCCCCTGACAGATTATTTCAGCTTTTAAACACCTGAAATGCCTTTCTTCATCATTATATTTGAAAAATACTGACAAGGTTCCATGATGACTGTCTCTTATGCTGTAAAAAAAAAAAAAAAAAAAAAAAAAAAAAAAGGGACTCCGCTGTTTTTGCACAGGAAAGATTTTTGGAGAAGAGTGAGCTCCTCCTTCCTGTTCGAATGGTGAGCTTGCTCCTGAGACTTTGTTCTTTTCTGGTGCTCAGCAGCCACAAAGACAGTTTAAAAAAAAAAAAAAAAAGGCGGAACTGAAACACATCAGTGCTCTTACATGCTGTATATTTGAACTGGTGTAGCCAGTGGCCAGGGTGCTCAGGTTATGCCAATGCAACCTTTGAACAGCCTTAGGATGGCAAGCAAGTCTATGAAGACAGGGGGAACAAGTACAGAATTTCAGTAGTCACATTTCTTAGATTGACCCCACAACAGCCTTTGGGCATTTCACTATGCTTGCAGTGAATGTAAACAGAAACCATAAGCATCACATGGTGGCCAATAGGAAGCCTGACATACACACACAAAGCTCCCCCCAACACACAATGTCCTGGAGGCTGGGCATGGTGGCACGCACAGCAATTAAGTCGTAAAGACAGAAGTTTGGCCCCAGCCTGGTCTAGGTAAGACTGTCTCAAAAATAAGACAAACCAAAACCCAAATCAGGGCCAACAGGACTCATAAGGTAAAGTTGCTGTCAAGCCTGACCCTGAAGTGTGATCCCTGGAACCCACTGACTATCAACTCTCACAGACTGACCTCTGACCTCTAAGCACATGAATACGCATGCAACAAATAAATATTTTTTGAAAAAAAATCAAACAGCCAGGAGGTGGAGAGATGGCTTAGCAATTAAAAGCACTGGCTACTTTTCCAGAGGACCTGAGTTCAATTCCCACAGGGCAGCTCACAATTGTCTGTAACGTTAGTTCCCAGAGGATCTGGCACCCTCATACAGACAAAACACCAGTGCACATAAAAATAAATAAATCTAAAAAAAATCACAACAGTTTCTCCTCTCTACCCTGGCTATGCAGTCATAACAATCACTAGATTTATTTTATGTGTTTGAGTGTATTGCCTGCGTGTGTGTCTGTGCACTATGTCTGTGCCTGGTGCCCTCAAAGTCCATATGAGGGCATGATATCGCCTGAAACTGGAGTTATAAACAATTGTGAGCTAACATGCAGATGCTGGGAACTGAACCCAGATCCTCGGGCTGTGCTCTTAAGTACTGAGCATCTTTTTACTTTGAACTCCCTCTGTAGACCTGGCTGGCCTTGAACTCACAGCTCTGTCTGCTTCTGCCTCTTAAGTGCTGGGATCAAAGACACCACCACTGATGGGTTTTTTTGCTTGTTTTGAGACAGGGTCTTTCTATGCAGCTCTGGTTGGCTTTGAACTCACCAGGTAGAACAAACTGGCAACCAAGCTCCAACAGAGCTTCGCCTGCCTCTGCTTCTTAAATGCCGGGACTAAAGGCATTTGCCACCATGCCTAGCCTGCTGATTCGCTTTTAAATGTTCTTTTGTTTTGTTTTGTTTTTTCTTTTGAATTCAACAGCCCTTCATTGAACGTGTGCTGTGAAGAAATTAGCGGGGTATGTAGAGGGCTTTAGCAATGTTCCTTAAATAGCACCACTAAGGTACAAACTGCAATTCAAGCTTTCTTCTTTATTTATTTATTATGAATACAGTGTTCTGCCTGCATGTGTCGCTGCAAGCCAGAAGAGGGCAGCAGATCTCATTACAGGTGGTTGGGAGCCTCCACGTGGTTTCTGGGAATTGAACTCAGGACTCTGGAAGAGCAGCCAGTGCCCTTAACCTGAGTCATCTCTCCAGCCCGCAAATCAAAATTTATGTTATGACTTTAATCAAAAATAGTATGCCACTAAAGTTAACACCAGTAAAATATAGTGAGTGCTGTGAACCTAATTTAAAAATTAATTTCAACTTTACAGCTAGTTTCCACATAAAAACATTGTGATGTATCTTCATGCAGACTTTAAAAAAAAACCTTTTATGCGTATTAGTCTTTCCTGCATGTACGTGTGTATATGGACCATGTGCATGTCTAGTGCCCACAAAGGCCAGAAAAGGGTGTTGAATCCCCTGTTACTTGAGTTGCAGGTGGTTGTGAACCACCATGTGGATGCTAGAAATCAAACCCACGTCCTCTGTAAGAGGAATAAGTGTTCCTAACCACTGAGCTCTCTTGAGCCTCATACAGACTCGTTGTGTACGGTGCAGGGGTTGAGTTCAGGGCCTTACACACTCACGTGTACTGGGTTAGCCCTCTTCACTTTCTGTTTTTTGCGGGGGACAGTATCATGTAGCTCAAAGGTGGGTCTTAAATTCCTGACTATTCTGCCTCTCAAGTGCCAGGATCATAGTCATGCACTACCATGCCCAACTTGACTATATACTGTGTGTGTATCATTTTTATCTCTCTCTTCCCTTCTTCCCCCTAAGCCTTCCCATGTATTCCTCCAGCTTGACTTTAAAAAAAATAAATAAATAAACTTGAAGCTGGAGAGATGGCTCAGCAGTTAAGACCACTGGCTGCTCTTCTAGAGGACCTGGGTTCTGTTTCCAGTACCCACATGGCAGCTCACAACTGTCTGGAACTCCCATTCCAGGGGATCTGACACCCTCGACTGTTTGGTAATTATTGATTGGATCCCAGATGTTAGACATTTAATATTGTTTGATGCTAGGATTTTACAAATGTTTCTTTCAATGTTTTTTTTTTTAGCCTTGCTCTGAAACTAATTGAGTTACTTAGAACAGATAAAATTGTTTGACTTTTCTGTGGGCGCAGGGTCCCATGCTGGCCTTGACCTCACTATGAAGCTGACCTTGAACTAACTCACTTTGAAGCATCCTGTTTTCACTTTCCCAGAGGCCATTACATCCAGCCTGGACTGACCCTTCAGAAGTTCACTTCTAAGTGACATTTGGCAAGACCAGAACAGCCTTTGTTCCAGAGCTAAAGAGGCAATATGATTCTGAAGCGTCTGCTGCTGCAGCTTTCCAACCAGGAGACAGAGACCTTTGAACAGGGGGAGTTTGTTAACCATAATAAGGGATTAGAGCAGGACAGGATTGGTGAGCAGGAAGTCAACAGAACTCTAAAAGAACTGTCAAGCACACCTGTAGTTCCAGGAACTCTGGAAGTTGAGCAGGAGGATTGCTTAATCCCAGGAGATCAGAGTCCACCCAGGCAACATGGTAAGTCTCCATCATCTGAAATGATGATGGTAATGTTTGGAAGGCAAAGACGGGGAGTGGAGGATGTAAGGACAGCCACTCTCTGAGAACTGAGACCACCTCTAAGGAGCAGCATTCCCTCAGGTGCAGCAGAGGGGTTTCTGCCACTGCATTCTGCCACTGATGCGGCAGCATCAGGAAGAAAGCTCCCTCCTCAGGCTGTCTCTCCATTTTTATTGAGCCAGCTATGAAGGACCAGTATAGCGCTAAGGGGCAACGCATCCAGAACCAGCCAAAAATGACTGACTGCCTTTCCACCCTGGCTTGTGGGAAGATAGGGTATTGGTGGCTCCGGCGGTAAGCTCTGACACACACTGCTTCTGTCTCTCATGGTTCCTACACACCAGAGTAGCTTTCTCACGGCTGAAGAGTTGAGGGGCACTCTGTGGGTCTCCAAAGTCCGTTCTCTGTACAACTCTCCTCTTTAGGACTCTGCTGCAAACTGGAATTGCCCCTGGACTCAAGTCCGTCCTTTCCTCCACTCTGAGAGACCAGCACGCTGTGCTTCCTCTACAAAACCTGGAATTTCCACCCATGAAACTGGGCAATCTTGGGGCCCACCTCACTTCTGCTCTCTCCTGTGCTTGATCAACAGTGCTTCACAGGGTCTGTCACTCGGCCTTTTAATGTTTTGGGTTTTTTTTGATACAGGGCTTCCCTGTGTACTCCTGGCTGTCCTGGAACTAGCTCTGTAGACCAGGCTGGCCTGAAACTCACAGAGATTTACCTGCCTCTCCCTCCCTAGTACTGGAATTAAAGATGTGTGCCACCACTGCCTGGCTACTTTTTAAGTTATTTAAGGCAGTAGAAAATGGTCTCTACTTCAATAGGCTAGAATCAAAGGTCTATGGGGCTGGGCACAGTGAGAGAGCATGAGGCCTGAGGGATAACCCTCAGTGTCAAAAACTAAATAAAACATCAACAAATATGGGACTGCATATGGTTCAGTGGTTAAGAACAATGATTACTCTTGCAGAAGACCTGGGCTTGATTCCCAGCACCCACGCGGTAGCTCACAACCACCTGTAACTCCAGATCTAGAGGATCTCATACCTTCTTCTGACTTTCGCAAGCCCCTACAGGCTCACATACATATACATAGAATCAATAAATACTTTCTTTAAAGAAAACTCTAGTCTGGAGCACGCTTTTAATCCCAGCATGTAGGAGGCAGAGGCAAGTTAGTTAAAGGTCATCTTGGTCTACATAGTAATTCCACGCCAGCCAGGGCTACATAGTGAGACACTGTTTCAAAATCAAACAGAATCAAAGCCAACACATTAAAACCATCCTGTGATTTTGGAAGGCTTTCCTCCCATCAGGACTATGATTTTATTTGCTTTACAAAAAGGCCTCGCAGGAGCCCAGCATGGCAGCCTGTGCCTGTAATCCCAGCACACATGAGCAAGAGGATCTTAAGTTCAAGGCTAGCCTCAGCTAGATGCTAAGTTGGAGGAAATCCTAGGCTACATAATGAGACCTTGTATCAAAAACTAAAAGTTGGGAATATAGTTCAACACACACACACACACACACACACACACACACACTCACACACACACACACCCCTAGGGGCTGGAGAGATAGCTCAGCCATTAAGAGCATGGGCTATATGCCAGCTGTGGAGGCACATGACTAATTCCAGCACTCCAGAGACAGAGGCAGGTGTATCTCTGTGCGTTTGGGGCCAGCCTGGTCTACAAGGCAAGTTCCAGGACAGCCAGGGCTATATAGCAAGCCCCTGTCTGAAAAAAAGAAAGAAAGAAAGAAAGAAAGAAAGAAAGAAAGAAAGAAAGAAAGAAAGAAAGAAAGAAAGAAAGGAAGGAAGGAAGGAAGGAAGGAAGGAAGGAAGGAAGGAAGGAAAGGAAGGAAGGAAGGAAGAGAGAGAGAGAGAAAGAGAGAGAGAGAGAAAGAAAGAAAGAAAGAAAGAAAGAAAGAAAGAAAAAAAGAAAGAAAGAAAGAAAGAAAGGAAGAAAGAAGAGTTTGAGGGGCTTCTTTTAAATTTTTGCTATGGTTACGAGCACAAAGCCCTGCTTGTGGAACCTAGGATGTGGCTCAGTGATAAAAAATGGTTGCCTAGCACATGTTAGGCTCTGGATTCCATCCCCAGGACCACAAACCTACTCTAAAGCCAAACCCCCACTCCTACAGATCAAATTTTATGATGTCCCCCTCTTTAAAACAGGGAGGCCTTATATTGTAACGTACACATTGTCCCTTTTAATTGTCTATAGTTAATTTTATTAGACCACAGTGATAGTTTTACCAAGTTAAAGGGGACTAAACAACTTGGGTGAAAAAAACATAGGTTCTGTGTTGAGGTTGTAGCCCAGTGGGAGAGTACTGCCTGGTATGTGCAGAGACCTCTGCAGCCCTCAAAACTGCTAAGCATAACCAAACACGGCTCCTGTGGCATCCTTCCACAGCTCTCAAATCCACTTCAGAGGTAACTGCAGGTACCACCAATGGATTGTCTTCTACGCTCCATCACGCTCCAGGAGCCCCGCTCCAGAGTGACACTGTGTTGGTTAGATTGTACACCTTCCTTCACGGAAGATGAGGATTTGGTTTTCTGCCTTACCTTATTCTGTGATTCATTCTATTTCTTTTCCAGATTTTTAATTTAATTTAATTTAATTTTTTTGCTTGGAGCCAGTAATGAACCGGAAGGACCAGCAGCAACCCAAGAGAGGCTTGGCCAGAGAGTAACAACAGCTCATAGAAAGGAAATGCAAATGGCTTTTAAATTTTTAAAAAGATGCGCAACCTCACACAGAAGATCAGTGAAAATTAAAACTACATCAAGTCAGTAGCTCTCATTTATCAGCTTGGCAAAACCCCAAGTTTACAACACAGTCTGTCGATGTGACTTTGGGGAACAGGCATTTTCCTGAATTGCCGGTAGGGGAAAGTTAAGCCGTGGAGCTCACAGGAAGAAAGACCAGGAGCTAGCGAGTACGTTACCCAGACACCTACCCACTTCCCGGCACTCCCACTCCAGAGGCTGTCCTTCAGCTGTGCTTGTGCACACGGGCAGTGACATGAGCGTTTACTTATTCATTGTGACACTCACTCATAATAGGAAAAGACACCCCAAGTGTCCTTGTTTGGAGGGCTGCATAAATAAAGTACTGTATGTCTGCACAATGAAGCACTGAGTAACAGGGGAAGTTCTCATAAAAAGACCTCAAGGATAGACTTTGAAAACAGTTCACGAGTGAACGATGTATAAAATATGGAAGAAAAGCAAGGTGACTTGTCCCTAAGTGTCGACAGTGTAGACACAACCAACTCTGCTAAACTTCACACTTTTGTTCAAGGAGAAAATGGTAAAAATGATAAATGTAGTTATAATTTCTTCTCTCTCTCTCTCTCTCTCTCTCTCTCTCTCTCTCTCTCTCTCTCTCTCTCTCACACACACACACACACACACACACACACACAGACACACAAAACCTCACCAGAAGTATATATAAGAAACTAATTTTAGGGGCTGGAGAGATGGCTCAGAGGGTAAGGCTGCTCCCGTCTATAGTGGGATCTGGTGCCCTCTTCTGAATTGGAGGCATATATACAAGCAGAACACTGTATACATAATAAATAAATCTTTAAAGAAAAAGAAACTAATTTTTTTAAAATGACTGCTTGTTTTGAGGGAGGTGGAGTGTGTACAGTTACTTTAAAAAATAGTTTTGAGTCCTTTTATTCCATTTTGCTTGTTTGGGATTTATCTTTTTTTTTTAAAAAAAAAAAAATGGTTTTAGGGCTGGAGAGATGGCTCAGAGGTTAAGAGCACTGGGTGCTCTTCCAGAGATCCTGAGTTCAATTCCCAGCAACTACATGGTGGCTCGAAACCATCTATAATGAGATCTGGCGCCCTCTTCTGGCATGTAGGCCTATGTGCAAGTAGAACACTGTATATACATGATAAATAAAATCCTTTTGAAAAATTGGTTTTATTTCTGTGTATGGGTGTTTTGCCTGCATGTATGATGGAGCACCATATGCATGCCTGATGCTGGTAAAAGCCAGAAGAGGACATTGGGTCCTGGACAGCCGAGGTTACTACCAATTGTGAGCCGCCATGACGATGCTGACCCATCTCTCCACCACCATTTCTGTTTTCACTGAGATATGACCTCACTGTGTAGCGCTAGTTGGCCTGGAACTCATTATGTAGACCAGGCTAGCCTCAGACTCACAGAGATCTGCCTGGTCTTGCCTCCTGAGTGCTGGGATTAAAGGTGCGCCACATAGACCCTAGTGTTGTTTTTTAAACCATGTGACCTATTTAGAAGCCAGACCTCGTGGCTCAGGACAGTTGCCCCAATTTTTCAAGAGGACAAGGCTGGAGGTTATCAAGCTGCTGGGGTAGAATGAGTTCAAGGACAGCTTTCTGAGACCCTGTTGCAACATAAAAGGGGGGGGGGGGAAACCAGGTTGGAATTGTCCCATAGTGGTAGAGCACTTGCCCGTTATGAAAGAGGTTCCAGATTCAGTCCGCTCAGTTCTCAGTACATACACATTCGTGTAGGGATTGGTGGCATAGCTGAGTGGTAGAGCATTTGCCCAGCATGTGCAAGGTACCTGGGTCAGCTCCAGGGGTCAAAAACAAAGAATTTAGGTTTGTGATTTTTCTTGGATATTTATTTGATGTGTTTAAAATTTACCATCAGGCTGGCGGGGTGGCTCAGTGGATAAAGGTGATTGCGGCCAAGGTTTAGCAGCCTGGGTTCAATCCCCATGACCCACACAGTAGAAGGAGAGAACTGAGTCCCACAAGTTGCCCTCTGACCTCCACACATACTGTTTGTAGGTTACATGCCACCCCTCAAGTAAAAATGCAACAAAAATGAAATAAGCAAATAAAATGTCCCTACATTCTGCACCATGGTCAGAACAGCCTGCAGTACCTTCTGGGCCGGAGGCCTTTTCTGGAATCCCTCAAGTCTTTGCTTAGACTTGGGCCGTGTTTACCTCGTGGGGCACACTTCGCGGAAGGAGAGAGGAAATCCCCCCCCCCACAGATACGTAGACACAATGCCTCTCGTTCTGATCATTTTATTTCTCTCTTCTGTCTAATGTGTGTGTATAAGGCATGTGTGCATGCACATGTGTGTAGCACATCTGTGTCTGTGGGTGTAACCATGTGGGGTTGGAGGCCCAAGGCTGATGTCACAGACCCCTCCCCCATCCTTTTTCTCTTACTCTTTAGGCAAGGTGTCTCCACTGAACAGGTTAGTCTTGCCAGCCATCCGACTGCCTCTGCTTTCTGAAAACATGCCATTACATGTGGGCTGCCACGCCCATCTATTATTTAATCAGGTTCCAGGGATCTGAACTTGGGTCCTCATGTGCTATTCATTAAGCCATCTCCCCAGTCCCCTGTGTGTACATGTGTGTGTGGAGAGAGAGATGTGTGTGTATTCATATATATATGTGTGTGTGTGTGTGTGTGTGTGTGTGTGTGTGTGTGTGTGTGTGTATATATATGTATGTATGTATCTGTGCACATGGAGGCCATAGGTCAACATCACATATCTGCTGTGTCCAGGATGACTTGGCTCCTAGAACTCTGACTAAGAAGCTATGTGATGTTAAGCAAGGCTCAACATGTTAAGCAAGGCTGGCTAGTGAACCCCAGGGATCCTCCTTTTCCCACTTCTTCAGTGCTTGAATTATATGCATACCCCACCGTGCCAGAGGCAGGTGGATCTCTGAGTTCAAAGCCAGCCAGCTTTTATGGTGTGTGCTGGGATCCACACTCAGGCCTCCACACTCTCACTGTAAGCACTTGACTGACTATCTCCCGTCTTTGCTCTTTGTGTTCTGTTTGGTTCGAGACATGGTCCTGGCTGGTCTAGAACTCTTGATCCTTCTGTCTTTGCCACTCAGGTGCTATGGTACAGGGATGCATCACCACATCTGACTTCTCCTTTTTAGTTGCTATGGTACAGGGACGCATCACCATACATAAAGATTTTATTGGCGTTTTTATTATGTGTATGCGGCTGGGTTAGGGAAGCAGGGTGTGCATGTGAGTGCAGTGCCTTTGGATGCCAGAAGAGGGTGGCCGAGTCCCCTGGAACTAGACATAACAGGCAGTTGTGAACTTCCCATCTTGGATGCTGGGATGCAAACTCTGGTCTTCCTATTTCTGAGACAGCTTTCCAGCCCCGCCTCTCTTTCTCTTTGCTTCTTCTCTGTGTTGTCGTTATATTTACTTACCGTGGGTGGGTGGGTGGGTGGGTGGGTGGGAATGCATGCATGCCACAGGTCAGAGCACAGTTTGTGGGAACTGCTTCCCTCCTTCTACCACTGAGACCTGGGGATCAAACTCAGGTCACTGGGGACTTGGCAGCAAGTGCCCTTACCCACTGAGCTCTCACACTAGCCCCTCTGTGTATTTTGATATTTTTTTTTTCCATTAGGGGCTGAGGGTCTTCCTCAAATGTTTGCCCGTCCCATCCCCTTGATCCACAAGTAAACACGAGGCACGAAACTGGTGACTGATGGTATATACCAGATGGCTTTGCATCTGTCCCCTCTCTACAATGAAAGCTTCTGGCCTGGTGTACAACGTTTTTGTAGAAAGGGGAAGGCAGGAATGGTAGAAACAAAAAATAAAAGACATAGCTGGGCGTGCTAGTGCACATTTTTAATCCTAGCACAGGGAGGCAGAGGCAGGTGGATCTCTGAATCCAGAGCAAGTCCAGGATGGCTAAAAGAACTGTTACACAGAGAGACCCTGTCTCAAAGAAAGAAAAAGAAATAAAGGAAAAAAAAAGAAAAAAATGAAAAATCAAATGTTGTATAACGCCCCGTCTGTAAATTTGTGCACTGGCCATTGGGAGCCTTCTCAAGCCTTCAGAAAAGAAATCTTGCCACATGTGTAAGGTAGAATTTTCTGGCCTAATGTTTGGAGAGCAAATCTGCTGAGGCAGGCACATGACCAGTCAATGGGGATTAAGAAAGCCAGTGTGAGGTATAGTTGCTTAGTTTCTAGAGAGTTCAAGGAAGACTGGGAGCCTGGCTGCCCTCCTGCCTCCTCCCAGCCTGAGTCTGGGCTAACCCCACCTCAAGATGATCCCCTCCTCTGAAACTTTTAGCCTTCCCTGACATTAGAGGAAGCAGGCATATCACTGTAGGCTGAACTTCAGTTTTCAGCTCTCCAAAAATGTTTCCACCCACATCTGCTGTCAATCTTCCAGGACTTGGAAACTGAGTACTGTGTGCTCTCTCATGCTGAGCCGCACTGCTGTCCACAGGGTGATTTACGGTCATGTTCAGGTGGCTTCGAGAACATGCTTATGTGGTTAACCCCATTCTATTCCCCTGAGTCTTTGAAGAGCAGATCTGAGGGGCACCACAGACAGCTGAAGATTCAAAGTGCACAGACCCACAATTGAGATAAGAGCTTCATGTATAACAAGGAAGACTTTTAACCCAGTCAGCCCCAACTCGGAGATGGGGTACAATAAGATGCAGTAAGGACAGACTGGTCCCCTTAGTCTCCCACACTCCTCAGAAACAGAGACATTAGGGTAGGAGCCCCCAGAAATGGGAGGGAGAGAACTGACTCCACAAAATTGTCCTCTGACCTTCACTCTATACTGTGACATTGTCCTCCACATCACACAGGAGTAGCAAGACAAAACTTTTAAAAATAGAGACTGATGGTAGCTCACACCTTTAATCCCAGCACTCAGGACTCAGAGTCAGAAAGACCTCTAAATTGGAAGCCAGTCTGTTTTACAGAGTGAGTTCCAGGACAGCCAGGGCTACACAGAGAGATGTTGTGGGATAATCTTTTTATACACTGTGAAGATGTGTCTCTGCCAAGGCAGCTTCTGATTGGTTTAATGAAAAGCTGACAGCCAGTAGCTAGGCAGGAGAGGATAGGTGGGACTTCTGGGAAGAGATAGGAATTCTGGGAAGAAGAGAGGTGGAGATTTTGCCAACAAGACATGGAACAAGTTAGATGTACAGTGTGGAGGAAAGGTAATGAGCCACACAATGGATTAATATATCCAGATTAATTTAAGTTTAAGAGCTAGTTGGGAACAAGTCTAAGCTAAGGCCAAGCTTTCATGTTTAGTCTCTATGTCAGTATTTGGGAGCTGGTGGTCCGAAGAAAGTTCAACTGGAGAGAAACCATATTTGGGGGGGGGGGAACACAAAAATAAGATAAAAATTTTTATAAAATTAAATAGACAAAAGGGGATGAAAGTCAGCCCTAGCAGGTCTGTTACTCAAGCTCCTGGTGAAACTGAGGTAGGAAGGTGAAAGTTCAAGGACAGTCTAAGCAATTCGGTGAAACACGTCAAAACACCAAAACAAACCAAACAACCATAAAACAAGAGAACAAGCTGGGCTGGGCAGCGGTGGCACACGCCTTTGACCCCAGCACTCAGGGGGCAGAGGCAGGCCAATCTCTGTGAGTTCAAGGCCAGCCTGGTTTATAGAGCCAGTTCCACGACAGCAAGGGGTACACAGAAACCCTGTTAACAAACAAACAAAAAACAAAAGAGAAGGAAGGAAGGAAGGAAGGAAGGAAGGAAGGAAGGAAGGAAGGAAGGGAGGGAGGGAGGGAGGGAGGGAGGGAGGGAGGGAGGGAGGAAGGGAGGGAGGGAGGGAGGGAGGAAAGAAGGGAGGGAGGGAGGGAGGAAGGGAGGGAGGGAGGGAGGGAGGGAGGGAGGAAGGAAGGAAGGAAGGAAGGAAGGAAGGAAGGAAGGAAGGAAGGAAGGAAGGAAGGAACCCAGTTGGGCCCATCTGGTGTTCAAGATTATCCTCCACTACATAGTAACTTTGAGGCCAGGCTGGGCTATAGGAATCATTGTCCCCAAACACAACAGAAACAAAATAGTAAAATAATCATAATAATAACAAAAAAGCTAGAGATACAGCACAGTAGTAGAGCATTTGTCTAGAAAGTGTGAAACCTTAGGTTCAATCCTCAGCATGTAGAAATAGAAAAGAGATTTGAGAAGTAACCAGACCCCAGAAGAAAAGTGCCCCCAAACTCTGGCGTCACCACAGCTGTATCTGCTCCTGCTCAGCCCTGAACTTCTGTCTACCTTGGGAACTAACAGTGTCTGACCATGCTTCCTTTGTCCAACTCCCAAATAAGCCAGGAAGCACCATGAACAGGACAGGTGAGGTCTCCAGACAACAGAAAGGACCAGCTTCCCACTTGGCGTCGGTAAACCTTCTCCCAGCCCAGGATGCATGAGTGCTCGTGCCTACATTCTTTGTGATGTGACAGAGTGACATAGAGAGCCATTGAATAAAGACTGGGGTTAGGCCTGCAAAGGTGGCCCCAAACCTGTAATCCCTTAGCTAAAAGCTGAAGGGTATCACAAGGTGGAGGCCGGTTTGGGAAACTTAGAAAGATATTGTTTTAAATTTAAAAAGGGGTGTGGGTAGGAATACACTAGTGTAGGTTGCTTACCTAGCATTCATAAGGGTCTGCTCCATCCTCAGCACCACAGAAAGAAAAAAAAGGATGGGAAATAGAGGGAGGAAAAAGAGTGATTCACTTCTATATTCCTGACTCTTAGCAGGCTGAGGCAGAAGGATTGAGTTAGAGGCCAGCCTGACCTGCGAAATGAGTTTCACGTGAACCTGAACTACAGACTATGATGCTGGCTAACGCCAAGCAAAACAAATAGGCACTAGAAAGTGCTGCTTGGATGTAATAATGCCTTATGCTCTCAGTTCAGTCACATGACTCCCCGTCTTAACCAGGTCTGTGCGTGCCGCTCTGCCATGCGCCATGAGACATGAGGTCACATATCACGCCACATTCATCCCAAGCCATGTCCAGGAGGACTTTGTTCCGAGACCAGTTTCACAAGACTTCAAGCAGTAGTACCAGAGTTCACTCAAGAAAGCAAACAAAGCTCCAGAAACTTCCTTGTTTGTCTGGAACCTACATCTTTGCTACAGACATGGTTTAGGATGTGGGGAAGAGATCACGATGCCACAGCCCCCAAACCAATTCCGATGCTGGGATTTCCAGTGTCACTCTCCATGATCACAGACCTTTATAGATGCCACTGAGTGAGGAGCAGCTCTGTGGGCTTTGGGATCCTGTTCTGAAGCCTTGAGCCTGGTGGATGAGGCCTGCTGCAGACACTGACCCTCCACATTACCTCTAGCCACCACTTCAGGGATTGAACCAACAGGCTGGATTAAGTGCCTACGTGCCTGGCAGACCATGGATGATCAACAATTGGTCATAGCTATTGTCAATAAGTAAAAGTTCTCCTGTTTCCTGGATGTCACTAAAGTGTTGAGTCATGAAGGCCACTGGGGTTCGGGTGGTGTGGCTATCACTGAGCTGCCCTTGTAGGAGGGCAGACTGCAGAACTCCTGGTGAGATTTCAAGTAAACAATATTTATTTGTTTGCCTTAATTTAAGTAAGGGGGTCAGTGAGATGATGGGGCGGGAAGGTGCTTGACATCAAACCTGACCTGTCTCCCCAAAGTTGTCTTTTGATTTTTTTTTTTTTTGAGACAGAGTTTCTCTGTCTAGCCCTGCTGTCCTAGAACTCTTTGTGTAGACCAGGCTGGCCTTGAACTCACAGAGATCCTCCCGGTGCTGTGATCAAAGGCCTGTGCCACCACCTCCCCCCAGCTCATTGTTTTGTTTTTTGAGACAGGTTCTACAGAGCCTTAGCTGTTCTAATAGACAGGACTGGTTTTGAACTCATAGAGATCTTCCTGCCTCCTGTGGTGATATGTTCTATATTTAATAAAACCAGAGAAGAAATATCAGAGAAGAGATCTACCCACAGTCAATCCAGGAGGGTGAGAGAGTGGTAGCTCACACCTTTAATCCCAACTGGGGGGGGGGGGTTTGGGGGGACGGACACATGACACAGACACTACACTGGTGGGAGTGGTGACCTTCACCCTTAATCCCATAACTCCAGAGACAAAAGAGATCTTTCTGTGTTTCTGTGAGTTCAAGGCTAACTACCAAATAGTAGTAGCCCACACCTTTAATCTTAACCTGGATGTGAAACAACTGGGTGAAGAGGGTATTTAAGGCAGGTGTAGGAAGTCAGATGAGGTGGTAGAAGCCGTGAGGAGCAAGGCTGAGGAAGCTGGGAGCCAGCTGGGTGAGATCTGACTGTGGGTTTTACTCTTCGATATTTCAGCCTTTCCCTGAGATCTGGCTCTGAGTTTCCTTTATCACAACCAGAATTCATGCAACAGCCTCCCAATGCTAAAATTAGAGGTGTGCACCACAGGGCCCAGCCAGAAAGTTGTCTTTTAACCTCCATATACATAACTTGACACAGACACACAAACAAATAAATAAATAAAATATGTGGGCACATATTCCAAATATTACACCACACACGTTTTTACTAGAAAACTCTTCATTGTTTATCTGAAATTCAAACTCCATTGAGTATCCCACAATTCTACCTGGCAGTGTATCTAACTTAAAGAATGGGCTTCATGAATAGGCCAGCAGGAGAGGGTGTTGGGAACTTCGGGCTCACTGAGAGCTAACGCCTGTGTACACAGCTGCCAGCTGCCAAGCTGAGAAGTTTACAAGCGCTTCAGCAACCCTCTGAGGGAGTCATTCCTTACTTGTTATGAATAAGAGAGCTGAGACCCGGGTCTTGGCCTCCCTGGACACCTGCTTCTGCTACCCACAACCTGGAGAGCCAGGCAGAAAGGACATGAATGTCCATGCGCTTGGGGGAGCCTGGCCCAGGCTGCCTTCAGCACAGGCTTACTGAACAATACCACAACCACACATTTCTCTTCTTCTTCTGACCTTCCTTCTCTATCTTCTGGAACTTATTCTCAAATGCTGCTCACAATACCTCACGTACAGATGGACATTCTCAGCATCCCCTCTGAAGCAGGCTGCATTTGGGATGACTCTGATTCTTCATCTGCATCATTATTTTTGTTTCAATTTCGAGTTCCACAGCTATAGGAAGAGTGCCCAGCTGCTAGCGTGTCACCATCCTTCATTAACCAAGGGCCAGGAAATTTCACAATGAGGATGAGCCCAACACAGATCTTCCTATCCCACACAAATGCCGTCCCCGAGCAGATAACATAACAGAAGTTATGAAGCATGACTAAAGCTTTGTCTCCTTCAAATGAAAATTGTAATTTCACCAGATTTCCTTTTTACATTTAGTGTGTGTGTGTGTGTGTGTGTGTGTGTGTGTGTGTGTGTGTGTGTGTAATACATGCACATGTGTATGTATGTGAGGGGGGATGCATGAGGTGGTAAGTGGACAACTAACCCATTCTCTCCTACCACGTGGATTCCAAGATCTGGATGATAGTGCCCTGTCCTTTCTGGGCTGTCTTGCAAGCCCAGTTGCATCAGTTCTAAATTTAAAGTCATCACATGAAACAATGCTAAGTTAAGAGCATGAAATTGTTTTGAAAACACCATCCGTGTGATGGCCTTCACCAAACGGGGATCACAAGAGCCAAGAAAAGCCTGATTCTGCTCCTCAGAGGCCTGGTCATAGCAAGGGACACATTCAGGGACAGTGTCACGGGGCCCCAAGAGGGAGTCATTCCCTCTGTGTGGGATGGTAGGAGGCCGGCTAAGGGATGAGATGGGTTTTTATCTCTGAGGAAGACACTCCCGGGCAGGACTGGATGAACCCAGGTCTGTGTGACAGGTACCACATATCTCCTTATCTCACTGCTCAGATTGCATGTTGCTACACTCTAGTTACGATGTGTTGTGGAACAGTATCTCACAAAATAACAGACCTGGATCATTGTCCCTCCCGGCTACTAACTAATGATTTATAATATAGTGGTTTTTCAAAGATGCTAATTTCTCAGACTAACTAAACCACCCTCCTGAGGCTAGAGGCCCTTTATAGGCATTCCAACACTAGGAAGGCACACCCTGACCAACAGCCAGGCTCCCCCACCCCATGTTTGCATGTTTGGGGCTTCTTGGCATCTCTAGCTCTTTCTCATTAACGGGACCTCCAGGCCACACAGACACATGTATTACCAATGCCTGTATACAGCACCAGACAGGAAACACCACTGGAGGATTTGAAACAATTTTAAAACGCACCTTCAAATTTTACAGCTGACTTTACTTGCCCCAGGGAGGAACCTAGCTTCTTATATAAATATCACCAAAACAGGCCTGCGCTATATCCCACCCAGCTTGGGAAGCTGGACTTTTCTGTTGAAGCTGAAATGGGAGGTGGGGCGGGGGAGGGGAGGCTTTGGTTGTGTTTGATTTAGCTTTTTTATGTCTTCAGTGTCTTGGTGGTCACTGGCTTTTCTAATCATGTTTATTTTATAGGCATTGCCGGTAGCCAAAATGCGGTGGTATGTTCTTTGTTTCTCAGACTGCTAGCCACCCAGTCAGCCTGAGACAAAAATCTAGGAGAGTCTCCTCCGTGGTGGACCCGTGTGGAAGGAATTTAGAGAAAGGCTTTCCCAGCCTCAGAGTCAGAGTCGAGAATCAGGACAACCAGTAACAGAGGGCAAAGATGAAATGAGCAGGCCTCAGGCCCGAGGCTGTGGCCAGAACCTTTGTCCCAAGAAAGCTCTGGAGAGTCCTGTGATACTCAGTCACCATCCTTCTGACACTCACAGACTTGGGTCCTGCTAACTATATTTCTAATTGTTTGTAGTGGTTTTTCTCTGAAATATGATTTTCATGCAATAATATTCACATATCTTTGCTTTCTTTCTGAGTAAGGGGGATTGAACCTTGGGCAAATGCAAGATTCTAGCTCCAAGCCAGTCCCCCAACCCCCTTATTCATGTGGCTTAAATCTTCATATCTGTGGGTTCTTTCTCTATGCAGTCAGCCATGGAGAAAAATTTCCAGTTTAAAAAAAAAATGTGTCTGCACTGAAATACAGACTTTTCTATTGTTGACATTTCATTTTAAAAATTATGCTTTAGGGGAAAGTTTTTAATGGTTTTTATTTATGTGTATGTATCAATGTGGGGTGTATGCCACAAGAGTGGAGGCCACAGGGGAGCATCCAATGCCCTGGAGCTGGAGTTCAGGTGTTTGTGAGCCTCCTGACATGGGTGCTGGGAATTGAACCCAGGACCTCTGGAAGAGCAGCCAATGCTCTTAACCACTAAGCCATCTTTCCAGCCTGTTGTTTCTTCTTTTGTTTTGTCTTGTTTGTTGTTTTGAGACAGGGTCTCTCTTTGTAATCCTGGATATTCTGGAGCTCCATTCATAGACCAGTCTATCATCAAACTCACAGAGATCCTCCTGCCTCTGCCTCCCGCGTGCGAGAGTAAAGGCGTGTGCTGCTGCTATCACCTGGCTTCCTGCAGTCCTTAAACACACAATACATAATATAATAACCTATTTTTCCCTTTCCACTCCCTGCCAGTGATGACTTTGGCAAACCTACACACTTCTGTAACCGCCTCCCAGAGAACTTCTCTGAGATCCCTTCCCATCACTCTCCACCAAATCTACTCCTGGCCCAGCCTCCTCATCCGGCCACTGATCTGTCTTCCATCACTGCACATTCGACGGAGCTGTTCTATCATCCAGTCCCCTTTCCCTGCGGGGCAAAAGATGTCTGACCATCCTCTTCACCATCTGTCTTGCCAGCTTCTAATCTTACAGAACATTCCAGTGCATGTAATGACACATGGGGACCATGTCTATCAGAAGGAGAGCATTCTGTTGAAATAGGAGTCTGCAAGAGAGGAAATAAGGCCTTGGGAGGAGGGTCTAGAGCCTGGCAGAGATTGGGAACAGAATCAGACCATCAGCTAATTGATTGTGATGAGGGAGGGCTCAGGCCTAGGCTTAGGAGACTAGTGTAGCCTACAGTTGGAGAGAGGTTTCACTTCAACTAGTGCAAGGGGTCTGGCTCCTTCTGAGGCCGAGTACCCTGCCCCCTTATTTTTGGGTGCTCTCAGGCAGGGCAGAGTGTTCGAGCCTTCTGCAGGTCTGGGTTGCTGTGGCAGGTCATTCACGTGAGCGTGGCAGCCTGTGTACATTCTGGGGTCAGAAGTCACTGAGCCGTCAGTCAGGAGTGATAGCCAGACAGGCTGAGGAAGTTTCCAAGTGACTCATGGAAAGATTTTGCCCTTAGAAAGAGCTGGAATCCTAGTATTACAGCAGAGGCCACCAGGCAAAGCTACCGTCTCCTTCACCCACGGAGGTGAAGAGCTGACACATGGAAACAGAAATGGATTTCCTAGGAACCTCCCAACAGAAGTGCTCCTGCCAGCAGGGGATGGCTGTGGCCCTCAGCCAGCACACATTAGGGACCCACAGGAAACATCCTCTGGGGAACATGGCAGGATCTGAGTGGCACGCTCCAGGACAATGGAAGGTCTGTATCAGCAGGCAGCGGAGAGAGGCCATTGGGTTGGAACTTACCACTAACATTTTAAGAGTCGCCGTGAAACAGTTCATGTAAGGTCTCTGCCTGTGCCAGATGCACCAGCCCCCAAACACTTTAAAATCCTATCTCATTCAATACTGACCATAGGCAGCTATGTCCTTATTTTCCCGGTGAGGAAGTAGACATGGCTGTGACTTGCCTAGGGCCAGGAGTATAATTGGAGAGGGATTTGTATCCCTAAAGTCGGTCTCTGAGGCCCATACTCACCTGGGTAAGGCCTAAAGAAACAGGTAACCTGAGAACTGGTGGTACAAACTCCCTTCCTGTCAATCCTCCCACTCTGAGAAATAGCCACACTCCCTTGAAGAGACAAAGCCTTGCCTTCTGCCCTGACCTGCATCCCTTCCTATTCCTCTGTGGGCCAGTGTCCTATCTCCCATCCATCTCCTGACTCCTTGGACCTGCATTCTATCTCCGCATCCATCTCCTGACTCCTTGGACCTGCATCCTATCTCCGCATCCATCTCCTGACTCCTTAGGCCTGCATCCTATCTCCCCATCCATCTCCTGACTCTGTGGACCTGCATCTGATCTCCCCATCCATCTTCTGGCTCTGTGTGGATCCTTCCCTCCTATTCTACAGCTTGGCCTCGGTTTCCCCAATCCAAAAGGAAATCCTAAGAACTCAGCCTACTGGTGTAGGCTTGTAACTCAGACACGAAGGAGGCAGGGGGACCACATTTTCCTTGGAGTTCCCTTTTCAGCCTCAGTACACATGGCTTAGATAGGGATTACCCTATCTCTTAGGTACCTTAGGTATCATAAGTGTTCTGAGCCTGGCTAGTCTCTGTATGACAGCTTTTGGTCACAGTGATAGACTGGGGAATGACCTTATGGACCAGGACAAGTCAATATAAGTCTGTTTTGGTACTGGCTGGACCATGAGAGAGGCCTCTTCCTCGAGTGTCCACCAGCCAGAAGCCTGTCATTTGTTCCATAATAGTGCGACTGTCTTGCCCTTCCCTCTTACGACACCTGGGCTCCTCCACACCCTGAACTCAAGGAGCGGTTCCCAGGTCTGGACCCAAATTCATAGCTTCTTGACAGTTCATTACTGTGGAATGTTCCTTTACACTGTGTGAATATATGTTGCTGTGATAGGCTTAATAAACAAGCTGACTGACCAGTAGCCGAAGAGGGTAAAGCCAAGTTGAGAATGCTGGGATGAAGAAGGGTGGAGTCAGGAGAGATGCCAGCCAGATGCCAAAGAAGCAGGACATGTTGAAAACGAGGTAACAAGCTACAAGCCACATGGCAAAGCATAGATAGACATATGGGTTAATTTAAGTGTAAGAGCTAGCTACTAACAAGCCTGAGCTATTGGCCAAGCAGTTATAAATAATATTAAATCTCTATGTGGTAATTTGAAAGCAGCTGCTGGGACGGGAGCCGGTGGTGAGGACAGGAAAATTTCTACAATTTATTCTTCAGGAACTCCCAAGCACTGAAATGTAGGCTGCTAAAACAGAACTCTGTCCTTTCTGCAAACCCAGGGATGCTTCTGATTTCCCTAGCTGTGTGCATGAGACCTCCATCTGGACAGACTCTCATAGCCACAATCTACTCCATCTCTGGTGGTTCAGATACTGGCTTGTCAGTGACAGAGCCTGATCTACATCTCAGCTAAAGAACAAAAAGAATTTACTGGAAAGAGATGGAAGCTCAGTTCCTAGAATGGAAGGAAAGATCAATCCTAACGTGGCTGATGGAAGTACAGAGTGTAGCCTTAGCTGTAACCAGGACCCTGGCCAGTGAGAAATAAATTCTAAGATCAGTGTCTGCATGCATCCTTTGCATTGGGAGTCCTGGTTGGTAGTGTCTGATTGGCTGGGCATCAGCAGAATAGATCTGGGCAATCAAATAGTGAATCTTTTGGTTTTTCTAACAGTGCCTCCCACATCTCCTGATGCTGAAAGAGCAGCTCCACCTCTACACACACACACATGCACACACACACACATGCACACACACATGCGCACACACATGCACGCACACATGCACACACGCACGCACGCGCACACACACATATACACACACGCACGCACACACATACACACACACATACATACATGCACATGCACACACATGCACACACACGCGCGCGCACACGCAGCTGCAGCATTCTGAGAAGATTGCTTCTAGAATGGTCTTGCATCTCTCTGTGTTCCTAGTGGGCTGCCCTGGGCCTCAGTGTTTCTCTCTAGGAATGGGTAAATGCAGGGCTCTCAAGTTAATTGCCTTGCTACACCTTCTGGTTTTACCACTTCCTAGCTCTGTGTTCTCAAGGGCATTGGCAGCTTCTCTGTGTTTCCATTTGCTCCTACATAAAAAGAGGGACTTGATACAGTCTACCCCTTAAACTGACTGGAACGATGAAAGTGCTTCAGATGAGCTTGGACTAAAAAAAACGGGTACTGATGCTGTTATTATTCCCAGGACACTGGCCACTTTCTGCTCTCCAAACCTTTCCCGGTTTTCTGTTCCTCTTCTGCCTAGGGATCCCCAGTCAAATCTACCCTGAAAGCTTGCTTCTGAGGCCAGCGTGGGCTAGCCCTACGGCCCTTCTCCTGTCAATTAAAAATGTCCCAGTTCATTTCAACCAGACTACTTGTAAACCTTTCACCAAAAGACCTCCCCAGGGTCTGGCATATACCCTGACACAGACAACACCCCCGACCCCACTACCATGTGGTGATATATTATTTGTAATCTAATAAAGATTTCCTGACGATCAGTGGACAGAGCCAGCCCCAGAGTGAGCCACAGAGGTCAGGCAGTGGGGGCACACACCTTTAATCTCAGCACTTGGGTTCTTAATGGCTTTGCTCCCAGGATTTGGGAAGCACACAGGCCTTTAATCCCAGCACTAGGAAGGCTGAGACAGGAAGTGATATGGCTGGGCAGAGAGAGGAATATAAGGTGGGGGGAGACAGGAGTTCGAGCCCCTTGTGGTACACTTGCCTGTACTTTCCCCCTTCCCTTTCCCTAAGGGCTCAGAGCGATCAGTCTGAGGATTCCTGGAGATAGGATCTACCCCCTTCAGCTTGAGGATTCAGTAGTGGTGAGAAGTTTCTCTACTGGCTTGTTCCTCTGTCTCTCAGCTTTACCCCAATATCTGGCCCTGGGCTTTTATTATGAGACTAATTAGGATTCATGCAACACGGCAATACCGCTGTTTACCACCCTGTGTTCCAGCTCTGTGTAACCTTCTGCTCCAGCCTTGGCACAGTGTTGGTCTCTTCCTTACACCACCAGACCTGTTTCCCATCTGCGTACCCTAACCGTTATGAAGTCCATTCACTCGCCTGTATTAAAACCTAGCTCAGAATCTGTTGCACAGACCGTGCCCAGCATCCTGTTAGATCCAAGGCCATTAGCAGGGCAGGGAGGGACATACAAAGAGGAGGTAGAGAGACTGAATAGGGAAGAGGCAAGAATGGGCCCCAAGAAACAGAGGCTCTCCCCATCTTTCTCCTTTGCTCTCGAGGTGCCAAGGCAGTGAAGCCGCTAACAGTTCCCCGGTCCTGCCATGCTGTCCTTACACATAGCCCTGGCTTTTACAAGTTTCCTGCCACCCATTGTCTGCCTCACCATAACTCTGATCTCTTGGCTGCCATAGCCCTAAAAAATTTGTCACATCCTTCCTAATACAACAAATGTTTATACTCATGGGTCTCATCTCCCCACCATACCTATGTTATAGAGACACCACCCACCTCTGTATTAGAACATTTATTTCCAATGACCCTGTGAAGGCTAGGCCCACACACTGCTGTGAGAAGCCCAGCCCTTAGCCTCCTTCAGACAATACATCCTTCAGTTGCTGTATTTCCACTTCACAAACCAGGGGGGGGGACGGACGACACACACGGGACGCATGGAAAATAACTTTCTTAAGTTTTCAACAAGATGCTATCGGGACTTCTTGACATTGTCTCTCCCAGGTGGCCTTGTCTGGGCATCCTCCAAATCATGTCTCCTAGTAGGTACCTAATACACAAATGAGCACCACCAGGACCTCGACCACCTTCCGCTGCAGGCAAAGCTGGCTTATGCTCTGGGAACAGCATTTGAGAGCCTGTCCTAGACAGTCCTCCTGTTCTAGGGCTTCCCATCCCACCCAGTTCCTTCTTCACAGCCACAGTTGTGGGCACATGCCCTGTGCTAGCATTTTCTTTTTCTTTCTCTGCAGACAAGCCCTCCATTTCCTCACAGCAAACAGTGCTGTGAAGCCCTTGCTTCATCCCCAGGACTATGGATAAAAGGCAGTGGGTGGGAGCAGAAACAGCACCTTAGGAACTAGGCCCCACCAAGGCACCAGTCTAAGACCCCAATACTATCTGAGCCTCACTCTCCTTGGCTGTTCAAGGGCTCTGCCTGAGTCAGTGTTAGCAGCATAAAGACCAGAGAGCACATGATCAGAGGTGTAGATGAGCAGTGCTGTCATAAACCCTACAGCAAATACAAGAGATTCCACCCTGGGCCCCTGAGCACCAAGCTATAACCTCTCAGAGGTATTTGTCCTAAGAACTACAGAGTCTGGGGAAAGAACCATGAAGTACGTGTGTTGTGAGAACAGCTTCCATGATCACATTCTCCATTTCTTTCAAAATGTCCTCAATGATCATATCATTCATAATTAGAAGATATATTTTAATATATAATAATTTTTTAATATAACCCACAACCCCAGTTACTTCAAAGACTAAAACAGGCAGGTTGAAAATGGAAATTTGTTTGGGCTACAGGAACTCAAGTTCATTTTGGGCAATTTAGCAAGATCCTCGGTCTCAAACACAATAGCCAAAGGGTTAGAGGTGTATGAGAGGTAGAATGCTTTGGTATGTACACATAAAGTTCTGTTTGGTCCAGCACTGCAGAGCAGAAGAAAAAAAAAAGCCAGCCTGAGCCCTATAGCAAAACCCTGGCCTGGAGAGTATCCTGGGAGATCTGTTGCCATTCTTTCCTTCCCGTGCCCCCTGAAGCTTGAAGGTGGCTCTGTGAGGCAGCGTTGTGTGGCTTTTCCTCAGGAGATGGCAGCATCTATCTATTCACACCAGACTGAACATCAATGGCAGACCAAGAAATGGCTTGGTGAACCAAGGAGTTTACTGAGCTTACTTCCAGGAGCATGAGGAAAGAATTAGAAGATGAAGGGTATCCTTAAAACGGTTGCATCACCAAAAACCTGCACCCCAACATGAGTAACCACCTCAGAAACACTGCACAGATGATCCCTCCTTCAGTCAGCCTTCTCTCTCCTATATACTTAGTGAACAAGACAGAGTATGCACACACACACACACACTCACTCACTCACACACACCAGTGACCATAAACTGTGGCAGGATTACATGAACTAGGGTGGGGAGTTTGCAGAAGGGAGTCCCTAGAACTCAGGTGAGGGGATAATGAGCCTTCCTCCACTCCTAATTATTTCTCTAGCAGATATTAATATCCATGATCCTGTCAAAGGGGCTTATGGGTAAAGTCAGTCACTTTGACTTCAAAACTGTAATGCCTATGTCACACAGAGGACAGAGCTTCATACCATTCCACCAAACACACTCTGATATTCTGAGGTGTTCACTGCACATTCCATTCACCTATGCACGTACTTTTTCATGTGGATGTGAAGGCCTAAGTATCCTCTAAGACCCATTTCAAACATCCTTTGCTCTACAATGTCCTCCCCATCCCAAATAAACATGTTTTCCCTGTATTATATTAGAGGTCTCAGCCTGTATTATAATTATCATATAATGTCTGTATTTCCCAGCACACTGGATTCATTTAAGGCAAGGGAGTGTCTTGGTATCTCTAATACCTCCCAACACTATGTCAAGTGCATTAAGAAATTTTACTAGTGATTACTAAATTTTTTTTGGAAGAGGCACTATACATCCCCTTCTGGTGCTTCCCATGAAGGACCCATTGCCCTATTCTTAGCTCTGCTCCTCTATCTCTTTCCTCCTCCTCCTCCTCCTCCTCCTCGTCCTGTCTGATCTCCCCTAACCCTGACCTGAGCGGAAACTGCACCCACCCCCCAGACTCACCTGGGTAGGACAGAGAGAGGGAGATCCTTAGGATCTGCTGACTTTGACCCTTAGAAAGATAACTGGATTAGTAACCAAAAGAGTTTTACTTTGGCTTGCAATATAAAAAGCACTTTTTAATTATTATTATTATTATTTTTTTGTAGCTGGGTATGGTGACGCATGTCAGGGGGCTGAGGCAAGTAGGTCATGAGTTTAAAGCCAACCTAGATAACATAAGGAGACACTGTCTTTAAAAAAAAAAAAAAAAAAATCCTTTATGGGTTACTAGGGAATGTACGTCAGTATTAGAGGGTTTGTCTCGGATGCATGGGCCTTAGGTTTGAAAAATAAATGAATCCCAGGGCTAGAGTATGGTAGAACCCATGCCTAGCAAGTTATAACAGCATCTCATACCCAGAATTAAAATGTGTGCCGTGTGAGTTTGTGTGAGATGGAAAAAGATGTTGTTGAAAATTAATGCAGGGAAGTTCTGTATTCATTACTTTTCTCATACCATGACAACAACTTGGTGATGATTTGACTTTGGCTCACAGTCACAGAGTACTGCCTACCATAGCGGGGAACACTTGACGGCTGGAACAGAAGGAGGCATCTGGTCACAGCGCAGCTATAGTCAGAAAGCATCTTCTCATCCAAGCCAGGATCTGGACCGAGGTGTGATGTTGCTCACTTTCAGAGCAGATTTTTCTCTCTGCACCTGGCTTACCCCAATCTAAAAGCTCACTCACAGGCAGTCCCAGAAATGTGTTTCCTGATGATTGAAAGGTTTCTGAACCTAGATATTAAGTTTCTCTGATGATGCGGTAAGTCAAATCAAGCTAGTGCATTAAAAATAAAAGACCAGGTTTATTGGCAAAATTATTTTCCCAGCTCTTAGAGATAAGACCAAAAAAATAAGGAGATCAGAAAATTAAAACCAAGTGCCTGCTCTCTCTGAGGCAGTTTAAATACCCTGCAGGTGTGGTCTTGGTCTTGAGCAGCTCAGACTCAAGGGTAGGAGCTGCTTGGCAGGTTTTCTGAGAGGGGGTGGGGTTGAGGGTGGAGAGTGGAGCTTCCAACTAAACCCTGGTGACCAAATATTAATCATCACACTCCCAATAGAAATGAGTCATAGTTATAATTCTATCAGAAGAAAGTGACACATGATTGTTTGGTGCTTTGTTTTGTTTTTAGGTTTTTAACTTTTTAAAAATATGTGTTGATGTTTTTGCCTGCCTGGAGGTCTCTGCACTGCCTTCGGAACCAGAAGAGAGCCTCCCTCAGTCCCCTGGGACTGGAGCTACAGGTGACTGAGTTACCGTATAGGTGCTGGGAATAGAGTCCTGGTCCTCTGGATGGACAGCCAGTGATCTTAAGGGCTATGCCATATTTCTAGCATTGGGGAGGCAGAGGAAGGCAAATATCTTTGGGAGTTTGAGGCCAGCCTGGTCTACATGACTTCCAGGATACATGGGGCTATATATTAGTGATACCTTGGCTCAAAAAAAAAAAAAAAAAAAAAAAAAAGGGAGGGGGCAGCTGGAGAGATGGTTCAGTGGTTACAGCACTGGCTACCCTTCCAAAGGTCCTGAGTTCAATTCCCAGCAGCCACATGGTGGCTCACAACCATCTATAATGAAATCTGGGTGACCTCTTCTGGCCTCCAGGCATACAGGCAGAACACTGTATACATAATAAATAAATCTTTTATTTTTTTTTTAAAGTAAACATCCTTATCAGAAGCTCTTCTCCCCCCCCCCATTTTCCAAACTGAAAATGTTGCCCACACTACTAATAAAGTGAGAAATGGTACACATAAGTTTTCAAAATTGCCTTCGGAGAGTGAGGCAGAAATGGCTCCAAGTTCAGGGCCCACTGTGCCACTGCCTCACCCAAGTACAAGAAATGCCCCGTGGCAGTGGCTCTGGCCTTCCTACTCTGAAGCATCAGACAAGCTGCTGAGTGGCTATGGCTGCTCCAGTCTGGGAAAGTTGCCTGCGGGTGAGCAGTGCCCTCTGTGGAAGCAGGATCTCCCAAGCCCCACCCAGCACACCCAGAGTTAACCCTAGCCCTCAAAAATTCCCAGAAGGGATTCACAAAGGGATTTCCCCAGACAGACAGACACCCCATACATATTTGCCACTTAGCACAGATGTTTGCCTGGGGGTGGAGGTGCTGAGAGACAACGAAGGTACACAACTTCAGGGTAACAGGTAGCCCCAAACAAAGCCAGACACGCTGGGGCGAGCTAGAACTGAGATGCCCAGGAGGCCTAGATTTATTCTGTGTTCTGAAGTCCCTTCTTCTATCTTCCGAGTCAGCTTCTTACATAGATTGAAAATGTCCCCTCCGCCCAGCAGGCGGCGCAGCGGCTCCAGGAGCACAGAGTTAGTGCCAATGTGTCGTGGGTCTGAGTTCCAGCATTTGACAAGACTGTTTTCTCTACAACCCAATTCCAGGAAAACATATGCCCTGCCTACTGCGGGACTCCAGGAGGGCAAAGACTTTATCTTAGCTTCATCCTTGCGCTCTACATGCCAAGGGGTACCCAAAACGGATGAGCGGCTTCTAAAAGTGCAAAGGCATGGATAGAATCAAGGCCTGAAGTGACATGCTGGAGAAGGTCCCAAACCAGAGGCTCTGCCCACCCTCACTCAGTTCGCTCCTGCCTTGGATTCCGGCAGTCAGGAGGTGTACCTGTCCCTGCCAGGCTGGGCCCAGGGAGATTGAACCCGTACGTATTTGCCCAGTGGCAGCCAACGGAGGCGTTCCGGCCCAACACCGTTTCCCCCAGAGACAATCTTGGGGAATTTTCTCTAAAGATGTATATTGCCTATCCCTTCTGTGAGTTTCTCATCAGTCACATGTTTACACCTTTATAGTGAGTGACCTCACTCAACAAACACTGCCCGGCTACTGTTCGTGCTGGAGCCCGCAACACAGAGAGCAAAACCAAACCGTATGGAGCAAAGGAACTAGGAGAGGATACGCGCACCACGAGGGGTGCCCAGGGGACCGTCACCTAGATGTCCCTCCAGATGAGCAAAAAGCGCGTGAGGCGCTTCTCTAGGGCTGCTGATAAACTTCGGACCCGGCGGGAGGGGCGGGCCGCACCTTGCTTTTGCGTGGGGCTCCAGCACGTCGCATAGGGCAGGTGTGCTCGCGGGTGGCATGTGCTTGTGCAAAACCGGACCCTGACCCGGGAGCGGGGGTTACAGGGCGCGGCACCTAATTGGAGTTCAGTAAACATTTACGGTGAGAGCGACAAGTAGGGCCCACCTCCCGGAGGTGGAGGAAGAAGGCCAGAGCCCTCCTCAACTCCAGGCTCCTCCCCAGCAGGGTCAGCACCGGACTGGCCGCGGCGTCCTGGCCCGGGGTAATTACAGGCTCTGCCGCCAGGCCTGGCCGTAAAAAACCAGGATGAAACGGCCTGGAAGCCCTGGAAGCTGGGCGGGAGCCGGCAAAGAGCCCCGGGTCCGCGGCTTGCCCTGATGCGCAGCCGCAAAGACAGGGGGGAGGTGGGGGGGGGGAGGACTAAACCCCCGCCCCATCAAACCCTGCAGGCACACAGCCACACACTCAAACTACCAAACACTGAGCTTTCAACTTTGCAGCTCCAAGAACGCACTCGAGCCTAATCAAACACCTGCCCGCCAGCTCCAACACAGGCGCAGACGCCGCCAACCCCTCTCCAGACAGCTGCTGATCCGAGGGGTGAATTCCTGCAAGGTTGTTTACATGGAGCGGGGGAGGGGATCTGAGCCTGGTACAGAGGTCCTGCGGACTGCAAGACCCAAGTCAGGCTGAGCCAAACAGCGGCCCACCCTCGCTGCACGCCCCAACACGTTTCTCTTCTTCACACACTGTTCACAAACATTAGCATACGCATGTCAGGCGTTTCACACGCTTCCGCACACACTCACAAGTGTCTTTACACCTACCCGCCATCACACTCATTTACACACGCCATATGTACATGTGTCGGCTAGTTTGCTACCCTTCGTGACCGTGTTCCCACAGCCCATCTGCAAGAGCGCGTTCACTTGAGACACACGTGAGACAAATAAACAGGTCATTAGTGTACTTTGGCTCTATTAAAAAATTAAGAACAGACCCCCACGTGAGCCCAAGAGTCCTATCTATTCCGCTCACACAAAGTACGGATGGACCGAAGCGCCCTTAGCCCTGGCCGCACACGTTACACACTTGATCACACACAGCGTCGCACTTTATTCCCGGCATCTAAGCGATGACACAATCTCTTGAACAAAGACAACATTGACAAACCCAACAAAAACAAACAGCCGCGTCTGTGTGTGTGTGTGTGGGGAGGGGCAGCCAAGCTCAGAGTCAGGGCAAGGGGGGGGGGGGGAGAGCGATCGCGAGCGAGTGTGAGAAAGCAAGTGTGTGAGCCTGGGTGTGAATCTCGGAAAAGGTGTGGGTATGTCCCCCACCTCGCACCCTGGCAAGATCGGCGCCCCGCGCTGCAAAGCCGGGTCCTGAAGCCGCTCTTCCCAGACCCACACGTGTGAGTTCTCCCCTTGCTTGCATCGGTGCCCGGTCCCACAAAGCCTAGATGTGCCCCCCCCCAGCACAGGACCCCCCCCCCCCCGTAAGCGAACACGCAGCTACGGAGAGATCTGTGCAGGCCCGGGAGAGCGCTCGGTCCCTGGAGCACAGGAGCCCCCCTCCCCCAGCGTTTTCCCTTCCTCCACCTCCCTAGCCACCAAGCCCTGGGGCAGCGCGCGCCGGGCGGGGCGGGGGCGGGGCGGGTGTAGCGAGGCGCCGGCCCAAAAGGCGGAGTCGAGCAGTGAAGAGGCCAGATTTGTGATCGCCGTGTCTACTGTACCGTGGAGAAGCCAGTGGAACCCTACACTGCAGAGCTCTCGTCCCGGCCTGGCCCGGCCCGGCCCCACGCTATGGAGTTCCTTTGGGCCCCTCTCTTGGGTCTGTGCTGCAGTCTGGCCGCTGCTGACCGTCACATCGTCTTCTGGAACAGTTCAAATCCCAAGTAAGCCCCGAGACTCCCTCTGGCAGCCTGGGATCCTGATTGGCAATGCCTTTCCTCGGGGTAACTGTCCCGGCCATCCCCTGGCCTGAGCCTAGGAGAGGTGGCCAGGGTTGGGAAGGATTCTGTAGCGTCCCACCTCCGTCTTTACCTTCCCTTAGTAACTGGCAACACCCGACCCTGGCAGAAACCTGCTCATGCCTACTTGCACAGGCGCTATTTCAGCTTTCTCTTCCTGCCCTCTGGCATCCCATCGCTAAACTAAGGTTCTGACGCCCGAGCTTCTTGCCTTGGGAATGTAACATTGGCCCTGGCCTCCAGGGCTCTGTAAGTCCCCCCACGAAACTTCTGTGACGTTTCTTGTGTGCCCCCTTGAGCGTTTGTATACTGACGGGCACCTATGGCAGGTATCAAGAGTAAACACAATAATGCTCAGAGTAGCCCTGGAAAGACTCTTAGTAGGGATCTAGGTTTTAGGTATTAGGCATTCATTCTATATTTTAAGATGACCCTGGAGAGTGCTCCCAAAGATTTTTTTTTGGGGGGGGTGGCATAAATTAGACGCATACTGTGCATGGATAGATCGAGGGAGTGGCCTAGATGGTCACTGGAAAGCTTGGGGAGGAGCAGAGGGGTTTCACAGGGATACAAAGGGCTGTAACAGGAAGAAGGTAATTTCTCCAGGACAGGTTTTAGGGCTATGAAGCAAATGGTTTTGAGAGGAAGGCACCATCAGACCCTTTGTTCTTGCCCTTGAGTTTCCTCAGGTTGTGAGAACAGTATTTGGGCAAAACCTAAGAGGGGGTATAGTGGGACAAGGAGAAAAGAGCCTAGCCTCTGAGGGGTGGGGGGCACAGAATACCACTCAACCATTCCCAGCTCCAGCGTGCCTACCTCTCCCTTACCCTTAGATAGATGCCATGCCAATTTCCTCTGGCATTGTGGCATTGCCTACGGAGGGTCTGTTCTCTAGGGCATGTCCGAGGGCAGCATAGAGCCAGCTGCCAACCCCAAGGGCAATGGCTTCCTGGCCCTGGGTACTGTGGCAGCCCAGCCAGCCCTTGAACCTACCCCTTGCTTCCCTGACCCTAGTACTGGGAAAGAGCAAAGTCCCTGTTTATGCCCATGCCAGGTGTTGGCTGAAGGAGGAGGAGGGGACAGGAAACCATGAGTAGGGAGGGGGGAACGCTGGCCTTTTCCGTTCCCAAGCTCCCAGGTTTCCTCTCTTTCAGGAAGGAGCCTCTTCCTTGCCCCCCCTCCCTGTTTTCTCCACCACTAATATAACCCCCCCCCCTTTCTGGATAGAGACTAAGTGTCACAGGCTAAGTACTACCCGCTAAGTATAGCTTCAGCCCTGTCCCTCTGGACACACACATACCCTGTCTTATTTACAGCTACAGGAAAGCCAGTCTAGAGTGGAGGTCATGGGCAGTCTAGCCAGGCCCAGCTTGAGGGAAGAGATGAGGTGGCAGTGAGCAGGGCGGGGGTAGGGTTGGCACAGGTGACTCAGGGCAGTGGGCATTAGCCCCAGGGATCTCCGGGCAGAGGCAGTGTCAGAGAAGGGTGCCACTGTGAGCTGGTTCTGGGCCCCCATGGTCCTGAGGAGACAGGTACTCTGGCTATTCAGACTTTTCTGCTTCCTTTGCCCAGAGGCCAGCATTGGGGTAAAACCAGTACTAGGCTGTCCTGGGGTCTGCTTCCATTTGACAAGGTAAATTTTCAGACTCTCAAGAGTGCCTGGGCGGGTAGCAGAGGTGGATGAGGCATGAGTCAGTGCCCATCACGGGAATGGGGGAAAGACGCCAGGCCCAGAGCTGAAATACCTGTTCTGAAATGGCTTCTATGTTTATCTCTCCAGAGAGGAATTTTAAAAGCCTCCCTCTGCTTCTCTCTCTTTTCCCCAGGGTGGGGGAGGGGCCGGGTAAGCCTAGATCTAGAGGCTGCAAGCTGTTGCAAGGCTAGGCCTCTCTAAGGGTCATGATGACTGAGTAGTGGGTGGCCACCATGGAACCCCACCATCACCATGGGCACCACCCATGCCAAGGACTTGGATTTGAAGCAAATTGGCAGCCAGCTCTGCTGAGCCTCTCTCTCTGGCAGTGCATGGGAGAATTCAGAGCTGACTGTCTCAGCGGGGGGGGGGGGGGGGGGGGCACTTTCCCACTACTAAAACCCTCCCAGGCTGGAGCCAGGTGTCTGGAGCTAAGGGGAGGGACTGGTGGGCCCCGTCAGGCTGGAGCCTGCAGGGCTTGGGGTGGGGGGAATTCACTGGGGGAGGGGAGTTGACTCCACCTGGGGAGACGGCCAGGCAGAGGCAGTCTGGGGTCCAAGAACTGCGGCACTTTATCAGGGGAAGGTGGAATAGTGAGATAAAAATTGGAGATAAAAGACAGGGGTGTTTGAGGGCGCTCCGCACAAGATCAGGCCTAAATGAGAGTAACAAGGGAGGGAGATTTGAGTAACAGGATAAGAATGGTTTTCATGTGCGTCTGGGTTTGGACCAGGGATTGGCTGCTGAAGTGTAATGGAGACCTGACTCAGTGTGAGGGCAGAACAGAGAGAGATAAGCAGAGGGATGTGGTGAGGGGCTCAGCAACATGGTAGGGAGGAGACCTTGGCTCCTAAATCCAGAATGGTCCAGATTGAAATTCCCGGCATTTAAAGAAGCACCTGAGGGAACAGCTGTGAATGAGCTGTGGAAATACTTAGAACCTACCCTTGGGCAAATACCTAGGGTTGTTCTAGAAAGGTACTTCTCGTATCTGGGAGATACTTGATAGATGTTATTTGGAGAATGAGTAGGAGGTGATTGTGAGGAAACACTGCTGAAGGTGGTAGAGAAACCTGAAAGAAATTAAGACCAGGAGATACAGGAATTAAAATTTTAGAGGAAAAAAAATTCCTTGGAACTCCAGGGTGAAATGTAAGGGATGCTGTGACCAATTGGAAACCTCAGGCTCTGGCCTGACTTCTGAGTGAACTGCTTCCTCCTGCTTTCATGGGTCCAGGTTCCGGGACGACGACTACACTGTACACGTGCAGCTGAATGACTACCTAGATATCATCTGCCCACATTATGAGGACGACTCTGTGGCAGACACTGCCATGGAGCGGTATACACTGTACATGGTGGAGCACCAGGAATATGTGGCATGCCAGCCCCAGTCCAAGGACCAGGTCCGTTGGAAGTGCAACCAGCCCAGTGCCAAGCATGGGCCAGAGAAGCTCTCTGAGAAATTCCAACGTTTCACACCTTTCACCTTGGGCAAGGAGTTCAAGGAAGGACACAGCTACTATTACATCTGTGAGTAACAAGGGACGGATCACAGAGCACTGGTGGCCAGCAGCATGTGCCTGGGTGCTTACTTAGTGGGGAGTCAAGTAGTGTGGATCACCCTCCCCCAATATCTAGGCCTCCCTCCCAAGTCTAAACTCGGTTTTCTCTTATGATGCAGATGTGGAACAAGCTTCAGGGGTGTCCTAGGCATTCTGCCTGGCACATGGACACAAAATAACTAAAACACCCCTAGCCCCTGTCCTCAGGCCAATAGAAGAGTGTGATGTGATAGGCATGGCCACAGGGCACTTGGGAAAATGACTTGTGTACCTGCCCACAGTCAAAGTATGGATGACAAGGACAAGTGGCACATTTGCAAGGGGAGGGTGACCACACCTGGAATGAGACAGAGTGATGGGCTTGTGACTGTCTCAGTGGGGTGGGGGGGAGGTGGACGGATTCTTGGAGCCCTAAGCCTAGTGGGAATTTAGACTTCCTCCTGAGGTGGCAAAAACCCATTGACATCCTGAGAGTTTCAAGGCTTAGGGCTTTGTGAAGGCTAGATCCAGGGCTTCTTCTCTGATCTAGTCTAGGCCAGCAGGGTAGAAAATAGCCTCGAGAAGGGGAAATTACACCGGGAACACCTCATCCAACTTCAGGCTGGGGAGTCAGGAAAGATGGGATGTGTGGAAGTGGTGGGGCCCACGTTCCTTTCACATCACTGCTAAAGTTGAGTGCTGGTCCGGAGAATGCGAGATGGGACTGAACATTGATCAGAAAGTAGCAAAAAACTGAAGACAAATATCAAAGTAAGGTTCTCACCTAGAATCCTAGCACTCAGGAGGCAGAGACAGGAGAATCTCTCTGTGAGTTCAAGGCCAGCCTGGATTGCAGAGAAAGTTCCAGGACGGCCAGGGCTACACACAGAAAACAAAATAAATCAATAAAAGTAAAAAGCAATTATTGCATGAGCCTGACAACCTAAATTCTTTCTGGAACCCACATAAGCTGGGTGCCATGGCCCTAGAACCTACATAAAAAGTCAGATACAATGGCACACATCTGTAATCCCAGCACTCCTATTGGGCGTTGGGAGGCAGGAACTGCGAGGTCTTTGTGGAGAGACTCTGTCCCTAAATAAATAATAAGTAAATGAAAGAAGGGAAGACAATCAGCCTTGTTGAATATGCAGCGCAGAAGCAAGATGGAAGGCAAGAGCTGACTCCCAATATTTGTGGTCTGTCTTTCAAACATGTGCCATGACATGTGCTAAAGAGGAAGGAAAAAATTCAAAATAAATAATAATAAAGATTGGGTAGGGTGTTGAGCACTTTTATCCAGCACTCAGGAGGCAGAGGCAGGCGGGTAGATTTTTGTGAGTTTGAAGCTAGCCTGGTCTACATAACAAGTTCCAGGGCAGCCAATGCTACATAGTGAAATCTTGTCTTAAAGAAATAAAAAATAAATTAAAGTAAGCAGGGCCCCCAGAAAGCAGTCTAATTAAACTCCTATCTTCTAGCAAAGGCTCTTTCCTTAACATCCTATGGATTTATTTTACAGCCAAACCTATCCACCATCAAGAAAACCAGTGTTTGAAGTTGAAAGTGACAGTCAATGGCAAAATCAGTGAGTGTCAGGCCCTAAGGCCTCATCCTTCCACCCATGCTGAGCTTGGTCTAGTGGTCTGGGGTGGGGAGGAAGCTGCCTCTCTGCCTCCTGTTGCAATACCTGATCTTCTACCATTCTTATCTTTCAGCTCATAGTCCTCAGGCCCATGCCAACTCACAGGAGAAGAGACTTCTAGCAGGTAGGGAGCTAGAGATAATTGGGTCTGGGTCACAAGAAGGCTTTTCTAAAAGAAGCTGACCACTGGAAGTAACTCCTTCGCTACATAGGGGCTGGCTAGCATATCCTGTTTGGCTGGAAGCTGCTTCAAATAGCAGAGCCAACTTACCTTGTCCATCTTTGTCTTCCCACCTCGCAGATGACCCGGAGGTGCAGGTTCTGCACAGCATCGGTTACAGTGCTGCCCCCCGACTCTTCCCGCTGGTCTGGGCTGTGTTGCTCCTACCATTGTTGCTACTGCAAACCCAGTGATGGTGTATGCTTCACCTGGCTTATGGATCGGAACTGGCCTAAGGGGCAGGGTTAAGGAACCCAAGCTCCAGCCTTGGGAACCACTCCCAATCCATGCACAATTTGCCACCCTGAAGCCTCAGAAGTTCAGTATTAAGGGTTGCAACCCAAAGGATTTCAACCGGCCTGACTGTGCCATTCCTGCCTCCACTTCAGAGGGACAGAGAAAGAAGTGGGGAAGGTCCGTTCCCTGCAATTTCTACCTTTAAGCCAAAGAAACAAGCTGAGCAGGCCTGGCCCATTTAGAGGGCCTAGGGGGAGATGGGCTGGAAGGGCCTGAGGTCATGTGGTTGGACATGAAAGATACCCTTCCCCCTGAGGAAGCCATGATGTCCAGATGAGCCTACTGAAGGGAAAACTTGAGACAGCTTCCTGTGTGGGAGCCAGGTACAGGAGAGGCAGCATGCTTGGGCTGACCCAACATGTCTGCAAGATTTCCACCTGCTGAACGCCGGAGAGGTTTGTAGCCAGGCACTGACTGCATGCTCCCCATCCTTCGGGCAGCATTCCCTGGAGCTGTGCCAACACAAGGACTATACTGGTCTTAGAGTATAGCTATAAGGGCAGTGCCCATGTGTACAATTTGTATAGAATGTAGCTTAAAGGGCAGGACCCACATGTACAGTGTCTGTATATAAACGTGCTGTGTCTGCTCATTTCTACAACTGGAGTTTTTTTTTGTTTTGTTTTGTTTTTTTTTATACAGTGTTCTTGGATTCATAATAAAGAAATGTTTTTGGGTTTTTGGACATGTTTTTCTGCCTCTCTATGTCCACTTATGATCAGCGTCCCTTCTCTGCTAGGCTTAGTGCCATGTCCAAAGCAACCAGGGCTGGTATGGTGCACACCAAATCCTAGGCTACTCTCGAGGCTGAAGTGGGAAGATCACAAATTTGAGATAAGCCCGCGCAACTCAGGCCTTGCCTCAAAAGCAAAAATAAAGGGTTGTAAATGTACCTCAAGAAGTAGAGTGCTAAATTAATGTGTGTAAGCCTCGGGCTCAGTCCTCAGCAGCACTAAGCGTCAGTAACCAGGCATGGCATGGCTGGGGCCTGTAATCCCAGAACTCAGAAGGCTGAGCAAGATTACCAAAATTCCAGTGCTGGCCTGGCCTATAGTGTGAGACCTTGTCTCACAAATAACAAATCAGTAAATAAAAGAATAAGTAAATGGCCAGGATGGGGGTTGGGTAAGATATTAAATACAAGTTGGCTTTAATTTATTTCTCTAAAAAATACATGCTTCTTCCCAAACCAAAGGAAAGCTGTTTCCTCCTCTGAGGGGTCTCCAAAAGTTCCCATAGTAGTGAGCTGGCTTCCTCCCAGCACCTCATTCTGTAAGTTCTTCCTGTCCAACCTCTATCCCGTTCCCGTCAGCCTCGAGCCCAGGGCTTTGGCAAACCATGCAGGTACTCATGCTGTCTGGGTGAGTGAGTCAGGGAGCTGGATGCCAGCTGAAGTATGTGCACAGCCCCACCAGCAGAGCTGCGTGGGAGGCTGGGAGGGAAAGTTCCCAGCAGCAAGCATGTTGGAATAGGGGCCAGGGGTAGGGTTTTCCTACGGATGAGGCAGGTTGGTAAGGGAGGGCATCTGAAGGAAGGTGGCAACTCCTGCTATTTAGGGGACAGGCTAAAAAGGTTTCAATAACCTCGAGTGAAAACCTTCATAAGCTGGGTTAGCAACCAAGGTCCCGATATGGAGCGCGGAATAGGGGGCGCGCTGAAGACTGGGTGTTTGCTTTCTATCACACAAGGACAAAAAAAAACACAGAAGTTGAGGCTGGTGGCTTAGATGACCCAAGGGGCGAGCAGAGTGTGAGGAGGGGGCCTGTCGTGGACAAACGCACGGTTCCTACAGAAACCATTAGGCGCAGTCCCAGGAAGCAAGCCCACCCGGGGCAGCACGCAGCGCCGGTGTGGCAGGGGCCCCGGTTCCGGTGCAGTTCTGGAGAGGGCGGGTTCCGGCGTGGGTCCGCGGGGAGGGGCGGGGCTTCGCAGTCGCCAGCTCCCGGCCTAAAGAGCCCGCGCACAGCCCTGGGCCAGGGAACGGACTCCGGTGGGATGGAGGCTGGCGGCGGCGTGGCAGACTCTTTCCTTTCCGGTGCCTGCGTGTTCTTCACCCTGGGCATGTTCTCCACTGGCCTGTGAGAGTGAGGATGGACTGGGCTAAGGATATAGGACCAGGAAATCAGGAAAGGAAAGTGGTCAAGAGACGTGGCAACAGTTCCTGGCCGCACCTGGAACCCAGAAAATGGAATAGGGTTGGGTGACCTGGGGTGCTAGGACAAGGCTGGCCCCTCGGTCTTAGGGGTGGGTGACAAGCACTGAGCAATCGCCTACCCATTCCTAACAATTCCCTTTGGGTCCCCTTCCAGCTCGGACCTCAGGCACATGCAGAGGACACGGAGCGTGGACAGCATCCAGTTCCTGCCTTTTCTAACCACGGATGTCAAGTGAGACCGTTGTTGGCTGTGATGGGAAAGGCTGAGGGAGGCACAAGAGGTCCTTGGGACCCCTGCCACACTCAGCCCCTTGGACCATAATCCCCCTCCCCTCACAGCAACCTGGGCTGGCTGAGTTACGGAGTTTTGAAGGGAGATGGAACCCTTATCATCGTCAATACCGTGGGTGCTGTGCTTCAGACTCTTTATATCCTGGCATATCTGCACTACAGTCCTCAGAAGGTAGAGGCCCTCCCTCGCACCCACCTGTGCTGCACGCACTGCCATGTTGGGCAGAGCAAACACTGTTTCCTGGAACCCTAGTAGGATGGCATTACTTCCTTTTCCTAGAAGGCCCTTCTGGTTCTCCTTCCCATGAAGCCAACCCTACAAAATGTACACCACCACCACCCCTCTTCCTTGCTCACAAAGCTGCTGGCTTACCTAGCCCACCCGCATCCGTGCTATCTAATTCTCTCCAACAGGCTGGAGAGAACTATACTGTCTCTGATAGTTCCTTTATCATTAGAACTGGGGCCAGTGGCTAAGAACGGCCATTAGCTCTGCTTTTCCCCACTCAAATCACAAAACATCCACTGGTCTCTTACTGCTTGTGTGAGGCTCACAGAAAGGGGGAGGGAGAAAAGAGGTAATTTGCCCTTCCCTGGGGACTTCCTTCAAGTAATTGGTGAAGTAGACTGACATGAAGGCTGGGGTAAAAGTTGATTTCCCCACTAGAGCATGGATGAAGACAGGATGAAGCAATCCCAGCAGAGAAATCAATGTTCTGGTACAGATGCAAGTAAGCCGCTTCTTCCCTGCAGCATGCTGTACTCCTGCAAACTGCAGCGCTGCTGGGGGTCCTTCTCCTGGGTTATGGCTACTTTTGGCTTCTGGTGCCCGACCTTGAGGCCCAGCTTCAGCAGCTAGGCCTCTTCTGCAGTGTCTTTACCATCAGCATGTACCTCTCACCATTGGCTGACTTGGTGAGTGGGGGTGGCCAAGAAGTAGGGAAGGGAAGGACTAGACTTCCTTAGCCAGGGGAGGCCTGCAAATACTCCAGAGGAATAAGATCCAGCTCCTGTAGGAGGCCAGGCAGTAGAGGTGGTCAGTGGGATGCAGGAGGGGGCTGGGTGAAGGGTTTGGGTCTTTTTCCTAAGGAAATTCTTAGGCAAAGTTTCAGGAATGGTACAAGGAACCTGAACCAGAAGTATGTTTGCCACAGGCCAAGATCATTCAGACTAAATCAACCCAGCGCCTCTCCTTCCCACTCACAATCGCCACCCTCCTTTCCTCCACCTCCTGGTCCATCTATGGGTTTCGACTCAGAGACCCTTATATCACGGTAAGAAGATCCTGGATGGGTCGGCCAATCTACAAAGCAGAAACTAGTTCCCGTCTTTATAACAGCTTTTTGCTTGCAGGTGCCCAACCTTCCAGGAATCCTTACCAGCTTGATCCGCCTTGGGCTTTTCTGCAAGTATCCCCCAGAGCATGACAGGAAATACCGACTTCTGCAAACCTGACCACAGCCACCTCAGGGCCAACTTGATACCAAAAAGAGCTCCTGTTTCTGCTGGTCCTCCTGACCAATTCCATGGATGCTACGGGTTGTGAGGGGGAAGAAACGCTGATTTGAAAATAGAGGGATCAAAGAAAGACCTTTACATAGATCAGATGGGACCTATGGGGTGAAATCACAGTTTAAAGGGATTATCTTTTCTCATTTTGGAGGCTGAGGTGGGATCTTTAGAATGTGCCTTAAAATAAACTGTTCCCCACCTCTGCCTTCAGGGCTTGTGTTTTTTCATAATTCTCAACCTCTCTGGCTTGACAGAGGTTCGTCTAGTAACTGGCCTGCTGGGGTTGGCTAGAAAGAGTATTTGAAAGCACTAGAAGTCACAAAGACCCAGAAGACATTTTAAAAAGAAAAAAACCTGGATGTTATAGAAAACACAAGTTAGGTATACATACTTGTTGCCCAGCCTTGTGTGGGAAACCTATAATCCCAGCATTTAAAAGGTTTTGAGGCAGAGCCAGGTGGTAGTGATGATGCATGCCTTTAATCCCAGTACTTAGGAGGCAGGGGCAGGCAGATGTCTGACTTTGAGGCTAGCCTGGTCTACAGAGGAGTTCCAGGAAAGCCATGGCTACACAGAGAAACTCGGGTTGAGACAGGAGGACTACAGAGTTGAGGGCAGCCTGGGTAACACGGCAAGCTGCAGACCATGTTGAACTACTTAGTAAAAACATCTAAACAAATAAAATAGGATTGGGGATGTAGCTCCGTTGAGGCTACATGTCTGAAGCCCAGATATGAAGAAACAAAGAAATAATAAAAATCTGAGGAGCTAGAACACTACCAAAATACAAAGTTAAGCCCGGGAAAGTGGCTCTCCTGCCTCGCATTTCTTGAGTATCTAAAATCCCCAGTACTCAAAACAAAGCTAAAAAAAAAAATAAAAATTGCACTTTAATGGGGAATGACGAAAGATGTCCGCACAAGAATGGGTGAAGGCGTCAGAAGCGTAGCCCCCTGCGGGCTAAATCCGCTCTGGCCTCCAGGATCTGGCTCTGCAGCTCTCGGGCAGCGTCTTCGCAGTCGTGAAATGTGGCCACGCGATAGCCCACAGTGCCTAGGGCATAGCAGCCAGCGGTCACCAGCAGGTAGGCAGGCAGTGGCCACAGGACCTCCTGGCAAGGGAAAGGCAGCTCCAGGCCCAGAGCTCCGGTGGTCAGGGCAGCCCAGGCAGAGCCCAGGAGCGCCAGTCCCCAAAGCCACTGAGCTAACTTCGTCATGGTCGCTGCAAGGAGAGAAATCAAGGGTAAGGATTCTTTCCACCATTATCCACTCTGCATCTTGACACTCATTCCCGGTCACTCCCACCCTCCTTCACTTTTCCACTCAACCCCAAACCTAAGCGTACCTCCAGGCTTCGGACTGACAAGGTCCGCAACAGGATCCGGAAGTCCTCTTCTGCTAGAGCTCTTCCTCCACACTGCCTTCTGGGAACTGTAGTTCTCAGGAAAACGTCGGGGAACTTCCGCTCAGGTCCAAGAAGGTTACACAGTGCTCTTTGGAAATCGCAGGTTAGGAGATTTTGCCCTGCTTTTTCCCTGGGGACCCAGATCTAAACTGGCAGGGACTTGTGGAAAGTCTGAGTATACGCCAAAACGTTGCAGCAAGATGACAATGTAATATCGCCGCCCCCCCCCCCCCCAACTCAGTTCTCCAGCGCAGAAATCCCATTCATCATCATTCAGTATTCAAGCATTCTTCCAGCACTCCTACCAAACACTCTAGGTGAACGTGAGGCCTCACACCTGCTAGGCAAATACTCTACCACGGAGCCCTTTTGATTTTGAAATAGGATTTTGCTAAGTGCTCAGGATGACCTTGGACTCCAGTTTGAGACCCTGTCTGAAAGAAACAGGCTGATCAAGGTCAGAATGGCACATACCTATGATTCCAGAGCAATTCAACAAAAGAGCAAAGAGGATCTTTGCAGTATAAGATAAAGGGTTGGCTTTAGAATTCCAATTTAAATAAAACTAGAGGTTTTTGTTTGGTTTGATTTTAAAGTGGGTTTGTGTTTAAAGTTTTTATGTGTACATACCTGTGTCTATGTGAGCATATGCTATGTACCTTCAGGTTCCTGCAGAGGCCAGAAGAGGATGTCAAACTCCCTGGGCTGGGGTTACAAGTACTGTAAGCTGTCTTAAAAAATTAAAATAATATAAAAAGGAAAAACTACGTAAAGATGGAAAATACACAGCCCGGATCCTATATGGCAGTGGCCTGTTGACTTTAAATTTTTTGGTTGCTGATGGGCAAACAGTAGCTGCAGAGACATTGGATTATAAAAACCACTAAATTAAACCAACCTAAATATTATTAAATGTCTTAACTTCAAAATGGAAGTCAAAAAATATGTTAGGGAAGAGGTTATGCTTTTGTTTCCACAGAAAACGAAGGCTGTGTGTTCATTCAAAGTTCATAGAGAGCATATTTGATTGGAGGAGACCCCCTGAAAACCCTGGCTACAGACATAAAGAAATAAACCTAGTAAAACTACAAGACATGCTATGTATATTTTACCTGCTCAAATATAAAACAAAAATCCTCTTTAGCTAGCCTGTGTACAACACACTCTCCATACTTGTGTTAATGCAGATATGTGTGTTACCTCTGAAAGTTTGTGTGTTTCAGAACAAGGGGACCAGATGCCAATGAAGACAGGTGGTTTCAAGGCTGCTGGCTGAGATGGTCCAACCTCATAGACTACTCCAGCCAGACTTCAGATAAATCCTACACTTTCCCATCACAGATTAGACGCCAGCTGTCTCTTCCAGGACTTAAACCATCATCATAATTTTCTCAGGGTCTCCTAAAGATTTCAGCACCCCAGACAACAGAAAATAGTTTATAAAACGCAATGTCCACATTCCCAAGACATGGGGTGGGTTGTTTTGGGTCCTTCAATGGGTTAGGCATGTTTGTCATCATTTAGGGAGGTTGGTTATAAGTTGTCATTTGTCATGGTCAGGGAGAAAGCTAAACAAAGGAGATTAGATTCAGGAATCTCTTTCTGAAGGGAAAGGGAGTATAGTATATAAATGATGGGATAAGAGAACGGATTTTGACTCTACTTTTGAACAACCACTAGTCTCAAATATTTCACACTGGCGTAGATCTTTGTATATTGATACAAATTTAAGGTTATTTTTGTTATACTGCTCATATGTTTTTATTCTTGTTTAAGATATATTGTACCTATACAACTCATTTAAAATGCAATGTAATTTTAGTCTTTAAAAGCTATACAGATAATAAAGAAATATAGAATTATAGTCATCTATAACAATCAAACTTAGTCATGTTAGGTATGTTTCCAAGGTCATAGAAGGATATATTTTATATGGATAGGTGATCTTCAAACATTTCAAAGACCTACAGAATATGGCATTTAAAATGTTTTAATAACATAAAGCTTTTCATGACAGTAAGACACATTTGCTCCTGGAAGCACCGATTTATTTTAAGAAGAGATAATGGGCATAGAAGAACTTCCATATGGAGTTTGCTTTCTTTATGGAAAAAGCTAGCCTCTGGGCAAAGAAACTTCCCTTGCTTTAATTGCTAACAGTATGCCATCCAAATTGAACAAGCAGTACACAAAGGAAAGCATCTGAACTTTGCCAAGACAGTATAGGACGGTCCTTCAAAATTCCTGCTTCACAGAAAAGTCTGTCAGATATGTTGAAGATGGATGCCCAACGTTACAGAGAAACCTTGGGTGACTGTCCAGCTGTTTCTGTCATTTCTATAGTTTTAGAAGTTGTTTGTTCTGCACTTCCTGTTTACTCAAGTAATATTTTATCCTTCTTGGGTTTTTGATGGAAATTGAAGACTAGATTGTTATAGTTTTACAGTTTTCCTTGTTACCAAATTCAGAAAAGAAAAACACATAAAAGATATAAAATTTATAAGGTTGAGAAACATCAAAGCTTAAATTGTTCATTTAAGAAAATATTTTAAGGTCTAAACATAGTTTTAAGATGGTAATACAAGTTATGATAGAAAATGGCTTAGGTATAAAACTTTGGACTCATCAAGAGAGGATAAATAATGGGGTATTTTCTCTAAATTTGCCAAATACAAATGGTCTGGGCATTGTAAATGTAATTCTTACCTAATAATTGTTCTTATTGTATATAGTTTTACTATGTTAGAGTTAAAACTTTTCTTTTTATTTAGACAAAAAGGGGGAAATTTTGTGGAATGTTCCTCTACACTGTGTGGAGATGTATTACTGTGATTCATCTAATAGAAAGCTAAATGGCCAATAGCCAGGCTGGAGGCATAGGGAGGACTTCTGGGCAGAGAGCTCTGGGGAGAAAAAAGACACTTACCAGCCAGCAATAGAGAGGAGAGCAAGACTTGCAGAAGGAGAAGCAAAAGTTACACGTCATGTGGCAACATATAGATGAATAGAAATGGGTTGATTTAAGTTATAAGAGCTGGTTAGTAACAAGCCTAAGCTATATGCTGACTTTTATAATTAGTCAGTCTTTATGTCACTTTTTTTTTGTGTGAGTTGTAGGCCCAAAGAAAAATATGTCTTGGATGTATATGCTATGTGTATCAGTGTTATGCCTTTATGTACTTATACACCGTGTGTGTGTGTGTGTGTGTGTGTGTGTGTGTGTGTGTGTGTGTGTGTATACATTCCTGAATATATAACTGCAGCCTGTACAGTCTATATAAGGTTACTTGTGTATGTTTTTAGGGCTGATTGATCATTTCGCAGGCTCTTCTGGGGAAGACTGTTTCCCCTGCTCCAAGATTCTTTAGATGCCTATAGTTCTTTGTCTAGGGTTGAGACCATGAGTGTTCTCCTGTGTTACCATGTCTATTCATGTGTCCTGTTTAGGCAGCCATGTTGGTGAGACTTCATGTCCTATAAATGTCAGAGAAGCTACACATAGGAAGTCTCATACATGTGGTCCTCTGGCTCCCCTCAAAATTTCTTTTCCTTTTTTTTCTTTTAAGTGTTTAAGTTTCTTTTGTAGCTCTGACTGGCCTGGCCCGATAGCTCATTATGTATCCCGGGATAGCACTGTTTACGTTCCTCCAGAGCTCAGTTTTCCAATAATGAGGTAAAAATTGATGATTAATTTAGCTAAAAGTTAGAATACGTTTAAATTTAAAAGGTGAGATAGGGAAGTATGTTAGAAAGTGAGGGACAGTGACAGTTGCATCTTCAGTCTGTGGCATCCAGTCTATCAGGAGACCATGCCAAAGGCGCAAAGTTCTAGTTTTTAATCCCATTATCACCAAAAAATGAAAAATAAACTGGAAAGAAGGGAAAAAAATAATCATATAAGCATATGTTATTTAGAAATATAGGTGAGAGGCTGGAGAGAGGACCCAGGGGACCTGACACCCTCACACAGACGTACGTTTAGGCACAACACCAATGCTCATGAAATAAAAATAACTTTTTAATAAGAAAGAAATATAGGTAAACGTCAGAAGCAGCAGCAGGAGACTGGTGACGTATGGAGAAAGCATGCAGAACCAGGAAGGGGGAACTGGTTTCCCTCAGATGCTTGTAGAATTGGTTGGCTTTCAAGACCATGTAAGTTACTTTGCTAAAGACTTTTTTTCTTAAAGGAAAATCCCCACCCCCACCCGAGTGGAGATGAGCTCCCTATGTGGACACTCCTCTCACAAAGGCTATCCCTCATCCGTCTCCGGAGGAAAAGAGGAAACAGAAGAAGCAGTCAGTGCCTGGTGCAGAGCTCATTCCTACATCAGGGATGTAGAAACGCTCAGGGTTCTTCTAATCCCAGTGCTCTTTGTCCACACCCAAATGCTATCTTGAATGTTGGCTGCTCCAAGGTTCTCTGTCCTCTGTCAGTTTAGAGCAGGGAAAGCATTGCTGACAGATGACAGAAGGTAGGGCCTTAGGTCTCCTCAGGAGGGAAGTAGACACAGGACTGGTCAGACCCTTCCTAGATCAGAGCTAGAAAAACAAGTGGTGCCTTGATGCTCTACATCTTTAAAATTAATTTTCTTTTTATTTGTGTGTGTGTGACATGTATTCTGGTACCTGCAGGGTCCAGAAGAGTGTGTTGGATCTCCTGGAGCTAGACATCCAGGTGGTTATGAGCTGGGAACCAAACTCAGATCCTGTCAAGTGTAGTAGCTGTCCCTAAACACTCCACCCCTTCAGTAGGTAGTTTTAAATTAATATTTTTATGAAATTTATAGAATGTATCCTAAGCCACTCACTTCTCCCCCATGCAGTAGGTATTTTTTAATAACTCTATATATGCATGAAGAACTGAGATCCAGACTATCTAAAGGTTAGTAGTTTGCCCAAGGCCATGAGATAGTAAGAGATGCTACTGCATTCTGGGAGGTCTCTCTGTTCTGTTTTGCTGTCACAGGAATGGGCAGTCAGGGATCATCCAGAACAGGAGACATTCACCAATGGATTGCTAGGTGCATGACAAACATTAGCTTATCCAACACAACATCACAACAGCCATAAGAAACACATGCTATTATTGCCTCCCTAGGCACATGAGGAAAATAAAACCACCCAGACAATCTGACTCCAGAGGTCACCACTAAAACACAGCACCTCCCTTACCAAATTAGTAAAACAGAATAAGAAGAGGAAAAATTATAAACTGGGTGTGGTGGTGCATGCGAGTGATTCCAGCACATGGAAGGAGGAGTCAGGAGGATCAGAAGTTCAAGGTCATCCTCAGGTACATAAGGAGTTTTGGGCCAGCCTAAGACATAGGAAACCCTGGGGGGAGGGGGCAGGAGGAGAGAGGGAGGGGGAGGAAGAGGAGGAAGAGTTCTGTTGCCAGCATCCACATAGTGACCAAGAACTATCTGTAACTCCAGTTCCAGAGGATTCAGTGTTCTCTTCTGGTTTCTGAAGGCATTTGCAGGCAGGTGGTACCCAGACACACCTACAAGCAGAACACTCATACATAACCATAAATAAAAATATATATTTAAAAGGAGGGGGGAAGGAATTAAATGAACAGCATCCCAATTTATGACATGTCAGAGGTAGAATCTCTGATTCCAAGAAGATGGCTTGTTAGGGAAGCTGCCACAGGGCTGGAGGTATGGGTAATCGCAGGGGAAATACTGTTGTGAAAGGCCCTGAGTTCACGCCTTGGCACCAAAACCAAAACAAATACATCCACAACTAGTTTACTATTTCCAAAAGAAAGTTAAGTTAGATTTTAGCCTCATACCTTATAGCAAAATGCTCAGTTTGTGGCCTGGGAAGACAGCTCAGTGGTTAGAGCCCTTGCCGCTCTTCCAGGGGACCTAAATTCAGTTCTGTTCCCAGGTCTGAAAGTTTCATGGCCTCCTACCGTTTCAGTTCCAGGGGATTCCATATCTTTTTCTGGCCCCAGAGAGCACTTGTATATGTGACATAAATATACACACAAATACAAATAAAACCTTTAAAAAAAAAATCTAGTAGCCAGGCATGGTGGCACACGCCTTTAATTCCAGCACTTGGGAGGCAGATGCAGGTGAATGTGACTTTGAGGCTAGCCAGGACTATTACACAGAGAAACCCTGTTCCAAACAAAACAAAGCAAACAACCAAAAAATCTTAGTACATTTTTAAGTCAATACAGGAACCAGACATGATGGATGACTCAGTCTTGTAATCTCAGAAAGAGGATTGCCTTGAAGCCAAGGCCAGACTGTACTACAGACTAATCTGAGGCTAGCTTGGGGTCCTTCTCTGAAAAAAATTAAACAAAAATACATTTTTTAAAAAAAAAATTGGCATTCAAGAGCCAGGTGACCTTTTATCCCAGCACTCAGAAGGCAGAGGCCAGCTTGGTCTCCAGAGGGAGTTCTGGGGCAGCCAGGGTCACACAGAGAAATAAGCAAAAACAGGGGTTAATGGTTCTTGTTAAGAATAGTTATGTGGGGACTAGAGAGATGGGTCAGTGGTTTCAAATACTGGCTGTTCCTCCAAAGGACTTGGATTCAGTTCCCAACACTCACATGGTGACTCCCAACCATCAGTAACTCTAGTTCCAGGGGATTCAACACCTGGCCTCGAAGGGCACCACACATGCCCATAGAACACAGACACGCAGGCAGACAAAACATCGTACACAGAAAGTAAAGGTGGTGCCTGCTGAGACTCGCCTCTGTGGACACATACTCCCTTCCCCGCTGTCATTCAAAACGGACTGAGGAAGTTACTTCTGTACACGGCTAAGCACGTGGCTGTTGGCACCGGCTACCTCTCTAGCTTACGATTTAGAAAGAAACAAATTCTAAACCGGAGGGGCCCTTATTCCAGTCACTGAAAAGTGAGGAATGTGCAGAACACAGAAGGAAGACTTGACTGCTTCATGGAGGCCAAGGAATCTGACCTGACTGGGAAAGATGAGTAAGAGGTACAAAGCCAAAGAACAGCCAGAACAAAGATGCAGAGGTATAACCGTTCATGCTGAGTAATTCACTGTGGCTGTCTCCAGACAAGGGATGCTTCCTGTGGTGGGAAAGCGGGAGGCAAGGCTGAGAAAATTGGCTGGTTAGAGACCCCTGAAAAGTGTTTGTGTTGTGTTAGGGAGCTGGAGAGGTGGCTCAGCAGTTAAGAGCACATACTGCCCTTACAGAGGATCTGGGTTCAGTTTCTAGCACTTGCATCGAACAGCTCATAATTGCTTATGACTCCAGCCCACAGGATCGGCAGCCCTCTTCTGATCTCCAGACACCTTTGTATGTACCACACACACATCATAAAAATAAACCCTTTTTTTTTTTTTTTTTAGTTTTTAAAAACAAAGTCTCTCTAAATAGTCCTGATCTTGGAGCTCTCTATATAGACTAGAACAGCCTCGAACTCACGGAGCTCTCTGCCTGCTGTTGCCTCCTGAGTGCTAGAATTAAAGGCATGTGTTACCAGACCCAGCTTAATAAAATTAAATTGTTTTCTAAAAATTATTTTAAAGTATTTGTGGAGCTGGAGAGATGGCTTAGTGGTTAAGAGTACTTAATGCTCTTGCAGAGGACCCAGATTTAGCTCTCAATGTCTATCTGTATGGCGGTTCATGACATTCTATAACTGTAGGGAATCTAGTGCCTTCTTTTGTCCACTGCAAGCACTAGGCACACACATACTGCATATACATACAAGCAGGCAAAGAGTAGACATAAAAATAAATAAATCTTTCAAGAAGTATGCGTATTTGGGGCTTGGTTATATAGCTAGCTCAGTCATAGAAAGCTTGCCCTAGCATGCACAAGGCCCTCTGGTCAATCTGCAGTAGCTTAAGGGAAAAGTGTGTTTATGTTAAGAGCAAAGGCTTAGTCAGTGGTTTGCCCTATGACCTGTATACAGGTAACCCACAGGTGCCACGGAGGTTACTGATTCTCTTAGGAGGGCTCCAGGTAGTCAGACTGTGTCCATCCCTGCCCTCCAGGCACCCTCCGTTTCCTAGGGGCAACAGAACAGTCATACATATAATCAACAAAAACACACACTGGGAAGATTACAGACAGGCTCTATGGGAAATGATAGATGAAGATGTAGTGCTGATTGGGGAAACCCTCAGGTGAGTCAGGGCTTCCAGGGAACTTAACCTAAAGCACCCAGACAGGTAAAGATGATAGCCTCAGGAAGAAAGGAACCAGAGACAGATTCTGGCAATTGGCAGAAGCGTCTCTGCCTCTTCTGTTGTCAGTGTTTTCAAGTTGACTCAAGGCGAAAGGAAAGCTGAGTTTCAATGTGCCATGGTATGCTACTGGTAGCTGTCCTGATTGTCCTTTGAATAAATGCCGTGGGGGAGTGGGGGAGGGGTCTCTGCAAATACCACAGCCAGCAGAGTAAATGATCTGCATATGGCAAGAAGGAAATAAGGCTGAACCCGACTTAGTTAGCTGGTGCTGATTCAAACTTCTGGAGTCTGACACCAGGCAGTTTATTTTAAACATAGATAAATACAGTGTAATTTTGGGGAAAGATTCCTACTAACAATTATCTCAATCCCATGTGTACAATAAAGCTCAAAGTGTGACTACATCAAAACTCTTGTAAAGTACAGGTGACCTCTTCCATAAAGATGGGTTCTGTAGTTTAAGGGCCCAGGACCTAATGTGGTCGCTGACCAAGATAAGATAGTGTAGTGGTCAGCAGGCTATAAAGCACATGTGACAACCTAAGGATGGGTTGTATTGGCTGAGAAACAAAGATAAAGGCCTAGGGAGAGAGGAGGGGCTGGAGATGGCTCAGAGGGTAAGAGTTCTGAGTTCAATTCCCAGCAACCACATGGCAGCTCTCAACCATCTGTAATGAGATCTGGTGCCCTCCTCTGGCATGAAGGCATATATACAGGCAGAATACTGTATACAAAGAAATAAATAATTTTTTTTAAAAAAAAAGGTGTAGGGAGGATGGGTCTGGGAAAATGTGGGAGATTTGGGTATACCCAGGCCCTACAGTTTGCATCAATTGCCAGACTATTAACCACATCCATTCCCAGTCTTCTGTGTGGAAAGCAGGTATACATCTCCTCCATTGAGACAGCCCTGCACGTTTACCATTCCTGGTTTCCCTAGTGCTTATCTGTGAGCACTGGGACCTCACGCTGGTGACATCACCTGTGAGATGGTGTCACCCAGTCTCGGATACTCAGGAAGCTGAAGCAAGAGGCCAGCATGAGCCGGAGTTTGATGGCAGGCCTACATACCACAGTGAGACAAACACCTTTGAGCAGAGGTGTAGATCAGTGGTGAAGCATTTAATATGCACACGGCTCTGGGTTTGAGCCTTCACTTCTGCGAAAAAGAAAAGAAAACACAGAGGACTTATGATAAAACAGACAAATCCCTCCATCCCATGACTTGGATGGTGCTAGAACACGATGTAAACAAATAATTTTGATATCAGTAATGGGAAGCCAGGTGAGCTGCTTGGTGTATGTCCATCATGTAGGAGGTTGAGGATGAAGGTGCCACCTGCCTGAGACCACCCTGGGCCGTTCAGTAAGCATCAAGCCAGCTAGTACTGTATAGTAAGACTCCATCTCAGGGAGGCTGGAGAAGAGCTGGTGAGATCGTTCAGGGTAAAGGTGTTTGCCCCCACGCCTGATGATAATCCGAGTCTGTCCCAGGATCCATGGTGGAAGGAGAGAACCAATTCCCAATTAGTCGTCTGTCTTCTACAGGTATGCCATAGCACACACAAATAAATAAATGTATTAGAAAATGTTTAGGGGACTGGAGTGATGGTTCAATCGTTAAGAGCACATGTTGTTCTAGAGGGTCCTGGTTCAATTTTCATCACCCACATGGCAGCTCACAACTGTCTAACTCCCAGATCTGACACTTTCGCACAGACGTACATGCAGACAAAACACCAAAGCACATAAAATAAAAATAAATAAATGTAATTAATTTTTAGAAAATCTTTAAGCTGGGGGCGGGGTGGAGGGAGCTGGGCATGGGAACAGCGAGTGTGAGTGTTGACAGTATGCTGCCCTGCCAGGCCCAAGATTGTGTAGTCTTGAGAAGATAACTTCAGCCTTTCCTTCCTTTTGTGAAAACAGTGTGTGAGTCAGAGCTCTCCCACAGAACAGAACCAGTGGCAGAAAGGGACTGATAGACCGATTTTAAAGAATTGGCTCAGCAATTATGGAAGCAGCCAAGTCCGAAGCCTGAAGGTGGGTCAGCAGACTGGAGACCAGGAGAGATCTAGCATTTCAGTTCAAGTGTGAGGGCTGTGTGATTCTTAGTTCCCTCTTGCTAAGAGAGATCTTTTTTCCTAACAATCTGACCTTCAGCTGTTTGGATGAAGCTTATCCACCACTAAACAGCAATCTGATTTACTCAAAATCTAACAATCTAATTTTTGTTTTTCAAACTGGGATTGAAACCAGGATTTCTTATGTACCTACTACTGAACTTCACCCCTGGTCCTGTGTGTGTGCATGTGTATTGTACATGTGTAAATGTGTGTGTGCATGTATGGTGTACATGTGTAAATGTGTGTGTGGTGTACGTGTATGAAATACATGTGTGTGTGTGCATGTACAGTGTACATGTGTAAGTGTGTATGTGTGTGAGTGTGTGTGTGTGATATACATGTATGGCATACATGTGTAAGTGTGTGCGTGTATGCATGGTATACATGTGTAAGTATGTGTGTATGTGTGTGTGTGACTACGTGTGTGACTGTGTATGTGACTGTGTATGTGTGTGTGACTGTGTATGTGTGTGTGACTGTGTGTGTGTGACTGTATGTCTATATGACTGTGTGTGTGTGTGTATGTGTGTGGATTGTGCTGTCAGGATCATCCTTGACTGTTCTTACACATTCTTCAAGGCAGCATCACTCACTAAAGCCACTTTACTTACATGGCTGGTCTTGCTATCCAGCTTGCTCTGAGGATTCTGTCTCCACCCACTAAGACTGAAATCACAGACAGGCTACCACACCTATCTGGCCTTTTTTGTGGGTTCTAAGGATCTGAATCCTGTTTTTCATTCCAAGTGCAAACACCTCAGCCACTGCCTCCCCTCCTTTTTAAGATAAATTAATCTCATTTAAAATACATTCCGGAAATCTGTAACTCACTGTTAAAATACTTGTCTACCCTCCCCCGACACACCAAAAAAGTTGTCATCATATAAGAAATAAACCTTTCTCAACTACAAGGCTCCCACAGGATGAACTCCAATCTTTATTACTATCATCTAGGTAGCTATGACTAGCCTCGTTCTGTAGCTGAGGAGTCTAAAGTGTGGAGAAATCACTCCATTTGCCCCTGTAAATCACCTGCTTGTGTCAGAGCTGACTACATCTCAGAGTCGTCTGATTCAAGATGTAGCTCCTGGTGCCAGGGAGTGCTCAGTGGAAGTGCTTGGCACTGTGCATGAGGGGGTCTACACCCAATACCAAATAATGTTGTGCATGGTGGTCCGCACTTGTAATCCCAGCACTGGAGAGGTGAAGGCAGGAGTTGATCAACCTCAGCGACACAAGGAATTCAAGACCTGCCTGGGATATGAGACATTGTTTCAAATAATAACCTGGGCTAGAAAAAAATGGCACAGCTCAGGCTAAGAGCACTTGTTGCTCTTGTAGACCTGGGTTAGATTTCCAGCACCCTTATGGTAGTTCATACCCATTGCTAAGTGCAGTTCCAAGGGATTCAGTGTCCTCTTATGACCCTGGCAGGCGCCAGGCACACACATGGTGTACATAAATAACACGGACAAACACTCATATAGATAAAATAACAGCAGCAGAATCAAGAAGCATCCCTTTCCCGGTCTCACACTGCCTGCGAACCTAAAGTTGGCCTGGAGCCCAGGCCTGAAACAGGGCAGGAAGGGGTGTTCTCCTCCTACTGATCTGACTCTAACATTCGCACACAGGAATATACACACACCTCAGCCCCTCAAATCCCTTGAAACAGCTTGAGGTCAGTGCTCAAGGCAACTCAACCCAGACACGAAGAGGCCAGCTTTTCTCCATAGACTCTGGGACAGTAACCCTGTCCCCCAGCTCCCCTGAGTATACAGTGGAGCCTCTGCCTCTTACACTGGAGACATTCCCTCGTTCCCTCATTCCCTGCTTATCTTTTCCAGCTTTCTCGAGGTGTGAGAAGTTCTCAGGGAACCTTGAGGCTTCCTCCTCACAGGTTAGGAAAGCCATTTGGTTTAGGCTTTATTGCTTCCAGGGGCCTCCAACTAAAATTTCTTTGTGTCTGGGTTGAGTAAAACAGTTGCCATAAGATTGATTGAACTTTTGTTTCTGGGTTTACATATATACAAGACACAGAATGTCCCAATGAATCTGGTGTACCCATTACCACAGACCTTGAAGGAATACAATTGAAGCTTAATTTTCTATGATGGGAATTTCTATAAATCCTGTAACCATTGCATGGGTAGCACAAGTGGAACACCATGTTAAGGACTGTTTATTTTGAGCTGGGGACATGGCTCGGTGGAGAAAGGGCTTGTGTGAGGACGGGGTTCAGGTCCCTAGAACCCTTTAAAAGCTAGGAAGGCATGGCAACCTCCTGAAGTCTTAGCTCCCAGGACACAGGGACATGGATTCCCAGGGCAAGCTGGCTAACTTGACTTGCCAGAGTCTGTGAACTCCAGATTCAGTGACTCTACCTCAGTGGATAAGTAGGGAGAGACTAGACTCCAATTTTAAGCCTCCGATCTGGCATGCATACATGTGCACACCCATCTACCCACATACTCGTGAATATGCATCCATGTGTACATACCACACATACATTCTACATACAAGAAAATATTATTTTGTTAAGTGGAGATGTGCCTGTAGCTGGAACCTCCATAGATATAGAGACCTAGATCTCTCTCCAACTGGCAAAGGATCTGAATCCCAAGGAGGAGCTGCTGTAACCTGTGGGCCACAATTCACAGCCGGTACAGGCTGGGTGCTGAAGAGGTTAGCTGGGTGTGGCTGCCCCTTGGAGCCCAAGGGAAAGCTTTGAAGTCTACATTTCCAGTAGCTGGCCTATAGCTATTTACTATAGATATTGAGAATGCCTAACTCTATGGCCAATTAGGAGTTTCTGGCTCTGCCTCTGCAGGAACTTAACCAAGTAGCATTTATGGTTCACTTTTATAAGTCCAACTGGCTCTCAGCCCTGGAAGAAATGGATTGGGGAGCGAGATCCTGGCTCTGGCCCTTGAGCCCCTAGAAACTTCCATTTCCTTTGAAAGGAGGTACCTAAAGGTAACAATTAAGGACCTAGGCTGTCTGCCTCGGGGCTTCTGGCTATTGTTTGCCTAGGAGCCAGCATTATTTGTAACATAAGTCAAAGGCTGCAAAGAGTAGGCGAAAGTTCCCCCAAAAGACAGGCCGCCAGGCCAGCTTCCCATTTTACCAGGTTCCCACACAGCTGCCACCCAGTGACTTCACAATGAACCAGCAAATGCCTTTTTCTTGTGCATGTGTCTCTGTCTCTCAACATCTCTGTCTCTATGGGTCTCTGGCAGTCTCTTGTTTCCCAACATCCTTCCAGAGGCCCTGGGGAGCAGAGCTGTGGGGGCAGGGGGCAGTGGGAACAGGACAGTGTCCGGTTCTCACCAAGGACAATAAGGGGCGGAAAGGGCTGGAGCCAAGGTCTGGCGCAGACTAGCCCTCCCGCCTGCCCTGGGCGCCCCCAGGTCCCGCCCTGTCCCACTGGTATGCCCTAAATGCCAGGCGCTCTTCATTGCTAGTGCCTGTCCCGAGAGGGAGGCCAGCCCTGCCTGCTTGCCTCGGTCTGTGTCCCACTGCCTCCTGGGAGGGTGCTATCACCTTTGACTGCAAGGAGCAGCTCAGGTCAGGGGCCAGAGGCCTCCCGCCGGGCTGCACTGACCCCGCCCACGTACTATTTACTCCTGTTTCCGGAGCTGGTGGCGGGCGCCTGCGGGTGTCACTGACACGTGTGAGTGACCAGGAGGAAACATCTGGCTCCCTCTGTCCTCCAGGGGGATGCCCTTCTCTCCCTCGGGTCTACTGCCTCCGGGGTAGTGCAGAGTCCCAAGAGCCCCAGGATCCTTTGCCCCTTTCACCTTCAGGTCTTGGAAGCCACCATGTCCTCGGGCCCCTTTACCTAATGATGGTGATTAGAGGCGGTGATATCCCTGCCAGGGTTAATTGGCAGGTCAGCTGTGTACAGCCTACAACTAGACACCACAGATAGGATGAGTATAAAGCTGCTATTGGCGCCGACTTGCCTTGTAAATCCACCCATTCCTGAGGAGTGGGTCATTATTCTTGAGGCACATACTCCCCGGTCCTACACTGTAGGCGGTAGCAGGTGCCTAGGCCCCTTAGACACCTGTTCCCTGGTCTTCCTCCTACTCCTCCAGCCATAGAAACGATGCTATCTGCCTGGCTCCACCCAACCAGCCTTCTGGAAACCTTGGGATGGATCCCCAGGAGGCTTTATCCCAGGACTGTATGTGCCCTACCCACTGCTCCAGGTAAGTAGAAAGTCTAACAGTAAGATCTAGAACCGTCTAGCTTCCCATAGACCCAGGATCTATTTTGGATACCCCCACCCCGCCGCCTCCCTCAGAGGGCCCTGCACATCACATTCCTCTGCCATCTCACTAGGTGAACCGGGAAACTGGAACTCCACTCTAGGGAGGGTTGTGACCTCTACTGAAAACTACTACCCCACTCCCAGACCACGGACAGGAAGAGAGGCTTCTACCCTCCCAGGAGGGCGTCTGCACCCTTGGCTTCCCTTTCAAGCTAGATCGCCCCCTAGCGTCCTCTAGGGACAATCTGCAGGGTGCATTCTGCCTAAGTGTCTAGAACAGATGAGCTCACAGTACCCTCTGCAGGCACTTGGTGTAAGCTGTGCAACCTTCCCTCAGACACCAGGGACAGAGGGGACACCGAGGAGAGGGTGCCCTCTAACCCTTGCCCAGCACTCTTTTATTCATTCTTACTAGGCCTTATCCCCTAACTTTTAGGTGCCTCTAAAGAATAGAATTTTGTTCTAGAAGGATTGAAGGGTAAGTTCTTTCATTCGACCAACCTACCAACTACTTTCCATTATCAGGCATTACTGAGCACACAAAGGTAACCAAAAGGACTTTCCCAAAAGCCCAAAGCCATCTTGGGAGATGCCTCGGTGTTCTAAAGGACAAGCACTCTGGACAGAGCCGCTTCTCATGATAGCACAGAACAGGATGTGGGGGCCACCTGTCTCATTTCCATCAAGACTGGCCAAGGCTAGTGTAGTGGTTTGGCTATTGATACTCTGAGAAAACTGATAGATTTTCTAGTATCTTGGACACAGAAGACGCAGGAAGGGGGAGATCACGAGAGAAGAGGTAAGGGCTAGTGATTAGCCTCGGATCCTTGTAAACACAGGCCCTTTGTCCACGCTAGGGTAGACTAGATGGAAGAGAGTAACATGAGCAGAGAATCCCACCTCCCAGCTTAAAAGATCCAGGGTAAGGACAAAGGCTCACCTCTCCACATGGGGAGCTAGAGTAACAGTCCCAGGTGGTACCCCACAGAATGGCGTGGGAGTTTAGGGCCACTTCCACTGTAAGATCTTTTCTGATTTTGATGAATAGAAGACACCTGCCACCTTCTTACAGCCTCTTCACATGTACACACACACACTTAATACTAAAAAAAAAAAAAAAAAAAAAAAACTACTTTGGTTCTGAAAAAGACCCAGCCCTTCTTCATTATACTCCTTGGCCTTTAACCCCCCTCCCCACGGGTTAACACCTTGAATCATTTTTGTACTTTTCTTCCACAGTGAGGAAAGTAGAGGACCCGCTGCAATGGCTGCCAAGCCCAGCCATTGGCAGGTGAGGTCTGCATCAGATCAGAGCTCACAGACAGAACTACAAAGAATCAACTTTATTAGTCACTCGGGGTTAGTTTCTCTTCTTGCCCTTGCCAGGGACTTTGGCGGGTGTGAGGACTGGCGCTGTTGCCTGGTACAGGGTGGAGGATATCTTGTTGATATAGTACAGACCAACCATGGAGAAGATGAAGCTGCCGGATGAAAAGTCGTCATTACATCAATAAGCATGTTGCTAGCAGGGAAAGAACTGGGGTTTGGGTTTGGAAAATCAGGAACAAAAAGGAGAAAATAGGAAGAGGGATACGGTGGGAAGGGATGGGGGGACACCGGCAGCACCGTACGGGACCTATGCCAGAAGACAGTGCGTCACAGTACTCCTGCCTGGCTCTTGGGTACATACCAGGTGGTGACACAGACTCGGTGGATGAGGCCAGATGCAAAGAGCGCCAGCAGCAGGCACAGGAGAACTGGGGAGGGAAGGATAAGAGCGTGGGCAGGTGGTCCAAGGGAACAGAGAACAGAAGCAATGCAGGGCCTTGCAGAGCTGAGGCACCTGCTTGAAAAGGTGGTGAAGCACGCCGCCTTTAATCTCATCGCTGGGGAGGCAGAGGCAGGTGGATACCTGGGAGCCTGAGGCCAGCCTGCTGGGGGGGAGAGAAACAAACCAAAACAAATAATAACAATTCAGATGGCCTTAACATTGTCCAGAATAAGGAGGTAAGATAGGAGTGGAATTTTGGTTCTTCTTGCTTTCTTAGCTCCTTTAACTTCCTGATTTTTTTCCTCCACACATCCAAAAAAAAAAAAAAAAAAAAGTTAGCTGAATGCAGAGGTATATACCTATGTAGCCACAGCAGATGGACCACGTAAAGCCAGGAACTCAAGACAAAGCCAGCCTGAGCAACACAGTGAGATCCTGCCTCAAAAGTATATTAATAATGTACCAGCAGGGCTTTGATTCAGGACGGCGACTAAGGCCTGACAAGACAGGAGAGGGCTAGAGGGGCAGAAAGGGGCAAACCTGTCCAGCTGGAGCCAGCAGAGCAGGCAAAGAGAGACAAGACAAGGACTCTGTCCCCCAATAATGGCTTCCTTCAGAAAATAACAAAGATGGTACATGTAGAATGAAGTTTAAGAGACAGAAGTTCTGGAAACCTACAACAGGGCTGTGGAGACGGCAAAACCCAGAGGGGGTCACAGAAATGTGGGCAGCAATGACTGGTTTTTGTGTTACTGGGTGAGGCTTTCACAAGACTACAGCTGCTGTGAGTTTCTGAGTATGTGACTTTCCTTACGTGATCTGGTCCTGATGTTGACTCTGCTTTGTGAACTTAACTCTTTATAAATAATTAAGCTGTCAGATCTCTATGGATAGGAACCATCTAAGAACGATTATCAAAAATTTGATCTATTAGGACTAGAGATGTGGGCCATTTGGTAAAGTTCTTGTCTATGATGCTCAAAGCCCTGGTTCCATACCAGTACCACATACATTCATGAGGTAAGTATAGACTTCACAATCCCCTCAAGAACCCTAGTGCTGGCTCAGCTTCACATCCGATCCCTCGGTGAACCTGTTTTGCTTTCTTTTCTCACAGGAACAAAGAACACCTTCCCAAGGATGCTGATAAAACATCAGTTCAAACTTAACTGTCTGCTTGAAACCTTTCCCGGGGAGCAGGCCAAAAAGCTTGATCCAAAAGCACCCTCTGTCTTCAAGACAGTTTTAGCAAACGTATTTCTCCTTTACCTTCTAAGCACGGGGAAAGTCAGCATCATGTCTGGGAGTGGTTAAAAAAGTTCAATCAACCACCGAGTGTCACTTACTCTCAGGGAAGATCTTTGCTTGGAAACCTTTACCGAAGACCAGATTCTCGAGATTATTGAAGGCCTGGGTTGAGGAAGATTAAGGAGAAACTCCTGCAACAAGGTAGGGCTGGGGAGTAGCAGACAAGCAAAGCCCACGCGGTCCCCTACCCATCTTCGGTTCAAATACCGCCCCCCCCCTTCCAGCGGGGAGGATACAGTCAAGGAGAAGACGAAAAGGCCAGAGCCCAGCAGGCCCCCCTGAATAGTGAGCCACTCGGTGGAGGCCAGCTGGCGGCTGTATATCTGCATGCCCGCGAAGAGCAGCAGCGACAAGAGGGAGGACAACGCCAAGGAGGTTCCGGTACCGACTACTGGGTGATGAGAAAACGAGCCGGGCTAAGCTTCAGGCAGATTCGCTCTGGGTTCGGCCCGCCAACCACTTCCAAGCGCTCCCGGTACTGCGGCCACCCCCGAGGAACCCCCCCCCCCCGGGCCCGCACACCCAAGTTCCCGCCGCTCCCGAGGAAATGCCAACTCCCTGGAAAGCAGGACACGTCATCTTTACGGAAGCTACCGGGAAAAGAGGGCCACCCCAACGCCCACCCCCGCTAGAGCAGCCCGGGCATCCCGCCGGTCCGGTTACCCATCACGCCCCGCCCGTGGGTCCAATCTGTGCCTCTGGCCGTGGAAGAGGGGAGCCAAAGCCGGCGCGGCTGTCTGTACGCAGGCGTCGGGGCCCAACGCGGGCTTGCTTTACTTCTTCCTCTAGGCGCCTTGGAGGCAGCGCCCTCTTGCGGCAAGGAGGAGATAATGCTTCGGACAGCATTCTAGGCCACCGCCCTGCTTGGTCCAGCCTTCTGTACCTAGGGCATCTTCTCTGGACAAGCTGCACTCACGTCTTTCAGGCATGACCCCATGGCCTAGAGTCAACTGTGTCTTTGCGATTTATGTCATCTCTAGTACAGGTTCCTCAGACCTACCTGCCCCACTCTGATGGCCTCAACATAGCCCGCAGACACACCCCACCCAAAATGTGGTGCTCTCAACCAGGAGTTCATCTTCCTCTGAAATCAGCCTCTTGCTTTACGTGAGTAGTATGACTAGGGATCGATGAAAGATTTAACAGAAGGAATGGTTCCTCTCTCAAATACCCCTCCTTGTTATCCACCCCCTAGACCGCTTTTGGAGAACCACGTGGGAAGAACTATTTCCCACCCCCTACCTCGACGGGTGCAGTTTGAGGCAGGTCCCAGGAGCATGCGCAGTGATATCTCACCCACCCCACCCCTCCCTACACCCCACCCGGCTCCTGCATTAAGCCCCGGGTTCGCAGCAGCAGCCCGGATCGGGCAACCGGGGGCGGGCGGGCACAGTAGGGCCATGGCTGAGGGTGAAGATATGCAGACCTTCACTTCCATCATGGATGCATTAGTCCGCATCAGTGTGAGTTAAGGTGGGGTCGAGGGGAAGGGGGGGTGTAGAGGGGTCGGGGCAGGCTAGATCCTTGAACAGGTGGGGGTCCAGGAAGAGTCCGGAATGTAGAGAAGGGACTAGTTAAGGCAGAAATGACGGGAAGGGCGGAGATGGCAGATGTGCAGGGATCCTGGGGACAACTGAGTGGTGAGTGCCCTAAAGACTCCGGTCCGCTAGGGTGTTGGCAGCGAGAAGCTGCCCGGACCCAGCGGGTAAGCATGGGGCAGCGGCCAGCAGTGCACCAGGGTTATGAGAAGGGGCATGTGTGAGCTTGGATGTTTTCCAAGAAACAGAGGACAGGTCGGGAGTAATGATGAAAAAGCTGCCCCTAGGTGCAGTTCCCAATTTGGACCCCTCCCGACCCCCCCCCCACCCTACCTCCCCCACCCCCTGCGAGCTGCCGTGCAGCCTGCGGTTGCCATAGCAACTCGTGCCCGTCTCTCCCAGAGGCGGTGCCAACCCTGCTCCCCCCCACCACTTCCTTCCCCCTCCCTCCCTGTCCCTCCCTCCTTTGTGTCAGCTGCGCCCCTGACCGGGATGGCTGCGAAGAGAGGGACCAAGGTGAGGTTGGGGGTGGGGAATAGCCTGAAGACCCCTCACCCAAAGGGGGAGGGATACTTCCGGTGGGGAGGGGGCAAGTAGGCGGGGCTCTCTCCCCCACCCCTAGATTGGGCAAAGGGTTGCCGCAGGCCGAGTTTCTCTACCAGACTGGCCGGGGAGCTCGAGTGTAGGAAGAGAAGAGGAATGGGTTGATTTGGGGAGACTGACGGAGGATGGGCGCTGGGGCGGCCACGGGCCGGTGCCCAGCGGGTTCGGAGAGCTAGCGCACCCTGGCCGCGGGGGACAGTCATGCGCCTGAGGGTTGCTAGAAAAGGGGGCGGGGGACAGCACCCAGATGGAGAATAGGTAGTGCCCTTGAAATAAATTCCAGGAGCGGGTCGGTAATCCAGAGATGGAGGGATGGAGACAGGTGAGGAGGGAGGACTGTCTGCCAGCTCTGCTGCGTCGGGAGTGATGGGGGTGGGGCGTGATGCTGGAGGAGGCCCTCGCTCCAACCATACCTTCTTGTGAGCTCTCCAATGGGGGTGGGGGGAGACAGAAGCCAGAGAGAGAGAGCTGGGAAGGTGTGTGAGCCAAACAAGGCAGGTACTAGGCCAAAGCTGTAGGTAGCTTGTATTGCCCCTTCCTGGCAGCCAAGGAACGGGTTGAAATAGGCCCAAGTGTCCTAGCGCTCACAAACCTCCTGGTCCCTCCCCAGACAAGCATGAAGAACATGGAGAAGGAGCTGCTGTGCCCAGTGTGCCAAGAGATGTACAAGCAGCCTCTAGTGCTGCCTTGTACCCACAACGTGTGCCAGGCCTGTGCCCGAGAGGTTTTGGGCCAGCAGGGGTACATAGGCCATGGTGGGGACCCCAGTTCGGAGCCCACTTCTCCTGCTTCGACCCCTTCTACCCGCAGCCCCCGCCTCTCTCGGAGAACACTCCCCAAGCCAGATCGCTTGGACCGGCTCCTTAAATCAGGTGGGGCTGGGGTTTGTGGGATGGGGTGGGAATGCGGAAAGATGGAAGAGGATGGGGTATCTGTCATTCTGGGGTGTAACTACTTACTTCGTGCCTGGATTCTAATGCGAGCTGAGCTCTGATGCAATAAAAGTCCAGTTTTTAATTGAAGAGATGTCACCCAACCACCCACCCCTCAGTCAGCTGTAATTCTCACCTTTACCTCCTGGGTCCTTCCACAGGCTTTGGAACATACCCTGGGCGGAAGCGGGGTGCCTTGCATCCCCAGACGATCCTATTCCCGTGCCCAGCCTGCCAGGGCGATGTGGAGCTAGGGGAGCGGGGCCTTTCGGGGCTTTTCCGAAACCTGACCCTAGAACGCGTGGTGGAGAGGTACCGACAGAGTGTGAGCGTGGGAGGCGCCATCCTGTGCCAGTTGTGCAAGCCCCCACCACTAGAGGCCACCAAGGGCTGCACAGAGTGCAGAGCTACCTTCTGTAATGAATGCTTCAAACTCTTCCACCCCTGGGGCACTCAGAAGGCCCAGCATGAGCCCACTCTGCCTACCCTCTCATTCCGCCCTAAGGTGAGCCAGTTCTTGGAAGGGTTAAAGTGGGAGGGCATGTTGGTGCTGAACCTGTGATTGGGGGTGGCTGACATTTGGGCCTCCAAAGAGTGGTAGGCCAGGTTGAGTTTTTGTCTGTGTGTGTTTGAGTGTGTGTGTATGCATGCGTGCATGCACATGTGTTTGTGTGTGTGTGTGTGTGTGTGTGTGTGTGTGTGTGTTGGAGATGGAGAGAGGGCTCTGGGATTAAGAGCTCTTCCAGAGAATCCCAATTTGCTTCCATGTAATTCCAGCTCTGGGGGATACAACACCTCTGGCCTCTTTGGGCATCTGCGCCCAAGTGCACATTTTCACACATAGACACACACACATAATTCAAAATAAAATATTAAGAAAAAAAAAAAAAAGACAGAGCCTTGCCATATAGTCTGTGCTAGCCTTGAACTCCAGGCAATTCTTTTGCCTCGGTTTTCTGAGTACTAGAATTACAGACCATCACATCGGGCTGCCTAACAACCCATCACTAATATTCACTGAAAAATGGTTCAATATCTATGGATCTCTTATCTCAACCTCTGGGTAGATATGAGAGAATCAATCTCCTCTGAAATATCTGTTCCCAAAGAAATGGGATCACAGGAGATGTTCATTGCCTAGAAAAGTGTTATCTGCTCAAGCATGGCCTGAGCTGTACCAGAAAATTCTGTCTCAAAAAAGTAGTTTATAGCCGTGCGATGGTGATGCACACCTTTAACCCCAGCACTGAAGAGGCAGAGGCAGGTGGATCTCTGTAAATTTAAGGGCAACCTAGTCTACACATCCAGTTCTAGGACAGCCAGGACTGTTACACAGAGAAACCCTGTCTTAAAATAACAAAAGGTGGTTTACAGGCAGGATGCTGTTATTTTAGAAACTGCATACAAGCATGAACAAAGATGAACTACAGGCTTATGTTAATTATCATCATTGTTGTTACTACTACCTATACATCTGAAGTAGATGAAGGAAGGGCAATGCCAATGCAATGGACATTGCTTGCACAGTTCAGAAGTGTGTTAATGCCAGTATTCACCACCAGATGGCACTATGGAGCACCACCACTATTTCCTGGTGCCTGGGTAACCAATTGCTAGTCATCACCCTTTCACACACCATTGGCTGACTGTTTCCTATCCTTTGTACCCCTAGGGTCTGATGTGTCCAGACCACAAAGAAGAGGTGACCCACTACTGTAAGACATGCCAACGGCTGGTGTGTCAACTCTGCAGGGTACGGCGCACCCACAGTGGGCACAAGATCACTCCAGTACTCAGTGCCTACCAAGCCCTCAAGGTAAAGACCCTACTTACTCGGCCTCAGCACCAATGCACACCAGCACACACCTCCTAATTGCTTGCCTCTGCAGAGCTAGGGTGGTATCCATCTCTTTCTTTGCCCTTAGGATAAGCTGACAAAAAGCCTGGCATATATCTTGGGAAACCAGGACACAGTACAGACCCAGATTTGTGAGCTGGAAGAGACCATCAGGCATACTGAGGTGAGGAAGGGTGTGGACGTGTGCCTTGGCTCCTGCTTGGATGGGCATGCCCTCCTGTGTTGCTGTAGTTCAGAACCCACAGGAGGATGTGTGTGAGTGGAGGCTCTGGTTAAGCTTTATTAGCAAGAACACCAGTGCCCTGGCTTAGGAGCTCAAATGGGCATAGGTTCAGCCTAGCATGGGTAGAACCCTGAAGCTAAGGGTGAGGTGGGACACAAGCAGCCCTGCAAGGCTGTCTAAATTAAGTGAGGTGAGACTGGACGATAGCAATGGCATAGCCCCCGGAGTGCCGTAGCTAGTATAATCCAAAAGTAACATTAGAGCAATCACCACCTTTCTTATTTGGGCAAGACATTAAGAGATCAAGCCTATGAAAGAGATAAGGCAAATGATAACCAATTAGTATAATGGTGACTTCAAGTTGTGATCACCTGAGCAACAGGCTCCAAAAGAGCTATTTGCTGTATTTTCTAACATGCATTGAGATAGAAGGATCTTTCAGAGAAGGCTCTTCACACACTAAAGCTGAACAATCTTGTTTGCCAGATACTGGTACTGAGGCTTCAATGCACCCAAATAACCAATTATTTAAAGCAGCTCTTACCTTCCACTAGTTTTTAGCTCTTCCCCATTTGTCTCTGAGCAACATGGCTAAGCCAGTCCATAGAGCCACTTATCACATCATTTCTTCACAAGTGCATTGCTCTGGGGCCTACAGTGAAGCTCAGTGGCATAACATGTGCATCTCCATCACAAAGGGCAAAGAACGCTGGAGAGGTAACCCAGAGGTTAAGTAAAAATGGTCCCTGTTCTTACAGAGGACCCAACACCCACATGTTAGTTTATGACCACCTAGAACTCCAGCTCCAGGAGATCTGATACCTTTTTCTGGCCTCCAAGAGCTTCTGCACACATGCAGTGCACATAAACTCACACAGGCACACACACAAATAAATAAATATTGTTTAATAAAAAATATGTTGAAAGACGGGGTATACCTGCTGCATTAATACATGGTCAAGCCTCCAAAGCACTACAATTATAAAAAGGAAACTGGCAAAATTAAATTTAAAAAAAATATTAAGTTAAAAATGGAACTGCATTATTCTTTTCGGTTCCTTTTTAAAAAATTAATCGTGGATTATGCTTGTGTGTCTCTGTGAGTGTATGCCACATGTGTAGGGTGCCCATGGAGTCCAGCGGCACTGGATCTCCTGGAGCTGTAGTTATGGGTGGCTCAGCTACCTCCCATTGATGCTAGAAATTGAACTCGGGTACTCTGAAGGAGCAACACTTTGTCTTAACCTGAGCTATCTCTCTAGCATCTGAATTATTATTTATTTTTATTATTATTTTGGTTTTTTTTAAGACAGGATTTTTCTGTGTAGCTGTGGCTGTCCTGGAATTTACTCTTTAGATCAGGCTGGCCTTGAACTCAGAGATCCACCTGTCTCTGTCAGCAGAGCTGGGATTATAGGTGTGTACCACCAAGGATGAATTATTCTAAAAAAGGAGAAAAAAAGAATCACAGTAGCTTTTACTGTGATTCTAGTACACAGCAAGTTCAAAGTCATTCTGGGCTACAGGAAACCCTGTGTCTTATGGAGATCCCCAACTAAAGGCTGGAATGATGGTTCAGTAGTTAGGAACACTGGCTGTTCTTGCCGAGAACCCAGATTCAATTTCCAGCACCAGCACGGTGGCTCACAACTATCTGTAGTGCCAGGTTATCTGATGCCCTCTTCTGGTCTCTGCAGGTACCAGGCACACACTTGGCATACATACATGCATTCAAGCAAAACACCCATACACATGAAATAACAAAAATACTTTTTAAAAGATCCCTAAGTAGGTATCAGATTAATATGACTTTTGTACTTTTCTCCTGTATTAATTTAGTTTTGTAGATCAAGCCAAAAATCTAGAAAATACAAGAGGCCTCTCTCTAGCCTACAATTATGATGTGAGCATTCAGGGAAGTCAGCACAGTCAGAAGGTCACCACTTCTGTGGTGTAGGTGCCTTGCCAGTCGTGATCCTGGCCCAGCTGAGATGGATACGTTAAATGTACCCCAGTTCCTTAGGATAGTATGGTGTGGCACATCTTAGGTACAAGTACTGCCTCCAAGCAGATGGTTAAATCATTCATCCCTTGGGTGTTGCTCCTTGGACAGGTGAGTGGTCAGCAGGCAAAGGAGGAGGTGTCGCAGCTGGTTCGGGGCCTGGGGGCTGTGCTGGAAGAGAAGCGGGCCTCACTGCTTCAGGCCATCGAAGAGTGCCAGCAAGAACGGTTATCCCGGCTCAGCGCCCAGATCCACGAGCACCAGAGCCTGCTGGACGGCTCGGGTTTGGTGGGTTATGCCCAGGAAGTCCTTAAGGAAACAGACCAGCCTTGCTTTGTGCAAGCAGCCAAACAACTTCATAACAGGTACTAAGGGACATGGCAGGGTGCAGGGATGTGGGCATCGGGTGTAGCGAGTATCTAGGAAAATAGCTAGAGTACCTAGGTGGAGAGCTGGAGCCCCTTATCATGTGGTCAAACTGATGCTAACTTCTTATGAGGAGAGAAGTAAAGGCCTGAAACAGAGAGCGAGGCTCTAGGCATGACAGGATCCTAAGGAGGGGTTGCTGTCCACCTGGCAGTGCCTAACCCTTGTCTGCCCCATTCTAGGATTGCTCGGGCCACTGAGGCCCTCCAGACATTCCGGCCAGCTGCCAGCTCCTCCTTCCGCCATTACCAGCTAGATGTGGGGCGTGAGATGAAGCTGCTGACAGAGCTTAACTTCCTGAGAGGTAAGGAGCTAGCCAGGCCCATGTCCAATCAGAGCCTTCTTCCCTCTCCCCCCCAGCAGCGGACCCGGGGGGCAGTGCCCACCAGGGACCTCCTGGCCTCCTGCCTGGCCTGGCCAGCCACTCCCACCCAGCCAACCCTGTGCCACACCATCCTACCGCGCTCAGCGCTGCTTCTCCCTCTCTCTTTGTAGGCTGTGGCCACCGCGGACTGTGCTCCGGAACACCCCAGGCAAGTCAGCAGCCCTGCCCTGGGGGCCCTGCCACCCCCCGGGGCCCCTCCCTATCCCTTCCCTATGCTCCCACACAGCTTGGCCACCCACTGATTGCTTATGTCTCTCCTAATGTACTCTGAATTCTTGGTCCTCTAAACGCCCTGTCTCTTCTGCCTTCTTCAAGCTATTGCATAATCCTGGTCCTCCGACCTTTTGTTATCTGGGCCCTTGCCCTCTGGACTCCATTCTTTTCCTCTTGGCCTACATGTACTGCCCTGCTAAAGCTTGCTCTCTCCTCTGCTACCTTCCTATTTTCTGTCTTGCTGACCCTGGTACCTCGCTCCCAACCATTCTTCACCCTTCCTGCTCAGGGCTCTCTTGCCTGGGTTCCAGTGGCCTTTCCTGCCTCATTCTGGGGGCTCCTCTTAACTCTAAGACTCTAAGCTGTAAAGGGCCCTCAGAATTCAGTTGGTCCTGATGATGTCATTTGACTGAGGTGAAAACCGAGGCCCAGAGAGGGAGAGTGGCTTGCTTCAGGCCAAAATAGGGTAGTGGCAGACCGAAGTTCAGGCTCCTGCTTTCTGCCCAGCATCTGCCCACATCTTTCTCCTTTGGGCTCTGTCCTGCCCACCCAGGTTCCTTCCCCCAGCTCCCTCACCTACACTCACCCCCCCGGCTCCCGCTGCTTCCTCTTTCCTGCCTGCCCCAGTCTCCATGACAGGCCAGCTGCCAGACCCTGACTGACTCCTGTTGTCTCTTCTAACAGTGCCTGAGGCTCCCGTCATTGACACACAGCGCACTTTTGCCTACGACCAAATCTTCCTGTGCTGGCGGCTGCCCCCCCACTCACCACCTGCCTGGCATTATACTGTTGAGTTCCGGCGCACAGATGTCCCTGCCCAGCCAGGCCCTGCACGTTGGCAACGCCGGGAGGAGGTGAGGGGTACCAGTGCCCTTCTTGAGAACCCTGACACAGGCTCTGTGTATGTGCTGCGCGTCCGTGGCTGCAACAAGGCTGGATATGGAGAGTACAGTGAAGATGTGCACCTGCATACACCTCCAGCACCTGGTGAGTAGACAGACAGGTGCCTTTATGTGGTGAACTTAAATCTTCACGCAGAGTACAGGGTGGTGCCTAGGTACCCAAATGATTCCCAGTGGGCACAGGAAAGGCAACTGAATACAATTTGATTTATGTAATTTGTACTATTTTATGTGGGGATTATACTCATTTCATCTGGTGTTAACCACCTGGGTTCAAAACCCACCTTCGCCCCTTGACAACTGTGTCCTTAGCCATGATTTTTCTCCTTCTCTGGACTTCAGAATCCTCTTCTCCAGAGGTAATAATAATATTTCATGGAGTAGTTTGGTAATGAACACATTATAAGGTAGCACGTGTAAAGACTTAGCTTCTGACTCGTAGTAAGGGCTCAATGTTAGGGAAGTGGTTTGCAGAGTGTGCTCACCACTTGGGTGAAGAGACAAGTTCAGGTATGAGCACCAGAGCATGGGATGGAGGGTCCAGGTCAGTGGTGGTAGGAATGTGACCCAGATACAACAGGGCAAGACAACAGTGGAGAGATGGAAAATGGGTGTCAGCTAGAGATGGGACCATGTTCTCTGCCTGCTAGTCATCCCTGAAGCTCTTCCTGGGGTCCCACGCCCATTTGGGATGCCCTTTTCTTCTCTTTTCCTATTTCAGTTCCCCACACCCTATTCTTTGGGCCCCTTCCAGCTCCTAGTGACTAACTTGCTCCCTGTGCCTCAAATTCCCAGTGTTTTGTGCTGACACCCCTCGATCCCCATTGCCACTTTGTGTCCCTGAAATCCTTCCTTCTGTCTTAACCCGCTTCCAGTCCTGCACTTTTTCCTTGATGGCCGCTGGGGTGCAAGCCGAGAACGGCTAGCTATCAGCAAGGACCAGCGAGCGGTGCGGAGTATTCCAGGGCTTCCCTTGCTGCTGGCTGCTGAACGATTGCTCACAGGCTGCCACCTGAGTGTGGATGTGGTCCTGGGTGATGTGGCTGTGACCCAGGGCCGCAGCTACTGGGCCTGTGCAGTAGACCCTGCCTCCTACTTGGTCAAGGTGGGCGTCGGGCTGGAGAGCAAGCTTCAGGAAAGCTTCCAGGGTGCCCCGGATGTGATCAGCCCCAGGTCAGGCCCTTCTGCAAGGGATGGGGGATGAAGCCCGGGAAAGAAGTTGGGGTTGGCAAGGGTGGTGTAGGGTACATAGGCTTGCTGAGGTGGGGCTGGGAATAGGAAAGAGTGAGTAGCATAGAAGCCAGCCTGGGAGGCTTATGAATGGAAGAGATGTGGGCTCAGAAGAAGGGTCTTTGAAGGCTGGGTTTGAAGAGTGTATGGTTGGGAAAGAGTTGAGAGAAGACAGAGTCATCAGCCCTTCCTTCCATCTGTCACTCAGAACCAGCACACCACCACCAGTCTAAGCTCCCATGTCCCTCTAGTACTTTATTTCCATGAAAAGTTGCTTCTCCAAGACTTCCTTCACCTACCTATTTCTCAACACCTCAAAGCTCTTCCCTTGAACATATCTCCACAGCCCTCCTTGCCTCTGAGGCCTCATTAATAACTCTTCCTACGTTTCCCTCCTGAAGCCTCTCTCCCAAGTCCTCCATCCTTCAACATCCCGTTTCTTCAAAATGGCTTTTCCCCAACACAAATTCCCTTTGGAATTCTGATATCCCCATCCCTGTATCCCTCTAGCATCCGGACACTAATCCATCTTCCTCACGACAAGGCCACTTCTCCAACACCCTTGCTCTGTTCCTGCCCACCCCCCCCCCCCACGGCATCACTGTGCCATCAGCCACCTGACATCCCCAACTGCCCATGCTGTTTTCCTAAGGTGTCCAAACCCCTTCCATCCTAAGAAGCCCCACATTTCTCCAGTGTACTGTAGCCGACCTCTCCTTCCTCACAACACCTTACTATGTACTTTCCTTTTCTTACCTCTTTCTTACACAAACTGAAGCCTCCAGCTTTGCATTCTAACCCTCGCCCCCTCAACATGTGTTCACCTTAATACCTGCCACCTCTTGTTCCCCACATTCCACCCTTCCAACATTTCAGCTCCCAGATCCCTCCCCCACTCCTTCCTTCCTCTGCCTCCCAACATCCTCCGTCCCGATTCCCACTCCTACAGATACGACCCAGACAGCGGGCACGACAGCGGAGCTGAAGACGCCGCAGTGGAGGCGCTGCCACCCTTTGCTTTCCTCACTATTGGCATGGGCAAGATCCTGCTGGGATCCGGAGCAAGTTCAAACGCTGGGCTCACAGGGAGGGATGGCCCAGCAGCCAGCTGCACAGTGCCCCTGCCACCCCGCCTGGGCATTTGCTTGGACTACGAGAGAGGGCGAGTTTCCTTCCTGGATGCTGTGTCCTTCCGTGGGCTCCTAGAGTGCCCCCTGGACTGCTCCGGGCCTGTGTGCCCTGCCTTCTGCTTCATTGGTGGTGGCGCTGTACAGCTGCAGGAGCCTGTGGGCACCAAGCCTGAGAGGAAAGTCACCATCGGGGGCTTCGCCAAGCTGGACTGAGCCTTTGAGGCCCCCCCTTTCCAGACCTAAGCTCTGCTTCCCAGGCCTCCAGGCAGCGGGTTGTTTACCCAGCAGCTTCTCCCCCAGACTTTTCCTAACTATGTGGTCCTGCCCCCATACCTTGCCAGCCGTGTCTTCCCAGGGCTTTCCTTGACTAAGGGGCTCTCCCCTGCTTATCTCTGGATGTCCTCCATACTCTGTTACCTGTTGGCCTAGGGCCCCAGGCCCACCAAGTCTTTGCCCCAGGCCTTGCCCTTGGCATCTTAACCAAGGAATAGAAAGCCCCTATCCCACCCATTCTGTGCTCCTGAGGGTTATTGGGAGGGAGAACACCTGGAACAGTGGATGTGGTTGATAGCTCTGTTCTTTGCCTTGCCAAGCTTTCTGCTCCATTGATGCTGAACTATAGCCTTGGCAGCCAGGCTTCGAGCCTCCTCAGTGAGAGGGAGGAAACCTACTGTTTTATTTGGTCCCTATATCCCCCAGCCGCATGTCCCTTCTGTCCCCTTCTCTCTCTTGCATGCTTTACTGATCCTGCACCCATGCCAACGTGCCAAGTCTCCTTTGGGAACCCAGCTGAGGCTGGCATCCCCATTGGGTTGGGCCAAGCTAGGCCTCTGGTGCCTGCTACTGCCTCCTTGCAGTAGGCATTGCTAGGCCTGTGCTGAGCAACGGCTGTAATTTTCATGGTTTATAAACAATAAACTGTGACACCAGGCACATTTCTGTTTGCCCGGAGTGTGACCATTACTGGGAGTTTCCAGTCTGGTTGGCGTGGTAGTGGCATCCAAGGGATAGAAGTCCCTAAGTTAGGTATGAACAGCTTCCTGCTACACCTAGGATCCAAGCTCCAGCTGACCCTCATGGGTGCAGCACTGACTGCTAGGATCATGCCCGACTTAAGCATCTAGATCATAGCAATGGACCTGCAGGGATGTTGCTGAGGACATGGTATGGTCTCTGCGCCCAGAGGGGTCAGGGAAATAGAACCACTTCCTCATTCCCAGGGTGCCAGAGAGCCCACCCAGAGGCGGTGGCAGGTAGGATGGCAGAGGGCCAGGGCCTGATGCCAGCAGCACCCGGATCTGTCCCAGCCCTTGCTTATCATGACTGTGTTGACTCTTCTGCTGTTATCTGTGGTCCAAGGATTTGCTTCACACCTGGACAACCAAGAATAGAGCTGCCTTAAGGGCACTGTGCCAGTCAGAGAGGGGCATGGGCTGGCCAGAGGAGAGAGACATGGGCTGAGGCTGGGGCAGGGGCAGGCATACTGGAGCTGGCCTAGGTTTCGTTTCCTCCTTCCTTCAGGGCTGCCAGGCATGGGAGGGAGGTGATTTCTGGGTTCTTTCACAGGCCACCTCCGTGTCCCAGTGTCACCTCTTCCCTGTATCCCCATTTTTTTTTCAAATGTACCCACCCCTCCCTGCCTCCTTGCTTATAGAAATCTTCATTCCAAAGACCCCTACCAGGCCCCACACATGTTCTGGTCCCTCTGATCCATGAGTTGTGGATAAAGAATCACAGTTGGCATAACTAACAGGAGGCCACCTTTTATTCAGCCATGTTTGGGCTTTCTAGGCCAGTCCTTCGAAGAGTCACCGCTGCACCACTACCCCAGGGTATCCCCTGGGGCTGGACTGGGCTTCACCAGGCCAAGATGGTTGAGACACTTGAGGTCTCAAGAAGGCTGTGAATGGCCTACTAGAACTCCCGGCTCACCAGCCCAGATCAGAGGGCAGGGGACTGGCAGTGAAAGCTGAGGGAGCGGATTGTCTCCGCAGCTGCCCCCTGAACTGATGACTTGCCCCTACAAGTTGGCAGAAGTGGTCGCCACTGCTGGGTTGGTATAAGATAGGCTGCTACTGCCATTGCCTGCAGAAACCTGAGTGGAGGGAAAAATAAATTCAGGGTGAGAGTCCATCAGGTAGAACCCCCAAAGGCACCCCAGGCTATGGGCCTGGCAAGCTGTCAAGGAGTTAATTCAGAGTGTGCACCTGCTGGGCCTCAGAGCAGCCAGGTGACTGTAAACACACAACTCCTCCACTGTCTCCCCACCCCTTGGCTGTGTGTCCCCCAGCCCTCTTGTAGGCTCCTCCTATCTCTTTCTCCTTTTATTTTTTGATCCTCTGGCCCAAAGGGGGTGTATGTGTGTGTGTGTGGTATGTGTGTGTGTGGTATGTATGTGTGTGTGTGTGTGTGTGTGTGTGTGAGAGAGAGAGAGAGAGAGAGAGAGAGAGAGAGAGAGAGAGGAGGAAACTTCATGAGAAAGAAGCTCTTGTCTCTTTCCCACCCACTGGCCTCTTGGTCTCAGGTGGCCACAGTAATTATTTACTAGGTCCTGCAAAGAAATGGAGGAAAGAAGGAAGGGCTCTTGCTTTCCTAAAACTCCTGAGAGCCCTCTCTGCACACTCCTTTTTGGCCAGAGCTTCCCCTCCCTCACTGAAGCTGTCTGTATCTACTCTCCAACCCCAGGAGGTGAGTGGGATAGGAAGGCAGACTCCCCTGGGCACAGTATCTCCTCACTTCACCTCGGGCTATCCTGATGAGCACAGTTCAGAGTTCAGTCAGCGGTAGATGACGAGGCTTTTTTAGTGCAGACACTTCCTCTCTTCTGTAATCTTCCAAGACCTGACCCCCCAGAACTCTACTTCCAGTCTCCACCTTGCCAGGGTTCCCACTTCTCACCTCTCTGAAGCACCTTGGGTTTCCCAAGTACCTCTCTAGAAACCCTCACCAAGCCAGGGCCCCGGCTCCAACCTGTGGGACTCAGATTTACCTCCTCATAGGGGCTACGTTTGATACTGCCAGGGGGCACGTAGCGTCCATGAGTGTGGTAGGTGGGATATTCACTCATGGGATGGTAGGTGTCCTGGGTTGGAAAGATGTCCAGATGCCCGCAGTTCTTTCGGCGGCACTGACACACTGCCTGGGGAGACAGGAGATTCTGCTGTCCCATGGGATCCCATTTACCAGGGCACAGTGGTAAAGGCCTAGGACTTACCAGTGTAATGAAATAGATGATGGCCAGAGCAACCAAGATACAGACCAGCACCAGCAGGGCGATGCCCCAGCCTGGTACGCCAGGCCAAGACTGGACAGAGGGAGGGAATTGTATCTCATTCACTGAAAGGGAGAATAGTGGGTCAAGTACATCCCATGCTAGAATCGAAAGAAAGCAGGCGCTAGAGTTGGGAATATGGCCTTACCCTTGATGTCTGAGATAACCAAATTATAGTCTTCTGCCTCCTTTTTATGTTGTAAAAGCTGTGACTTCACCTCAGAGGCACTGACATCACCCTCTTGGAAAATCACAGTCGATTCTACCACCACCGAGCCTGATCTGGTCACAGGAAATGGGCAGCTCAGCCACAGGCATCTGCTTATGGCTCAGCATTTCTCCCCACATTGCAAAGTTGTGAGTGTCCATCCCCACCCCAAGTCATGGCCAGACTGTACCTGAACTTGATAGTAGAGATTCCCAGAAAATCTTGTTTAAAAATCTGCAGAAGCTGGGGCAAGAGGAGAAGGACCCTCAAGTTTGGTGCACATGATTCATGCAGTCCTGAAGAACTGCTTCTTAAGAGAAGCACACGGCAGAGGTTTACCAGATACTCACCAATCCGGAAATGTTTCTCTTCAGTTCTCGATAGTAGCTGGATCCAGGGTCTTCCAGGGAAGAGTTAAAGTGGTGATTCCAAATGTAAAAAGATAAGAAGAAGGAGGAGACCCCAACAGACCCTGGGGGAGTACTGTTACTGGAGAAGGTGGAGAAGAGTACTGGGCTAGAGTACATGCTATGGGCGGTTGTACTGTGGCTTGAGATGGCAAGGGTGGTGGGGGTAACAGGGTGCTGGCTTGGGACTGAAGATGGAGTGCCGTTGCCAACTGGAGTTACAGTAGCCATTGTAGAGATGTTCTTATGGACTGGAGTGGTAGCTGAGCTCAACACAAAGCTGGTAGTGGGAACCAACGAGCCATTGTGGACTGGGGTGATGGCAGAGCCTGAAGTACCCTTGGTAGTAGAGATAGAGGTGCCACTGTAAACTGGAGTGGTGGCCAAGTCTGATTCAGAGCTATTAGTCATAGATGAGGCATTACTGTGGGCTGAACTGGTGGCTAGGCCCAAGGTAGAGCTGATAGCTGGGACCAAGGAGCCATTGTGGATTGGAGTGTTAGCTAAGCCTGATACAGCCTTGGTAGTTTGGATGGACAAATCAGTGCCAATTGGAGTGGTGGCCGAGTCCACTGTAAAGCTGGACTCAGCTGGGACCGAGGTACCACTGTGGACCGGAGTGGTGGCCGAGTCCACTGAAGAGCTGGTGGCTGGGGCCGAGTCACCACTGTGAACCTGAGTGGTGGCCGAGTCCACTGTAGAGCTGGTGACTGGGGCCGAGGCACCACTGTGGACCGGAGTGGTGGCCGAGTCCACCGAAGAGCTGGTGGCTGGGGCACTACTGTGGACCGGAGTGGTGGCCGAGTCCACCGAAGAGCTGGTGGCTGGGGCCGAGGCACCACTGTGAGCTGGAGTGGTGGCCGAGTACACTGAAGACCTGGTGGCTGGGGCCGAGGCACCACTGTGAGCTGGAGTGGTGGCCGAGTACACTGAAGACCTGGTGGCTGGGGCCGAGGCACCACTGTGAGCCAGAGTGGTGGCCGAGTACACTGAAGACCTGGTGGCTGGGGCACCACTGTGGACCGGAGTGGTGGCTGAGTCCACTGTAGAGCTGGTGGCTGGGGCCGAGGCACCATTGTGAGCTGGAGTGGTGGCCGAGTACACCGAAGAGCTGGTGGCTGGGGCACCACTGTGGACCGGCGTAGTGGCCGAGTCCACTGTAGAGCTGGTAGTTGGGGTACCACTGTGGACCAGAGTGGTGGTCAATGTTGAGGAACTGTCCTGAGATGAGGTGACACTGTGTTTATCTGGAAGGGCAAGAAAACCTGAACCAGAGTTGAAGGTGGGGAGTAAACTGCCTTTCTCCTCACAGAGCAAGGAAAAAAATATAAACTCCAAAACCAAAGTAACCTCAGAAGGAAGGAGGATCAGGTTAACATCAGGCAGTCAGTCCTTCCTCCCTGGCTAATCTCTCCCTCCTAATAGACTCACTCACCTCTGCTTCCCTCTCTCCCTCCTAATAGACACCTCTGCTTCTAGCTCATTAATCGTTCACCACTTTTGAGACAAGGATCAGTCCGTGGCCCAGGTTGGCCTTGACCTAACCACTGCTTGTGACTCCATTCTTATACTGCTGAGTTATATCTCCTGACATAGCCCACCCTCTTTACTCCCCACAAACATCAGAGCATTCGGCAACTATGGTGCCCACTCTTTTGGGAGCATCACCTCTTCTCAGCTTCCGTCCTTAGACTTTCACTCCGGCACATACTGGGTCATCCTTGCCTGTCATTTATGTCTCTTGTAGTGCTGTCTACCAATAAGCAAAAGACACAGGAAGGTGAGGGGTCCCACCTGAACAGTGCCCCCTCCCACACCTTGTGCCTCTCACCTGTTAGAAGCGCTAGAAGTAGCATCAGGAAGAAAGGGGCCCCAATACCTGGGGTCATGGTGGTGGTGAAGAGTGCAGAAACAGACTCAAGGCAGGTGCTGCGTGCACGCGGTGAAGCGGCTCTGGTGCCTGCTGCTTTATACCAGTACCCCTCCCGCCCTCGGCACAGCTAGAGCAGGTGACAGGTAACGAAACTCCGCCCCCTCCCCATCTTTTCCTCCTCCCCCCCAACCATTCCTGTGTAGGGTACTTGGGCTCCAATCGCTCAACTTTATGACAACTTGTTTATTCTCCAATTGGCCTCTCCCTCCTCCTTTACCAACCATTTCTTGCCTTTTCCAGGTATGTATGTGAAGGAAACCTGGGGCCCCTAGGCTCTGGTTTTTAGTAACAGAGCAACAGCCAAGGTGAGGAAAGGGGGCACAGAAAGGCCCTGGACGAGTCCGGGGAAACCTATCCATAAGTTCCCCAATCCCTTTTCCTAGTCTCTCTGCAGGTCCTTGAAAACAGCTTTTCATAGGTTGAGAAGAAACAAGGGGAGGTGGTAAGAGTGGACAGGTCGATAGTTTTAGGCTCCCTCCCCCCACCACTTCCCGGAATAGCCCCGCCCTTCTAACCGCTCCCTGTACTCTGAAAACCACAGTCTCCGCCCCGGCCAGACTTTCCAGTAGCCTGGGTCCCTCTTTGGCTTGCTCCCGAGAGAGGCGGTGGGGGGAAATTTCCACTTAAAAAGACCGAAACTTGGGCTCTACGGAAGCCTAAGGTCCTTCTCATCCAACTCTCCACCTTGAGTGACAGGCTGGCCCCCGTCCTACAGGCTGGGAAGGCCTGCCCCCTAGAGGTCACCGGGAGCATCGCGCGGCTAATCCACAGGGCGGAGAGTAGCAGAAGAGTTGAGACCCTGTGGGGGAGGTTTGACAGCACAGCCTAAATTGAGACTGAGACCTTAGGGAAGTTGGTTGGGCCTTGATGAAAGGGATGAATGCCTAGGACAGAAAGGAAAGCATAGTACGGAAAGTCAAAACTTGGGTTACTCAGACTTCTGGGGTCGATGGTGGTGGTGGTAGGTGATGCTAAGTGGGCGGGACCCCAAGGTATGTGAAAAGGGGCATTAAGTTGTGTGGTGAAGACATGGAAATGCGGGAGGGGAGTGGTGGAACAGGTTATATGCAGCCACCTAGATATTTAGGAGGCAAAGAGTAGGTGGGGCGACCATGGAATTTGGGAAACACAGAGCCGTATTTGGGAGAGGAAGAATATGAGGCAGACAGGCACGTGGTGCAAGGCAAACCCATGTGTGTGTATTCAGGGAGAACCGAGAGTTATTCTGAAGGTTCGAAATAGTTGGGGACAGGAAGGGCTTTGGGTTCACAGCATGCGCCCTGAGGCAGATCCTGCAGGCATAGCTTGCAGTGTAAACCGGCAAGAGCGGTTACAACTGTAGTAGGCAAACAATTCTTAGAGCCAAGGAATACAAAACGGAAGCTAATACTTTAGAAACATTTCGGAGGTGCATGAAAGGAGGCGTGGGACCCACGTTCCCGCCGTGTGTCCCGCCTCTGAACGATTTTGTGAGGCCGGCTCTGGGCGGAGTGGGGACCACGTATGTCAGAGCGCCCACAAGTATTTGGGTGGGCGGCCCCATACCCCAACTTCTAGGATTGCCAGGCAACAGCCATTCAATTCGGTTGCTGGGACACCGGTCACCATGGCAATAGCTCCGCGCCTCTCGGTCTGAGTATTTAAAGAGCAAGCGCGCGCACTGCTTTGGCATTGGAAAGCGGCCTTCCCAGGTACCGAGGGTTTCCCTTCTCTCCTTACCCTTTCCCTTTCGCCCTTTCGGGCGCCCAGGCTCTGGTGTACCTCTAAGGTGACCCCCCAACTCCCCAGAGCGCGCCCAGTCCCTGTGCTCCAAAGTCCCAGATGGTAGGGAGCGGGATTCCGGGGCCCCGGGCGGGCGGGAGGGACGGGACGCGGTGCAGTGTTGTTCTTTCCCCGCCAATATTGCACTCGTCCCGGCCTCCGGCCCCCTCGGCCCCCCTGGTCCCCCCCCCCCGCCGCCGGCGCCCGCTCATCCAGAGCGGGGGGGCAGCCCGGGCCCTGGGCTTTCCATCCCTGCAGAGCTTAGACTGAAGTGTCGCCGCTGCCACGGTGAGTAAGTGGGGCTGGAAGGACTTTAGCCATCCTCTAACCTCATCCTGCATTTGCTATTTTCTCACCCACACCCCAACTCAAAACTTTCCCTAGCTCTCTAACCTGAAACTCACCCCTCAGATTCCTTTCTGTCCTAGAAAAGGCCTAAAATAAGTAATTGCACTGACTTAGAAAATCACTGAAACTTTATAGCAATGTGCTGATGGCTTTCCTGGGGTTAGTACCTGAGTAATACCCCTTGAAAATCCCCCAACCCCGGGACAATGGGGTCACTACCCCTCTGGGGCTGAGCTCCCTGATGGGTGCCAGAGGACCATCTGTTAGGCTGAGGGGCTGTAGGTTAGATCCCAGGGTCTCCAGAACAGAGCCCAAGGTCAAAGTCTCCAGTCAGGATTCTGAATCGGGTGGCACCTCCTTACACCCTTCCCTGGAGCAGTTGCCTCCGGTAGGGCTCAAAGTCCTCAGGCACTGTGTCTGAAGATGGGAAATAAGTCACGTCAGAGGATGAGGGTTTCTCAGGGTACGGGGTCAAGCTGATCTTAGTCTAGAGCCTCACCATTGCATCGATACTGGAGATTGGACCAAATGATGTTTTCTTGGGAGAAGCAGAATACACCGAGACGGCCCCCTCGCATGGACGTGTCAATAATCACCCCAGAATCCGCCACTAGCTGGGGACCTTCATAGAGCTTCACCCTGTCCAAGATAGAAGTTTCATTGGTGCTAAGGTGCCAGGGGACCCTGTGCCACCATGTCTTGGGTATTTGTTCACCCCCCCCCCCCCACCTTGCACACAGTGGTCCTGAAGGAAGAGGGAGGGTTGGAAAAGGGAGGGTGGGGTGCTTTTTCTCAGGCCTTGGGCCTCTAGCTCTTTGTCCAGCCCCTTTTGCATCTCAAAGCACCAGCACATTCCTAGCAAGGATTGGGTTGCTATGACGATGAGCACAAAGGGCTGGGGGTGAAGTCACCCGCTTCCCAGGCTCTAGTCCACACCCCCCTTTATCCTCTGTCCTGGCGCCCCATGGCTCTAGATACCTTAAAGAGAAACCAACTCAGGCCCTAGGATTCTAGGCTCTTGGCCACAGGAAGTCCGGCTTCTAAGCAGACCCCTGGCCCTTTCCTTCTCAAGTCATTCTCGCCACTGGGGACACTTGTAGAAGAGAAAAATCGATGCTGTGAACAAAATTCCAAACTGGGAGGCCTGTAAACTATGGGCCCAACTTTCTCTTCTGTAAATCATGGTCCCTTTCCAAAGTCAAAGCTGCTGGAGCAAGTTCTAGATACTTAGGAGACTAGAAGTGATGTACTCTTCCACAGACTGCCAGGGGCCTAGAAGCTCTCAGAACTGAAAGGCATCCAGCTCAACACCCTGGATTAAGAGGGAAAATTTAGTGCAAAGGGATGGTGTGCCTAAACCATGATGAGAAGTGGAAGGAACTGTCTGTGAACCCTACCCATGACTCCAAGACACTGAGCAAGGGAAAGTCAAGTTATTGAGTCCCTGCTAGCTAGAGAGCCCAGGGGCTTGAGTCTTGGCCCCACCCCTTTCCCAGGGTTCAAACCCTTTTCTTACCTAATATAGCCGACTTGGGGCCGGTGCAGCAGCTGCCATCTGTAGGATGTCTTGTCCCGCCAACCCACATTTCGTGGATCAGTCCAGAGCAGTCGTACCTGATCAGGGGTGTGACCAGTATGCCACAGTGCATTTCGGAGGTGTTCACCTGGGCCAGATGCTGATGTCACTGCCTGGGAGTTATTGATAAAGACGGTGTGTCAACCACAGAACCGGGGTCACAAAGTTGGGGGAGTCACAGGGATCAGGAGAATTCTCTGGAATCCCATACAGCTGATGTCCAGACCAGATGTATGGGTAAGAGTTCCTAGTCAGGCAGTGGGGCTCCTGAGGAATAGTTTTAGCAAAGTCAGTGGGTTGGGGAAACTGGGCAGCTGGGATACCTTGAGCTGTAGCCCTGGTTGGGCCACTGCTCGGAAAGGTGTGGCCTGCCAGTAGGTCTGCTCTGTCTGTTTCCACATGACCACATAGAAGCGGCCACTGTCCTGGTAACTGAAGAGGAAGCCTGCATAGTCATCATCGGTCACTGTGTTCACATGAAAAGTGCCTTCAAAGTCCACACCATTGAAGGCTGTGTATCCTGGGGTGGGAGCAGAATAATGTTAGGAGCATTGAAGCTGCTTGGTAGCTCATAGTAGGGTAAGTACGGGGGGCTGAGATGCCTGTTGTATGTAGGGCCAGAGTCTTGCAGAGAGCCCCCCATCCATCTTCCCCATCTGGTTCTTTCCCTACCCTCTATAGGGAATAGAGTTCCCTTTGGAAACTACTGAACTGGATCCCTTACATACCAACTGCAAGACCTGGGTCGCTGTTCATAGTCTGAACAATTTCCATGCCCTGAGGTTATAAAGGAAAGAAGGAAAGCCCTGACCCAGGTGCATGATGCCACCCAGGTACCAACAGGTGGTCTGGTCTGACAGCACCCGCCCAGCCCATTGCCCTGCATACCTGATTGAGCACTACCCAGTTTGGATCAATCTGAGCATCACCCTCAGGATCCAGAACCACAGTCTGGTAGGCCCGGAAATCTGTGAGGGTAACTTCTGCACTTTCTGGACACACATCCAGAGGGTCAACCACTGCATCGTTGTCAAAGTCATCCTCACACACATCACCAACACCGTTGCCTGGGTAGAGTGAGGCTAGGTACTTAGGTCCTGCCACTGTCACCGCTTGGATTTTCCATTCCTGACCCCTCTCTCCCTTTCCATCCCTCCCTCCCTTCAGCAGGCCTGCCTCTTAAGCACAGGCCTTATCAGTTTAACCATCTCTGGGACCCTGGTCTTACCATCTGAGTCTTTCTGATTAGGGTTGGGTACCAGACGACAGTTATCAGGCCCAGGAGGCACGTAATCTGGAACACCGTCATTGTCATCATCCCCATCACACTCATCTCCAAGTCCATCATTGTCTGAGTCCAGCTGAGAGCTATTTGGCAGCTGGGGACAGTTATCCTTAGTGTCTTGATGCCCATCTCCATCGCTGCTCAGAAGAAAAGGCGATAGAGGTCAGCTGAAAATGTAGGTCCCATCTTTTTCTTCTGTGGGCTTCTGGGGCCTGCCTACCCTCCAACCTGGTTCCCTTGCCATCATCCAGATGAAAGGAAAATCCAGCAGTAGGAATGGAGGGCAGACTGAGAATGATTTCCTGCTTAGTGGCAGTAGTGAATTAAGGCTACATCATAGTGGCAACTGAAAATGTAGGGAAGGAAAATATTCCCTGGGAGACCTTGGATCTCTTGGCCCAGACTCTACCTGTCTTCATTGGTGTCACAGACATCCCCCACCAGGTCGCTGTCTGCATCTGTCTGAGAGAGGGGTCTGATCTCACCATCTCCTGATAACTCTGGAAAAGGTGAGCTCATCTCTTATTTAAAGAACTGGGCCTCACCCACCAAACCCTGGACATTCCCCTGTACCTGGGTAGGATTGCTCATTTCAGGGCAACTGTCACAAGCATCCCCCACTCCATCTTCATCCCGGTCTGTCTGCAATGGGTTGGGTACTTTAGGGCAATTGTCCAGTCCATTGGGGATGCCTAGTAGAGAGACAAGGCTGTTAAGAACTATGAAGCATACTCTTCTCTGCTGGTGAAAGGCCTTGGCTTTGTCAGGAAACCTACTTGTACCTCGTGTGACTTGCTTACATCTTGCCTAACCACTTTGCGTTCTTAGCCCCGGTGTCTCTAAGTGTACTTCCCCAGTGACCACTGACTTCCGACCTCCCAGCCATCCCCTTGGCCCCAGGCCTGCACCATCCCCATCCACATCGTTGTCACAGGCATCTCCTTCTCCATTGCCGTCTGTGTCCTTCTGGTCATTGTTAGGAACATTGGGACAGTTGTCACAGGCATCACCAAATGAATCTGTGTCTGAATTCTGCTGGTCCTTATTGGGGAACAGTCGACAATTGTCCTGGGCAAAAGAGGTAAGAGAAGAAGGGTCAGAAATCCCCATACTTACATTGTCTCTGTCTCTGTGTCACCTACCCAACCTCCATATAGTCTGTCTTGTCTAGACACCAGATATGGATCTCCACAACTCATGTCGCAGGGACTTTCCTGGGAAATTAATTGCCCGGGGCCAAGAAAAGGCAGGATAATGGAATTCAGCAAGAGAGACTACAGCATTTGGGGGGGGGGGGGCACCCAGGAACAGAGAGTGGCAGAACTTCCTTTAACTTTACAGGTTTTTGTTGTTTGGTGGGGATTTTGTTGGTTTTGGTTTGTGTTTTTCTGTTCTTTGTTTTGAGACAAGGCATCCCTATGTAGACCAGGCTGGCCTTGAACTCACAGGTGCCCCCTGCTTCCACCTCTTGAGTGTGGGACTAAAGGTGTGCACCACTGTGCCTGGCCTGGTTCTTGTTCTGTTTCACTTCAACATGTGTTTACTTACTAGTGTGTGTCTGTGGGTGCACAAGTGCCACTGTGTCTGTACCGAAGTCAGAGGACAACTTGTAGCAATAAATAGGTTCCAGGGATTAAACTCAAGTCACCAGGCTTGGTGGCAAGTGCCTTTACCTGCTGAGCCATCACACTGGCCTTGTTTGGTTTTTAGAGACAGGGCTCTCTCTAGCCCACGCTGACCTTCATCTTGCAAAGCTCTTCCGGCCTCCATCTCCTAGGTGCTGAGTTTACAGGCATATGCCACCATTGCAAATCAACCTCAAAGTTCTTTTTTTTTTAATATTCATTTTTATTTTCTGTATATGGGTGTTTTACCTGAATACATGTCTGTGCCTCACATTCGTGCAGGGCCTATGGAGGCCAGAAGTGGAACTGGAGTTATATAGTATAGTTGGTTATAATATAGATAGTTGTGAGCTATGTGGGTGCTGGGAACTGATCCTTGGTATTATGCAAGAGCAGCAAGTGCTCTTAACCACTGAGCTATCTCTCCATCCTCCATACCTCGACGTTCTTGATGCCATCCCCATCAGCATCATCATCACACTGGTCCCCTACACCATCGTTATCAGCATCTTCTTGCCCAGAGTTGGGTGTCAAAAGGCAATTGTCCTGAGGTTTATAGGAGGAAAGGGATGGGTGAGTTCTGGTGTGAGCCTGCCTGTACCCCCCCCCCCCCCCGCCCGTCTCAGACAACCTATGACCTGCACCTGCTTGCAATGTTTGTTGTTATCCATGCAGGGAAGCGCCTGGTCCGGGTAACCGTCGATGTCTGTGTCAGGCCCACACACGTTCCCATTCCCTGCCCAGCCCACATTGCACTAGGGCAAAACATACGGTAGGTGTTAGCAGTTTGCCTTGACATCTCTGTGCCCTGTCCCACAACTCTCCCTACTCTGGGCTCAGTTATCCCCATCAGTAAGTTCCCAGGCACAGGGAACTTTTTCCCCTGAAGGCAATCAGGTCAATCCCTACATAATTTTCACTAGCCTTACATTACTGATTTCTCCGGCCTACGTCTACATTACCTGGCAAGACACTGCGCCATTGCGTTCAAAGAGACAGTGAGCGTGGACATGGCAGGGACTATGGGCTGGGCTGTGGCAAGTCCTTGCTGGGAGGCAGCCCTGGCTCTGGTTTCCCAGGAAACCCAGGCGGCAGGGACCACATTTGAAAGACCCCTAAGAGTAGGGAGGTAGAGTTAGAAAGGATGAACTTGCTAGGAGCCCTGAACTAATTAATCTCAATCTACCTGTGGAGTATAAGACAGGCTCTTAGAACCACGCCAGACATTACCTAGCGCCTATAGGTTTTCTTTTAAGGTAGATAATAGCCCCATTTCAGATGAGAAAGCTGAGATTCAAAAAAAATGAAATAATTTGCTAAAGGTTACAGTTAGTAAAAGGCAGAACCTGGACATCTCAGCCAGGTTCGTGGGAACACAGAAGCACCCAAAGGGAGCAGGGAGAAACAGGAAATGTGAGGAGGGGTTACACCGATCTCCTTTCCCTGGGCAGGGCAGGGTGTTCAGCTCACCACTGTGTTGGTGCAGATGGAATTTGGGTCACATCCTCCATTGTTACCATCATTACATTCATCAATGTCATTACAGACCTAAAAGGGCAAAGTTGAGGCAGGTCTCACAGATACAGAAGTCAGTGACGATGGACCCAAAGCCAGAGCTGATGTGGGACAGTCTCATCTCATTTATCACAAAAGCCACACAGACTACACAATCTGACCTGTTTACTGGCCCGAGCGTAGTCGATGCCCACACCAGACACTCGGGTGCCCTTGTACCCTTGAGGGCAGGCCTCACAGTGGAAGCCAGGCATGGTGTTGATGCAGCTGGAGCCCGGGAAACAGGGATCAGAGTGAGCACACTAGGGACCAAGTGAGAAGGCAGAAGTCGGGCATTTTCCCGGGAAAGTAAGGCAATTGCATTTGATCCTGGAAACCCTTTTGCAGCTCTCCCAGCCCAACCTCATGCTGCTGGCATGCCCCTGGCTGGCCACCCCAACCTCCTACCTCTCCAGCTCCTTCAAACCTAACTTTCCAGGCTACCCTCTTGCTGGCCTCTGACCTCCCCCCAGGTTCCTATGCTTTTCCACAACTCCCCCCCCCCCAACTTTTTGAACTCTTGAGGCCTCCCCCATCCGTTACCTCATCGATGTCCTCACAGTGGGTACCGTTGCCCTCCAGGCCAGGGGGGCAGGGCCCACAGCGGTAGCCTGGGTACTCATACACTTCCATGCAGTCCACACCTCTAAAGCAGGGGTTAGGGCTGCAGTGGGAACGCTGCTCGTGGAAACCTGGGAGGTGGACACAGTCAGAGCCACCCTCTAGGCTTAGTATTCAGACGGCCGGGAAGGAGAAGCCGAAGCCACAGAGTGGGAAGCGTAGCCGTGCCGTCTGGAGCCCTCCTCTACTCCCACTCACCGCACACCTGACACTCCATGATGGTGTTCCGGATGAGGGACATTTCCTTCACCTGGTGAATGGGAAGCAGTCAGCTCTCTGCACCTGCCACCCCACCCCAGCATCAGTAGCTTCCTTGGCCGGCCCATCCAAACCTGGTCTCGGATGTCGTCACGGAGTTCCACTAGGATCTGGTTGAAGAGGGTGAGCTGGGTGACCAGTGCCTTGGTCTGCTCCCCTGTCAAGGTCCAGGGTACGGAGAGACTCAGAACTGGGGAGTGACTCTGGGCCCTCTTTGGACTGTAAGCCAGCTCTTGTCTACACCACATCTTTAAACCCCACCCATGACAGAGGACCACCCTCGCCTCAACCACCTCTTCATGGCTGACTCACCTAAAATGGATTGCAGCGCACTGGTCACTAGAGGAGGAAGAGATAGCTGTCAGGGGTGGGGGGAGCTGCTGAGGAGGAGGAGGGGGAAGGAAAGGGGTCTGGGAAAGTGACGGGATTGGAACCTCAAAGATAAAGTGTTGTAGAATAGCAGGACAGAGGTGCTGCCCTACATAGCCTCATGCACAGTAGACAGGTGCCCTTTCCGTTGGGCTAACTAGGCATTGCCCCAGAGGAAGTCAAAAACTCAAAGCTTGGATCCCAGGCATAGACCAGGAGGACTCCAAGTGAGAGCCTACCCAAAGCAGGGCCAGGCCCTAGTGCATTCCATTGCAAACCCCTTTCCTAAGCTGCCACTTAAAGAACCCTTTGAAGTCTCTGGAGGAAGTGGATGTTTGCTTAGGTAAGAGCCTCTGAGCGTCCTTGTCTGAGATCAGGGTGAGAGGCCTTGGCTGGAGGTGCTACCCACTGGTAGGTGACAGCTGCCAAAAACCTTGAGACTAGCATTTCACCTTATTCCCTCACCCGCTAGAGTTCCTCAGAGTCATGGTCCTGCTGTATAGTTTTATTTTTCTGATCCACACCTCCTACATATGAGGTCATTAAATCAAGGATGAGGTTTGGAGTTATAGGGTCAAAGGCCTCAGGAATGAATGGGTATTAACTGGGAGGAAAGTGGAGAGGGTGGCAATCTGTTACCTGCACTGTGGATAGACTCATCTCCTTGGAATGGACATTCACTCAGGGCTCCTACCCGAGCCATGGATCCACCTATAATAATTTTCATTGATTCCACGAAGCCCTAGGGGTCAGTAAGTAGGAAGGGAGTCTCTAGCAGCTCATCTCCTGGTGCTACAAACCTTTTCCCCCAGACCAGAGGCTCCTTCCTCTCACCTGCATCCTCAGGTAAGCCTTTTGTCCAGTCCTAATCTCCAGGCCACTGACCTCCGCGGGAGGAATCGGGGCCAGTGCTGGAAGGCCAGCGTGTTGGTCACCCAGTTTACAATCCACATACAGCTGCACGCCAGGGCTAGGTCGAGATGGTCCTCGGAGCCGCAGGAGAGCCGTGTGTGTGCGCCCATCAGCCAGGCCTGCTTGCTGTAGGTTCACTGCATGGACTTTACCATCTTCCCGCTGGTACCGCACCAGTACTGCCCAGGAGTGCAGGTCAGTATGGGCACCAGCCCCCATCCCATGTCCCGATTGACTTGGATCATTTCTAAATATCACCTTCCCCACCCGCTGGCCATCTGTCTCTGTTTGATTTTTTCAAGGTTTCTTTGTGTACCCCTGGAACTTACTTTACACACCAGACTGGTCTTGAATTCAGAGATCTGCCTGCCTTTGCTGCCTGAATGATTGGGACTAAATGCATGAGCTGCCACAACTCAGCTAACCACCTCTCCCTCTCTCTCCTCAAGACAGGGTTTCTCTGTGTAGCCCTGGCTGTCCTGGGACTTGCTTTGTAGCCCAGGCTGGCCTTGAATACACAGAGATCCACCTCCCTCTGCCTCCTGAGTGCTAGAATTGATTATACCAGCAACATCTGCTAATACCACATCTCTCTCTCTCCTTTTAAAGATTTTATTATGTTTAGTGTTCTGCCTGCAAGTTTGCAGGCATGCCAGAAGACAGCACCAGATCAAGCTACAGGTGGCTGTGAGCCACTGTGTGGTTGCTGTGAATTGAATTCAGGACCTTGGTAGCGCATCTCTTAAGGCTAATTCCTGACTTGTATATGTATCTCTCAACACCTTGTATATAACAGGTCCATAATAAAAAATTTTCAGATTGGCCTTAGACGAGGACCTTATTCTCAACTTCTTAAATAACTATCCTCTCCCAAGGTGACAGATCTATACCCACTGAACTTTAGCAAAAACCTGAGTGGTTCTACTTACTGCTGTAACACAGGGATGACTCACTCTGCCTCTGAGGGCACCAACACACAACCTGTCATCTAGTCCTATAAATACCAGACCTTACCCAACCATACCAGGTGTCCCTACTAGAAGTCAAGGAGAATAAAGAGGCGCCTGGGAGTGGGGGTGAGGGAGACTGCTCAAGGGGCCATTGATTCAGGAAAGAAGATGCCCACCAGTCACCTTTGTTGATCTTGCCTACAACAGAGGCCTCTAGCCATCGTGTGTTGTCTTGTCGAGAGTAGAGGCCAAAGAGGACACCACCTTGCTTTGGGGGAAGGCGGAATGTAGACAAGAGGTAGATGTCCCCAGCAGTGAGTAAAGCTGTCCGGATCTTCTCTGCCACAGCTACCATCTGCCGGGACTCACCCACAGTCAGCAGGTCAATTACTGGTCAGGTAGGGATTATCAAAGTCAGAAAAAGGAGCTAATATGAAGGCCTGCCCTCACTCCTGAGCCCTCAGAGGTGAGGCATCTCAAACTATCCTCCATTTGCCTCTGGACAACACATAAATCGCATCGTCAAAACTCACTGGGGTGGTAGCACATGCCTGTAATCTCAGGTTGAGAGGATTGTCTCAAGCTAGTAGCCAGCCTCAGCTATATAGAGGAGGCTACAAAGCCCCATCTATAAAAACAAAACCCTCACCCTTTTTTGTTAGTAGGGAACAGAGGCAATTCTTCCCATCTAGCACCTTCTGCTGCTTTCAAAGCCTTGGGAGCCCTTAGGCTTAGAGCCCACTTAGAAATATCAAAGCCACTCCACAAACTTCATATGTCCCACCAGGTGGCGCAAGGGAGACACTGCTGATCAGAGACTGAAGTGGCACCAGGTGCCCACAGCTCAGAAACCAGAGGTAGCTTCTCTTGGCTGCTGGGTTCAGCTCACTTCAAACCCTGGTGCCATTCCTCCCATCCTAGGGGCTCATCACGTGTCTCTAGATAAGAACAGCTGTCCAAAAAGGGCTCTGACCTTCCCACCCCAGTTTAGCACCCCTCCCAACACCTCCCCTGGGAATGTAGGACCCAGCGCCTCTTCCTCTTGTGTTCTGGCCAATCTGTGGTTTCCCCTTCAGCCTGCAAAGAATCTTTGTGTCATCGGCTCCAACTACCTCTTCTACACCACCCATGGGCTCATCCCACCACCAGACCTCCGGGAGAGCTAGCCGCTCAATCCTCACCCCTACCCTATCTTTTGGTAGCCAAGAGCCAGATAAAGGAAGGACCAAGCCCTAGGGACCCACATAATAAACCATCATCAATTAGGCTGCTTTCCAAAGCAGTCCTGCTGATGCACTGACCAACTCAGTCGTGCAATCCTGGCATCCAGGTCCCGAGTCCATTCTGGCCTCAGAGCCTGACACTGGGCCGGTTGGCACTCACTCACCACTCTGGTGCCCACTCCCACACTATCATCCACTCTTTGGTCTTCAGAGTGTAACTTTTCTCTCCAACCCAACTCCAGGACTCTCCTCAAACCCACATGTGGTCTGCTATTTGTCTGGGGCAAAAAAAAAAAAAAAAAGACAAAGAGGATAGATGCAGGCTTACCCTGAAGGTCCTGACTGGCACAGGCGTAAGAGCAAAGAAGGAGAAGAGCCAGAGCCCCCCAAAGTTCCGGCTTCTCCATGCCGCTTAGCCGGTTCACTACCCCTGGCAGGCAGGCGACTGGGAGGGAAAAAGACTAGGCGGAGAGCGAGAGCGGGAGGGGGGCGGAGGGACTGAGGAGCGAGCGCGGGGGGGGGGGGCAGCAGGCGGCCAAGGGGGGGCTGAAACAAAGAGCTGCCAATCACCTTGGAGGCATCCCCAGCTCTAAGAACCAGGGGCACTGGGACAGAGTCCCGAAGCCTTTCTCGCCTCCTGCTCCTCCACAATGGTCTTCGCGCCCAGGTGTCTCCCTTTACTCTGACATCTGGTTCTTGAGGGCTTTCATCTTAAAGTGCTACCAAATGCTACTGTTCCCTGGGAGCCGCGGTTGGAGAAGGCAGAAACCCCTGCCATGGGGGTTTTTAGGGAGTTGACGGAAAAGGACAGGAAGGGACTAACTTGCTACAGTACCTAGAGGATGCCCACGACAGGAGGCTTAATGCTGTGGCATAGCAAATACTTTTTATTACGGTGTGTTGGGTCCCTGACATGTGCCCATCCCTCCATTTTTTTCTCATTCTTGGGGGGAAAATGGAAGTCTGGAAACGTCCGACGGGGGCCGGACGGTGGAGTCTAAACTGGTCAGTGAGGTCGAAACGAAGAATCAGGAAAAGAAAACATCACCAGGGGCTGCAGCAGACAACTAGAGGACAGGGCGAGAATGGACTGCTGGTGAACACAGGGTACCGCGGGAAGACCCTGCCGGGATCCACCGGAGGGGAGCTTCGGGATGAAGCAGGAGTTCTTACGAAGGCACCAGCCCGCGAGCCGCACCTCCCTTCCCCCACTCAGGCCCCAGCCGGGCCTCAGCTCCGGCGCCGCCACCGCCCCTGTTTTGTTTCCATGGCGACTAGGCAGCGCGAGGTCCGCTCCAAACATAACGCGCTGTGGAAAACATGCGGCTCGGGGGACCCCCCCGCAACCCCCGCTCGGGGCAGAGACCCGAGGGGGCCCGGGGCTGTCGAGGCCACGTGCAGTTTGGCAAGTGCCCCCAGAGCCCGGCAAGCCGTACCAGATGCCCCTCTCCCAAGCCCTGCGTGTCGTCGGCCGCTCGTGGCTGCGCTCGGCACAGGCGCCGCGACTCTCCCCGGCGCGTCTGGATGGCGGCCCTGCCCCCTTGCCGGAGCCGCCTCAGGATGAGCCCGCGGCCACGCGCCTCCAAAGCCCGAGGCCCCACCTCCGCCAGTCCCGCCACCTCCCCAGGGGCCTCCCCGGACCCCCAACCCCCAGTGGCCGGAGGGGCAGTGGCCGGGGGCGGTTCCCGGAGAGGGAAGGCGGACGCCCATAGGGATGTGCTTCCGGGTCAGAGAGTGTGCAAGATGGCGGCGCCCATGGAGTTATTCTGCTGGTCAGGGGGCTGGGGGCTGCCGTCTGTGGACCTGGACAGTCTGGCCGTGCTGGTGAGGGGTGATGCAGGCGTCCTCGGCTACACCCTGGAGGGCCGGGGAGGGGGCCCGAACTTTGCGGGGAGCCCAGACACGAGCGTATTGACTGAGGCAATCAAAGGCCTACGTGGGCTCAGTGACTTAGGCTATGATTTCCTAGGGTAGGAAGTACCGGCAGAAAGAGGTCTGATCATAGTTTCAGAGATGTGTTTTGAGACCTGGCTCATCCATTTACTGGCTGTGTGACCTTGGTAATCCTCTCTAGACGATCTCGGTAAACTTAGATAGACTTGGCATTTCTGCGCTCTCAAGCCTCCTTCACTCTTGTTTTTCACTGAGAATTTACTGAGTCTAGTTTTCGTAGACTAGACAGACCACAACCAGGCTGTAAGAAAAGCTTTGGAACTAGACAGATTTGCTTCGCTTCCCTCGACTTCTTCGGGATTATAAAAACATTAAACCTAAAAGTCATTAAATCTAAAGTCAGTCAAGTACTTCCAGGAAGAGGGATATTAGGAAAAGCTTAAAAAAAAAAAAAAATCCTCGAGGGGGTGTGCTGTCGGGAAGGGTACTGCAATACCAGGTCAATGTGGAGAGGACAGACCAAGCCCCTATTCCAATTTCTAATTCCAAAAAATCCATTAATATATCGTCCTTGGATAAAGGACAAATATTAAACTCATAATATAAATTCATAGGAATAGGCCAAGAATAGGTTTAATGAGCCAGGCAATGGTGATGTATGCCTCCAGTCCCAACACTCACTAAGGAGAGGCAGGCAGATCTGTGAGTTCGAGGCCAGCCTGTTCCAGGACAGCCAGGGCTGCTACACAAGAGAAATTCTGTCTCAGAAAACCAAGACAAATAAGAAGTAAATAAATAGATAAAAACAATAGGTTTTACAGTGTAGTTGGCCAAAGAGGAGGCAGATTTTCTTAATGTGTAATTGTGGATGTGGACATATAAGCATGTCTGTAATCTCTCTGGGTCCCATTTGCCCATTTGTAAATGAGAATGGTGGCCTCTTTACCTTCTGCTTCCATCCCTGCAGACCTATACCAGATTTACAGGTGCTCCACTGAAGGTACACAAGATCAGCAATCCTTGGCAGAGCCCTTCAGGTATATATACAGTGTCCCTGTAAGGAAAGGAATGTGCAAAGGGCGGGGGGAGGGGAGCAGGAGACAGGAATGTAATGTAAATAAGCAGGAGCAGGCAAGCTAGGATCTTGTGGACATAGTTCTTTTCTCAATATCAGGAACTCTGCCTGCCCTTCGAACCAGCGATGGAGAAATCATCTCAGTACCACACAAGATTATCACCCATCTCCGTAAAGAGGTAGGTAGGTGGCTGGAATGGGGCTGACAACCAAAGAAATCCAGTCTGTTCAGTGTAACATTCGAATACCAAATACTTGCCAAGCAAAATAAGGGTGATCCAGAGCACCAAAGAGCCGTACGAACCAGACAGTGTCATTATGAAAAGCAGTTGGCCAGATATTAAACAGAGAGGGCTGGAGAACAAGGCAGACCAGGTGATCCAATGTCTTCTGAATGCTGGGCAGTGTGGGAGAGAAGTATAGGTGTCAACACATGGAAATAAAGACGAGTAGAGAGCAATAGTTACCTATGAGGAGGCCCTGAAAAGGGAACTTCTGATAGAAAGGCATGGTGGGATATGCATGTAAGTCCAGCATTTGGTAGAGGCAGGATGCTCAGAAATTTTAAATCACCTTTGCTATATAATGTGTCTGAGGGCTGCCTGGGATACATGAAACCTTGTCTCAGAAAGGAAGGGGCAGGTGTCAGTGGATACCTTTAATCCCAGCACTGTGGGTTGAGGGTCAGCCTGATCTATAGAGTGAGTTTCAGGCCAGCCAGGGCTAGATGGTGAGACTCTGTCAAGGAAAGAAAAGAGTGAGGGTTAGGGAGGCATAGAGAGAGAAGGGAAAGAAGGGATTTCTAAGGATTCCTTTCTTCAGGAGCCAAGTTATGCTGGGTAGAGGATTCGGAGTGGACAAAACTCAGTGCTAGGCTGAGAAATTTGAAAGAGGATTACAAGAGAGTGGGAAGCCTTGGTCCTCTTCTTCTGCCATTGACTGTGATGTGGAACAAGTAATTTAACTTTTCAAAGCAATAAACTCTGGGAAGTTGTGGCGCACACCTTTAGTCCCAGCACTTGGGAGGCAGAAGCAGGTGGATCTCTGTGAGTTCGAGCCCAGTCTGGTCTCCGGAGTGAAACCCTATCTCAACAAAACAAAACAAAACAAAACAAAACGCAATAAACTCTTGTTTTCAAACATTTATTTATCTTGTATGGGGGGGTGTGTGTGCACACATGCTATTGCATGCCTGGGGAAGTCACAAGACGGCTTGCTGGGGTAAGTCCTTCAGTGATGTGGGCTTTGGGCTGGGACTCATGTCACCAAGTTTGTTAGTAAGCATATTTGCCCGCTGAACCATCTCACAACCAAAACTCTCTACTTGTAAAACTAGGGGCCTAGCCAGCATGCTTTAAGAGTTCTGGCATCCATGGTGTTGTTCCAAGAGGAAACATACAGTCAGAACTAGATCTCCGTTCTCATTTCTACTTTCCAGGGAGCTGGGAAAGTAGTGTAAGCTTAGAGACCCAGAGAAATAGGATCCCGATAAAAGCCAGAGTTCCTGGCGGGACCTGGGTTTCTGCCTTGATTCCTTGCATATAAATACAGCCTTTTCAGCTTTCAAAATGTTTTTTCCTAAATTATTTCCAAACCCAGACACATCCAGAGAAAAAGATTACTATCTCATTCCATAAAGGAGAAACTGAGGTTCGGGCAAATTTAAGAATCATGTAAGAGGTCATGTGAGGACAAAGCTTTCTTAGTCTGTAGAGGGAGATACTGAGGAACAGACTGAACCCTGGGAAGGTAGGCAACACTAAGAGCTGAGAATACCAGTGGGGTATGTGTGTGGTGATGGCACATAGACTCTGCAGTGAAGTAGAAGAGATGGCCAAGAGCTCGGTCGTGAGAGACAAGCTGAGGTGGGGGTGGCTGAGCATAAATTTATTGGGTTCAAGGAGGGTAAGGATGGTCCGTCCCCCCCCCTAATTTCTGAGTCATGGGCTGAGGCCCAGCCCGCAGTTGAGCTCCGCTTTGCTAGCTCTGTGGTGTCTGGATCAGGAAGTTACTGTTAGAAAGTTGCTGTCAGCGGGCACACTGCCAGCTTTCCGTGGAAACTCCGGGAGCCGCTCCCACTTTGCGGCCAGGCCTTTCCTCCCCCCCAGTGGGTACAGGACCCTGACAGCCAGTGGGCTCCAAAGGCCAGGCTTTCTGCCAACAGCAACAGGCTACTGGCTGGGTTGAGGCGAGGAGACCTGAGCAGGAAAAGCTCCCTATTTTCCATCCACTATACTGAGAGGCTAGTGTGGGGTACTATCCCTTCCCCATGAGAAAGTGCCCCACAGTCCTTCCTATTCACCTCTTGAACATTTCTTCCACAGAAATACAATGCGGATTATGATCTGTCAGCTCGGCAAGGAGCGGATACCCTAGCCTTCATGTCTCTGTTGGAGGAGAAACTGCTGCCTGTGCTAGTGAGTACCCAGGCCTAGCATTCATGGCCTGTGAGAAAGCGGGCAGACACACACATATCCATCAGAGCGGCATGGGACTTGGAATCCCACCCCGTGATAGGCAGGTGCACTGGCTCAGAATTTCTCCTCCTTTGCGTCTGCCCAATCCAGATACATACTTTTTGGATAGATGCCAAGAACTATGTGGAAGTGACCCGAAAGTGGTATGCAGAGGCCATGCCCTTTCCCCTCAACTTCTTCCTGCCTGGCCGCATGCAACGCCAGTACATGGAACGGCTGCAGCTACTGTGTGGGGAGCACAAACCAGAAAATGAGGAAGAGCTAGAGAAAGAGGTAGCCCTTGGAACAAATGAGATGAACCACAAAGATAATGGCTAAGAATGGGAAGTGTCACAGCTCTGCCAACCCGCATTCCATGTGTCCTTCCCTACAGCTATATCAGGAGGCTCGGGAGTGTCTAACCCTTCTCTCACAGCGTCTGGGCTCTCAGAAGTTCTTCTTTGGTGATGCGTGAGTCTAATTCCACAGGGAACAAATGGATGTTTGAAGAAAATATAGGTTCAAGCTTCAAAGCCTGAGCTGGGGTGTGAACAAGAAGTTCTTAGGACAGACACTGACTGGTGGGGCTAGAACCTTGGTGGTACAGAAGGGTGGGATGGGAGAGCAGCCAGGCACAGGAGGGGACTGTTGGGCTGTGGGGCACTCAATGTGTCCTTTATGCAGCCCTGGGATAGAGCTTCATTCAGGTCCAGGCTGGCAGCTCTTGGGGAAAACTCCCCTTACCAAATCCAGAGCTAGGTGTCCTGCTGTTCCCCTGGTGAGCCCTTGCTGCCCAGAGCCTTCTCCACCAAAGCAGACTTTGCTGCCCTTGCTCTATGCCGACCCCTCTGTTCAGCTGTCCACTCCATCCCACCCTTTTCTGTCTCTCCAGCCCTGCCTCCCTGGATGCCTTTGTTTTTAGCCATTTGGTCTTGCTGCTTCAGGCAAAGCTGCCCAGTGGGAAGCTGCAGGCCCACCTCCGTGGGCTGCACAACCTCTGTGTCTACTGTACCCACATCCTTAGCCTCTACTTTCCCCGGGATGGAGGTAAGGAGCAGATGGAGAGAATGAATGGGCCGGGGTCCAAGGACTAGCTCCCTCGCTCACTTTCCTTCCCTGCCCCCAGCTGAGGTGCCACCTCCACGACAGACACCAGCCGGCCCTGAGACCGAGGAGGAGCCATACCGGCGTCGGAACCAGATTCTATCTGTGCTGGCAGGGCTGGCAGCCATGGTGGGCTATGCCTTGCTCAGTGGCATTGTTTCTATTCAGCGAGCAACCCCTGCTCGGACCCCAAGCACCCGGGCCTTGGGCCTGGCTGAGGAGGAGGAAGAGGAATGATCTGTCTGTGCTCTTAGGACTGACTTTTCTACTGTCGTGCATTCCAAATGCCCCATGGTTGGAGCAACCCAAAATGGGGTGCTATCCCTAGAATAAAGCTGTTCACACTGAGATCAGACATGTTCTTCTTTATGGGACTGCCATTTTCCTAGCTGCTGCAAATGCTTAGCAGTTGGTTCTAAGACTGTTGCAGCCCTTACACTGACTTTCATTGCTTCTCCGCATAGGTCCAGCTTCCCAGGTCATCCCCATCCCTACCTTGTGTTTTACAGACAGTGAACAAACCCTAGACCTAGGTCCAGTTCCACATACAACTAGTTCAGGCTTGCACAAACTTTACAAGCCTGGAGAATTGTGAGGACACTAGGGCTTCCCACCCCTAGCACATACTAGAAGGGAAAATTAAGACACCCAAACCATTGCCCCTGTGCCTATGTTACTGTAAGGTCCAGGCCCCGCTGTGCCTTCTTCATTCACAGACAGCATATAAGTTAACTCTTAAATGTCCACGCTAAGCCCACGTGCCTGCTTAGGTATCTGCTCTGTCACTGGCGACGCCACAGGTACGTGTGAATGGAGTAGCCAGGTGAAATGGTCTCCAGGAAGCCCAGGTCAGGATCACTGATGGTGAGAGGGACGTCCTTAGAGGACCTGCAGAGAGGGAAGCTGAGAATCAACCTGCTGCGGCCAGCCACCCGGCTGCTCAGGCCCAGACCTGCCTTTGTACCCAGCTTACCGGTTCAACACTACCACAACTGCAGAGCCATCAGGGCGTATCAGTGCCACTGTGTCCAAGTCGTTCTTCTCACTGGCCACCAGCCCCACTCTCTGGGACCCCTCAGGAATGAACTTGCTAAATGTGAAGACAAGTATTGTCAGGGACTCTACCCCTGAGGGCACTGTCCCGTTAATCTCCCCAGCATCATCTTTGCTCATGAGACAAAGCTGTCTGGGCATGTGCAACTATAGTCCCAGCTAGGTGGGCAACCTGGACAGGGGAATAGGTGACAGGCTTCCCTGGGCGACACAGCCAGACTCTCTTAACTGTGCTGCTGGACCCTGGCCCCGTCCTGCATCACCAACATCAGCCATCCAGGGATTATCTGTGGCTCTGATGCCACCTAGTCACTTCCTGCCTACATGGTGCAATAGAGGAGTGTGCCCTTCCCAGGGTTGCCACCCTGAACGCCTTCCTGCTCCCTCACAATCTAGGATGATGTAAGCCTGGTCCAGATGACAGGCCTGATAGGGAATGGGGATGCCCACCCTCTACTCACCTGAAGTGGCCAAGATGATAGAACATGGGCTGTTTGTAAAATGTGTCTTTGGGGATGTCTACAATAATGGGGCTATCAACAAAGTTGCGGACCCAGTTGGGTCCTCCCTCAGGGTTCAGGGCAAGGTTCCAGTCAGTCCATCCAGTCACGTGGTAAAGGAGGTTCTAGAGTGGAAGCAGGGGTAAACGTTAGATGGTGTCCCTAGAGAAGATAGGAGGGAGTTACTTAAGGGAGCTGGGGGCTAGGATGGCTCATTCCTCTGAAGGAGAATTGCTTCAATAACTGAGAAGGGGATTGCAAAGATGGCAGCATCTCGGAGCTGAGAGATATGAGGCTGCCTGCGCCCTAAACATAAGGAAAATGTGATGGGGTATACACATGTATGAAAATGCTAACTATGGCGCCCCGCATTTGCCACAAAGATCAAGCTGCCAAGTGAGCTGAGAAGAAAGGCCTTTTGTGAGATTGGAAAGGGTCTCAGGTGATGTTTTGGTAAAGAGACACAGGTGGCTCACCGTAATGATGCTGTGACTGTACTGCATCCCTCGACCCCAGGAGCCCAACCGGACACTCTGTTCCCAGAACTTGGAGCCCACACAGGCCTCTGAAGCAAAGAGAGTTGTGTTGGGGAACAAGCGGTGTGTCTCTCCTAACGTGGCTTTGGCTGGAGCCAGAAAATCCAGGTACCAGTGTACAGCAATGCCATGAACATACTTAGCTGCCTCTGGGTTTGATAGTACCTACACAGAGAGAAGGAGGGAGCATTAGGGAAAGAGAGCCCCTAACCACAAGTCCTGCACAGAGGGGTCTGAAAGAAACTACACATCCCGAGAAGTGGGCAGGAGAATGGAAGAACTGGGAGTCGAGATGGCAATACCCTGAGCAATCAGATGCAGGCTAGGGTGTTCCAGGAGTCTTTGGAGCTGGTAAAGTGCTTGCCTTGCAGCACAGGACCTGCATTTGATCCCCAGCACACATCCACATAAGGCCTTTCAATCCTAGTACTGGGAAGGTAGGGACAGGTGGATCCCTGGGGATCAGGGGCTAGCAAATCTGCCTAATAGGCGAGAGATTTAGTCTCAAAAACAAAAATAAACAATGAACACACCAAACTCAGATGCTCTTGGTGAATGTCATCTAAGGCCACCACCTACACCTGTATGTATATTAAAAAAATTCAGAGAGTGCCTTTAATCCACACTTAAGAGGCAGAAGAATGACCACAACTTCAAGGCCAGGCTGGTATCATATAGCAAGACCTTATCTCAACCCTGGCACAAGAAACATATCCTAAAATTGTAGTCAGTTATTTTGGATGGTCATTTGGGGTCCACTGAGGCACCCTGGGAAGTTCTAGACCTTACCACCTGTGCCCAGCGGGGCAGCAGCAAACGCTGATCATCTAGCATGAATAGCTGGACGTCATGAGAACTGTTGGCAAGGGCCGGCCCTAGGTCACGGGCAATGAAGTCTCTCTGGTGTTCAGCAGTAAAGCCCAGGCATTGGAAGGGGTACCCAGTCATGAGACCTGCAGAAGGCTCATTCTCCACAGTCACTGCCCAGAATTTTAACTTGTACCTGGCATAGGCATCCAGAAACCTGGCAAGAAAGAAAGTGCAGGGGCGATTAAGGTCAAAAAGGTGGACCAAGACCTTGGGAACAGGTAAAACTGACAATCTGAAAGATCTAAAATGTAGAAACAGGAGCTGAGATGCAAATCTGGAAGGGGAGCAGGTCAAGGGGTAGAATATAGAGCAAGCTGTCCAAAAGACAGGTTGCTACGGACTCCATGGCCCCAAGGATCCCTTACTTGACAAAGTAATTGGCCCAGGTCCAGTGATAGATATCCCCGGGCTGACCCTTGAGTGACCCTTTCCCATTCACTGCTCCATTGGTCTTGAGCCAAGTGGGAGATGTCCAGGGACTGGCAAAGAGTGAGATGGGACGTGAGGACATCTTCAGAGCTCGGTGAATCAAGGGTATCTAGAGATAGACATTGTGAAGAAAGAGACACCCAGAATTGAAACACAAACTAGCCCAACCAGTGTATCAGGTCCAACCATCAAACCCCACCCTCCTCCCCAGGTCAAATAGGCTGCAGAAGGTTCTATATGGATTTGCAGAAAGCTCTGAGACCTGGACCTTCCCAGCCCTCACATAGCAATACCAACAGGGCTGAAGCAGCCAGAAGCCCACCTTGAGCTTGGTATCTTCTTCTGGGAGGCTGAAGTTGGATAACTGGAAGTCATTAGGAGTGTCATCATAGGTGTAGATACGGATGGAGAAGTCACAACTGGCCATGGGTACCCGGATGATGTTGTATTCAATTCCTGCAGAAAAATAATGGCCAAGACAGGAAAATCTGAACCAATAGAGTACGGAGCTGAGTACAGTGGCACCATGACATAATCACATCTCCCTGGAGGCAGAGGCTGCCACATCCACATGAGCAGGCCAGCCAGAGCTACAAGGTCTAAAAAAGGGGGGAGGGAGTATAGAAATTGGCCTTAATCATATGTTAATCCTCAATAGGGTCTCGATCAATATGGTTCCTTCTCCAAAGGGAAGGCAGGGTCTACGTGTGGAATGTGGAATTGTTGAAACAGTGAAAAACAAACCCCCTTTGAGCAGTTGCTAGGTATTTCCTTAGGTACTTAGCAGAATACTGAAAAGGTGGGCTCATTTCAGAGGCACGAAGGCAGGAATTCTTGGGGGCATACGCCTGTAATCCCAGTGCTTGGGAAACCGAGTCAGGAAGAGTTCGAGATCAGTCATGAATACATAAAGTATTCTAAGCAAGTCTGATCTACAGGGGGAAAAAATGAGGGAAGGGACAGAGAAAGAGGGGGAAAAGCTTGCAAAGAATGCATGAAGCTCCAAGTTTGAGCTCCAGAAAGTTAACTGGGTGTGATGACGCACATCTGTATTCCAGCATTCGGGACATAGAGGCAGGGGGATCAGAAGGCATCATTGACTACATAGTGAATTTGAATCTAGAATACATGATGCCCACTCAGAGAGGGATGGGGAGAGACGGGGAAAGACAGGAGAGAAAGAAGGGAGAAGGCAAATGTCAGGGGAAAGCATGAAGCTCAGAGCCAAAAGGCTGGCAGGATGGCTCAGTGGGTAGGGCTGCCTGATGCAACCCGAGGACCTGATTCAATCCCCATGATCCACATGGCGGAAGGAGACAATGGACACCTGAAAACTGATCTTTGACCCCCACACCCAGGCACCACACACAATAACTAATACGATGTAATAGAAATAAAATATATAAAGCCACGGACAAAAAAAGATATCCATCATAGTGTGTAATCTTGCCTGTCCTCCTTCCTCACCTGCACTAGAGAAGTATGATTTGAGCAGCAGATTCTGGGTAGAGGGAGACAGCGCCAGGATATTGAGAGCAGTGGCATCTGTCATTGCGCCTCCAAATCCTTTCACTTTCTGAAACTTCGTATCGGGCTGCAAGGTCAGTAGCAGTCCTGGGGACACCGTGGGGGAAGAAGGGGAGTTATCACTGTACAGAGGAGAACATGTTGATAACTGGTGGCACTTTGAGCCAGAGGACCCACCCAGGCTTAGAGTAGGAGATAAAGTGGCTACCTACCCGTGCCAGTGCGATTGGCCTGGATGGAGCCAGCACTCAGTTCCATCCGACGTCCACTTCGCGTACTCTCATAGCGGCTGAAGGTACCAGCGGCGGGTAAGGTCAGGGGGTCAAGAGAGTCACAGTATGTAGCATTGCAGACACAGACCACCGAGCTGTAGCCAAAACTTTTAGGGATGCAGGGTTGGGCACCTAGAAGGCAGGAGCACAAGAGGAGGCAGAGTGGGTGGGTGAGGTGAGTGGGTACGCTCCCTAGGAGACTGAACAATGATTTTTTTTCTTTAAGTCTCTCCACTGTATTCTCAGCCCACAGTTGGCCCAGGCAGGAGTTATGGAGCCTCTACTGAAAATTCACCACCACAGTGGAAGGTTTCCAAAGGACTGTGGGGCAGAGGAAATGTCCATGCGGCCTTCTCCTCCTTGACTCACTTACCATATGCCCATGATACCGCCTGAAGCAGAAAGAATCCTGTGAGCCTGGCAGCCATGACTCCTACCCCGCCCAGGTGT